>PVKU01000088.1:0-600000 GCA_004027475.1 Anoura caudifer | reverse complement strand
GCAAGGAAGAAGAGATAAAATTGGAAAGAAAGGAAGAAGGAATAAAACAAGAAAGACATAATGAGAAGCAAAAGGAGTTGGGGGTAAAAAAAGATAAAAATAATGAAAAAAACCCCAGAAACAAACAAAAAAAAACAACTCTTGCTGTTTTCAATCTTGCCAAGCTGGTTTTTCTGCCCTTGCTGGCTGCAATGGCCAAGGGATGACAGTATCGCTTTTCTCCCTGTTCAGCACTCAGTTATCTTTGGGCTACTGTCCTCAGAGCTTGCACAGGGCCTCAGGTGTATGTTCTCAGGCGGTGTGCACCTACACCGGTTGCGCACTGGTGCCAATGATCTTGCAGCCATCAGCGGTCACGCATGGGTGCTGATTGTTGCACCCCCATCCCTGATGGCGCGCGGGCGTTGATCGATTGCTGCACAGCCATCTCCATTGGTGCGAGGACACTGATGGTCACGCAAGTTCTGGTGTGCGGTCCTCCCAGGGCTATGGGTGGGTGTTCTCATCCCCAGCTTGTCTGCCACTGAGACCTTAACTCCTCTCTGTGAGATTTCAAGCAACCGGGTTTATCCCGGTGCTGCTGAAACCTTGTTTGGCTGAGCAGGGAGCGGTTGACCTAGCTCCCTCCCTACAGTCTTGTGGCGAGCACTGGCCCGGGGCCTCAGCCCCCGCCCTGGTCTCCGTGCTGCTCCCTGGGCTCTTATTGTTCTGAAGTACTCTCCTTACCGTCTGGTTTTTCAATGTCCGCTGCAATTTTCGATCTTCTGTTTTCAAATATGCTGTGTTTTTGATGGCTGTTTGCTGTGCTCCGCCGTAAACTGGCCAGGTTTTTCTCCCATGTGTAGGGGGAAGTGGAATGTAATCCCTCCTACTGCCCTGCCATCTTCCTTCTCTCAGTTAATTTTCTTAATCAAATATTTTAAATTTAGAACTATATGCTCATTATAAGAAGTCAGAAATTATATCAAATTAAGCTCCTCTGTATTTTCCCCCTTCATGCCCACTTCCCCCAAAGAAACCAGTATTATCAGCCTGATTACTATATACCCATCTCTTACTATCCGTGTGTGTGCGCGTGTGTGTGCATGCTCCATGCCTCCATCAGTATTTACTGAAAAACAGGATCACATCTTAGACATCACTCTTTACTTGAATCAACATTATGGTCACAACTTCAGATTAGCCAGACCAGTGACATCTGTCACTGTAATCATAATGCTGGGAATAATAATACCTTCAATTTAAAGTTATAATTATAACTACACTGTAATTTGCTCATATTTGCCACACATTCCATGTAGGTTAACAGTTTTTAAAACACAGTAGGTGCTCATAGGTATTTGTTGGATTAAAAAGAAAAATAAAAGCACAGAATGGCTTAAAGATGTAATTTGTAAAATATACTTGATATTTTTCAAATAAAGCAAACTAAAATGAAAAAGCCAAAAATTGGCTATGAGAATATAGTGTTTCTAAAAGTTACAACTTTTAGGAGTATTAGTTTTTATAATTATATAATATATAATTTTCCCATGAGATTATTTCAATAAAAAACAAAGTTAAATGTTAAATGTTAATAGGATACATTAGTAAAATTGGGGCTAAATGTCTGTGAACCTTGTCTCTATAAATGCAATAGCTTTGCCAACAATTAATTTGAAATATTACTTCTCATAAAGCTGTTTGAAAAATCTGAAACAACTACTACATAAGGAAGAAAGAGCTTCTGAATAGTTAAAAGTAAAAGTCTTGATTCTTCTGTAAAGGTTAGGCATTTTAATATAATCTTTTGGCTGATTTATGGAAAGTTTTGTATTTTTCATTTTCTCAAGCCTGTCACTGTAGTGATGTATGGTGCATTTTAGCATGAAGTTTGCCATGAGCAATAAAGTCAGGGCCACCAAAGAAATTTTAATATATGTTCCCATTTTTAACCTGGAGCTTTCCATTATTCCGTTATTTTGTTTGGGATCCCATGTTTAGGTGATATACTTGATACACCCACATAAATAATTTAAGATTTTAACTTAAGGAAAAATTTAAATAGATTAATTATTCAGTAAGAAAGTTTAAGGGTCATCATATATAAAGTGAAAATCATAGTGATAAATTCACATGAAAAGCCTTTTTAAAGATGGAATTTTACATTTCAGTATGCCTGGGGCATTTTTCTCCAACTATAAGATAAAAGAAAAAACAAAGAAGAAAATGACTTTCATTAAATGGTATGCAACATAAAATGGAAGTACATGTCTATAAATTCTATAGGAAGAAAAAATGAAGTATGAAAATAATATCAAATTTAAAAATTCTTATTGCAGAACTAATAGCTATTACAGAGGGTATAAAGATATGAAAAGAACAGTCCTCAAGAAATTTATAACCTAGTAGATATATTAAGTCCTTAAACAACTATAACATAAAGCTGATTGTTATTTGTCAGAAGAACAAAAGAAACAAAGTGTTAGGACAGGCCATCCGGTGTGGCTGAATGTAGGAGCATTTGAATTCAACCTGGCCTCACGGGCAGGATATAAACAGTTAAAAAATGGAAGTGGAAAGAAAGAGAAGAGAGAATAAGTTGAGGCAAGGGAGGAGAGAAGCAGAGGCATTGTAAGAGAGCATCCAATGGTTCTATGTTACTGGACAAAAGGATGCATGGAGCGGGGTCCTGGAACCAGACTGAAGAAAGATGCCTGGCAACACCTCAGGTGGTTCTTAGCTCAGGGCTAAGCACCTTCTTTATTTAGAAAGCAATATAGCACTGTTATGGATTTTTATGCAGAACAAAAACTAGAAAGGAAAATCAATATGCCACTGGAAGAGAATACAGGGAAAATGAAAGCAAGGAGTCCACTTAAGTTCTGTCTTGCCGAGAAGTTTGATCAAGATACAACTTTAACCAGAAGGAGGAAATGGAGATGACGCAGTATAAGAGACATATTAGGGCTAATAAAGGACTAGTACCAACTGCATGTACAGGGCAGAAGAGAGGCATCTGTAAAAGATGACGTCAGTATTCCGTGCCTGAGTTATTAGGGGTGACACAGTAGGGTTAAGTAACAGAAACGGGAAAAGTATACTTGGAGGGGAAAATGAGTTCAAGGTTTGTACACATGAGCTTGATAGAGGCAATCCTGCCCAACAGCTGGTAAGAAATAACAATTATGAGTTAAGGAAAAAAGTAGCTATTATTAGTAGAATGAACAGAAAGAGACTTATTTGAGAGTCATCTTGCACAGAAGTAAAAAGTAAACTTGTTGGAAAAGACAAAATCCCAGAAAAAGAAAATACTGAAAAAGAAGGGAGCCATAAAAACAACTTGAGGCATATATCCATGTTGAAGATAAAAAGCAGGGGGCTACTGAAGGAGGTATAAGAAATCTGGGGATGGAATTTATGTCAGAATAATAACATGATATATAACCGTTCGGGGGGAATTTCAAAGAGATGGTGGCTAACTATATCAGGAAAAATTAAGGACTGTGAAGACAAAAAAAAGAGTAAATGGGGTCAGGCTAGATTGTAAATGTGTTAGAGAGTAAATGGAAACTAAAGGAATTTAGGCAGTAGATTTTTCAGACTGGTATTCAAGATACTGCAGTTGAGGTCTCACTATAATTCGGGATAGAGTGTTAATTAATTTGTTTATATGAGTTTGAAATGACAATGTGATTTTGATAAATCATGTGGAAGAGTATCTGTCATTTTTGCCCTCTATCATTTATTCATTTTTCTTTTGTTAATTGTACTTCATTTTCCTTCTACAGCATCCCTTTCTCTAGTATCTGGGTTGGCTCAGGAGTAAAGCTAGGGACTTGGGCAAAGCTTTACTCAGGACATTGGGATGAAATGGGATTTCTGGGAAAGGAACTCTCACTAATTCCCTCTGGATCCGCAGTAAGAACTTCAGAGCTTGTATTTGCAAAAAAAATATTGAGTCCCAAAGGAGGAAACATTTAACATATGAAGTTATAACAATGAATATAAAAAAAATGTTTAAGCAAAACTCTGATGAAAGAAATCAAACAAAACCCAAGTAAATGGAGAGATATTCCATGGTCATGGGTAAGAAGACTAAAGATGTTAGTTCTTTCCAACTTGGTCTACAGATTTACTGTAATCCCGATCAAAATCACAGCCAGTTACTTTGTGGATATAAATAATCCAATTCTAACGCTTACAGGAAAAGGTGAAAGTATTGAAGGAGAAGAACAAAGTAAGAATACTGACATTACCTGACTTCAAGACACAGTAATCAAGACATTACAGTATTGGTGAAAAAACAGACTAAAAGATCAATGGAATAAAACAGAGAATCCTGAAATAGGTCCACACAAATACAGCCAACTGATCTCTGACAAAGGAGTGGTGCAATATAATGGAGAAAAGATAATCTTTTTAATAGATGATGCTAGAACTGCTAGACATCCACATCTTTAAAAAGAGAATCGAGGCAGAGCCCTTATGTCCCTTCACAAAAATTAATTCAAAATGAATCACAGACCCAAGTGTCAAATACAAAACTATAAAATGTGTAAAAGACAGCAAAGGATAAAATTTAGATGACCTTGGGTTTGGCAATGATATTGGAGAAACAACTCCAAAGCCATGACCCATGACAGAAATAATCGATAAGCCTGACTTCATTAAAATTTAAAACTTCTCTGTGGAAGACTGGCAAGATAATGAGAAGACAAGCCAGAGACTAGAGAACATGTCTGCAAAATACAGGGGTTGGCAGAAGTAACACCACTGAGTGTGGCTGGTAGGGCATGTGAACGTCTCACACGAGATGGACAGCAATTTGAACAGTTCACCTACAACGTCACGTGGTGTGCTTGAGTGTGATACTGTCATGTTACAGAAGTACATGATTATGCTTTTGTAATAAAAGATTCTGTAATAAAAAAGGGACATTATTTGTGCTGGACCCTGTATAATGCTGGTAAGACAATGTTATGAAATATACGAAGAACTCTTAAAACTCAGTAAGAAAACAGAGTTCAATTAAAAAATGGGCAAATTATCTGAACAGATACCTCACCAAAGAAGACAGAGAACTGGCAAATAAGCCCATGAAAAAATGCTGCACATCATACGTCGTCAAGGAAACACCATTAGTACAACAACGAGACACCACTTCATACCTGTTAACATAGCAAAACAAAATGCTGACAGCACCCAAAGCTGAGGAGGATGTAGAGCAACAGGAATTCTCATTCCCTGCTGGTGATAATGCCAAACGGGACAGCCACTGTGGAAGACAGTTGGTGGTTTCTTGCAAAACTAGACATTCTTACCAGATAATCCAGCAATTGTGCTCCTTGGTATTTACCGCAAAAAGAATTAAAAAAAAAACAAACTCAGGTTCACACAAAAATTTGCACCTGGATGTATTATAGCAGCTTTATTTTTAATTGCAAAATCTCGGAAGCAACCAAGATGTCCTTCAGCAGGTGAATGGATAAACTGGTACATCCACGCAATGGAATATGATTCAGCACTTAAAAAAACCTCATGGAAAGACATGGAGCAACCTTAAATGCACATTACTAAGTGAAAGAAGCCAACCCTGAAGTGCCAACATACTGTATTATCCCAACTATACGACATTCTGGAAACGGCAAAACTATGGGGACCAGAAAAGACCAATGGTTGCCAGAAGACGGGGCGAGGTTAAGCAATAAATAGGTGGAGCATCAAAGTATTTTTGGAAATGAAAATATTCTGTACAATACACAATGGTGGATACATGTCATTGCACATCTGTCCAATGTACAACAAACAGAGAGAGAGTCAAAATGTAAACTATGAACTTTGGGTGATCATGATCAGTGGTAACAAGTGCCCCACTCTGGTAGGGGGTGTCAATTATGAGGAGACCTTGTGTGCGGAGAGGGAATTGTGTATTCTGCTCAATTTTGCTGTGAACCCAAAACTACTCTCAAAGTCTCTTTTGTAAAAAAAAATTGCCTAAACTCAGCACAGGTAATACTGAAAAATTGCTTTTTATAAAAGTTAGTTATAAAATAACCAGCATGAGTTAATGATAGTTTTCCTGATCATCCGATAATATTGAAACAATGCATATATTGAAAAAAATGACACAGCACTTGGGTGACACCCAATAGGATAAACCTGATCAGCTAAATAAATCGATTGCCTTTTCATTCTCATTTTCAAATGGCTCTACACCATGATACTATTGGAAGAGAGGAGGATTGGGAAAGAGACAAAGAGGAAAATAAACTAGTGAGATAAAAGCAAAAAAAAAAGTCACCGAAGTGAGGGTCGTAAGTGTAGCAAAAGTGGAAAAACAGAACAACACAGGACACATATCACATACAGGACACAGACAGGCTGTGGTGACCAAAGTCAGAGCGAATCCTGAGGAACATGGCGATATAACGAACAGACATTCACATTTCCCCAACTAATCAGTGGTCCTGTAACTTTTTCCAATGACAAAAATGTAATGAGAAAAAGCTGGCCATAATAACTGAGAAAATGCTATGTAATTTTTTGTATTAAAATGGCAGCTTAGTACACAATGTTCGAAAATGCTTTTTAAGAATTATGTATATAATTGGATGTTCTGCAGTTGTCAGGCACTGGGGACGCCTAAAAGAAAAAAAAGGGAAATGCACCACATTTATTCAGTGTCAGTAAATATCACACATTAAAAAAGTAACATTCTTTTCTGCAAGAAGGAAAATGGGACTGTGAAAACCAATGGAAGACCAAAATGAAGTGAATAATGAGCTATTTACGTACAGCAGAACAGGTAAGGGCCAACAGGTCTAAGCAAGAATTCAGTGGCTTTGATTTTGTGTGAGCACATGGCAGCAAAAGCAGCAGGGCCCTAGAAGGAAGGGGCTCCTTTCAGGTGTCTGCAGCATGTTTGGACAGTATAGCTCGATTCTCTTGAGGGTTACCAGCTTTTTGCTAAAAGGTCACCAAAGTCATCTTCCAGCCCAATTCAACGATCTATTCTCAATCCTGTTTATCCTAATTTTTCTGGAGAGAGGACAGCAGTAACTGTTCACTGCTTTCGGAAACTCTCTCCTGCTGAGATTTCTGGGGCTCTCGTGTTGTCCTCTCCTTTGCCAATCCTCACTCACGCCCTTGATTCTTCAGATCCTGTACCACGTATGCAAATGTGGGCATGTCTCAAGACTTGGTGATGGAAGGCTAAAGATGCAGAAGAGTTTTTCCAACCCTTTACATCTCAAGGAATGGGCATTTTTTGTTTTGTTTTGTTTTGTTTACTTAAAGGTTTATTTTCTTTTCATTTGAGAGAAAGAGGGGAGGGGAGAGAGAGAGGGAGAAGCATTGACCTGAGAACCATTGATCTACTGCCTCCTGCATGTGCCTCAACTGGGGATTGACCCCACAATCTGGGCACGTGACCTGACTGGCAATCCAACCAGCAACCTTTTGGTTACAGGACGATGCTCCAACTGAGCCACGTGGGCCAGGGCTCAAGGAGCAGACTTTTAATCAAAGGGGCTAATGCTAATCCAGATCTTTACCTATTCCACAACACAATTACATTCTGCTGTATCGTGACAATCAATGTATGTAAAATAAAACTCTTTATCACCCTGTGCCTCATTTTCTATCTTTTACTTGTACTTCTGTTCCCTTTGAGATATATATATATATATATATATATATATATTTATTTATTTATCTTTAGAGGGGAAGGGAAGGAGAGAGGGAGAGAAACATCAATGTGTGGTTGCCTCTCATGCATCCCCTGCCAGGAACTGTCCTGCAATCCAGGCATGTGCCCTGACTGGGAGTCGAACCACAATTTTTTGGTTCGAAGGCTCGCGCTCAATCCACTAAGCTACACCAGCCAGGGCCCCTTGGATATTTATGAAAAGCTTTTATTTCACCTTTCCTTCTCTCATAAACTTTGCATTATAAAAATTCAACTCATACTTAAATGTTTCCCTAAGGCTTATGGACAACTACTGAACTCTTATTTTACTAGGTAATTTAATATTTGGTTATAAACTATCTTGTCTTCTTTTGGATTAATGTATATAACAAGATCTGTCTGGAAAAAGTAAAGCCATTGTTAATAAAATGATAACAGTTTGTGAGACATTGATGTAACCTGGCAGCCAAGGAGACTGGACCAGAATGCACATGCATGAACAGTGATGACTTCACTGTACCAGTCAGCGGGGGTTGTAGATGCCACCGAGTAAGCATGCATACTGCGTGGCCATCACATTCAAAATGAATGAGCAAATACAGTAATGAATCTGCATCAAATTTTGCGTTAAGCTTGCACATTCTTCCACGGAAACTACTCTAATGATTCAGAAGGCCACAACTATGGGCAACTGGTGATTGGCAGCTTCATCATGACAACATGCCCCCTCAGGTGTCATGTCTCATGCAGAATTTTTTTGTGAAACATCAAATCACCCAACGTGAGTCAGCCCCCCTACAGCCCATATTTGGTGCCTGGCGACTTTTGGATTTTCCCCAAACTAAAATCATCTTTGAAAGGCAAGAGATTTCAGACTATCAATGATATTCAGGAAAATACGATGTGGGTAGCCGATGGAGATTGGGAGAACTGTATGAGGTTCCATGGGGCCTACTCTGAAGGGGAGAGAGGTATCGTTCTCCTGTGTACAATGTTTCTCGTATTTTGTATCTTCTTCAATAAATGTCTCTATTTTTCATGTTACATGGCTGGGTACTTTCTGGACAGACCAAATATGATTCCCTTTTCAACCGAACTACAAATGCTTTAGAAATGTAAAATCTTGGGTATCATGTAGAGCTGTGAAAACTATAAACATTAGCAAATTTTTAGTTATTGATCTAGGATCTGAAAAAAATCATTAATAATACAATCATTTTTTACCCTTTTGTCTGTTGTTATATTAGGCTGGCCAAAAAGTCAGTATGGTTTTTTCTGTAAAATAAAAGAAACAGTTTTCATTTTCACCAATAACTTTATTGATTTGGATATTTTAAGTAGGGTGGCTATCTCCCATGTGGTATAACACTGACTGTTTTCAGTTAATGCCTCAATTTGATCGCGATCAACTTCAGCTGGTCTATCTGACTGTTGAGCATCACCCAGCAAGAAATCTTCAGCAAGAAACTTCGCAAACCACTTTCGACACATTCAATCAGTCACAGTACCTTCTTAATGCACTGCACACATCTTTTTTTTGTGTTTCAGTTCTTTTATGTTTCTTGAAATAATAAAGCATAATATGGTGAAAACATTGTATATTTTCTTCCATCTTCAATATTAAAAAGGCTACACAAAAATTCACCAATTTTGATAAGCCTTTTTTAATGCATGTTGATATGACAGCTGTCCCAATACACTCTAACAAAATTGTTTTGAATGAAGTTAAAGACAACTAAGTGCTACTAGAGCCACCTTACAGAAAAAAGCAAGTGAACTTTTTGGCCAACCCAATAGTATTATATATACGGAACCAATTTCAGTGATTGTCTCTTGAAATCACTGTGAATTTTAGACTTACTCACCTTGTCCTCCAAGTGCAACTCTAAAAAGCGCAGGTAAGCCACAGGTGCAAATGCGTCAGCTGAGTGTATGACTACTTCTGATGAATCTCTGAAATGCAAAAATTTTATAATGCATTTATTTGCTACATAAACTGTGTCAAATCACTACTGGAGGAGACCAAAAAAATCCTCATTTTCTCATTTTGTATTTATTTCCACTAGTATACAATATTTAGTAATTAACATCTATTTTTAATAATCTGATATTTAATTGGGAGAAGGATCAAGGATACTAAACTTTCAAAAAAAGTAAAAAACTTTTCATCTTTATGAGGACACGCAGTTCAATTTTCAGGTTCACTCAAAGCTCTGAACAATTCTGAGGCTTAAAACTCCTAGTCAATTTCATTTTAAAAAATTTGCTTGGTATGGGCTCACCATTAAACAATAGTGCTTTATCTTCATTTTTCTTTTCATTTTCAAGAGGTAATTCAGTCAGAGTTTCACACAAAATCTCAATTATCCTTTACAAAAGCAGTCCTGGTGATGGTTTTAAGCTCTAGGTGAACTCTTCACACTGCAATATCATTGCTATTAAAACTGATTGCCTGACACAGTAATTACCACATTCAGGTAAAATGGTCTGAACTGCTTGCTGGCACCATATGGATACATGCAAATTAACCTAACTTTCATCAAAGATTCCTTGTAAAGCACATATGAATAACTAAGATTATGTGTGAATGTCTAATAACTAATTATTTTTTATTGTTATTTATTAAGGAAGCAATAGTGTTTTGCATTTTAACTGAAATTTAAAAATAGAAATTCCTCATATTTCTTAAAGGGCTTGGGAACTAGCTCCATTGTTTATATTAACATGTAGTTGCCTTTCTACCCATCGTAGTACAGTAAAATAAATTACTACTTTATTTGATTCTTTGCTACTAACATAAGATAGTTTTTGAATCTCCTTATGAAATGCAGTTATTTAGTGGCAATGGAAGAAAACCCCAAATATTTGACTCCAAAATACTAACTTTTCATGGGCAAAACCTGTTTACTTTCCCCTTAACAGACCAGAAATAAAAAGAAAATGTTTTATGATAATAAAAAAGTCAACTACCATCATAAACCATTAGTATCAAATATGCACCTTGTTAGTGCTTAGGAATATAAAATAAAAAAGGCTTCTATGAAATTAAAAGGAAGGTAACTGATAATATAATGGATGTAGAACCACTCAAGAGTCACGATACTAACACACAGATAGAACCTGCCTTCAGGGGCTACATGAACCAAAGGTTGCCTCCAGGTGTGATGTGCAGGAGGAGAAAGGGGCAGTAAAGAGAAGCCCCCCTGCTGCCTGCCATCAGCTCCCCTGGCTTGACCCCTCTTGGTCTGTTAGCGCCAGTCTTGCTGTTTCTCCATTTACCCCACAGCTGCCTGCCCTGGTCCCATCTTGGCTCACCAATCAGGTTCGAAGTCCAATTCCTGTGCACCATCTCACTCTTACATTAAGTTCTGATCTCTCTGCTCCTGATCTTAGCCTTGGAAACTGACCCTGAGCCTTAATTATGCCTAATCTGGGTAGCTTGGTTTTGATATCCTTGATAGTGGGGTGCCCCCAAACTATCATTAATTCAACCAATGCTGTATCAGTAGAGAGGGTTTCAGGCCTTCCCGAGACCCACTAGAAACCGAAGGTTGATAGCAAATAGCTCACTTAATTGATGTAAATACTCCATTCTAAACCAAGATTTTTATCCACAGAAAATATATAACATTCTGAGCACCAAACAAAGAGGAATACTCTTTTTATGGGTACTATTAAATCCACAATCTCTAATTGACCAACATCAGTTCACTCACTATACAAAGCCAGAGTCAACCGGGGGAGTCTAGCTCTTAAATGAACCATTTTTTTTGTTTTTGTAGCTTCAAACAGAATAATGCCCTTATCGCTCTTTTCTCTTTCATGAACTATCATCTGAAATCCAACTTTCAAGGATCTCTGGTTTCTGTCTGTTTCATGTATTTCCCAGAAACGTAACAGCAGAATCTGCTGGGGTATCCACAGAGTAACCCAGAAAATTAATACCAATTATGCCACAACAAAAATGTTTTCCATTGGCTACCCTGCTCCTCTTTCCCTATCAGTACAAGTAATAAGTGTACTCACCACCTCTTCTACAACCGAGGCTTCTCTGTAGCCCAGACTCGGCCTGGGCTCCCTTTCACTGATGCGTCAGGCCCACCCCTAGCTAAACTTTCAAAAGGGAAGCTGGGTCAGGTCCGTGCCTCTCTTCTCTGATGCCATGCTCCCAAGGTGCAAGGTCAGGCTCTACTCCTCACTTCAAAACAAACGAACTGCTACTATCTCTTGAGACTCAGCCATGGTCTTGCTTCCTCCCTCTCCACAGATACTCCCTGTGGACTTACATCCTCACAGACATCTCCAGTGTCATCGCTGTGAAGTCTTCCCTGGCATCCTCAGGGCCGGTTTGCTCCCTGATGTGCCCTGGTAATGTATTTATAGCCCCTCACAACACATCCGCGATATAATTATGTCTTCGTTTACATGTCTTCCTCCTCAGAGAGAGACCAAGTGTTGCTGATTTCTGTTTGCCTGTCCCCCCACCCCATCTCTTCCACTGGCCAGTACAGAGTACATGGCTTGGTATTTATTAGACCTTCATTAAATAAACAAATAAATGTATAGTTAAGTTTGTTGAGTATTTTCACATTTACATACTATCTATTAAAATGATCCACATCCACACTGGTTTTTCAATTACTTAGCTTCACATAAATACATACTTTTTTCCAATATGCATAGCGTATGCATAACATTTACATGAAAAATCCACACATATGTACCACAACACCATATAGCATCTCTAACATCATAATAAAAGTAAAGCTTTACAGGTCTGAAAACGCAGACACAAGAATAGTGTGTAAATTTAAGTAAATTCCCAGGTGATAAAGAATAGATGTGAGAAGGTAGTAAGGGAAGTTCTCCATGCCTTCTACGGTCAATGCCACGTTACTATGCTCTGTGCCGAGTTACGTCTTAAATGGGTAGAAAATAGGAATAGGAATCGGAAAATGAGCACATGGTGTTTTAAAATAGAATTTGTCCTCCCTCCCTCCCTCCCTCCCTTCCTTCCTTCCTCTCTTCCTCCCCATTTGTCCATCCATCCACCCATATGTAACAACTCTAGCAGTAGTATAGTAACACTGACAACTCAAATGGAAACATGTGGTTGTGTCGAATACTGACATTAAAACCTTGTATTCATTAACAAAGAGAAGAAAAGTATCATTTTCATTAATGCAACATTAGGATTTTAGTTCTTCTGAGATGTTACATATTTAGAGTATGGAGGAATAAAAAAGGTTATTTATTTGAGGACCTACTGTTTACTTCTCTTACAGGCCAGACTATAATTCTTTGCAGCAAGGATCTTCAGAAAAAAGCCTCATTTTTCTGATCTAAAAATTTGTATCTACAGGAGAGTAATCACATACTAATTGATATATGAAAAGTGGATTTATAAATGCTCTAGTTAGAATTTCAAAAAAAATTACTTCCAAAGACTGTTATACCAAGCTTTCTTATAAGATTATAAAAACATTAATTGGAATTTGGGGCAAAATGTATCTCATAATAAACTGATAGAACCACATTGATTTCTCTAAATTTCTTCATTATAACAAAAGAGTCAATTTGTGTTTAAAAAAATCCCTGATTATAATTAAATCATTTTTGCATGTAAACATTTATTTTTTTATAGGTGATCTTCCCCTTTTCATAAAAAATTTGAATCAGACACTTGAAATGGAATTCCTGATAATCAGTTGTATGCTAACTATATTACATCAAATATAATAGGAAAATTTTTTAAATTTGTCCCAACAGTGAATCCTGAGTTACAGGATCCAGTGTTATTAATGGACAATTGTTAACTAACAGTCATAGGCACTAAACTTAAATCTTTTAATTGTATCATATGGAAAATTATCTCTAAGTAAAATAACTGGTTTACATTCAGTTTTAGAATGTGCGATGCATACTCAGTCCTATCGCCACATTTATCAGCAGGTGTGGTAAGGATGTTTCCTATTTTACAGAGGAGCCGAGGTTTCACACATAGTAGGTGGCATCCTTTTTCTTTTTAAACCAGGATACGTGCCCACCTAACCCTCCAGTTACAGCCTAAAGTAGGAGTACATAAAAGTGAAATAGGACATATAAAATAAACAACAATAAACGTCAAGTTAATTCAACGATATTTAACAAACACGTGTCAGCGCCAAATGTGTACTGTCAGAGTTCAGTGTGAGAACAAGTGCTGAGGCAACGGCACTCTTTAAAAATGGCAGGATTTGGTGAAGTGGGAAGAAACAGGAAGGAAATCTAGGGAAAAGGAACCAAGTAAGACAGTAATGAAGCTGAGCTGAGGCAGAGCCTTTGAAGAAAAAAGCAGAGAAGACGCTCAAGCATTAGAATCGAATTACGGACTGACTGACAAATGAGTTAAGAACGCAAAGACAGAACTTGTGCTGGTGCTCCCTAGGTCCACAGCGCGATGTCACACTCACCATGTGTTGTCGATTCACCTGACCATTCCTGCAGGAAGAACTGAGCAGGGTGACGTCTTGCACAGTCCCACCCACACACGGTGCCTCAGCAACTGAACATGCAGGTGAAATGAACAGCTCATCTTGGCACAAGAGGGCTCTAATGCCCCTCACCTGACACCTGTCTCTTTACCAGCACGACTAATTCCCCTCATGCTATTGTGTCGGTCAGGCTTAGCTTTTCTTGTCTACAAAAGGTGAACAATATGCGTTTTCCGGGTCTCGAGTACTGTGATAAATGAACCTTCTGGTACCGTAGTGTAAAGAAGCGCATGTCTGACAATTCTAGGTTAACTGCAAAGTCTTCTGGGTGCTCTGGGACCTGACCTTGTCAAGTAAATAAGAAAAAGCATTGTTCGTTGGCATTTTTTCTACCATTTTCTTCTAAGTTACAATAATAAATCCCATATTAATAAGTAAATATATTGCAAGTTTGCAATTAGATTATAATTTCATCCTACCATGCAAATGCTTTTCTTGAATAACCAGAGTATGATTTCAGAGAAATAACACCTGCGCACAGTTCATTCATGAATTGTTTCATGATCATCATAGCCTGAGGTGTTCCATTTATGAACTTACTCATTTGACTCCTACCCTTCACCATCTTGTATCATAACAGATGCAGATGTGTCTGCCTTCCACCCTTGGGTGGCAGGAACCGATTAAACATCAATGGCACCCAGAAGAAAGCCTTGGACATAATAGGTACTTGATAAACATTTGTCATATAAAGTACTATTATGGTGATGATTATTAATGGAAAAAAGTTAGGAAAAAATGAAAGAAGCAAGAGTGAATGAATACTGGTAATAAAAATGTCTTAGCCATATTTCACAAGATAAATGCATTTTTTAGAAAATTCACCTAAAGTTGCCATAATTTTCTTAGATCTCTCCTTCCCTCTTTACATTTATGTACAAAGAAGTCGCCTCTTAGTGTTGAAAATATTAAAGTTGTCCATTCAATACAGAATTCCAGTCTTTCATTAGATGAATCTCTGAAATCAAGCCTCACTCTGAGTCTTTTCCCAGCAGTGGAGGAGCTTGGGAAAAGCAGACAAAGTGCTCTCTTAGCACATGAGAAGAGTGACAGAAATGAGAGTACAGATAATGTGACAAACCGGAGAAAGTTCATTTTGCATTACATTAATTTTAACAATTTATGGCAAAGAAATCACACTGCTCATCACAAACTGAATTTGCTTAAAAACAAAGTTCCTTTCCAAAAATAACCCCGAATAATTGAAGAGAAATGTTTAACGTGACCATTCTGTGTTGTTAAAGCCAAGAAAAGGGAGAAAGAGGGTGAAGTCAGTGGGACCCACAGACTACCGACCGTGATGTGGCCGTTTATCAAGTGCAGCGGTAATGAAAGGTAAATAACGCCGGCAATTCACACTTCATGAGAGGATAAAAGTGTCAGTGTGTGAGCCCCGGTTTTACTGCAGGCCGTAATCAGCAAGTAAACGGAAGTGCGATGTCTAAAAAGTTTATGGCCTCCTATGAAGGCCTCATCTTGTCAGGTATTGATTTAGACACACCGGCGACTTCCCTGGTGTTACACAAATTGCGTGTTTGTGAACTTAGAGGACATGTTCTGTTTCTCCCAAAAAAAGCTGGCTCAAGCTTCATGTTAAGTTGCTTCCAACACTCACATTTAATGAAAGAAAATGTTGAAATGATATCTTACACAATTATTCTTTTCTTAAAGAGAGGGCAATCCAAAGTGAATGTTTCATACTCTCCACCTTCGCCACAAACATGGACTCCGTATTTCTTGGAAAGCTGAAAATAAAAATAAGAAAAAGAAGCAGTAAATCTAAAATTAGAGAGCAATGGTGCTCAATTAACATATTATTTTGTTCTAAAAATATCCATGTAAGGAACTTAATTTCGAAATAGATTTGCAAGCTAGAGGAAAATAACTTTCTATTTCCACTTTAAAAATGCATTTAAAGCCATGTGAAAAATGTTATCATAAAGCTTAGGATTTTTAATAACTCCAAATCCTTACAAAAAATGTAAGCAACCAACATTTTTATGTGTAAACGAAAAACTTAAAGAATCCTATGAATTTTAGGAATATACTGGCTTTAGATTTAAAGGGAGGCTGAGAAGGACAGGTACTAAGTCATCATGTGGTGAATGAGAATATACGCAGCCAAACGGCGCTCTCCTCCTGCCCTTTGACCTACGTGCGGAAGGGAAAAAAAGATGTTGTGTGTAGAGCATTTTTCAGAGACACAGAGAAAGCAATCCAAGGCCTTTTCGTAGACCTGTGAACAAGAGAGGCCACAAACATGCTTGTTATGCTTAAGGTTATTGTCAGCAGGCGGGTTCCCAAGGCACTGAGAACTAGTGAAGTTCTTGCGCCCAGCTTTAGAAAGATCTAACTCCAAGAAAGGTTGGGATAGCGTATAATGTCCTCTTATTAAACCTGAAGTGAAAAACACAAACAAGCAAGCAAAGAAGCAAAAACCCCGTGATTTATATTAAATATAAGCTATGTTATTTAAATGGTCCTGAAACCGACGGTAAACTAATCTCCTAGCTGGCTGACACGAGGCTGGAATTAGTGTTTGGGAGCGCTCCGGAGCTGTGTCAGCCTCTCTCTGCTCCCCGGTCGGGGCTTTATCACTGTGACTACTTACTTCTCCTCCATTCCGAACTCACACCCTTCCCTGCTTACAGCCTCCTCCCGGCCGAAGTCCAGGTAGCCCCAGGGAGGAGCGACCCCACTGATGCTCTCCGCTGCTGCCGGTGCCGGGGCGGTGGCCCAGGCCTCCAGTTCTACCTGCATACTTACCCACTTCTGTATTTGGTTATCTGAATCCTTTACATTTCAACTACTGACTATGCGCCGTTAGGGATGTAAAGCTTGGATCTACAAGAATTCTGCTGTTCCCCCCAAGGGCCGGCAGTAATGTGAACGACACTGTAAAGCCATGAGGCAAGAGAAGTGCGGGAAGGGAAACTTTTGTAAACGCACTCAGAGGAGCAAAGTAAATAAATTTTCACCGTGCTGGGTCATGAAGCAGAGAAATCAGCAAGGTGGAATCACGGCAGTTGGTTCTTATGGGAGCAGATAACGGGAACATTTGTTTCCCATGTAACTACTGTTAAGATAAGCTTTTTAAAAAACATTTTGAACAGATGTGAATGACTTGGGTCATTTCATGGCTTACAAGAATGTCTGGGAGTCTGAGCATGGAAAAAGTAAATGCCTAGTAAATGAAAAGAAAATTACTTACGTGGGACTATTTTTGGGGCACATTTATATAGATAAATATTCCATTCATAATAACCCAATTTAAACGCTACTGATGATTAAACTGAAAAGGTTAAAGGGCATCGTGATTTCCTTGTTTGTTTATCCCTTTAAAAG
Organism: Anoura caudifer; assembly: GCA_004027475.1. Classification (NCBI taxonomy): domain Eukaryota; kingdom Metazoa; phylum Chordata; class Mammalia; order Chiroptera; family Phyllostomidae; genus Anoura; species Anoura caudifer. The sequence continues at coordinate 582,453 of PVKU01000088.1, read as the reverse complement.
ATGGTAATAATCATAACTTAAGACTTTGTAATTAAATCAAGATTTTTCTTCTTTTAAACTCGCCTTATTTATCCATTAGTCATCTTTAAATTGAAAAAGAAGGCAAATGAAGCCGCACTTCACCCTCATCCTGGCCGCCACCACCTAGAGAAAACTATGAGGCTCATAAAATCCACCTCAATTACACGCTGCACCTATTCATTCACAGCACTTATTTAAGAGGTGTTTACTGAGTATCTACTGTAGGTTTGGCACTGTTTTAAGTGTTGGGGTTAGCAATGGGAGCAACCATAAATTATGCATAAAACAGCCTACTATCTCGAGACACAGACAGAAAGTTAAACTAGCAGTTACAAAAAAGGGTAGTGATCGCTTTGATGGATGCAGGAGATGCTGTGGAATGTAAAGCAGAACTAACTCGAAGGAACTCAAAAGACTTCTCAAAGTGAGTAGAAACTTAAGCTGAAATCTGGAGGCTGAGGAACAGGAATGGTTAGAGGGAGTGGAGGAGGGACAGAGGGAAAGAGAGAAGACGGGATGTAGAGGAAAAGTCAACTAGGACAAAGTGACCCAGAAGAGGGACCGGGAACTGGGAAAGAGTTTTGTTTAGGTTACTTAGAAACTGCCAAACTGTTGGGCTTCGGTTAGGTAGTCATAACTTCTGCTTTGGCTTCCGTACACCCAGCTTCCGATAAGGACACCTCAAGGCTAGAGTTATTTTTGCATCAGCTTCTGTACCTCCTGCTTTTGCCACGTAGGATAGGGCATCCAGAGAGCAATAAAAGCCCTGCCCAGCCAAGGTTCGGGGCCCAGAATTTGGAGACTGCCTCCTCTGGGTCCGCGCATGTAATAAAGCCTCACTCCGCCACCCCAAATCGCGCCAGAGTCATTATTTTCCGAATTATTTTCCATAACAGGGAGAGAAGGAAAAACTGTTCCAGAAGGAACAGCACATGTTAAGTCCCACAGCACGTGATGGGTACTAGAAACTGAAATAAGTTTGTACTAGAAATAAATAAGGAGCATCACTAGAGCAGTAATAGTGAGATGAGGCTGAGAACTAGAAAGAAAACGTCTTATGGGGCTTCATAAGCCATACTAAGTCATCCTTCTAAGGTCAATGAGGACCCACGGACAGGTGTGAAGGAGAAAACCTGATTTCTTTTGTCTTTTAGAAGCATTCTGTCTGCACCGTGGAGAACGGGCCAGTGGGGGAGTAAGTCAAGAAGCAGAAGAACTGAGAAGCTGCTGGAGAAATCCAGGCAGGAGGTGAAGATTTCCCGAACTGGGGAAGTAGCGGTGAGGATGGAGAGGAGAGGGCAGATATTTCGAGAGAGAGGTTTTCTGGAGGTTGAAATGATGATTTCTTGAATAGAGAAGTGAGGAAAAACTTAAAAAAAGAGAGAGAAAAGAGGAAAATTCCCAGCTGCATGGACGGCGGTTCAGTCTGCTGGTACCTCAGCCCCAGCAGCAGTTTCTGGGAGGGACCAATCCCTTATCCTTTCCAGACTTTATGTGGCAAGTGCTACCACTGACGTCTCAAATCTTTGCAGTTACGTCCTCAGGCTTCCATGCTTTTCTAAACTATTTTTATGCTTCTCAGACTCCTCTCCCTTGTACCGTTCCTAAATTATAAACGTCCCTCACAACGGTCTCTGTAAGATGCTCCTCTCTCACTTTGCTCCCTCGGACGGTCCGTGCACTCTGTGGCTTCAAGTGCCACCTCTGAGCTAGTCTGCTGCTGCTCACGCTAACACCGTCACAACTACTTACAGACTATTTGCTTTACGCCTTAAAGTGGACAAAATGATCCTCAAAGTGACTTTGAATAATAAAAAATCATACAGGCTCTGAAATCAGACAGATTTAAAGAATCAATTCCAGTTCTGCTACTTCCCAGCTACGTGACTTTGGGAAAGTAACTTATGGTACCCTCTAAGTGATTCCTCGTCTATAAGATGTAAACGTTAATTATAGCAACCTTTCGTTTTGCAAGATGATTAAGCAAAATCATACATAAAAAAGCATTTAGCACAGAATATGACACTCAGTAAGCACTTCATAAATACACAGCTTCCCTGCGGAAAGACAGAAAGCACACATGTGGGAGGCACAGTGCAAGTGGCGTTGCATGAATGATGAAAAGCAGGGGTTTTGCAGGGACAGTCGTTGGTTAAAATCCTGGCTCTGTCACTTTCTGGCTGTGTGATCTTAGGCCATACAAACCACCTGAGCCTCGGGTTGCTGATCTGTAAAATGGGGGTGACGTAGGACCTACTTCATAGGAAAGCTTAATGCACTGTCCAACCCATAATAAGTAAGAAAATAGCCACTAATTTTATTTTTCCCCTTTTCAGAGAGGAGAAGTAGATTGATTTGCAAAGGTTACATAGTTTAAAACTAGACAAAAGCAGAATTTGAAGTCATGTCCTTACTCTCTACAGAATGATGACAGATGACAAACCTTAAGTCTCTTAAATGTGCTCAAATCTCATAGTTTAGAAACATATGCCTTCAGTTTATGTTATCATTTAAAACTCAGTATGTTTAAAACCAAGCTTATCTGTTCTCTCTACAAATATATGTGCTTCCAATCTCAGAATCATTACGCATGGACTAATCTTTGATTCTTTTTTTCCCAGCTTCTGACAATTTGGTGCTAATTTCTTTTTAATCCTGTCATCAAAACCTTCCAGTTGTGTCCTCTATCCCTACTGTCAGTGACTTCATACTCTAAGCCCTCACATCTGTTTCCTGTGACAGCATTTCACACTCACTTTTCTTTCCAATTTCTTCTCCCAAATCCATGAATACTGCAGCCAGACTAAATTTCCTGAGATATATTTTACTAATATAAATCCCTGCTGTTAAGCCTTCTGTATCTTTTTATTTCCTACTTCAAATCGCCTGGCCTATCTCTAACGGCCCATTAGGATTGGGTCCTAAATCCCCACCTTACCTGTTTCTTATTAATCTACCCACACCAGCTCTTGGTTTCTTTTAAACCAGGTTCCTCGTGGTCCCTGCCATGTCTTCTTGCCAAGGTATCTTCACTCCAACTGATTCACTCTGTTGCCACCATGCATGTGAATTTCACCCAATCCTTCAAACCAGTTTAAGTGCCACCCTTTCCATGACCTCATTCGTAGCTACTCCAGGTCTTGTGGCCATCATGCACCTTCCCCTCATTTGCTAGGCTCTACATTCCATGAAAAATTCCAAATCTTTGGCTTATTTTGTACTCCTTAGAGCAATTAGCATAAAATTGAAGAACATAAGAAATCCTCACCAGTACTTATCATTCAATTCAATTAGTACCACATGACACTGGCAATTAAGAGTTCATCTACAACGCACTCCGGAGAACGTGAGGGGCGTGTTCAAAGGCGCACTGGACCCGCCGCTGAGCACGGAGGACCTCCACTTCTCCCCTCCGCTGGCACCCGGCAGTGGGCGCCCCTGCAGGTCAGATTCCACAGGTGCGCCTTTCAGAACTTTACTCCCTTCCTCTACAACCTTCTGCTTGACTTCACTGTTTACATAACTATTTCACCCGTTCAACAGTCAAAATCTTTTACCGTTTGGCTTCAGTCTCCTTTTTCAGCTTCTTTAACCAGCTCTCAAAATATATTACGAAAAACCTGGCCAGTTAACAACTCTATCCACCTTTTAAGTCCTGTGTGGCTGTCAATGTATCACAAAAGTACTAAGCGTTCTCTCAGCAACACGTGACTTTTTTTTTTGCAATTCTATGGCACATCTTTTTTACTTTCTTAAGAGTACATTTAGTAATAGTTACTGGACATCTCAACTATAAAATTTCATGTACCATTCCAACTCAGTTATCTTCAAAATATTCTGCCAGAGATGTTCAGCCTACTCTGACTCTCAAGGTCAGTTAAGGTGCTCTTTCCCATAAAGTCGGCCCTGTAGAGCAAGGCCTGAAATTCTGTCTCTCTCACCCACAGCATCAAATCAACATTGGTAAAGTTCTCGTTCTCTTTTGCTTTTTGTTTAAGTGACAGTTATTGGGACTGCTAATTGTGCGTTTGTCAGACTATAAGGAAGAAAAGTTAACTCACGGAGAACAGAGCTGGAAACAAAGCTTTACGCTTGAAATCTGCATTACACTTGTCCTGGTTTAGCTCTTTTTAAAAAATATTTTATTTATTTATTTTTAGACAGAGGAGAAGGGAAGGAGAAAGAGAGGGAGAGAAACATCCATGTGTGGTTGCCTCTCACATGGTTCCTACTGGGGACCCGGCCCACAACCCAGGCATGTGCCCTGACTGGGACTCGAACCGTGACCCTTTGATTCACAGCCCATGCTCAATCCACTGAGCCACACCAGCCAGGGCAGGTTTAGCTCTGTTATATACAGCACCCAGCAGAGCGGTACACTCATTAAGGAGTCAATGCACTGCTGCTTACCATTGACTCAGGCTGGAAGTCAGACTTCCCAACTCTACGTGAACAGTCCTGGACAAGCAACCGAATCTATACATTCATTACTTCTCATATAACATGGTTTCAGTCTTCCACTGACAGATAATTTTTACTTAGATTAAGAAACCTCTTTTTAGAAAATTATTTATTTTTAGAGCTTGGGGAAGGAAGGGAGAAAGAGAGGCAGAGAAACAGCAATTGGTTTGCCTCTGGCACATGCGGTGACTGGGGTGGAACATACAACCCAGGCATTTGCCCTGACCAGGAATTGAATCAGTGACCTTTCACTTTGCAGGATGACATCTAACCAACTGAGCCACACCGGTCAGGGCTAGATTAAGAAACCTCTTGCCCTGGCTCAGAGGAACGAGCGTTGGTCTATGAACCGAAAGGTGTCAGGTTCGATTCCCAGTCAGGGCACATGCCTGGGCTGTGGGCCAGATCCCCAGTTGGAGGCGTGAGAGAGGCAACTGGTTGATGTTTCTCTCCCTCTCTTTCTCCCTCCCTTCCCCTCTCTCTAAAACTAAGTAAATACAATCTTTACAGAGAAGAAAGAAATCAGACCTACTTTCTCCCCCTACCTTTCCACTAAAGAAAAAAAAGAAAGCAAGCTCTTGATTAAAGAATAGCTGCTGCTGGTAAAGGTGGTGGACTGACTCTACCCAGTTACTCTCGTTCCTATCTAAAACCTTACTGGAAAGTGTCATAAAAAGGCATAAACTCACACAGACGGAGAACAAAAGAGAGAATGTGACAGAATCAGCCAAGTTAGCGGAACAAGGTCCACGGAATCCTAGGCTAACAGTGGAGAATGCAGAGGACCAACTCAGCGGACACAGTACAACAACCCCTTCCTGTAAAACAACGGTGAGAAACTGGCAACGTTAGGTAAGCCTAGAAGTGAAGGGGGAGTGAAAAGGGCACCCGAATAGGAAGGATTGATTGGCAGTCTGTTTAACAAACAGAGAGATCCCTAAATCCCTTCCCTTTTGACTGGCAACTGCCTCCTTCCACCTGGCAGAACACTGGAGGTTTATTCTCCGCACAAGAATTGGACTGAGAAAACCGAGACGCATGTGACAGGAGAGGCGCTACACTACAATAAGAATAGAGGGATTCAGTTAACGCATGTGCACAAGATTCTGAGCGCTCTACCCATTTTCCCTGCTCAACTCCAAGAAAAAAAAATGCAACGTGCCTTCACTTCAACATGACACTAGAGAATCCTTTTTGGGGGGAATCTAACCAGCTCAAATAAAATGAATGACCTAGCTTTACCTCCTTAGTGAAACGCAAGGTCAAAAAGCCCCATCTAGACACCTGTGCTTAACATAGAAACGTTAAGCCCGACTCTTAAATATGAGCAGAACACCAAAGATTAGAAAAGAAAAAAAAATCTCTAAAATGAAAGCTAGAGACTAAAACAAGCAATACAAAAAACTGACCATGCAGGGGAGGAAAAAACAAAAACAAAAACAGAAAATTAAAAAAAAAAACACCCAGAAACAAAAAGCTATTACCTTATTATAAGAATAAAGCATTGTATATTTTAAAAGACATTCAGACAATAAAAACTGAGCTTTAAGAAATTAAAAATGATAGGAAAAAAACTCATTTGAAAGGTTTGAAGGTAAAATTAAGAAATTCTCCCTGAAAGGGCAAAAATGAATTAGATAAAAATTAGGGAAAAAAAAGTGAGAAGTTCGAACAGGGGTGTCAAACTCATTTTCACCGGGGGCCACATCAGCCTCGCGGTGGCCTTCCAAGGGCCGAATGTGATTTTAGGACTGGATGAATGTAACTGCTCCTTAACTAGGGGCAATAAGCTCTATATTTAGCCCTTTGAAGGCAACCACAAGACTGATGTGGCCCCGGGTGAAAATGAATTTGACGCCCCTGAGTTAGAGGATAATGGAGGGGAGATAAATGCCACTGAATTAATTCAAGAAAATTTCCCAGAACTGATTATTTTCAAACTGAAAATTCTACCTATCCCAGCACAATAGATATAAACACACACCCAAGTCACAGCACATAAGATTTTACAATTCTAGGGGCAAAAGAAATAGCTTACATACTCTCAGGGAGGAGATGGAGAAGGAAATAATTAAGGTCACACATGAACAGTCAGGAATGAGAATGACTTTGGGCTTCTCAACAGCATACTAATCTGTCAGGAAGTAAAACACCACTATTAAGATCCAGAAGGAAAGTATTCAAAAATGGAACTCTATGACCTGCTAAATAAAGAACCAATCAAATATAAGAATGTAGACAATTATAGATATGCACAGTGTCTCAAAAATTTACCTCCCATAGATCCTTTCTTAAAAATTCTCTAGAGAATGTGCTTTACAAAAATAAGGATAAACGAAGAAAAGAAAGGCACTGGATCCGGAGACAAGGGCTCCAACACAGAAAAAAGGTACAGGGCTTTCCAGAACTCCGGTGAGGTGCTAGGATGACAGGGTTGTCATCGGCATATATGGAAACTGGTCCAGAGCACACCAGGCCAGAGGGCCCCCTAAGAGGTTTCCAAAGGGAGAGCAAACTGAAAAAAATTAGTATGACTGAACATCTGCATGAAAGTTTAGAAAACTGGCAATGAATACAGCACTGAATTAGTGATAAGTATATAGAGTACAAAATAAATGGAGCAAACAATGATTAGTTCAAGGGAAAAAATAAAAAGTTGTACAGGAAAGGTTTCTTATCAGAGTTTATCACATAACTCAGCTGTGACTGAGGTTTCCACAGTCAGTAATGTAAACACTGACCACGGACCTAACTGGAATTGCAAGTGACCGTGTGGGAAGACAGGAGGAGGGAAAGAGGACACAAGTGAGAGGGAGGCGAAGGGAGCACAGATGGCTAACCTGCATTCTAGAGTGGGAAGTCAACAAATATGGCTAAACTGGGGGGGGGGGGGTCCATGACATGCTAATTAAGGCAAACTTGCAATTTCGAGACATGGGGGTAAATAGCAAAATAATCAGCTTTGAGAGATGAAAGTCCAATGTTTTAATGGGAGGAAGAAAAGACTTGTTTCTGCACCAAAATTTGAAGAACTAGTTTAGAGTATGAATTTTGAGAAAAGATTGTAAAATATCACAAAAATAAGAATGCTTAATAATTTAAAGGAACAGTTTTAAATCTTTAAAATGTGATACAACTTGTTAATTAAAATTCTTCTCCTTTCTTGAACAATATAAAAATAATCCAAGGGGGGAAAAACACAAAAAATAAACAGAATCCGTTGTTCGTTTATCAGATGATAATTTTAGGAACGTGCAGAAGTTTAAGAAGCAATGGCTACAATTATTCCATAGTTAATTTAGATTAATAAATGTACCAAGCTTTAAAGTTGTACTTTTTGACCCAGAAATAACATTACTAGGAATTTACCTAAAGAAAATAATAATCAGAAATATACATAAAGATTTATTAGGAAAGATAAGCATATAACATTATAATAATTTAAAAACAAATAACACTTATAATAACTTGGAAATAACAAATATTTCCAACACAATAAATAATTTGTTAAATTTGTCATGATACATTCATATGTAGAATATGCCTATGATGAAATTTACACAGCCATTAATAAATATATTTTCAAAGTAGATTTAGTTACATGGAAAAATAAACATGGCATAAAGTTAGGGGGAAAAAGGAAACAAATAGTATGTATAGTTCAACCTAATTATGTAAACAAAATACAAGCATTTAACTCTGTGGACTTGAAATATCCATTATGGAAAATGCATCAGCATGTCAGTGTGAAGCATGGGGTGGAAGAGCTACTAGTTTTTAAAATACTTGCTTCCCTACATTTTATTATATCTCAAATTTTCAGCAATAGGCAGGTATTTTAACATTAAAAAAAATCTCTATTCCTTATTCCTATTTTTCTTTATCACAGGTAAACATTTAAAAGTATTTAATGCATATCTTCTGTCTATGCCCTTGCAAAGGTATTATTATTTTGTGTGCCTATCTTTTAATTTATTTCAATGTTGATTTTATTTATTCAGCACTTTGCTGCTACATACGTATCAAATATATTTTTCTAAGCTCAGACTTGTCCTTCATGATGGCACCTACCGCATTTTAACTACCGGCTCTCCCAGGAACAGACATCCAGACTGCCTCCAACAACCCTATCACCATCAAAATAACCCTGCAAAGACTTCTCACTAATGGACTGACAGAGTTACTACCTTAAGGAGGATACGGATATCTCATCTCAGTATGTCAATATTGCCCCCCACAATGGTAGCACCAATCTACATTCTTAGAGGGGTTATAAATCTCTACTTGTCCATAATTAGCATTATCCAGCTTCCTCATTTGTGCCAACCTAGAACAAAGTAACATCTCACTGTTGCTGTAATCTGCATTTCTCTGATTACTGGATCAGTTTGAGCATCTCTTTACATCCACGTTAGGTTTTGAGACATTCTTTTTTTGTATAGTGGGTCTCTGTAGCCTTTGCCATTTCTCTGGTAGGATTGCTATCTTACATCTTGATATATACCAATGAACAATTCCTTGAGAGTTTTAAATATTACTCTAATTATGTTATCTACCTGTTTTTTAGGTATTTTGCAAAATTTAAAAGTTTCATAATTATTCCTCAGTAACGGCAAATTTTACTCATAATAGTAAACATTGCAAACATTTACTGAACACTCAGAATGTGTCAGATACTGAGCTACGCACCTTGCATATCATTCCACTGTTGTCATGTTTATTTTATACACAGGAAACTAACTAGAGCAACATGTCGGGTAAGCAGCAGTCACTGTTTACACCTGGGCTCCTGGGTACAGAGGCAACAAGCCCCTGAGCCCGTGGGGTCTGAATGAACTATGTGAAGGACTCTTGCCTAAAGGTTTTATCTTCTCTCCACCAGCCCTGCCACCAGGCTCTGTAACTCTCACAATTAAATATTCATTTCGGCAAGGGAAATCATTGCATATGAAAAATTCTCTTAACCAAAAATATTAACTCTTAGCTAAAATATATGAAAGGGTTAACACATTAGCTACATTGACTTACTATATTAAACGTCATGTTGCCCACATTACACAAGGGGTGTATGAGCGGGAGGCTCAGAGATTTGGGGCCAGTGAACGAAATGGGTCCCCCTACCTACTCTCTCCCCTGCCCCACTGCCCCTACAAGGCCACAGGTTGTCTGTTTTCTGATTCCTGGACTACTCTGGAGAACTGGGTTAACAAACTGAAAAATGAGTATGTGTTTGATCTTTTATCTCACGTCATGAAGTTAATACCATTTTCATAAAGATAAGGAGATATAGGCATTTCTGAAAATCTGATTTATCTTAGGCAATAATGCAGAAGATGGAATTCAAGATAAGTTGAAAAAAAACACTCTAATTGCAGAAAGAAGATAGTGTTTGATGATTCATTTGCTTTTATATTAGAGTCATTGTTCTCTTGGTACATCAGGCAACTGATTGATTATCCTTTATGAGCATATGCAAACATGGAAGGAAAAAAGAAGAGGGCAAAAAACTGGGGTAGTGTGAGTTAAAATCTAGGTTGCGCCCGATAACCACTGTGAAAGAGGTAGAAACCAACTGCTAACCGTGTACAAATCTGTTCGGTGCTCACCCCACAGCGGGCTCACGGACACGCAGATTAGCCTATGAAGAAGCCAGAAAAAAAGACACTCTGCTTTGCATAACTTCCTATAACTATCAGACAAATATCATGTTCAAAATGTAAATTATCCATTAGTAATCATCCATATCCTTTAGAGAGATTATCACCATCCTGAGAAGATACTGGTCAAAATCAGCAAAGTAAGTGTAGCCAGGTTCTACAGTAAAATGTCTTCAAACACTGCTTTTGTTCTTTGCTCACTGTCCCTGCCACTCCAGCGGTACGTGTGATGGACTTCTCTCTTCCATCTCTTATTGTCTTTCTCTGTCATCCATCCTGTATTCTCTGGGCTTCAGTCTTCATATTTTATATCACCCTCCCTTCCAGTTCAACTGTGCAACTGTATCAAATCTACTGGTAAACCCATGTATTGTGATCTTAATTTCAGGTATTGTATTTTTAAGTTCTAGAATTCTATTTGATTCTTGTAAATAAATTCCAAATAGCCCTAAAATAGTTCATAGTACCACCCAATGCCACTGTAAAGTCTAAATCTGATAACTGGATTATATAAATATCCTCTGAGACGGTTTCTGTTGTGTGGTTTTCTCTGTTTCAGTTATCTCCTTAGGCCTCTTCATATGCTTGGTAATTTTTGACTGCCTGCTGAAAATTGTGTATGAAATATTTTAGTGATAATCTGAGGCTCTGAACCAGTTTACTTTTCTCAAGAGAGAAATAACCAAGAGTAGGATCAGATTTCTTTAATTCAGTCTAGAACTGATAGGATTCAGAGTTGGATATAAGTATTTGCAGGGACTGGACTATTTCCAGTTGCCTCTATTCTTAAGGTAGAGCCCATTCAAGAGTCCAGCTGAAAACCTGGAGTTAACCGGGCCCACTTCACTCCGGTGGCCCCGAGTCTCACTTTTGTCTCCACAGCCCCAATAAGCCGTTAAAAGCCCTGCTCAGCTTCTCGGCTGGGTTTTCTCTGCAACTTCTTCACATCCCTGTGTTATTGTCTTTTAATTAGAAAGTGCCTTGAGGGGAAAGGATCAAGGATTTCATTCTCTGGAATTTTGGTAATTCAAATTATGTCAGTTTTTGTAATTCTTAAATGACTTCCAGTATTATTTTTGTTTTAATTTCATACAGCTTTTCTAGTTGTTGGTATTGAGAGAGTTCGTCTGATGCCAGTTATTCCATCAATGCTGAAAATGAGTATCTTCAATATTGTTAAAATTAAAAGCACAGACACCCTCTGGCCCAGCATTTCTATTCTAGCATCTAACCCTACAGAGAAACTCATTCATGCCCCCAAACATACGTATAATAATGTTCGTCTGGCATTTTATGTGATAACAAAAGACTTAAGAGATATCAGTAAAGAAGTCCATAAATAAAAAGGTTCAATATATTATTCATGTAATACAACACAATGATGTTGTGGAGACAAATGACCTGAATTTTTATATGTTAAAATGGAAGATAGAAAACAATGTGTATATTATATTCCAATGTCGGTAAAACTGGATAAACACGTGCATATATATTTACATATGCAAAAACTGTTTTTGAAGTTACATAGGGTACAAGAGTGGTTGATCTGGGAAAGGGCAGACAAACGGTGGGCGTGGATGCAGCAGAAGAGTTTTCATTATTTTATAGTGTTTGAGTTCATTTTTTACATATTATATGCCTGAAATTTAAAATAAGAGAAAAATAAAATATAACCTGCAAAGTGCTACATACTAACAAAGAAAAAACGGCAGCTCAAAGGAGGCTTGCTTAAGCAAGAAAGCATCCCAGTATTAATCTCCAAGTCTAGACTTTAAGGACAGATTGGCCTTAGTCAAGTGATGGAGAAACATGGAGGCGCCAGGGGACACCCACCTCTTCGGAAACCATCAGGAGTTCCAAACCGATGCAAGGGGGGTGATGTACGAGACTGGCTATCTTACAAGACTCATTTTCCCCAAGGACAGACTGTGCTATGTTAAGCAGTTTAAATTTTATTTTGAGGCAATGGGGAATGATTCAGCAGTTTGTAAGGAAAGAGCAGTGTGATGAGATTTGCAATTCATGCTCATTATGATAGCAGCACCGTGGACAATGGAATGAAACGGTGTGAGGGAGGAGACAGACTTGAGCTGTGAGACTGCAGACCCTAATGCAGTGACAATAGGGATTCACAGGGACAGAAGATAAAATATTAAGAAGAGGATGAAAAGACCGGGGGGCCTTATTCATGCATAATGGCTACGTGAGGTCCCTGCTGCAATTCACTTTTTTCGGCTTGGACAGCTGAGTAGACAACGGGACCTTTCGCTGCCAGGAAAGAAGCGTCCAGTGCCGCAGCTGGCGCCGACCTGCTGGAGGACATCTAAGAAAGGCAGGTGTCCAGAGGCAGCTGAGCGCCCAGGTCTGCAGCACACGAGGATGAGGAAGAACAGACTCAATTCTCATAAAAACGGACTGGTAGTTGAGGTCCTGGGTGTGTTTAATGTCACCACAGGACACGGAGGGATGGAGCCGCAGCACATGAGGAGTGGATAAGCCCCAGAGGTGAGCTAAGAAAACACTCAGATAGGTTTCAGGAGTAGGTAGCATTGCGAAAGCCAGTGTGTGGCTGGTGTCGAGGAGCCGAAGATGACGTACTGATCGCTGTTTCAGAACTGGCCGAGGGCCTGTTTACAGATGGGAACATAAACACAACGCCGGCCGCGGAACTAACTGCGCTCAGAATGGTCCAGTCACAGGGGCATGGGGGGCAACCGTGTCCATTAGATAGACTTCAATAAATGACACCAAACTGTCCAGAAATCAAAGAAAGTCTGCCATAATTATATAAGCATGTCATGTTTATTTTAATCTTTACTATTTGCCTGGCACAAATTAGGTGCTTAATAATGCATAATGAAAGAAGGAATGCATTAACATTTGGGGAATTTCTAAGCATTTGGCACATACTGATAGACCACAAAATAATCAAATACAAATAACTCAAAGGAAATGTAAAAGCCATAAATTCAGTAAAGAGGGTAACTGCTGACAATTGACACCACAGCCGTGGTTTTAGGCCGATGAATTAAAAGTATGGGAGGGAAAATGATAACATTAAAGGAGATCAGTTCTTTCATAAAAGTAAGGTGATTTTCTTTCTTCCATCATGATTGTGGAACAAAGAAACTCTAATAATTACACTATTCTAGTTCCATACTATTCATAACATTTGTCCCCAAACTCCAGGAAAATACAGGGTGGACAAAGGTAGATTTATAGTTGTAACACAAATGCTACAACAATCAATAAATACTGATGCAAAAATAAACTCTGTGTTTCACATACTCACAACTATAACACTACTTTTATCCACACTTGTATAGTACAGTTAAGATAAAACAGTGGAAATAACTAATTTTTTCTTTAATGTTTGAACACATTTAGGATTTGACAATGACAAGGGCTAAGCAATTGTTATTTAAAATCTTGAGATAATTTCTTTACTACTCTGCAAATTAATTTTCTGATAGGTGAAAGAGGTTAAATTAGATATTCTCTAAATGAAGTTTCTATTTACATTTCTGATTATAGCATAAAATGTCCATTTTAATAAACTTTCTGACAGGACAATTTCCTCAGATATACCTTACTTTTTAAATCATGCATACAAGCTGGCAATAACTTTTATAATTAATTTTAGACATTTTCATACCCATTAGAAGTTTAAGTTTTCATAAAAATATGTCATGAATGTATCTGATTTTTTCTGGAATGAAATTGATTTCAAAATTATAAAATGACACGATTTTTCCACCTTTTAGAAGCCTATATTTTGAGAAACAGGTAGTATAAATTCTTACCTCTAAGAGATAAGGCTCCATTTCAGCCAGGGATTTTCCAAGATGCTTATCTGGATTTAAACCTGCCAAGAAAGTTTAAATTGTTAAAATAAGTATCTGATTAAAAGTTAAAGACATATTCCCTTCCCCTCACCTAGGTAATCAGTATGTATTTTAAATTTCTTTGATAGTAAAAAAAAAATGTACTTTGCTATTATTTACTTTCCTATTCTTCTTGGGTAACTGTTATTCTTGCTCCTGATAAACATTTCCTTCCAATTCATTTCAGTTGCATTGTGTCAACTATGAGATGCATTGTTTCAACCCATTTTTCCATTTTTGAGGAATTGTAATTAGGGTAGAAAAACACAAGTATCATTTTAAAGATGTAATTGCTAACTTTGTCCAGTTACTCTACTCCCACCAACCACTTAAAATTGTTTTTTATTTGACTTTAGAGAGAGATAGAAATGGGGTTGGGGGAGAAGAGAGGGCTTCGATTTGTTGCTCCACTTATTTACGCATTCATTGGTTGACTCTGATGGGGATCAAGCAGCAAACTTGGCCTGTTGGGATGATGTTCTGAGCCATACCAACCACTTTTCATTTCAGTCTTTAAAATGAGTCAGTAAATGAAATACTTTGAAACAAACATCCATGCTGCCACCCAGATTTAACAAGTATTACCATCTTGCCATATTTATTCCACAGCCATTTTATTAAAAAATAAACAACATGATCACAATAAAATTTCACAATATGCCTATTCCTAATCAATCTCTTTCCCACTTTCCTCTACATGGATAACCACTCTTCTGATGTTGGTGACTTACTTCCCAACGATGCTTCTACAGTTTTATTACAAACATATGCGTGTACCTAAAACAATATTTAGTATTGCTCTTGCACACTGTATTTTTTATGAATGATGCAATTTTTAATTTATTTTTTCAATTCACAGTGTTAATGAGATTTACTTATATTGATCACTGTGCTTCTGGTCCATACAATTTTACTGCTGTATTATATGTCATTGTACAGATACATCAGAATTTACTTACCCCCTCTCCGATGGGTACTGGCTTCTTTTTTAAAAATCATTTTTTATTTTCAGTGACAGCTATTATATTAGTTTCAGGTGTACAGCTTATTTCTAATTTCTATTTTGCCACTAGTACTTTCTATGCTGCAATGAACTGCTTTTATGTGAATTACTGATATATGAGAACATACATACATACACACATAAAACACACACATATACATATATATAAAATCTTTATTAGATATTGTCAAATTGCTCTCCAAAGCATTCTTTCTGATTTGTACTTCCATGATCATAGAAACGTAATTCCAATTTAACATATATGAAAATAACTCAGTGTTGTCAAAATTTTTAACTTTTGTAATCTGAGAGACACATATATGTGTGTGGATACACACATATGTAAATATATAATGCATTATATAGATCTATAGGTAGTGCTTTAAATACTGGTTTTATATTCATTTTCTGATTATTGTTAAAAGTAAATAAGCACTTGTTCATATTTTATTTCCCATTCATTCAGGTTTTCACTTCCGTGACTTGCTTATTAAAATCACTTGCCCATGTTTATTGTTGTTTTATCTTTTATTTGATAATTTCTAGTTCTTAAGATATTCTGAATGCTAATCCTTCATCATCATTATGCGTTAAAAGTATGTTCCTTGTCAGTGGCTTCTCATCACACATTTTTTTTAAATTGGGGGAAGGTCTTCAGATAAACACAAGCTTTTTAGTCTATAGTGGTCGGAAGTATTGTTATTTTAAGTGTTTCCTTCGTATTGTAATAAACCTTTCCCCGCCCAAGGTCACAATGTTAGTCCCTTACATTTTATTTTCAGTTATAAATTTTGCTACTCACATTTAAATTTTAATCCATGTAGAATTTACCTCCAGCTGCCTATATGGAGTATTATAACTGTGTCTCTCATTTGTGGATGATAACTACTGTTTATGGAATCCCTTTCCTACTGAGGTGCTAATGTACAGGCCACCTGTACCCAACAGAAAGTTTCCACACATGTGGAAGTCTACGTCACGTCACCTACAATTGTTACTTCAGCATCGCC
Organism: Anoura caudifer; assembly: GCA_004027475.1. Taxonomy (NCBI): domain Eukaryota; kingdom Metazoa; phylum Chordata; class Mammalia; order Chiroptera; family Phyllostomidae; genus Anoura; species Anoura caudifer. The sequence continues at coordinate 566,417 of PVKU01000088.1, read as the reverse complement.
AGCGCAACCCCCTGTACAAGGGTCTGTTTTAATCTGCACTGGAGATAGTCAGTCGGCCAATAACAGGCTTTAATCAAAACCTGTAATTCCAGAGGCTACACCTTCTAGTTATGTTTATCTTACATTGGCAAGAGAAATTGCTAATTAACCTAATGGCTGTTAGAAATGATTTTCCTTGTGAAATTTATTGGGTTGGCCGAAAAGTTCCTTTGGTTTTTTCCATACAATGGCTCTAGTAGTGCTTAGTGTTTTTTAACTTCATTCAAAACAATTTTGTTAGATTTTATTGTAACAGCTGTCATATCAGTGTGCATAAAAAAGCCCATCAAAATTGGTGAAGTTTTGTGTAGTCAGTTTAATATTGAAGATGGAAGAAAATATGCAACGTTTTCAGTATATTATGATTTATTATTTCATGAAAGATAAAAGTGCAATTGAAAGGCAAAAAATGATTTGTGCAGTGTATGGAGAAGGTGCTGTGACTGATCGAACGTGTCAAAAGTGGTTTGTGAAGTTTCGTGCTGGAGATTTCTTGCTGGAAGATGCTCCAAGGTCAGGTAGATCAGTTGAAGTTGATAGTGATCAAATCGAGACATTAATTGATAAAAGTCAATATTACACCACATGGAAGAGAGCTGACATACTCAATATCCAAATCAACAAAGTTATTGGTGAAAATGAAAGATGTGTCTTATTTTACAGAAAAAACTAGATGAACTTTTTGACCAAGCCATATTTATTTTAAAAACAAAGTATGTAGTACTTACTATGTGCAAGGCACTGTTATAAGTGCTTTACAAATATTAACTAATTGAATTCTCAAAATAATCTAGTAAGTAGGTACTACTATGGTCCTTACTGAACATATGAGAAAACTGAGGCACAGAGAAGTTCGGTGATTCTCCAAGGTCACCCACTACCCAGAGGCAAAATCTGGGTTCAAACCCAGGCCCCAAGCTTTTCTTTAACTACCACACTATGCTGTTTCTCTATGCTGGGCTAAGGAGGTTTCCGTCCATACCTCCTTTGTTCAGATTTATTTACTGTTTTTATGATCATACTTCTTAAATATGTATATTAGAGTGTGAACACCAAATTTTATAAATACTTTTTCCATATCTACTAGATGTGTTCCCCAACATCTTTACCAATACCAGATCTCATTATCACAAATTTCAAACTTTTGCCATTCTGATAAACAAGTTGATATTTATTTATTGGTATTTGTGTATCTTTGATTTTGTATGATTGAAGTTTAACATGTTTTTCATGTATTTGTGGTCAGATTTACAAACTTATTTACTGTAAATTGGTTGTTCATATTCTTTGACCATTTTCCTAATAGCCTACTCATCCTTTTTTACTACTATCGAAACACTAGTCCTGTGCTTATCAACTGGGTTTCTTCCAGGGATGGCCATTTGTTTTACGAACTTGCTTACCGCAGACCCCTTAGGGGTTCTCGGTCTTTTACTCCTGCTAGAGCTTGTCAGATATTTGGCAAGTTGAGGGGGGGGGGTCTCATCAAAGTGTCAGCTATTCATTGTTGTTTTCAATGTTTTTTCCCTTCTCACTTTCAAAAATGTTATTCTTACTTTTATCATTTCCTTCCCTCTTCTTTGTGTTTATTCAATAGTTTCTTTATTTCTAGGTTCTTCATTTAAACACTTGAGTCATGCATTTTTACATCTTATTTTTTTTTAAATAGAAGAATTTAAGTCCTAAATTAGCTGCAGCCCAGAAGATTTGAAAGTGGCACTTTTATTCTCATTCAGTTTTCAATATTTTGTGAGTTATTTAGGATTACTATTGTGTCAAAACACATTTGTTTATTTTCACTATTTTTTGTTTTTTAATTTGACTGTATTGTGGTCAAGAATGTAGTCTTTACTGTGATAATTCAGAAAGTTTGGTCAAGTTCCTTTGTGATTTAGAACATGGTCAAATTTCATGAATGTTCTATTTGTGCTAGAGACACATGTTCTTTATCTGTTGAAAGCAAAATTCTGAGCCCAAACACACAAAACCAACTGTTAATTCTGCTCCTCAAATCTTCTATGACCTTATTGGTGTTTGGTTCCCATAAATCATCAGTTTCTAATAAAGGGTGGTCAAATCTTCCATTATGATTTTGGTTTTAAAAATTTCTTATAATTCTGTCAGTTTTGCTTTATATATTTCACAGCTATGTTGTTATATGTATATAAAAATCCTAATTTTTAATAGTTCTTGATGGGATTATTCCTTTTATTAAGAAGTAGTGACCTTTCATCTCCATATGTGACTTTTATCTTTTATTCTATTTGTCAATATTACAACCTCAACTTTCTTTCATTAATATTTTCCCATCATTTATTCTTAAATTTTGTGTGTATGTGTTTTAGATATCTCTTGTAAACTATATACAATTGGATCTTTAAAAAAATTATCCTATGTTATAAATACAACTTTAAAGATTTGAGATTAACTATTTTACATTTTTCAAATTTATATTATATGTCTGGACCTGTTTCTATGATCTTACTGTGGATTTTCTGTTACACTAAGTTACATGTATATTTTTCCTTTAATATTTTTTGCCTCATGTTGGATTGAAAATAATTTGTCTGTTTGCTGTGCTGATTAGAAGGCTATAGACTGTAGCCTTTCTACTCATTCAGTAATCAATTGTAATTTTTACTTTATTTTTTCTCCTCACCAGAGGACATGCCCACTGACTTTTAGAGAGAAGGGAAGGGAGGGAGGGATGAAGAGAAACATCGATTGGTTGTCTCTCATTCTTGCCTCAATGGGGACTGAGCTTCCAACTTAGGCATGTGCCCTGACTTGGAACTGAACCTGTGACCTTTTGGTTTAGGGATGATGCTCCAACTAACTGAGCCACGCCAACCAGAGCATCACTTGTAATTTTTAACATACATCCAAAACCACAGTATTTTAGTCTAAAATTTAGTCTAAAGGAAAATTAAGCTTACCCAAATATTTTACAATGTCTATGCTCACCATTCCCATTCATGTCTCCTGGAATTCAACATATTTCTAATCTGAAGTCCGTTCTTCATTTTTCACTGAAGATCTGTGAATGGCAAGCTCTCCCAGCTCTGTCACGTCTGAGAATGTCCTGTCTCACATTCACCATTATATAGTAGGTCAGTGGTAAAACACCACTTCTTTAGGCATTCAGTTGCTCCTAACGAGATGTGTGCTACCAGTCTGATAGTGGTCCCCATGTAAGGAGTCTTTGTCTTCTCTGTGCTAGACTATACAATTTTCCGCTTATCTGTAGCATTCTATCATTTCAATACAATTTGATTAAGCACATGTTCATTGTGATTTACACTGCACAGCACCTAGTATGCTCTTTCAAGTAGAAAACACCTATCTTTCTTCAAGGGTGGAATATTTTAAATATTATATTTATAAACATTGTTTTTCTGCTTTTCTATTTTTTCTGTAAGATCTAATATACAAGTATTGCAGTCTCCAAATATCCTCCATATTTTCAAATTGCTCTTTCATTTTAATTTTTCTCTCTCTCTGTCACCTTCTGGGTGAGGTACCTTTTCTGCTTAATTCACTCTTTCTGATTTGGCTCCCCTAGAGTTTATTCTGCCCATTGAGGTTTTTAAATGACTGTGTTTCATTTCCAACATTTCTATTTAGTTACTTTTCACATCACACTACTGCTGTTTCACACTGGGTGATTTACCCTTCTAGTTGATTGCTTTTTCTTTAATGAATATCATGCTTTTCTTTATCTCTTCGAGGTTCTCCCACACATGGAATGGAGCATTTTCAGTCTGCTTCCCCACAGAACTGTGACCTCCCAACGCGGCCCTTCCAGTTCCTCGATCCTCATATACACATCGGTCACACAAGACACACATATCACACTAAGCATTCAGACACTGGGGTGCACATCATTAAAATCATTTAAAACCCTTTCATGACTGAATCTAAGAATTTATGTTTTGCATTCTCTCTAAGGATCAGGGAGTAAATAAACACCCAGTTAAAAAGGACGAAAGGGAATCTAACAGCAGACACTTCATAGAGATGGGAACTGAAAGATCAAACTGATGATCTTCTCATTTTTCTTGTAGTGTTTTAATTCATTGTAGAATCATCAAACCCCGGTTCAGAACCGGTAAAGTACAGAAATAGCTGTACATCTCATTTCAGAGATGGCTGCACTCCGTGATGGATAAGCTAATTTGGCCTGCCTTCAGAGGAGTCAGTGAAATAGGTAAACAAAAGCCACACCGGGCACAGTTTCTTTACATGAATCTGTGATCATCATATAAGTACACCTTTGTAAAACTGGGGACCTCATTATCACTTCCCATATGACATGCATTTCAGATTGTTTCTATAAAATGCAGGGAGGGAAAAAGCAGGTTTACAGCTGTAGTATACAAAACACAAAGTATACTCTTGATTTATTATTTACTAACTATTGCATTATTTTCTGTATGAAGCAACTGTAAACCCACTTTTGCCCCACTCTGTATTTTCTTGGATAAGATGCAGAGATCCCTAGCACTTGAAGCTACGGTTCTTGAAAAATCAATGGCTGGAAACCATTCTGATCTCTGTGATCTCTTCTAAATCAGTTGAAACTATTACACGTGGGATGGTATTAGTCGGGGATGTGGTACAAAGATCATTCAACCTACCCCAGAATACATTCAGATATGAAACTTTTCTCAAGAAAGTATCTATTGCTTAGAACATTGATAATTCCATAAATATTAAACTGCACGCAAATGAAAAGTCTTTGTAGTTTATGTTTATATATATTATGAATGATTGAATATGTATTTTTCTTACACTTCACATATATTTTTTCACAAGTTTCCTCATTTGGAACTAGCATTGTATGTACAGTATACATAATATTTATTTTCTCTAAATGGAACAAGACAATTATTAGAATAATTATAAAACAAAGATATGGAGAAACAGATCACTTTAACATAAAAAACTGTTAGCTTATCTATAACTATGAAGTTCAAAGATGTTCGTCTTTCACGTCATGCATTTCGGTTTTGGTATTTTCTAACCATTTGATATGTATGGAGAATTCAGATATCCAAGATTCTTCATAATTGAGAATGAAATTTCAGGGTCAAATTAGCATCAATAAAATATATTTATCATTGGATTGTTTTTAATCTTATGCTTAAAATGGTTTAGACAAAAACATTTAAAATAGTGAAGTCAATGTTTGAGTTAAAATTTAACACACAGCTTAGACAACATAGATACCTTCTCAGTTTAATTTACTGGTATTACCAACAAGAATCTATTTATATTTCCAAGCACAACTACAAAAATGAAGCTAATATACCAATATATTTGTTCTCCAATATATCTATTAAATGCAATAATTTTAAAGTATCAAAATATATACCTCAGTAATTTTAAAATCCATCTTACACATTCATCCAACTTTTTAAAATATGTTTATTGATTTTAGAGAGGGAGAGAGAGAGAAACATCACTGTGAGAGAAGCATTGATTGGTTGCCTCCCATACATGCCCCGATTAGAGATTGAACCAGTAACCTAGGTATGTGCTCTGACTGGGAATTGAACCCCCAACCTTTTGGTGTACTAGATGACACTCTGACACTCCAACGACGGAGCCACCCAGACAGGGCCGTTCATTCCATTTTTAAGTAGCAGCGTTTTAACTGGGAAATGCAGCCAGACCAGGAGGCATAATCTTCTCTTTCTTTAAAGTAATGCCTGTGTCCAGACCCAATACCATTTCAGTATAATTTGAAAATCTCCTACTTTTTGTAACGGTATCATTCCCATTTTATTTTATATAAAAGTGTATTTATGTTAAAACCCTTTGAGGGACTGTGAAAAGTTTATGAAAAAGCCACAATGGTCCATGGGCTTTTCAATTCAATTCAACTTGATCTAAGAACTTCAGTTTATTCTTGGGCTTGAAAAAGATGGTTCATTGTTTAGATTCATTCAAGTTAGGTGCCTCTTTTCTAGAAGCCTGGATCATGAGTGGACATTAACTGTGCTTCACCAAAACCTAGCAGTCTTTCAATTTCCCTCCTGAATCAGTCAGCTGTGGAACGTGAGCCTCGATGATTCTCTCTCTCTTATGAAAATCTTTATAATCACTGAGGTGATTACATTTATTAAGATTGATATAAATATCAATATCAAGAAATATCGGTATTAATAAAGATGATTACCTTCCAGAGAACCCAGGATGATGTCATATTTAGAGTACATTTTAACTCCAGCATATAAGTTACTTTAAATTAATAGCAAAATTTTCTCCAAAGTGAAGAAAAAATTTACTGTAAATCCTGACACCTAACCATTCAATCACATCTTACAGACACTCCTTGATGGCAGCAGGGTGGGTGAATAAACCCACAACAAGACCTAGGCACTGAATAACTCCACGCAGAATTAAGAAATTAATTAGAAGGAAGAACCATAATTTGCAGAGCTGACATCTATTTTACTTTACTTGCATGTATCAATGGGAGGCAATTACAATTCAATTAAAATATTCAATTTTATTACTTTACTGACTGACCTTGAAGTTAATGCCTGTTTTATTTAATTGCATCATCTATGAATAAATGTTAGCCCTATGATGTTATGCCCCATTATTTTCAATGCATTTTTCAACTTCTCAACTGAATTATATCAGTCAATTTATTATCTACTGTCATGGAGGCAAGTGGAGGTTTATTTCTTCAGGACAGCCCAATATATGATATGAGAAAAAGATCACAAAATGTTTGATAACGCTAGTTTGCACAAAGTCAAGTAAAATGAATTGTGTCCCCATTTCAGCTTTTGTAGCTGAGACTTTTACTATAAAATCAGTAGGTGATATGAGAAAAGGTATAATCACCCTGAGAAGTAATTTCCAGTCCGCCTATAATTCCTGATAAACTCAATGCAGACAGCAATGGAACATCCCATGTATCTTGGAAAGTTAACACATACACACACACTCAATAATCTCTTATTTCTACCTGGCTCACTGACCACCAGAACCAGACGATTTCATTTAAAAAGCTCTCATGGTTTTGTTGGTAAATATAAGGTTTTTCTATTTTCTTTTTGTTCCCAGACTCTAGTCAAGCACACTACTATTCTACAATTGAGAATTTAAGAAATAAAATGACTAAATTTGTGTTTAAAAGAACAGATAAGAAAGATTACATAATCTCTAAAGTAAAAATGAGGTCATGTGTTTTGCAAGTTGACTATTTGGAGAAATTTTTAATTTAAATTTCCAGATTGTTTTATTTCTACAATTAGGTCACTATACACTTACCTATCTTAGAGGTTATGCTAGAACCCATCCGAACACGTAACTGGTTTCTGAAATCTATGAACTGTTATTTCATTTAGTGTAAGTAACAAAGGAGACTGAGGTCCTTTATGGATTCACTTTTAAGATCCATGGCATCCATGAAATGAATGACCAATAAATCATATGAAGTATAATTGTGCAGTTAATGATAATCAATACTTTCTGGTGATAGCCCAAATAGTCCTTTTTTTTTAACCTTTAAAAATACTATACAGTTTTAACATGTAAAAAATAAATAAAAAGAAAGGTTTCAAACACAGACATTTTTTAAAAGGGGAATTTGATATATTTATTTTAGAAATATCTTCCTAATCTTTCATATTAGTTTGCAACATGGTGAGCACTGAAAACTGAAAGAACAGCAACATGAGTCTGGAGTGTCTGAAGGGGGGGAAGTTGAGGTTAAAAAGTGACAAAAACCAGATCCTACAGAACCTTGTGTTTTGTGTTAAAGAATTTATACTTGAATGTAAGGTCACAAAGAAGACACAGGAATTCTAAGCAGAGGAATGACACTATCCAATTTGAATTTTGGAAAGACAGTTCCTTGGCAGGAAATGAGACTGAAGGTAAGAAGCAAATGAAGGGCCTGCTGCAACAGTTACTGAGAGGAAATACCGACAGGCAGAAGGTCTGAAAGGAAGACAGCAGATTTGAGAATGACATACAGCAGGCAGAATACACAGTAACTGCTGATGAACTGTGCACGGGGAATGCGGGAGAGAGAAGAGGCAAGGATAACTCTCAGGTTTCTGACTCCGGTTGACCTAAAAGATGGTGGCCACCAAACGCCATTTATTTCAGATACAGAAAAAGCAGAACAAAAGAAAGCGTGGAGCGTGTATTTGAGTTTCCAGTGAATCACCCAAGAAATCTAATTGACAATTAGGTATATGGAGTTAGAGCCCAGCACAGAGGTCTGGGCCGGAGATACTAACATAGAAAGAGAAGCCATGAGATAAAATTAGTCAACAAGAATATGTCAAGTGAGAAGAGAAATACAGGGAAGAGCGTTGATGAATATTAACTTTTAATGGACACTATAGTCGGAGAGCTGCCCAAAATGAACATCTGGTCATTTTATTCTGCAATCCTTCCGCCATACTCCTGCAGAAGAGAGTTATATGAGCATAGCACCTAATTCTTTTCTTCCCATGATGGTTAATGCTGTGTGTCGACTGCAGCGGGCCACGGATTGCCCCGATGAGACGCTGTCTCTGTGTGGGTCCGTGAGCGTGGTTCTGGATGAGACTGGCATCGGAACCGGAGGTCTCAGCGAGGTAGGCTGCCCTCCCCAGCGCGGGCGGGTGGGCATCACCCAGTCCATTAAGGGTCTGAGCAGAGCAAGGGCAGAGGAAGGGGAGACCAGTCCCCCTTCTTCCGGCCTCAGTGCTTGACCCAGAACAACTCCTCTCATCTCCTCCTGCCTCAGACTGGGATTCACACCATTTGCTCCCTGGTACTCAGGCCTTCGGGCTCGGGATGAATTATACCATTGGCTTTCTTGAGTCACCGCGTTGCAAAGAGCAGACTGTGGGACTGCTCACCACCATGGTACCATGTCAGCCAACCCCTCATAATATGTCTCTTTTATATTCTGTTGGCTGTGCTTCTCCGAGGCACCCTGATTAATACACTTCCCTCTCCATACCAAACTCCACTGCTGAATAAAGAAAGAAGAAAATGTCAGGACAGAAACTACCCAGTGCTTGACCTAAATTCCGCTTGATTGAAGGTGAAAGCAAATTCAGAAGAAAGTCTGTGTTCAGATTTTTCCAGTGAAAAAATAACTTCCTAGAAACAGAAGTAAAGGAGACTGGAGAATCCTGATTACAACCCACACCACAGCGTCTTGCGTTGTGAGACACAGCATCTTGCTAGGTTCTTATGTAAGTTTATACCGACTGTGACCTATGCGTACTTCAGATGAATTTGAGACATTGGCCAATACACGCACACCTGTCTGAAGGGTAGTTCATTGGAAGGCAAGCCTTACAAACTTTATAACATACCCTTGCCCTAGGCAGTTTTAATAAATAAATGTTAATAAATTCTCAGCTAATATAGGAGAGTCTGACTTCCCAACCATGAAAAATATGAAGTTATACTGGTAGTAAGGCACTAAATAGAAACATTTGTTTGGACAGTCAATTATTAAATAGTCTTATTACTAACTAGACAAATAGAAAAAGACTCATGGATTTAACCTTTCCACAGGAGTTTTCAGTTTAATTGTTATGTTACTGGGAAGTTGTTTTAGTATAAGCTGTCTGAAACTTGCACGACTGTTACTACAGAGGGCTAACTTTTATAATAATATGTATCAAAATAAATCTTTATTTCTAAATACGGCATTTTGTGTATTTTTGATTTTAAAGAATAGGGGAATTGGAGTTATTTAGTTAATATGAAGGTAGAAAGACAGGCTCTAGAATTGTAAGATAGTGCATATTTCTTGAAAGGCAGTATATGTTACACACACCTAGACACATAATTAGCTTTGGAGTCTACAGAATCTTAATCTATTCAAAAGTTCAAAGAACATAGCCATAGCAGTACCAAATAGTTATAGGCATAAGTTACTTTTTTAACAGCCTGCCTTATCTAGCAAAGATATGTTAGCAATAAAATGAATAAAATCGGTAGCTATTTCCTCTGTTGTTATAATCTGTTAACCTTCTCTGCAGACTGAGCAAAAGGTACTCCACTCAGAAATGGGTCATATGGGATGGGTAGTACTTGTATTTAACTCTGAAGAAAGGATTCTATCACATATACTTGGAATCTGGTGTTAAAACCTTGATGGCCACCTCAGTTTAAGATAGGTAATTTACAACACATTTGGGGAAATGTTAAAAGTCCCAACTTTTGATGCTTTAATACTTGAGTTATAAGTTTAAAAATTTTGCGTTAAAGTACTTTGCATAAGGGTAGAAATTTATTTCTCACAGCAATTAACTGTGGTTGAATGCATACTAAGTAACCTTTTTTAAAGTGTAACACATTGGAATCACCACAGTCAAGCACGGACAGGAGTGGAACTCAGCTGCTGGGAAGGCTGCACAGTTAAAGCTTGTGTTCTAATTAATACGGGCATCTCTCAATGTTAACCCAAGGAGTAAGATTTTAAAAAACATATATTAAAAACATGAAAAAAAAGTAAAATGGTTAGCAGCTCTCTAAGAGGTAAGTAGAAAGTCTAAAAACTATCCACGCTGCTTGGAAGATACATAACTACATTGGCCATGAGCGATATATGTGCCATAATTTGAAAAGTCAAAAGAGAAATCTGTAAATAATCCCACACAGACATTTATGAAAATGTTGAAAATACTTAGGACATTTTTTAACACAACACATTTTTTTCCTGAATTAAATAGCAAAAACATATTGTCAAGGAAAGGATAGATGTGAAAAATGCAAAGACAAAGGTAATGCAAGGACTAAACAGCCCACATGACTGCTGAGTTCCTCCCCAACAGCGAGCACTTGCCACCAGGACAGCAAGTCAGGGAACGGGAAGCAGCACAGAAGTTCAGTTCAGTGTCATTTGGCATTGACCTTTGCTCTACAGGATACTAGGGAAACGACTATTCCAAGGGCACTGTCTGAGGAAAATCAGTGGTGCAGCAGCAGAGAGCAATCTCCTAGGAGAAAACGACAGAGCAACTTGAGAAACTCCACAGCAATAAATCACCACGACCAGATGGCGTTCAACTGAGAGTTTCTGAAGGAAAGAATGTGCGAAGTGGCTGAGCTACAGATGAGGACATGCAATGTATCCGGAAAACCCACAGCTGTTTCCAAATATTGTGATTTTACTAATATGCATCTTTTCTGAAGAAAAGGCAAAAATTAAGATTTACAGAGTTACAGACCAGTGGCTCTCTCGGTGATAATGGAGAAAGTGACAGAGTCTAATTAAGAATAGCTTCCTTGAACATCAGGATAAGGCTGACCTGCTAAGGTCAAATCACCACCGAGTCTATAAAGAGAACACTGTTCCTCTCCATCCTATTAAACTTATCTGGAAATGTCAATAAAATACCAGATAGAAGGAAGCCAGTAAATGAAACTTTTAACAAGGTCACATGAGACCACTGGGGAAAATAAATAAATACAGTCTTTGGGAGGAGAGGCCACAAGAGAAACTTCTGTCATTAACTGTAAAACTTGCTAAGTAATGAAAATTAAGTTTCAGGGACAACTTCTTTTTTCTTCCCTAATACTGAATTTCCCCTTCCGGAGGTATAGACCATCTTCAAATTAAACACAAAGGAGCAACTTTCGCTAAAGACAGGATGCAGCGTAACAGCAGTGGGGGAAGATGTGTTCCCAAATCAAGATGAAAACGGTAACAGGCAGTGACGAGAGAAGCATGCACCCAAATTTTACGTATCAAATGGAATCTGAAAGCCATAACTGAATGTAATTTTCTCATCCCTGTGCTCTGTGTAAGCATCGGATTTTAACGAAAACTAACAAGTAACAAAGCAACGAGACTGACTTTTTTTGTGTTTAAAAGAAGACTGTTGCCTCCGAAGCGGTTACCTTTAAACAGTATATGCACATTCCAAAAGTACGCGTTTGCCTTCAATCAAGCCATCTCCAAAACGCCGCCTTACAGAACGGCCCTCAGAGCCAGTGGCACGCTGTTCTGAATTACCCAGCGGTGCGAGCCTCCATCCTTCAAGAATACAGCCAGAAGCCCTCATGGAGGGTGGAACTGCCTTTCAAAAGCAACCTTAACTAGCTCGATACCATACTGTCGGTTCTCCTCTCCTGTCTCAGCATGAAGAAGGGCATTATATGGAAAAGAGCAAGGGCCATGCAGTGGAGGCTTGGAGAAATCCATGCAAGGGCCTGGGGTACCCTCCTATGCCATTGTTTGAAAGATCCAAATGCTAGGAAGTTCTAGTACCAGAGCAAGACCTGTTAAACTATACAACTTCCACCGGCTCTTAGAGTTGCACTCTGAAGCCACAGAAAGTACAAGCAGCCCTTCAAATACTGCAGATTGCTATAAAAATCCTTATTCTCCTTGGCCCAGTAACCTGCTACCTTTACTTCAGGCTAAATCTACAGTTTCTTTAAATAGCCCCCTTAGCAGCACCGCTTGTCCTTCGTTCTGGTCACTCTCTGCCGCTGAATGAGAGTCGTTTCTGCATCCCGTTTTCATTTGATCTTTCCCCACTTAAAGAAGCAATTTCTGTTCATTGCAGAATAAACAGAAAACATAAGAAAATTTAAATTTTTCATATTAACACTTTGTAGCGATATCTGCTGCTAATCCATTGCCATTTATATTTTCAGGTTTTCTTTTTCTGTGCGTTCCTTTTTTGAAGACTTTCTCTTACATTACATACACACGTTCTCATGTACACACAAGATCTGTTGCTTTTACATTGGAGATGTGTCTTTGAAAAACTGTAAGTTAAATCACATTTTAAATATCAATAGAATTCAATATTGAAAGGAGTATCTGTAATGGAAAAAAATCTGTCCCTAATACGGACAATACTTTGGTAATATTATTTTGTCTTAACTGCATTGGTGTATAGTTTTATGAGTTAGGAATGGCAAAATCAACACAGTGATTGAATGGAAACTAGATCCTAGGAGACTGTGGACAGAACAACTAAATCTAGTCTGTGGAGAAAAAAAAGATGTATTTAAAGGAAAAAATAAATTTGTTCATGTGGATCTGGGTCTTGGAACAGAGTCAAACTTGTAAATTTGTAAAGATTAAATAAAAAAATTATCACAATATAATACTTCCTTGTTCAAATATATGTTAAGTGAAATGAGCTTTTTCAATGAAAGGAAATGGAATAGAGGGGAACAAAGGACAGAAGCGGTTTGAAGAAACGGTAATGCTAATGGCTTGGAGACACAGATACAGTAATTGCAGACTATCAGCGGCAATTACCACTTCTGGCTGGAGTCTATTATTTGTTAATGCATTCAATAATGCTTGATTTATAAAGTTCACGTATTTATTTAACTGAAAAGATAAAGAAATAACCAGAACTTTTTTGTCACTTGACATGTTAAACAACCTTCATATTTAAAAAATGCAATCACTGAAGCACAGCTGAATGCCCCCCCGAGCACATAGCTCCATTACATTTGCTTACATCTAATTATTCCTGCTTCAGGTAGGTAAGAAATTCACTGTTATAAGATCATTCTTTACCCAATAGCCAAAAAATAAGACGAAGTAAAATCCGTGACTCTGAATCTCATTACTATCTAACACTATTTGTAGTTGCTCTTTAAGCTCTTATAAACCTGGAGTTTGTTCAACAACCATCATAATTATGTTTTTAACTGCTTAATACAAACATTTCCTCCTAAAAATTTAGTGTAAGTCACCATCGATGTCAACTACAAATTCATTTCCTGTCTTTCAAATTAAACATTTTATGGTCACTGAAAAACACTGTTATTTAGAAATTATGATACTGCTCCACTCCCCTGAAGTGTAACTACATCTGATCTGAAATATCTTTAAGAAAGGAAATAAAAATGCGAGATAAACAAGTACAGCATAGGAAGCCAAAAAGCCCCCCAAATTTAACTACAATTTAGACACTGACTTTTCTGAACTTGTCAAGTTAAGAAAAATACATCTCTGAGCTCCGGTTTCACTGAAAATCAGACTTAACTGTCTTGCCTATGTTCCTTCTGTTGCATGGGAAATTTCCATGGTTTTGAGAGGTGCAGACAAGAACGAGAGGTGTATTGGATTCATGTTGTAGTAGTTATACAGCACACACATTTCTGTTTTGCCAAACAGGGAAATGAAACAGCAAATGAAATTGATGAGAAAAGCCTACTAATTTTAATTGTTCACATATATTACAGTTTCTCAAAAGCTGCTCATAATTACCCATTTACCTATCTAGCAGTAATAATAATGCATAACTTGTTAAACCGAAAATTTTCACAAGTTTCATTATAGTAGTAAATGTTTAGAAGAACAAATGCTAAAATGTTTTTTAATGGAGGCTGTGAAAATAAAAGTTCTGGGCTTTGCCCAGACTAGGCAGCTGGTAGGACTGGCTGTGACCACTGGCCGGCAACAACCCCCCTCCAAGGCTTCTGGAGGTTGTTGAGTGGCGTGGCTCTGATGTGGTCTGCAACTCTCCACTCGGTGTGCAGGCTCTGTGGGTTCCTGGGTGCTGCAGGCCAAGGCCAGCCCCCATGTGTCTTCTGTCTGCGGCCCTTGGAGCAAGCTATAAAGTGATCTGCAGATGGCTGTTGCTAGTGCTGGGACTAGGGCCATTCAGCAAGAGGTGCCGGGGGCTGGGCTCAGCTGTTGCTTGTTGAGCAGATTCAGGAAGGTCTGAAGCCTGCACGTAGCCCAGCCATTCATATGGAAGAGCCACTGTTATAAGCTTGGGTGGACCTGTAAGTTGGATGGGATGGAGCCTTAGGCGATTGTTAAGACAGGGCTAACCACGTGAACCAGGTTGAAGGTGACTCAGATGCCACTCAGGTGCCGCTGCACTGTGGCTCTGTGTGGCGCAGGGCTCGGAAAAGGACCAATGGCCACAATCTGCAGTTGTGCCCAGTAGGAAGCGCCCTCCCAGATCGTGCCCCGATGCCAGACACTTCAGTTCCTCCACGTATGCCATTCACGTCCTTCAAGGTGCTGCCTCGGTGCCGGAGCCTAGAGGGAGAGAGCCTGAGTGTGTCTGTGTGCAGGGCTCTCCAAGAAGAGATGCCTGAGAATCCCGCAGTTTCTTCCGCTGAGCCAGCCCCCAGTAGTTCTTAGAGCTAAAGGTTAGGGGCGCTTATCTTCCTGGCACCGGAACACTGGGCTGGGTGGTCGGGTGTGGGGCTGGCATCCCTCGCTCCAAGATATCCTTCCATTTTATGTCCGCCAAATGTGGGTTTGGGACTAGCCCATAATTCCTCACCCCACAGCCGCGTTCACCTACCTGGAGTCCATTACTCCTTCTTAAAGATCAAATGAAAGCATAATAAAATAAAAAGGTGCTCCTTAAACTGAGGTGAAAAAACAGCAATGTGCCACAGGCTACAAAATCCCAAATTAACATGGCATATCTTCTTTGAATAATGATTCTGTTACAAGAATTAGAGACACAAATATCCAAAACAATGGAATATAATGAGGATGAGCATTTTGGTGTTAGGCGTTGTGATACTGTGATTTATAGTAAGAAACATTTGGTCTTTGTTCATTTCTGGCAAATAGCTCCTAAAACCCTCAGAGTTTCCAGTGATGAGAGCTATAAATGTGCCTTTTGTTATGTTAATGATGTGACTTTTGGACCCAGCTTAAGGATGGGGGATGGCTGCCAGGAGAACCAACTTTGTCATGTTCATCTGTATCTCTTACCATATCCTTATATGATAAACTGGTAAATGTTAAGCAAATATTCCCTGAATTCTGCGACACTCGAATTAATTAAATCCAAAGGAGGAGGGTGTCACAGGAATCTTGACTTTGCAGCCACTAAATCAGAAGCACAGGTAACAACCTGAATGTAGCACTGACCTCTGAGATTCAAGGGCAGGAAACGTCCTCTAAACTGGCTAGTCAGAAACACAGGTGTTTAGCCTGAGCTTTCAACTGGCTTCTGAAGTAAAGGGTGGTTTTATGGGACTGAGCCTTTTACCTGAATCTAATGCCACCTTCAGACAGTGTCAGACTTGAGTTGAACTTCAGGTCATGCAGTTAGTGTTCTGGAGAATTACTTGGTATTGGGAAAAACCTCCACACGTATGGTGACCAGACATGAAATGTTTTGTATGAGGAGTAAGGAAGACATAGGAAAGAAACAAAGAGTAGGGAAGAATTGGTTTTTTCCTGATTCAGGAAGACTGAACTGAGTTTTTCTGAAGGAGAAAGTATAAAGGAAGGAAGAATAAAGAGAGCGGCTGAAATTAATGAAATAGAAAACAACATATAATATAGAATATCAACAAATCTTAAGATTAAAATCAATAAACCTGTACATGACTAATAAAGGCAAGGGAAAAAAACAATCACCAACTGAAACAAAAAGATGATATCACTACCAATTCTACAGATGATAAAAAAACAGTAGGAAAACATTAGGAACTACTTTACATCTGTAATATTCAAAATTTACAATAAATGAATGAATTCAGAAAAAAACACAGCTTGATTAATTAAAATTGGAATAGCCTTAATCTCACAAGGCAATTGAATTTCTAATTAAAAACTTTCCTAAAAAGAAATCTCCATGTTCAGATGGCATAAGCAATAAGTACTTCAGAACACTAAAGAAAAAATTAATACCATCTTAAATAAAGTCTTTCAGGCAACAGAAAAAATACTCCAAACCTTGTTGAGGCCATTACCTAATAACGACAGTAGGTAACCTTATTATCCATACCTGTCATTATGAGGAAAGAAAATTATAGGTCCATTCTTGTTGTGAACATACAAGGTTTGTGCAGAAAAGTCTAGCCATTGTTAACATAATAAGAACAGTTTGCATGACACTGAAGTACCCTGGCAGCCAGGCAGAGTGCACTGGAATGAGCATGTGTGAACAATGACAACTTCACTGTACTAGTCAGTGGGGGTGGAAGATGCTGTTGAGTGAGCGTGTGCGCTGTGTGGCCATTGCATTGAAAATGACTGAGCAAGCAGAGCAACGAATCTGCATCAAAGTTTGCATGAAGCTGGAACATTCCTCCATGGAAACTATTTGGATGATTCAGAAGGCCACATCCAGTTATAGGCAACTGGTGACTGGCAGCTTCATCACAACAACGCGCCTGCTCAGGTGCCATGTCTTGTGCAGAATTTTTGGTGAACTATCAAATCACCCAGGTGACTCAGCCCCCTACAGCCCAGATTTGGCGCCCTGTGGCTTCTGGCTTTTCACCAAACTAAAATCACCTTTGAAAGGGAAGAGATTTCAGACCATGATGAGATTCAGGGAAATATGATGGGACAGTTGGTGGTGATTGGGAGAACTGTGTGAGGTCCCAAGGTGCCTACTTTGAAGGGGACTGAGGTGTCATTGTCCTACGTACATGTTTCTTGTATCTTGTATCTTCTTCAATAAATGTCTATTTTTCACATTACAGCATTCTAGCAAATTAAATCAAGTAATTCACCATGGAATATTATATGGCAATAAAATAAATCAAATACTGATCCATGCTATAATATAGTTGAGCCTTAAAAACATTATTCTAAGTGAAAGCAGCCAGTCATAAAAGACTACATATTGTTAAATTCCATTCATGTAAGATGTTCAGAACAGGCAAATCTGAAGATAAAAAGATGTAAAGTAGTTTCATTGGGCACAGAAGTAGGGATGGGAGAAGAAGATTGGGGAAAAATAGGGAATGACTGCTTATGAGCGTAGATTTCTTTCTGGGGGTACAAAAATGTTCTAAAATTTGATGACGGTAATAACTTGACACCCTTGTAAATGTGCTATAAAACAATGAATTGTACACTCTGCATGGGTGAATTACATGATATGTTAATGATGACTCCATAGAGTTGTTTAAAAATAGTATACAGTACACAGTCATTATATGTTCAGACAAAACACCTATGGAACTCTTAAAAATGGTAAGGGAAATTTGGGGAATCACATGTAAAAAATTATTTTCAACTGTTCTCAACAACCATACTGGTGGTGCTGGTATTAGCACTGCTGTTCTGAGACTGTTCCGTATATTGTTAAAATTTTAATATCTATTTATTGATATGCTGAACGCTAACATGAGTATGTTCCAGAGCAGAACACGATACTATTACTGCTCATATACAGCAGTAAGTAGACAATTACAGTCTGGCTCTTCTCTGACCCAGTTCTTACCCCAAGAGCAATGTGATAAGAATGAGGTATGATCTCTCAAATAACTGCTTCTAGTGTAGGTAAGAAATCCTAAAAAAAAAAAAAAAAAAAAAAAATCTGAATGTGGTATAAATTGTCTTTTATTTCTGATTTTATTTATTTGAGTCTTTTTTTCTTTCTGTTTTAAGTCTACTCAGGGATGTGTCAGTTTTACTTATGCGTACAAAGGATCAACTCTCTGTTTCGTTAATGTTCTCTACTGTCATGTTAGTCTCTCTGTTATTTATTTCCATTCTGGTTTTTATTATTTCCTTTCTTCTGCTGACATTAGGCTTTGTTTGTTCTACTTTTTCTAGTTCCTCAAGGGATAATGTTCTATTGTTTATTTGAGATTCCTCTTGTTTCTTGAGGGAGGGCTGTATATTTATAAAATTCCCTCTTAGTACTGCTTTTTTGCATCCCAAAGATATTGGTATATCATATTTTCATTTCACTTGTCTCTGTATCTTTTGATTTTATCTTTATTTTTACACTGAGAAAATAGATGTTCTGGTTGTTTAATCTCCATATATTTGTGATTTTTCCCTTTCTTGTAGTTGATTTCTAGTTTCATACAATTGTTGTTGGAAAAGATGCTTGATGTGATTTCAACCTTCTTAAATTTGTTGAAACATTTTTCTGTGCCCAACATACTCTATCCTGGAGAATGTTCCATGTGCAATTAAGAAGAATGTGTAATCTGTCACTTTGCAGCGGGAAGTTCTGAAAATACCTATTATGTTTACGTAGTCTAATGTGTTGTTTAAGGCCAATGCTTCCCTGTGACATTCTGTCTAGATGATCTATCCATTGTTGTAAGCGAGGCGTTGAAATCTTCTATTATTGTGTTGCTGTCTATTTCTCCTCTTAGCTCTATTAATAATTGCTTTATGTAGTTTGCTGCTCCAAAGTTGAATGCATATTTATTAATAAACGTAATGCATTCTTCATGGATTATCTCCTTTATAATTATATGTCTCTTCGTCCCATTTTTATCTTGAAGTCTGTATTGTCTGATATAAGTATGGCTACATCACCTTTCTCTGGGTCCCGTTTGCTTGGAGTGTCTGTCATCTTCCACACCTTCACTTTGAGCCTGTATTTGTCATTGGAACTAAAATAAGTCTACTGAAGGAAGCATATAGCTAGGTCTCGTTTTTTAATCCATTCAACTACTTTGTGTCTTTGATTCGTGAATTCAACTCATTTATATTCAGGGTGATGACTGATATATAGGATTTACTCCTGCCATTTAACCTTTTGTACTCTGGTTGCTCTGGGTCTCCAGTTTCTCTTCCCTTGTGTTTCTGTGTGCTACTTTAATAGGATTTTTTCTCCATTTCCTTTTACTGTATGTTGTATCTCAGCTTTGGATTTTTGTTTTGTGGTTACCATGAGGTTCGTATAAAACATGTTATAGATAGAACCATCCTTTTTCTTCTGATAGCATCTTGTTTTTATTTGCCTATACAAGTTCATTCCTTTCCATATTCCACTTCTGTGTTTCTGATTCATTTTTATGTTGAGCATTTGTTACCTAAGTGAAGTAGCTCCAGTTATTGCTCGTGCTTTTTACCTTTTAATCTTTATGTTATAATTAAATGTTTAGTGTCTGTTCTGAAACACAGTTGCAATTTTCTGCTTCTGTTTGTCACCTTACTCAACGTTTTACATATTTTTGTCTTTTTATTTCAGGTGGAAGAGCTCCTTACAACATTTCTTGTAATGCAGGTTTTGTGATGGCCAATTCCCTCGGCTTTTGTTTGGGAAAACTCTTATTTCTCCTTCACATCTAAAGGATAACTTGCTGCATAGAGTATTCATGTTGTTGGCTACTATCTCTCAGTATTTTGAATCTGCCATTCCATTTCTCAGAATTTCTGCTGCGAAATCTGGTAATATTTACTGTATGGGATTTCATTCGTAGCTTACTGTCTTCTTTTCCTCCCTCTGGTGGCCCTGATAATTTTTTTATCATTAACTTTTGATAGTTTTAATATATTGTGTCTTGGAGAAGGTCTTTTGTGTTGAGACAATTAGGTGTTTTGTTAGCTTCTTGTACTTCTGCGTCCGATTCCTTCCCTAGGTTTGGAGAATTCTCATCAATTATTTTTCTGAATGGGTCCTCTGTTTCCTTCTCCTCTCTTGTCCTTCTGGGATACCCATTATCCTTACGTTGCCCTTTCTAATGGAGTCAGGCAGTTTGTTAATTCTCTTTTCCATATGATCTGTTCTATTTTCAGTGATTTCTAATGCATTCTTTACCTCATTTATTTAATTTTTCCAATCCAGAATTTCTGTTTGGCTCATTGTTATAGTTTCAATGTGTTTGGTATAGTATTCCTTCTGTTCATTAATTTTAATGAGCTCATCAAACTGCCTTTCTGAGTTTTCTTTTATGTCATTGAGTTTCTTCATGACAGCTATTTTGAATTATTTATCATAGATCACAATGTCCAAGACTTTGAGTTTGTTTTCTGAAGAATTACAATTTTCTTTTTGTGATACCATGTTCATGGTTGGTGCTTAATGGGTGGTTACTCTACTGAGGCATCTGAAGTAGCAAACACCTTTCTTATTTAGGTATCATTTTGATTTTAACAATTCAGCAGGTTTGTAATTAGACACTTTTGTTTTCCAGTGGCTATAGTGCAAGCTGACATTAAATTATATGTCTCCCTCTGGTCATCACAAAGCCTGTAGCAGAGGTACCCAACCCATGGCCCAGGATGGCTATGAATGCGGCCCAACATAAAATCATAAATTTATTTAAAACCTTTTTTTTGTTGTTCATCAGTTTTCATCAGTGTGTGTGTACTTAATGCGTGGCCTAAGACAACTCTTCTTCTTCCATTGCGGCCCAGAGATGCCAAAGGGTTGGACACCCCTGCTAGGGTTGCTTGTGCTCAAATCATTCCCATTCTTACTTAAAAAAATAGTCTATTTGTAGTTTGGGGAAGGAGTAAGGCACTTGCTCCTCTCAGAGGAAACCACCAGAGCCCAGCCTGGACCCACGACAGCAGGTCAGCTGTCACACTTTTGAGAAGCACCGAGAAAACTCTCAGAGCATGCATCTGCCCAGCCCAAATGACCCTTTACACTCAACACTGTCTAGAATGGTGATGGGGCCTCCTGATCGGTAATGCTAATAATCCATGACAATAAGTATTCTCAAGATTTTCCCGGTATTTTTGATACGGAGCCTTAAGTCTTAAACAGAGTACTCTTAGCATTCAGTAGCCACCTGCCCTTGGTCTCCAACTACCTGTATGGTTTTTTTAGTGACCGATGTAATTATTTTGTAAGCAAATACATCACTCAAGAAGCAGGTTTTTCAGTGATGGGGAAATCTGGTCTCCTGTTTTTAATCCACCTACTATTTCTTTTTTGTTATTTTAAAGGTTCCTGTTTTCACTAGGGCTGCTAGCAATCGCTAACTCCTCCTCATGATTTTTCTGTCCTCTCTTTTTTCTTGCCAAAGGGTGTCATATATCTGTGGGTCAGGGAAAAAAATCCCATTAACTAGGCCAATTTACAGTAACTAAAGATTGGATTGTCAAATCTGACTCATAAAAACAGAGACCTTACCTAGTGAAATGCTTTACTGATAATTTCAAGGACAGAGGCAATGAAAGGGCCAGGTGAAGCAGGGAGAGGGCCAGAACCATCAGGCTCGCCTTCCTGGTGTTTTCCGGACACACTGAACCTGGTCTGACCTGGGGAACATGTAAGGTCTCTAAGCAACACACATACTTTACATCACGCACACAGAAGATAGCTACCTCAGTCATGAAACATCTCTATTTCGCAGACAGTATACTCTCCATGACGTGTTCCAGGGAGCTATGCCCCAAAACTAAAGATTCCAGGTTTGTTTACCAAGATCAGTCACAGCGACCAGATATATCCTGCTAAAAGTGGTCCAAAGACAAAGACTCTTCCCAGATAGTAAATACCATTAGTGACTCTGTTTTGTTTGTTTCTGCCAGGAGATCTGTAGTTGACGTTTATAAGATTATATGAGTTCTTTCTTTCTTTTCAAGGAGGTTATCCCAGTTATGGAAAGAATATATTGTAGACATGGTATACTTGCTTATTTTGGTCCCAGTAATTATGAGATTTTCTAATAAATAACATATTCTCTGTCCTTGAGACAGAGGATTTTCACTGTGAAAAGAAAGAGCGAGCACAGATGGACCACAGAATCATTATCATTCTCATATAGTCCCTGAATTCAATTTCAAAATATCATGAGCTCATGAGGCATGAGATTACACATATACTCCCATTAAAAGAAATCTGGGCGTCTTGAATAAATGGATGCCTAGATTTCTAGTTCTTGGGCACAGAAATCTAGGAATTGGGCATAAAACATACAGGATGACCTCATCTGTTCCTAGCAGTACTTATACAGTTATGTGCCACCTACGGACATGGATGTATTCCGAGAAATGCACCGTTAGGTGATTCTGTCATTGTGCCAACATTATTGAGTATACAAACCTAACTGGTGTAGCCTATATAAGCCGTACAGCATGTTACTACATGAAACGTAGGATTCAATCAAGCAAAAGAGAAAACGATGCAATCAAGAGATGTGGCAAGCACGAGATGTACACGGCTGCTGCTAAGAGCAGACCTCTTATTTATAATTAGAAAGAGCACACTC
This sequence comes from Anoura caudifer, assembly GCA_004027475.1. Lineage (NCBI taxonomy): Eukaryota > Metazoa > Chordata > Mammalia > Chiroptera > Phyllostomidae > Anoura > Anoura caudifer. The sequence goes on along the minus strand of PVKU01000088.1, from coordinate 543,524 downwards.
TAAAGTAACAATAAAAAGCGTGGTCTAGTAAATACGTGAACTGGTAACATAGTCACTTATTATTATCATCAAGTATCATGTGCTGTACACAATCATATGTGCTTTGTTTTTATACGACTGGCCACGAAGGCAGGGGGCTTGTTCACACCAGTGTCGCAGCACACGAGGAGCGCACTGCACCACGATGTTATGGTTGCTACGGCATCACTGGGCAATAGGAGTTTTCAGCTCCATTATAATCTCATAGGACCACCACTGCATGCGTAGTCCGTCACTGACCAAAATGTGTTACCTGGTGCACCACCGTAACAGCACCAAACTGGAAAATACTTACATGTCACCCATGATAAAACCGACAATTAAATTGTGGTATATTCCTACAATGGACTTCCATTGTATAATGAGAATCAACAGATTACCGATCTATTCATTAATGTGGATGAATCTCATAAACATAATGTTGAGCCAAAGAAGCCAGATGCAATTGAGAATATACTTTATGGTTCAACTGTATTAAATTAAAAACAGGGAAAACTAATCTACAGCTTTTTTTAATCCTTACCTGAGGACATGCTTACTGATTTTAGAGAGAGGGGAGGAAGGGGGAGAGGGAGAGAAACATTGGTGCAAGAACATTGATTGGTTGGTTGCCTCTCATACGTGTTCCAACGAGATAATGAACCCGCAACCTTGGCAGGTGCCCTGACTGGGAATTGAACCCACAACCTTTCATTTTATGGGACAATGCTCCTACCAGCTGAGCCACACTGGCCATGGCTAATCTATAGTTTGAAGTGTCAGGAGAGATGTTACCTTCAGCAAATACTGATGAGGAGGACATTAGCAATGTTCTGTATCTAGATTTGGGTGTTGATTGCATAGGTATCTTCACCTTGTGGAAATGCATCGAATTTCATCAAATTCATTAATTCTTAGTTATACACTAAGAATTTGTTCACTTTTTTGCATTTATGCCACACTTTACTAAAACATTACTTAAGAATAAAACATGAGGTAGATATATATTTACTGATACATAAAAATCCCCAGGACATATGGTTGAGTTTTCAAAAAAAGGTAAGTCCCCAATCAATACATAGACTATGATACTATTTGTGCAGCATTAAAAAGTTGATAAAACAATAATAGTATTTCTATATACATATATACACACAGCAAAATAAAAGTGATCTAGAAAGATGATCAGTCACCATTCTGGTGTGCATCCCTGGGAAAAGAAGCACTCATTGGGGAAGGAGAGGCTAGAAAACATGTGGACTCTTTCCTTAATCTATGAAAATTTAACATTATACAGCAAGAATGTTTTCATGTAATACTCATATAATTAGAAATAAATATTTCTAAAATGCAGGATTGTTCTAAAATCCAATGTGCCAATGGTTCCTTAAATTAGTCTAAAAACCCAAGTGCACTGTTGGTGGGAATGTGGTCTGGTGCAGCCAGTGTGGAAAATAATATGGAGTAACCTTAAAAAATTAAAAATGGAACTTCTTTTGATCCAGCAATTCCACTTTTGGGAATATACCCCAAGGATCCCAAAACACCAATACAAAATATATATATATATATATATATATATATATTTATTTATTTATTTATTTATTTATATATTTATTTACAGTAGTGCTGTTTACAACAGCCAAGATTTGGAAACAGCCTAAATGTCCATCAGTATACGAGTGGATAAAAGAGCTGTGGTACATTTACACAGTGGAATACTATGATGCAGTAAAAAAAAAAGAAACCCTTATATTTTGCAACAGCATGAATGGACCTGGAGAAAATTATGCTAAGTGAATTAAGCCAGTCAGTAAAAGAGAAATATCACAGGACCTCACTTCTATGTGGAATCTAATGAACACAATAAACTAATAAAATAGTAAAAGAAGCTCAGATATATGAAATGGACTGACAGCTGCCAGAAAGGAAGGGGTGGGGAGAGGATGAAAGATGGTAAAGGGATTAACCAAAGAACACGTATGCGTACCCATGGACATGGACCACGGTACAGGGATCGGCGTGAGGAGGGGAGAGGATGGGGCTGGGTAGAGGCGGGGAAAGGCAGGAAAAGGAGAAACAACTACAACAGCATAAGTGATAAAAATAAAATAAAATAAAACAGAAACTTTTAAACTACTAAGCTGCTTCTGTGAGAAGTCCAAGTTCCAGAACCTGCGGCCACCGAAGCTATCTACCACAACTATCAGGAGTACACTTTTATACACCCTGTGGAACCAACCTGTTCTAAGACCGTTCCATAATCTAAAGGGCTGCGAAACTCTGCTGAACCCTCTCTCCATGGAAGGGTCCCATTGTCCTATTTTTGGCTTAAAGCCTCTTCTGAAAACTTTAAAAGGAGTGAAAAAAAGATTAGAAATCTATATTGCATTATTTATATTTTTCTACACCTTTAGAAGAAATGTGCCACTCAATAAATCTTTCTTTAATACTGTTCTTGAGAATAACTTTCATCTTTGCAGACTATAGGTAGTGAAAAGAAAGTATGTGCTAAAATGTTAAAAATCAAATCTGTACTTCTGTCATTGAGAGAGTGAGGAACAATGAGCTCAGTTTATACTTTACTAGAAAGTTGAACACAATCAATCGCCATCTCTGACCCCTACGGAGGAGGCGCTAACACACACAAATAAACAGATACACAGTATCACTTTCGCACTACAGGAACGGTGGCAGTAAGGTCACGTTCTATGGATCTGTCTTTCAAATGATGCAGGTTCTCTCTGGGTTCTAATCCTTTCTGTTCTCTAGTAGTAAAAGGAATGGAGTGTGTACTGTCCAGTGAGATGTCACATAAAATTCATGACAGAACTGGACAATCTTAGACAATCCGGAAGAGAGAGCATACTCTATGTAGATTCGTACAGAAAACTGCATGACAGATATACCTAGAGTGAGAACTGCCATCATAAGAGCTGCTCAGCAAACTCTTCTCAAAAATAGGAACAGAACACCACTCCAATCCTTCTCGTTTTATCAACGGCAGTTTTTGTAAATAAGGCTTTCTACTCAAGACAACACTGACTTCAACAAGAAGAGAGTAGCTTGGTGTTTACCAAGGAGAAATATTACGAAATCTTTCTCTTAAAGCTGTGTAAAATGTAAAATGCAAAATTTGTTTGTAACGTGTATTCCACAGCTGGAGACCTCGTTACTTCAGAGATCACAAAAGTAAATGCTCCCAAACGAGGTGCATGACTGAGGCTTTGAGAGCCCTGAGGCTTCAGGGCATTTCCTGTAATAGGTTCACGAAATAAATGCATTGGGCTCAAACCCTATGGTTTCTTGAAAATGAATATAATTATAAAAATGCAAAGCCATAAATTAATGTGTTCATATGTAATATCCATATTTGAATCAGATTACCACCTGCCTACAATGTGTTGTGTCTGTGCCAACTGATCAAATGACATTCTTTCAAATGTGACTTTCTCACCATCCCCAACAAAAGCCCACTAATCTGCTTATTTCTGATCCACAAACAAAGCCAATCATTCTATTTCAGCATTATTCAATGTATGTTAAAAAATACAAGGGAAATATCAAGTATGGTGCCAAATTCAGCTTTTAAAAGGATTAAAAATTCAGCCTGTATTTCTGATTTCTTATGAACCTGAACTCCAAAGCCCACAAACAGAACTTAAGGGACCAAAATGCAGTACCAGTTTTAGAGGCAGTTGATATTAACACTTAAAAATAAAGTGTTGAGGCTCACTACTAAGTATTCCAGCAAATGATCAAAAGTCCATTTAAAATGTCCCCTCACTCAGTTTCCTCAGCTTGTGGTCCCACATTTTTACATGTGAAACCCTTCTTTCCTTCCCCCTGTAACTGCCTGTCGGTGAACCCATTTGTGTGTGGTGACGGACGGTGCCCCGAGAAGCCGGGCTACGCACCCAGCGCTGCCACTTTGATGATGACCGCCTGGATGTTGGACGATATCATCGCTCGGAGCAGGTCCTCTTGGTCCCTCTGCCAAAGGTAAGCTAAAGGCCGAAGATTAAGCCTTTCACACCTGTAAGGTAAAAAGAAAAAAATCAGATGGCATCTGAATGTTCTGTGCTTGAATCCATAGCAACACTGATTTTAATTATAAAGCTTCTGTCAAGGATTTTAGCCTTTAAAATGCTTTAAAAACATGCTTTGTATTATGACGTTTATATATACAAAATAAACATGTTTAATTTCCATAGACTATGCATAAACAGATAAAAATAAAATCTCCAGGCAGATTAGAAGTATTAATTTTAGTAAGACTCTCTATAAGTTTAGAAATCCATGCAAAAAAACTCCCAAATGCCAATGGATAATTATTCTTGTTTTTAGAACTTCCCTGGGTATCCCAATTGTGAAGTATATGCAAAACAGGCAAATAAAATACACCTAATAAAATAATCATAATGTTGATTACATTTACAATACTTATGGTTGAACTGTTCTTATCTACTAACTGAAATTTTTAAAAATAATTTAACTCTGCAAGAAGAAAATAAGCGCAAAAAGAACGACACCCGAGGCGTATGGGGCGCCTGCTCCGCTGCGGCCTCGCACTACGCACCGTGCCTTACAGTGCCGCAGCAAGACCACGGGTGTTGCAGCCAGGACACACGTGGGCTTGAAACCGCCTCCGGCGCTCCCCAGCTGCGGGACTTCGGCGGGTCGGACACCCGCAGCAGTACTGTGATAGCCGTGCATGGTGCGGGGCAGATCCCAGACCTAGCGGGTTGTCGCACTGTAGGTTATGTATATGCTGTCTCTGCCTGAAGTTAATGTAATACTAAATGTGAAGTGTGATCGAAAATCAGAAAATTAAAATAAAAGCACATTCATGATTCGTAGGAAAAAACCAACCAAGCTCTAGGTCTTCAGTTTCCTAGTTCATAAGCAGGGACAAATATGTCTGCTTGCTAAGTCCTTGAGATGGTTAAGGGATGAGAAAGCACAGCACCCTCACTCCTTTCTTCACGTGCCTCGGAGCGGACTGCGATCGCTTCTCACCAGCTCCGCTTCCAGCGCCTGGTGGTAGCGCGGCCCCATCACCTCTCGTGTCAACCAACACCCGCCTAACTTCGTGCCCTCGGTCCATCTTGCCCCTTTAAACTCAGTTTCCCATACACAACCAGTGGCACCGTTGAAAACATGGAACGGATCATGGGACGCCTCTGCTCAAAACCCTCCTCGTCACTCCCAGTAAAGTTCTTACCACGGACCTGCGTGGACCCCGGCGCGGCCAGTTCTCACGCCAAACCTCCTCCTCCCCGCCCCTCAGCCCACCCGCCACCCAACCCTCCTCACTGTTGCCCAGTACGAGCCGTGCTCCCTGCCTTCTTCCCGTGCTTCACGCCACTGCTTAAACGTCACTTTCTCAAGGAGGGCTAAGATTGATTAACAGTAACATAAAGAATGGGGTACAATGCCCAGATGAAACAGGTATTCGATAAAGGGTAGTCAGAGCCAACTGGCTTGCCCAGGTCACACAGTACGTGGCTGAATCAGATTTCAAACAAGAACTATAGCTCTAAAACCCGCCATCCTTAATGTTGGCAAGGTGACCTGGCTGGCTGCTCCAGCTCAGGCTGATCTCTCCTCCTCTCAGAAAACCCCAAACTTGGTAAATGTGCCGCACATTTGGTCATTTACTTATCCATGGCCTTAAAAATAGTACCATTTTTTCATGTACTTTCAAAGTACATGACTTTCAAGAAACAAAAACCTTCCTTTCCACAGAGACTGTTTTATACTATTATCCTTTGCTAACTGTCGCAGGGCATACGGAGCAACGTTGAGGAAGTTAACACAAAACTGGTCAAAGTGCAACTCCCGACGTAACACGAGCATCACAGTCCCGTCTGTCCTCTCACCTAAGTTTAAGGCCTGCTAATCGAACTAGGCCGTACTGTTTTTAGCTGAGATATTTCTTATGAAAAAAATGTTATTTCTTTATGTCCCTTATTGCAAAATTCTTGATTGTTGCTTTGATATCTACAATCTGTTGACTATTTGTAGACTTAAGTCGAACTTCTTGACCTACTTAAATTTTTCAACAGTTCAAAGTATCATGCCTCAAATCATTTCCTCTGTAAATCACTGCTGCATTTGAGCTTGTGACATTCAATAAATGCATTATATCTTGAAAATATAATGATTCAACACAAACTACACATTGAAGACAGGCTAATTCAAAGCTGAATTTGTAGACCATTCACTGGACTTCCAAAAATGCTGCTTTTGCATCTTCGAGGATAAAATTATTGCAGATGTGCCTTATGGTGTCAAATCTGGGCACTTCAGCCACGCGCTGAGGTGAACCGAGGCGGCATTGTGAGACAGTCTTGCCTCCACCCAGCAGCGCGCTCTGGGCCTTCGTCCGGACGGCGACCGGGCCAGGAGCGTGCTTTCACTTGGCTTCTTAAGTTTCATCAGCGGATGTCAGCGCTGTGTACAGGCTGGCTGCCCGTTAACCACGTGGGTTTGAACTTATTAAAAAACAGATTTGTAAGCTAAATAATCCTCAGAGAAGATGACTTAAGAGCTGTTAAGAATATTACTATTTCTAAAGTGTGTCTTAAGGGATGTACAATTCAGATCCATCTACAGTTCAGTCGCTCTTAAGTGCACACAGGCAGAATGTAAGAAAAACCCCTCCAAACTACAGGTTCAACCTCTTCCGTTTACATCGCCACTCTCCAGGGATTCCAGTGTACCCCCAAATACGAGTCATGCTACCCTTCGCACAATCACGCTTTGCCTTGCATTCCTGTCATCGACTTTTTAAATTTTTTATTTTTAACTGCCTTAAATTTACTATGTAATTAGAGAAAGTAAATAAGATAAAAAATTAAAGTGTTCAGGCCCATTAATTGTACTTTTTTAATGAGTCAATATGAAGGTTTCTCTGTCAAGAATATGAAACAGTTACATAAAAATACAGCTCTTACTTTCTATTCACCCTTTTGAATAGTGAAATTATTATTTATTCAGAGGCTAGGTATTGCTTAAGATTAATATTGGAGTCCACATTTTCTTTTTGCTATTATAATTATATACCTCTAAACAATATTATACTTATCCAAATAAATTAAAAAAGAATAAATCCATTCACACTTTTTTTTGGCCAAATCAATCTTAACTAATTATCATTTGACCTTATATTTTTTAACGGATAATGAAATGAACTGTTTTGGTATCTGCAGATACAGACAATGTTTTATTGGTGCCATATTATATCTCTCGGTGGGGGGTGGAAGAGAGTGGAGAGTAGCAACCTAAAAATTCCTTGAAAGCTGAATGACTTTGTAATTATTTAAATCAGAAATATTTTGGGCCAAAAACTGAACCCTAAGGACCAAAGGGGAGATTCCTTACTAAGCTTTTCTTTCCTGTAAGATATAACTGCATCACTGCATCCCTTCTGCAAGCTCCTGATTTTTATTACAAATGATGAGCTAAAAGGGATTAAAAGGGTGTATTCATTCAAATAAGGAAAAATTAAAAATTATACATCCAACTTTAAAAATCTTTGCCTAAATTTTTTATTATAAATAATGTATTTTTCCTTAGGGTAAGTTACAGTTTCCTCCATGTGTGATAGAAGACTACAAAAAAAGTAAAAGTGCAGTTTTTGGTACTTAGATATACATATACAGTTAGTTCCATGGGGCATATAGAATATCATATCTATTTAGTATTGGGATACAATTATATTTATACTCATTCACATTCTTAAATGCACATGTACTTAAACATAGGACAAATGTTGTTCTCTTACACATTCTCTACCCGAACACGCTGATAGTCAGAAAGTATGGCACCCACTGATATCCCTTCCACGTCTTCTTTTTCCTGAAAATAAAGGAAAGAATATAACATCAAAAATAAATGAACATGTGACTCTTCATCATGCTCTGACAAATGAACTGTATTTCGTCTGGAAAACCACCTAGAAGGAGAATAATTTACTGAAAGTGCAATCCACATTCAGGAAAAACAATACATATATTTAAGTCATCTTCTCAGCTGGGGGGAAATTAATGATTCTTTTTACTTAAAATCCAAATAACTAGAGACCATTTTCCATGGAAAAAGGCAGACTTAGGCAGCACTTCCAAAATGCTTTCTCACTTAACATACTTGTAAAGACTCATCAATGTTTCATGTAAATGTTTTGAGAAATTTCTAGTAAAGGGCAGTATTTTCCCATATTGTCTTTCTTTAAAAAATTAAGCAACGGCATAAGTGGATAAGGGAACACAATGACTTTTATCTGTAGCTTAGAAAGAGATGATTGACAAAAAAAAGAGAAGGACCCAGGAAGCAGAGATGGTAGAGTCATGGCCTGAATAACAGTACAGTTGGTAAAAAAAAAAAACAACCTATGAGAGGAAGGAAGCAATGAATTATTATCAACAGAGTTACAACTAAGAACATCCAGTAGCATATCGAGCAGCGTCCCACAGGGAAGAGGACCAGTCTATCCAGCATGCTCATTCATGATCTGGGGAGAATGTAAATTCCAACATGATCAAGTTTGCAGGCGACACAAACCTAGGATGGATGAAACATAAAAGAAAGGAGGATCAATCAAGTACATGGATAGATATGGACAACTTGGGGATTTGGAAGGCTAGGTCTAAGATGAGATTTAATGTAAATAAGTATAACATAATATACTTAGGGAAGAATAATACATAGTACAGGTATAAACTAGGGAACTGTTATCTAGAAAATAGATATGAAGAAAGTGACTGGTGGGTAATTACCAGTAACAAACTGAATAGGAATTCTCTGAATAGGCATACAGTGAAATCCATCCTAGCATATGAAGTACAGAAGAAACTACTTCAGAGAGACGACTGCATTATTAATACTCTAGGCTCTACAAACTTGGAAACCTACACAGAAAACAATAGTATTTCACATAAAAACAAATTAATATTTCAAGACATACTGAAATAACCCAGTGTGTCCTAAAAGGATGCCACAATAAAGAAACAAATATTCACAACAGGAATCTCTCATGTCTCTGGAGATAAAGCCAATTTAAAATTTTCCCTCCAAAATGATAGAGAAATATCTTCTAAACCTCCCCAAAATAAAATAACTCTTTTTATTAGATAAAGTTTCCAGGAAAAGAGCAATTTCCTTTACTTTCCTATTTCAGCAGCTTTGGAGAACACTGCTTATAACCTTTCTCTAACCTTCCTAGCTATTTTCTTTTCATAAACTTCATTGTATTCATTAGAAAAAGTCAAGGCATGGTGTTCCTCATTAAATGCAAATATAGCATAGATCAGGGAGTAGTGAGCAGTGTCATTGAGAGATCAAAATTTTAGTTCTGCAATTAAAAGAAAAACAAGTAAGGTGCCAAGTGTGTGTGTAAGTGTGGGTGTGTGTACAAGTATTTCTCTATAGATCATGGAAACAAAGACAAGAGGTACTGGTGTTTTTCTTTCAGTCAAACCACGGTTAAAATAATAACTGGCATTTACTATCCATTTAACATGTGCTAATGTTCTATAGTTCTCGCTTAATACTCACTACAATCCTAAAATAATAATTATTTAATTCTTAGTTTACATGAATACTCTGAAATCCTCTTCCACTTCCATCTCTTTTATTTTCTGGTTGATAATAACTAACAAATCAGATCCAGAATTATGTATCCGGCTGAATTCTGACTGTTCTTCAAAAGTCTAAATAGAGATCATTAGTTTTTTAATGTGAGAATCTTTGAAAAATAAGGGCAATATAAAAAAATCTGACCTGAAAAGTTAAATGTTTGCAAAATATGTAGCAATACTACAAGAGGGTTAAAATTCTCAGTGAGGAAAAACCAAAATGTGTACAATTGTAGAAAGCTCTTCCCTTGCAAGAAACAGGGAGAAAGCTAAAGATTTCATTTGGTTTTGCTACTGAAAAATGTACAAAATAGCACAGGAAAACCAGTTAGGATCAAATGTTGTGAGTCCTCTACTGCACCTGCCCAAACTTGATCTGAGGATGCCTGGTAACCATGGTTCGAGGCAGAGGTGGTGGTAAGCCAGCCAAGAGTTCACCTAAGAGTCCATAATTAAAATCTAACTAATGATTTGTTCATCGGTCATGATTACTGCCATCCATTAGAAATCCCTACCACTGACAAGCTCTGGTATTTGAATAAGTTATATGGTTTCTCTGTGTTTCATTTTCCTTATCCACAAAGTCAAGATGATAGTAGTTTCTTTTTTCTAGGGTTATTATAAAGATCCAATGAAATAATCCAGAGAAGTAACAGTTTCCAGTACCAAGTAAGCAATCAATAAGCATTTTCTTTTATCGTTATTATAATCATTATTGCAATTAATTCCATAACTACTTCTGTCACGACTCCTACCGTTAACTGCTCCTGAGTACCATCACCACCACCAGCACCGTTGATACTATGAATTAAAGGCCTGACTGACAGACAAAGCTCTTCCTTCCTGAGTGTTAGACTTGCTCATGATCACTTCCCAACACTTGCCTGCTAACCTGTGATGATTAATTTTGTCTGTCAATTTGACTTGGCTAAGGGATACCCAGATATATGGTAAAATACAATTTCAGGAAAGATTAGGATATGAACTGGTACACTGAGAGAATGTTTCTGGCAAAAATCAGGGTATGAATTGGTAAGCTGAGTAAAGATAGCTTTAGTCAAGGTGGAGGAACACCGTTCAAACGGTTGAGGACCTGAAGAGAACAAAAAGGCAGAAAATGGGTAAATTCGCTCTCTGCTTAAGCTAGGAACTCCAACTTCTCCTGCACTCAGACATATTCTTGAGTATTTGGACTTGGACGGGGACTTCACTGGCTCCCTGTTTCTCAGGCTTTGGGGTTTGAACTGGAAATACCACTAGTATGTATGCCTTTAGCTCAGCTTGCAAATGGCAGATCAAGGGACACAGCCTGTATAATCAGTCATGCCAATCCTTCATAATAACTCTCCTTTGATACGTTTTTGTATATCCTATCAGTTGTTTCTTTGGAGAACCCTAATACAATTCGGACAGAGTGAAGGATATGAGCCAAGGCCACACAACAGGGGCTTGGCACACAAGGGACAGTCGGAACGCACGCATCAGGAACTGGAAGACAAAAAGGTTAGGAAATGAGACCAGACTGCTCAGAAATGTGCCCTGCATCCTGAAGGCAACTGACAACCTCTCCCCGTAGGGTTTTTTAAAAAGTCAACTCTGTTGAGGTACAATTTACATGCAATAAACAGCATCCCTAATCTTTGTCAATGTAAAACACAGCTGCAAGTCTGATGAGAAGCCAGTCTCAGCATCTGTCTGACCTGCATGACCAGCCCTGACAGTAGAGAAAGCACCTGCAGAAGTAAACACGAACTGGCACAAACACAGCTTCATTATTGCCACTAGTTCTGCAGCCACTTACATGCAAAATGATAGCTATACCAAGGATGTATTCAGAAGGAGTCCACATATCAGCACTCTCTTTAAGAATCCAAGGGCTGAATACAGATGGTCAACCAGGCTTCTTACAGTACATTTTAATTATTAATGTGGAAGAATCTCAGCAATCTGCAAGTTTCTCCATTGAGACTGGGATGCACTATGTAGAAAAGAGCTGATTTACTCAAAACTGGTAATGTTGATATGTATGCACATGCTAAACATGTATAAATAAAGCCAAGCCCTTGGCCTTTTAAATAAAATACAAGAAATTTCCTTCTGATGAGCATCTTTTTTTTTCTTAAGGAGAGAAAGACCATACCTTCTTTCTGAAAGAATGCATAGTACACTGCTAACAGTAATGAGTTACCCTAGAAAGTGGGATTGAGTGAAGAATGAGAAATGGGAAAAGGGACTTAAGCTTTTTACGTTATATAACCTTGTTTTTCTTGATTTTTTAATCAAGTATAACAAGAAATTTCTAAAAATTTACATTTATTATGAAAAGGAAAATAAGGATAATATTAATAAACAAATTATTCAGTTCTATATAGCTTTATTTCTTCTACAAGATTCCAGCTTTTGAATATTCTGAGTAAAACACTTGAATTCTAAGTTAGGTTATAGCAGAAAAACAAAGATTAAAAAGAACCCAAACTTTAGTTTATATGTTTCTGCAGAAGAAGACAGGAACTGTAAGGAAATTTTAGGTGTAGAAGTTTGAGAATAGCCATGGAAATTACCAATATCTTTTCCTGGGCAGATGCTAGTGACTGTCAAACCCAAAATCTACGTACGCTGGCTCCACTACATCAATTTGGGGAAGCAAAAAAAGGAAAAGAAAAGAGAAGAAAACAACAATAACAAAACCCACCAGACTGCGCCTACCGACAGCTGCTGCATTGGCGGGGAGAGGAGACAGAACAGAGGACTCAATATAAGGAAAATAATTTTGGAAAAAAAATTATCACAAGAAGAAAGTGAAGTTGTAGCAATGATCATGTGTACAAAAAAGAATTTAATGAAACGAATGAGATAAACAGAGATGAAGATAAAATAGTATGAAAAAATAAGAGTCTGAAAAGAAAAGCAGGTTAAAATAAAGAGAACTAGACATTTTTTTAAAAGACTGTAAAAAGATACACAATCAGAAAAATAATTTTTGCATGAAAAGTAGTAAAGATCCAGAATTTGTAACAGAAAAACAAAATTGCAAGGTGGAAAATATAATGGAGATGCTTGCTCGGGTAACAGAAAAAAAACAATGAAAAGATGAAATTTTGTACAAAGGGGAAAATAAAGGATAAGAAAGAGAGAGCAGAAATTCAGTAACTGTAATTAATGTTGATAAAGAAGAACAAAGAACGAATAGAATGCAATCAATAATCAAGCTATCTTAGGAGAAAATGTTGCTAGAAGCAGACCTGAGTGTTGATGGACAACAAGCAAAACTGACAGAGAAGGACCAACCTCCAGACATAAGCTGCCAAAGGCTGCATTTTGGAGACAAACGAAAACTAACTTTAGGAAATAACAGATACCTATATTCACAATCCTTCCTTTCTGAAATCAAGTGAATAGGGGAGGTGGAGCAACAATACCCAAAAAGAAAGACTAACTTCTCACCTACATTGAGGTTGTGCAGGAGCCTACACTGTACATGATAAGCAACAGCTGCCAAAACACAACACAACTGGCATCAAAAGGAAAGAAATGCTGGGTCAAACCACAACCCTCTGTCTTGGGAGCCTGATGGAGCCTTGTAATTTTCTGTAGAATGCAGAAAATTCGAAGAAGCTCACTACTAATCTCCCAACTTGCAAAGACAAGGGTTAGACATGCACCGACCGTTATTCAAACGCATTCTGAAAACGCTGAAAGGAGAAGCGTGGCACTGAGCCAGGACCAGCCAAGTCAGCGGGACAGCTGGACACACGCCACAGACCTAAGTGTGCAGGAATGCAGTGTGCGGTGAAGCGGCAACAAGAGTGAAGAATTGTGGTGGTGGGAAGGGGTTCTCCATGCAAAAGTGATATCGAACGACTTGCTAGCTACTTAGAATAGTAGAAATTTATATCTTTAGTTCTAGGATTTAAATACAAACGTAAGTAAAAGCACCACCATCTAGAAAACATAGGTGAATTGTTCCTGCTATTGGGGAAACCATTCTAAACATTTAGAAGAGAAAGAAAACAAAAGTCTGAGAGCTTTCCCCTAAGGACTACCAACTCTGCCAGCCAATCAACGCCCCGCAGTGAAGATGGGTAAACGGACCCTGCCCGAGCGGCTCCTTGTCAGGACCCCAACCCATTGGACAGCTTAAGGACTAGACCCTTTTTATCTGCACCATCAAGTTTCACTCCTGCTTCGTGGTCATCATTATAGAAGATGCTATAACCGCTGCTGAAAACTCATGTCCTCTTCCAGGTACAACTATTTCTTCCTATTAAAGTAAAACTCTTCAAAAACTTATATATTTTTCTTCATATTCTCATAGCCCATTTTCTTCTAAACCCACTCCAGGCAATCTCGGCCTCTCCTCATTCTACTAAAACCTCTGTTACGTCAACTAGTGACCCCTAAGTTTGCCGAATTCAGTGATCGATTGTTTGTCCTTACTTCACTTGTTTTCTTCCTGTGACCTCAGTGGTTACTCCTCATTCTCCCTTAGTGGCTCCTCATCCACTTCACAGCCTATAACAGTGAGAGTGCCCAGAGCTCAGTCTTTGGCTGTCTTCCCTTCTCTAGCTACATTCATCGTCTCGTGTTTCACTTGGTTGCATGGTTCTAAATATTACCTACAAGTTAATACTCTTACTTCTCTGTGAGATCCTGAATCCAAATGTTTGTGCTAAGGTCTACCTGTGTTTCTTCTAAGTATCTCAAACATGAAAGGTTCAAAACAAAACTTGTGATTCAGGCACACAGACCCAGCCTGCCTAGCTATCCTTCCACATGGCTCCTCATCTTAGGAAATGGCTCGGACTATGTATCATTGTTCAGGCCGAAAATCTTAGAGTCATTCAAGATTTCTCTTTCCCTTCTAAACTACATCTAATTAAGCAATAATTCCATTAGCTTCACCTTCCTAAAATATCCAGAATCCAATCACTTTTCATCTCCACTACTACCACTTTAGTCCTAACCACCATCATTTCTCAACTGGACTACTGCAATATTTCATTCTTCTTTACGACTGTTCACTTCCACACATCAACCAGCGATCTTCCAAAGTATCACCCAGAACATGTCGTCCCCCAACTGAAAATCCTCCAATAGCTTCCCACACTCCTTCAGAGTAAATATCCAAGCTCTTGGTGGATAACATACATGGTGCTCTACGACCTGGACCCTGCCAGCTTCTCTGATACCAGCACCTACTGCTACCCTCCCACTTTACTTCAATGATCCACACTGGACTTCTCGTTGTTCCTCAAGCACTTAAGCTTGTTTCCATCTCAGACTCTCAGTCACCATGTGATACATTATATGTGTGTATGTGTAATTATATATATAATATATAATACGTATGCATATATGACATACATTATATACGGTGATTTCCATATATGTTATATATAATATGTATTTTTATATATGTATACACACACACACCCCTATATAATCTATACAATCCTAATCCTCTATTTCCATTTGGTATCTGATTGTGACTGAACCTTCCATATTAAACAACTACTAAATAAGACTAAATAAAACTACTAAATAGGACAAATGATATGCCATTAGTCCTATTCTAACCACTAAAAGAAGTATGAAATAAACCAGCCAAATGAGTTATAACCGAGTCCAAAAGCCTTAAAAGTGACTACTCTTAAAATCAGCAATCTGAAGTACAGGGAGCATAGACACAAGAGGATAGAAATGGATTTCTGCTCTGAAATGTACCTGATGCAGTATTCGCATTTATATGCAAAATTCTACCCCATCGCAGCTCCAAGGCTCCCAGCACAGGGACCGGGCTGATGAAAGCGCTCAGCCATATGGCAATAGTGATAATTACAAGTTTAGCAGGAGGGTTTAAAGGTGGAAATCCAGGCCCAAATTAGATTTGTCCACTCAATATTCATTTGTCTCCACACTGAGAAGCTGGTTCACAAAGTCAACAAGAGGAATTGAGAAGGAGCTATCTTCTTGTTTCAAATGAAATCTAGACCTACTGATTCTAAAGATGAGCAGATACGCAGCTTGCATTTATCGAGGGTGTTATTTCCTTTGAAAAATGCCTCAGTTACCCGTCTTATTCGGTTAATGAGTTCCTGCCCGTTGAGAAAAGAAATGGTCTGCCGAATTTATGGTGTTTTTCATCCGAAAGGCATTCTCACATCTGTAACATGACCCATTCGTTAAAGCAGCGCACTTGCGTTCCACGGCTCTGAGTGGCGACGCGCAGACTTCTGGGAACACGGCGTTATTAAACAAGAAGCGTTTGTGAATGCCAACCATATTCTAGGGCCCTGACAACAAAACAAGAAATTTATATGCCAGGAAAGCACTAAATGCTTCTTCCTTTAAAAAAAAAAAAAAAAAAGGAGAAAATCCTTTTATTTGCAACAACATTGATGAAGTTGGATGGCATTCTTCACTTTAGCAGAGTTATACAAGTCCAGGTTAACAAAAATAACAGAAGTAAATACTATTTGATGAAAGTGACACTTAGGATTCCCATATATTCAGGCATCTGACTAACAAAATTTCTTTGACTTGTTAAAAAGGCTTTTGTCTTTCTTAGCATCACCAATATAAAACATTTTAAAATGGAAAATGATCACCATCTGGAGTTCCTCCATTAAACTGTGAACTCATGACAGAGTATTAGGTCACTCAATTTGCAGCATTATTCTCTTCCTTTGTGAGCTCTCTCAATCAAACAGGGAAAAAGTTGTCAAGGCTGATAATTAAATGACAAAGAGACTGCAGAAGGTCATAATCACTTGTTATTTATTTCTCTTTAAAACTAGCAATGTATTATTTTGCGCCTCCATTTTAGTTGCCACAGTAAGATACTTCCAGTTTTGAATAAATTAGCAGTTTGCTACATAGTGTGTCTCAACCTCAATGGAGAAACTTAGGAGACTGCTAGTCATCCAAGACCAAAGTAGACCGGGAGAGCATTATGTTAAGTGAAATAAGCCAGTTAGAGAGAGATTAATGCCATATGATCTCACTTATATGTGGGGCCTAATGAACAAACTGAACTAACAAACAAAACAGAAACAGACTCATAAATACAGAGAACAGACTGACAGCTGTCAGAGGGGAAGGAGTTGGGAGGCTGGGTAAAAAAACACCCCAAACCCAAACCACAGATACAAACAGTTTGGTGATTACCAGAGGACAGGCAGAAGAGGGTAAAGGGGGAGAAATGGTGACGGAAGGAGACGTGACTTGGGGTGGTGGACACACAGGACAATGTACAGATGATGTGCTGTAGAATCACACACCTGAAACCTGTGTACGCCTTACACCTTACTAACCATTGTCACCCCAATATTCAATAAAAAAAGAAGTCTAAATGACAGTTGTTTTTTTCCTTCAGTATCCCAAGAATATTCTTCTTGCTAAAAAAAGATGAGGTGAAGTTTTGAGTACTTCTATAAAACTTTTAATAACAACAACCCAATAAATAATAAAGGATTAAATTGTTAATCCTTGTTGGGAGAATAATGCGACAATCAAGAAGTATTTATTTATAAGCAAACCAGTTCCATAAAAAGAGTTTAAATCTGTTTAGAAGGTGTTTTCTAAACTTGTTTCCTAAGCTTCTATGAAAACTTCCTTTGATTGGTTTGAGATAACCTTTAAAATGCAACCTCTGTGAAAGGATTATTTGTAATACATTTTTGAAGTTATTCCAGCTTCGTTGAGACAACAATTGTAACATATTAACATGCACAATGTAGTGACCTGATACATGTATACACTGTAAAGGATTCTCCCTATGAAGTTAACACATCCAAAACCTCACATATTTACCTTTTTAAAAGTGAAAACATGTAAATTCCACTCTTACAGTAAATTTCAATTACACAGTACAGTGTCATCAACTACAGTCACCACGTTATACGTTAGGTCCTCAGACTTCATCCACCTTGTAAGGAAGCTGGTCCCCTTTCACCATCTTTGCCTACTCTCCACACGCCTCAACCCTCGGTCACCACCTTTCCACACTCTGTTTCTATGAGTTTAGCTTTAAAAGAAAAAAAAAATCTACGTACAAGTGATACCATGTGGTATTTGTCTTCCTCTGTCTGAAATATCCATCACATTTTCTTTATCCATCATCTGTCAATGGCCACTTTGGTTGTTTCCATACCTTGGCAGTTGTGAATGATACTGCAATGTACATGAGAGTACAGACACGTCTTTGAGATGATAATTTCATTTCCTTTGGATATATACCCAAAAGCGGAATTGCCGGGTCATACAGTAGTTCTATTTTTAATTTCTAGAGCAGCCTCCCCACAGCGCTCTCCACAGTGGCTGTGCCAGTTCACATTCCCTCCAACAGTGTGCAAGGTTTCCCTTTTCTCCACGTCCTCAGCAGCGTTTGTTCTCTTGATTTTTTTTTTTTTTTTTTTGATAGCAGACATCCTAGCAAGGGTGAAATTATATCTCACCAGCTGTGATTTTCATAAGTTCACCACACAAATCAGAGGTATCATTATTAGGAAGAGGACTCAGGTCTCTCAACATCCAGTCATGCATCCCTTTCACTAAGGAAATAAAAGTAAAAGCCTAGACCAAGCTTTTGGTCCGCCTTTACGCTCATACCACCACCACACTCACAACACTTCTGACACCAGATTGGGCGGGGGGCGCTGCCCACACCAAGCAATCCTGCAACATCAGAGGGGTGTCCTACAACTGAATTCTGATACTATCTACCTGAAGAGAGCACGAGGTCCCACGGGTTAATGGCCCAGTCCTGTAAGACTGCTGATTGCATGTAGTAGGTCACCCCAACTTATTTCCAACTTTGGCTACAAATTGGAGGTCCCCATGGACATTCTGAACATTTTAAATCTGAACTGGGTAAATGCATTGTCTATGCAATAAATAGATAAAGTTAATTGATAGCAACATCAATAGCAAAGTCCTCTAAATAGTTGCTCTTAGCAAATTTGGCAGGAAGCTGATTTATAAACCAAGATAATTTTTCCCCCTTTCTCTGAGAGAGAAAAATTCAAGGGTAAAATTCCAATTATCCCTGATCTACATCGTATTGCCTGAAGTGCTGTTACAACTATATTCACTAGGTTTAAAAGTCTAGCAAAATGTTGCTACATAAACATATGGAACGGCACAAAAGAGAAGCAAATACTGAGGACAGTTACATTCTTAACCGTTCTTTGCTCTTGATAAATTTAAATAACAACAACAAAGTACCCAGTGCCATAAAGTCAAAGTTTCAAGGCAGAGAATTCTTTTATGGTTCATCTGCTGATGCAGTGCACATGGCTGGGCTAATTAAGTCAAAACACAGATCCATTTGCCAATTTTCTTGGTAGATCATCTTTTAGTTATTCATTTTAACATTCCTGAGGAAAAAAGAATGCTTACCAATAGCCAGATAGTGTATCTTCCAAACTATATTGGAATACTATGTAAATACACAAAATTAAAATTTTAATATTTATGATTAGTCATCAATAAGCCAGCATTATCTAATTGGTGAATCTCAGTTCCATACTTGCTCTGAAAAGCAGTAAATGCATGACATGTCTTCATTCAGAAGATCTTTGATATCAAAAGTTAGGGCACAAAGGTGCAGGCCTAGGAAGGCAGTGATCAGAATTCTGCCCCTCCTGCTACCTGCAAACTACCACACGCGGGAGAACTGGAAGGAGCTTCAAACAGCTAGCAGCACGCTTGGTTTTCTCGCTCCTTCAGGCTTCACCCTGCATGTGAATGATGAATCACAGAACCGGCAGCAATAGCAAAAAATGTTTAATCTAAACGCACAATTATCCCGGTTCCAGCTACCCCCATTAAATGTTATACAGAATAGAGAGAGGATGCAGAGTGAGAGCTGAACAAAACATGGGGATGGTCTTCTCCAGTTCTTGTTTCCATGGATTAAACCGCACATACACCCGAGAGATCGCTGGTGTGACTTTCTAGTTTCAGGCTCACATATCAGCTCTGGGGCAGATCTAGAAATAAACCCAATGCTCAGTAATGGTTTCAGAAGCTACAGACCTCACTGTTTGTTTAGTTTCTCTGAATTCCTTCTGCAACCAAAGACCTTCCGAAATTATCAAACCAGAGAAACTAATCGGAGCCAACATTCCAAACTGGCCAATGTCTTTCCAGACTAAGCACTGACTAAGGTAACATCCGGTTGCAATTAAAGAGACAGCAATGTCACTGGGGACACATTAAGTTGAATTACGTATTTCTTAGGTCAAATCTCTGACCATCTGTGGTCAAATACAGAAGAGCAAGCTCTCCTGGTGCAGTTGCTAAAGAAACATGGGATTTCAATATTGTTTTGAAAAATTTTGTATTTTGTGAGAACTGCATTGTTAACAATTTAATTATTCATTTATTTTCCTTTTTTCTTAATTAATTTTTTTATTGAAGACTGTTAGCATTTCAATATCAATTTCTAGACATAAAACACTAGAGGAACCTGATTAATGTAAAAAAATACTGGATAAAAATGACAGTCAAGAGGAGGATAAAACTGACAAAGTAAAAGTAACAGCAGTAACGTAAACAAACACTGGAAAACCATTAAAAAGCAATGCAAGCCATAGTCTCTGCCCTCAAAACGCTCTCATGTAGCTGGGAAAAATATGAACAAGGAATTAATAATACAAAACAGTAAATAAAAAGAACAAAATAAATGTTTATAAAATAAAACATGAAAACATTGCTGTAAGTGGCTACAAAGCATGGAGAAGAAATGAAAACTTTGGGACAAGTGAAGGCTGACTATTTTTTTAAAGCTTAAAAATATATAGCTGTTTTAAAATATAAAAACCATTACATTAGATGATTTACAAAAGTAATAAATATTCCTAAGTGATTCGTTCCCATGACGGAAACAGAATAGGGTATGTAGGCGGGGACATATTTCTGACAATCCCTAAGTATGGGTCTTCAGCCAGGATTTCTAGCTTGTCTGAATCTCAGTGCCCTTGCCTGTAAGGTGTAGGCTGCTCCCTGCGTCTCTTTTCTGAGACTGAGCTGCTGAGACGAATAAATATGGTCATGTCTACAGTGAGTATGATGGAGTAACACACGATCTGAGAACGTACACTGTGGTTCACTTCTGCTGGGTTCAATCAAGTAAATGAAATGAAGCCTCACATTTGCTAAAGTAGGTTATCAAAGAAATTAGTATATCAAAAATGATCTTTAATATGAGAAAACAGAAAATTATAACACTATCATTTAAACACAATCTAAAAATCTTACTTTTTCTAAAAGTCCACACAGAAGCACAAAGATTCCGCTTTTTCAATTTGATGATTTTAGTTTATCGCTACTACATTATATTCAATATACAGAAGAAAAAATAAATTGCACTGAAACTTTGCAATTACAAAGTCCTCAAGATCTATCTCATGGTATTACCTGGAGGTGAAATTCTTTAAAGCAAGGTCCTGTGATTAATCAGGTACAAGAGAAACTGACATTAGACTGAATTATACTTGCCAGTAACAATGTGTATTACAGAGAAATCCCAATGCATTTAATGTTCAAAAATTCACTATAGAACAGTCATAAAACACCAAGTATTAAGAAAAATAATCTATGAGACATAGGTTCAAAAGACCATCCACAGCTCCAGTTATTGAAGCTTTTCAATTTTTATAACATTTTCTTTCCATGGAAACTACTAAATTCTGTTCTAAAAACGAACAACATGATATATTTTTGAAAACCAAACCAAAACAAACAAAATAAAAACAAATACATTGTGAATTACGACAAAAGGCATTTAGAAGTGGCATAATACTTGATATAACTACACACATAAGACTTCTTAATTATAGGTCTTATTTTTCATAGAAGCTGAAACGATTATATTATTTCAGGTTTTATTATACCCTACGCATATCATTAATGAAAGTGGGGAAAAAACCCTGGAGGCTTACAGCTAGATTAAAATATACAATTACACAATAACTATATATCAAAGTGTAACATTATTGTCTGGATTACATAAAATATAAATCCTTTTAAAGATTTTTTGTAGTTGTTTTGTTACAAGATCACGAGGGGGTAGGTTTTCTCTTAAATATTAACATGGAGTTACTGCACTTTGTTACACAGCATGAAACACTTTTCGTAGGAGCAAAATGAATCACATTATGAAGTGTGAAGAGACACACAACAAAGAAAGGCACTGCGCAGGCCCCGCAGCGTCAGCGACTCCCTCACGCCAGCGCGTTCGCTCATTAGAGCGGTGCCTTCAGCACGTGGATGGTGGTGATGCATTAGTTCCTGCTAGATGTATTCCTTTTACAGGTCAGACCAGTGCAATATTTTATAAAATTACAGAACATAGTGATTTCATTCATTTAGAAATTTCATTCCCTTGTCACAGCCTAAAATGAGTTTTTCTGAACATGCATAGTAGTTCCATTTTCTGTCTCTAAAATGTTTTAACTGGCCAACTAACCAATAGTTTAAATTGGTGTGACTACACGGATTTTCTTCAATTTCACATTTTCACTTCTTATCTAGCCATCTTAGGGTTCAGCAAAAAGAAAATTAGTGATAATGCTTTCAATTTAATTAGTATATTACATGCACTGTAATTATTAGCGGGAAATGTTATATTAATGAATGTAAAAGTTAGCAGTAAATTACCTTGTAGCTATTATCAATTTCCCAAGCTACTGCTCCTTAAGATAACCCTCTCCCTATGGTCCTTCCGGTAATTTTTCTTTGCCTGATAAACATGATGATTAAATAGCACACAGAGCAAACCTTTGATACTTTTTAAATTAAATCCATGCCCAGCCTAAGGGCTGTGTCTGATTTCAACTAAATGTGTCAGTTAATCAGATAAAAAATTATCAGTAACTCAAAGAAACAGCAGCCTTAGGCTTCATCAGTGCCAGGGAAAGTTGAACAAAATAAGACATTCAGACAATATCACATTATGTGTAAAGGTTACTGATAAGCCTATAACTAAACAGAACTGTTTACCACTGTAACAAAATCTGTCTGGAAAGAAATAGTATACTCAACATCAAAATTACACTAAAATTCTAAAGAAAAAAATGTTACTTAGAGAAAAGTCTAGGGATATTTTATCCATATACTCATACAAACACACACATGCATCTACAGAAATAAAAAATATGTATAGACAATAAAAATAGGCAGTGGATTTAGGATTTGGCATTCATAAAAGCAGACATTCAGAGAGATTATATTGAAAAAGAGCGTATCATCACTGTACTGCTTCTAGGATACTTCAAAAATTATACCAAATAAACCAAATATTTAGTGATTTGTTAAGGGAAGGTGAGTATAAATTCAAGATCATTTGTCACATGGTTCTACCTAGTGCCTAAAATGATTTAATTCCACCAATTTTTAAAAAATCAAAGTCTAAAATTATAGCAAGATCCTAAATTAATTAAGAAAGCAGATCATTTTAAACCTGTAACATTGTGCACTCATAGTCATTTGTAATATTACCAATTAAAATAATACACATACATTACCAGGGGTCTGATTATTTTAACACGAGGATTTAAAAGCACCTACCCTTATTAGATGAAGGCTGGTAAATTCTTTAACTTTTAGAGCATATTATGATTTTCAAAGCATCCTTAGATTCGAAATTAAGATTGCTTTAACTATAGAAGAAGGCTATCTTATAAAATTATGTATCAGTAAAAACTGCAAGAAAGAAACAACATCTGAAAAGAAGAGAAAATTATCTTTGAAAGACATAACGGTCAGTAGCTATTTAAAAAATGCATTTATAAAGCAGAAAAGGAGTTCCAAACCCTGTGACAAAGAAAATTTCATCTTTATTCTTCCCTTCCACTATGGTAAGATAATGCATTCAATTGCCACAAGATTCTCATGCCTCTTTATTAACTTTGACTTCTCAATAAGTGCACCTGTGACAGGAGAACTGGGCCAATTTGATACAAATACAAGATGCAAATATCAAGGACCCACACAGATTAAAGTTTCCAACAGAATTTCAAACTTACTACCCACGTAAGGATATAGGATCATTATATCTTAAAGTTTTGATCCTCAATACATTGAAAAGCTTAATACAGACCCTAGGAAGCCGCTGCTTTAGTTAAGAATGACCTGAAGTGCAGAGGAAGTGGTGTCGCCTTCCGAACTGCGACGGGCAGCAACGTGTACCTTTCAGGAAATGCTTCGACAATGGGAGTCCATCAAGGATTAACGGTGCTTAAAATGCAGTGTTAACTCTCAGGCTAATGCTTCTCTGAAACTCCCACACATTGCAGAGTCCACCAAAGAGCACTAAAAAATTATCTTAGGGTTCCAAGATGCAATTCCAACTGGTCACCAAGAGGTGTCCTAACTTAGCTGCCCCCAGCAACCCCCAGGGCTTTCTGGTCCGCCTCCTGCTACAAGGTTCCTTAACGCACGCTCCCTTTGGCCACCGCGTGTCTCACACTAATGTCACAACACTGTCCCAGCAAATGTAACTTCCAACCTACGCAAGGGTGTTAACAGCTTTTCACATACAAAGCGTACGATTATAAGGGTTGAAATTCTAACCGAAAAGTATCACTTTAGCAGAGGCTCTATATGATTACAGTACTAGGCCCTTCCTCCAAAAGTAACTAACAGGCAAAAAGAGTGATGTTATTTATTGAAGTAATGCATTTATTATTGGATTATCAATACAATTTATTGTATTTTCAAAGGTATTTTCCTAAACAGTAAAAATGTTACTGTTTAAAAAGTACTTTAATGATAAAAGTTATTTTAGTATACATGATTGATATAAATTATATTAAGTTTTGAAGAAAACAAAATAAAGTTAATCTTGAATAATTTTATGATTTTACAGTAATAATAAAATTTTACCCCTGGGGTAGATTTAACTCAACAAGAAGACTTGATAACAACATTAGATAAAAAAATCTAATATTAGGTAAATGATTATTTGCACCCAAATATATGTGCATTTTGTTGCTTCTCACTTTAAAAGATTAAATATTTATAGAGCATTTGCCTACAGACAATTCCTTCAGGCAGCCCTATGAAAAGATGATCTCCATCAGAGACCTGATGATGACTTAGCCAAATTTTGCCATGTATAACGTGTACCCACATTTTTGGCCCAAAATTTCAGAAAAAAAAAATCTTTCATTTTAATTTTTAATTCAATTATTTATTTATATTTAGAAACAAAACCGATTATCGTATTCCAGGGTTTTATTTTGCATACAGATATCATTACTGCTTTCTAGAGTTACAGGTTCAATGTATAAGCATAAATAAAAAAATAAAAACATTTATATAGCTACAGAATTGGTGCTATCCATGTATAATGTGCATCCTTATTTTCCCCTCAATAATTTGGGCAAAAAAGTGACCATTATACTTGCAAAATACAGTATATTTGGCATAAAGTAGCTTCCCAAGATTTAATAAACTAAAATTATTCTGCAATGATGAGGTCCCAATGAACATCCACAACAATTAAATCTAAAGGCTAAATAAGTTTCTATCCCATACCAAGTACATATATAGAAAATATATTTGTGAGATTTTTACATAGGATGCCTGTAAAACCTATAGTAGTTTAATATTTTTATCCTTAAGTGAAATTTTAATGTTTTTAAAAAAAGCACTATCATATTTTACATGTAGCATGCTAATATCTAACTTAAGAATTTCACTAAAATAATATAACAAGAGAAATTAAACTACCTTATATTTAAGATTGTGCATTATCTTTAAGAAAATATTTTCAAACACTTAAAAAAAAGTTTGTCCTCTTTTTCCTATATAAAATGCATTACTGGGGAACAAAATAATAGGTGAAGAAAAGTCATCTTTACAGAATACTTCAACTAATAAATGAAGTAGGGATGACAGAATCATTAATATCACCTTCTTCAAATAATAAATTTAAGCAACAATCATCAATAGCTGTTAACATAAAAAAAGAGATAATTAGACATTATATGTCTCATCAGAAATAACATGAAACCATTTGTGAGTTATTCTTAAAAATTAAAAAAAAATCAGACCTGAATCTGATAGAAGTTCTAGGTCAGTACTTTCCAACGGACCTTTCAGTAATGATGGAACTCTGAACTGTCCATCATGGTAACTTCTAGCCCCATGTGGCTACTGAAAAATTAACTCAAAATGGATCAAAGAGCTAAATGTAACACCTGAAACAATAAATTACATAAAAGAAAACACAGGTACTAAACTTAGGGACCTCGGCCTTAGAGAAGACGTTATGAATTTGATCCCAAAGGCAAGGGAAGTAAAGGCAAAAATAAATCAATGGGACTTTAATCAATTCAGTGGGAGAAGATATCTGCAAACAAGAGCTCGAACAAGGGGTTAATGTCACAATCTCTTAAGAACTCAACACCAAACAGTTAATGCCGTTGGCGGAAACATGGATGGATCTTCGGTCAGAGTGTCATGCTAAACAAA
Source organism: Anoura caudifer (assembly GCA_004027475.1). Taxonomy (NCBI): domain Eukaryota; kingdom Metazoa; phylum Chordata; class Mammalia; order Chiroptera; family Phyllostomidae; genus Anoura; species Anoura caudifer. The sequence goes on along the minus strand of PVKU01000088.1, from coordinate 517,386 downwards.
GAAAGTCAGACGGAAAAAGGTAAGAACCATCTGATTTCATTCACATGTGGGATATAAAATTTAAAGCAACAAATGAACAAACAAGAATAAACAAAAATCCCATAGACACAGACAACAGTTTGGCGGTTACTAGAGGGAAGGGGGTGGGGAGGTGGGTGGTAAAGGGTGCAGGGGAACAAATATATGGTGATGGAAGATGATGTGACCTTGGGTGGGAGGCACACAATAAAATGTACAGATCATATATCATAGAAATGTGCACTTGAAACCTATATAATCTCATTAACCAATGTCACCCCAAAAAATTTAATAAAAAAAGAAAGAAGTGTGGCTAGTTGAGACTGAAAGAGTAATCTTTAAATTTTACTTAGTTTTAATTAACACTTAAATTTATATAATGGCATATGGCTAGTAGCTATCACATTGGACAGCACAGTGTTGGAGGCAACTATCAATGGTTAGGAAATCTCAGATAACAAAGAAACGTTACCTACACTGTTGAGATTCTGCTGGTCTGTGGGAAACTCGACTGGACAAGTGACCGCGTGTATTCAACAAAGTTAAATGAGGGAAAGAGGAAACACAGATTACAAGAGAATTAAAAGACATAACCAATTACAGCACATAAAACCTCTTATCTTGACTTAAAACAACTGTAAAAACAAAACAAACAGAAAATGCAAGACATTTATAAAACAACTGGAAATTTGGATACTGAGCAGATATATAACAAATTAAGAAAAAACTGTGAATTGCTTTAATGTGTGTTTATGGTATTGCCACCATATTTTAAAAGAAAATCTTATCTCCTAGAGATAGATGCTGTAATACTTACAAATGACATACAATGTTTGGTATTAAATGAAACAAGATGGGTTACGTTTTAATTGCTCTTGAAGCTGTTTAATAGGTAAATGGGATCATTATACTACTTGACCTTTTTTTGTTTTCAAAAGGTTAAACAAGAGAAAGTAAGGCAGGACTTCCAGTATGGTGGATTAACAAATCCTGTACACCCCAAAGCAATGATAAATCTGGACAAACTCTCAAAAACAATTATCTGTGGGTCTGAATATTGGACAAAGGTATGCACCAAATTAAGAAGTGGTTATATTCATATATGAAAAACTACTGAACTTCGGGAGTCTGCCATTCTTGTCAGGGGTGCTCCCATGTCAAGGCAGGGAGCTTCAAAAAAACAGCAGTTCTATCGCCGGAGGAAGCCTGACCAGATTTGGAGTGGGAGACAAAGTCCCCACATCCAGCAGCACCGTCCTAATAACAACTGTGGTCTCCCCAGCGACTGAAGGGAGAAGACCAGTGACTCCGACAGCCTGAGGCTACAGCCCTGGCTGGGTTAAACCCTGGACTTCCAGACTAACCAGGTGTTTCACGGAGAGACCCAGAATGGGACAGCGTGGAACTAACATGATAAGCTCTGCACACGCGCTCGCGGTATAGACAGAGCAGACAGCCCAAGCTAGGTGCACATCCCGGGCTGACGGTAGGGCTCTGCAGACAGGACGCAAGAGGGAGCATTATCTGATTATGAAACGCTGAATTGACTCTAAAACCAAATTGAGCAAGATGATGACACTGGAGTAGTAACAGGTGCACGTCAATGAAACAGAATGGAGAGTTTAGAAGTAAACCTTTATATTTATAGTCAATTCATTTTTGACAAACTTTCCAAGGCAATTCAACTGGGGAAAGGATAGCTTTTCAATAAACAGTGTTAAGACAGTTGGATATCTATATGCAAAATTATTAATTTGGATCCTTCGCACATAACACAGAAAAAAATACACTCTATCACAAATTTAAAGGTATGTGCAAAACTATAAAACTCTTAGAAGAAAACACAGGAGAAAATCTGAATGGTCTGAGCTTAAAAACTACACCAGAAGCACAATTCATAAAAGAAAAAAACCTTACAAATTAGACTTATTCATATCTAAAAATGTCACACTTCAAAAAAAGCCCACTAAGAAGATGAAAAGGTAAGCCATAGGCTGAGAGAAAATATTTGCAAATCATGTATCTGATAGGAAACCTGTATACAGAATACATAAAAAATGTGTACAACTAAATGATAAAACTCCAAACAACAAAAAAGTAAGCACAAGGTTTCAATAACTATTCTACCATTTAACACATATAGGTGGGAAATAAGCAAATGAAAAGATTCTCAGCATCTTTAGTCATTGGGGAAAATCAAATTAAAATGACAATGAGATTCCAATACACACTCACTAGCATGTTTACAATCTAAAAGTTAGACAGTCACAAGTGGTGGCAAGAATGTGGAGAAAATAAAACCCTCGCTCACTGCAGGTGGGAATTTAGAAGGGTGTGGTCATGTTTGAAAACAGTTGGCAGTTTCTTAGAAAGTTAGGCATAAATTTACCGCATGACCCAGTAATTTCATTCCTGGTGTCTATGCATGAGAAATAAAAACACATGTACACACATTTGTATGTGAATATTCATAGCAAATTATATATAAGCAAACCTTATATATAATAGCAACATTACATATATGTGGGTATATATACATATATGTGTACATATGTATATTAGGAACATCAATTTTCTATTAATTGGTGAATGGATAAACGAAATGTGACTTATCTATATGATGAAATACTATACAGAAATAAAAAGGAATAAATTACTGATAAAGGGAACACACACAAAAATCTGAATTATCTTCTGGAGGGCAGGCCCCTTGTAGTACAGGCTTCCCCCACCACGTGAATGTTTTAGGAAAAACATGTTTGCCTGGGGCTGAGGTTTGGGAGCAAGGAATGACTGCAAATGGGACAGGGAAACCGGTTAGGACTGAAATGTTCTACAGCTAGACTGTGGGTATGATGGTGCTGCTCCGTAAATTTGCTAAAATCGCTGACTTTACACTTGCCATGCATGAGTTTTATAGCAAGCTGCAAATTATGCCTCAATAAAGCTACAGGGAAAACCTACTAGAAACAAGGGGTAGGGAAATACAGAAGAAACAAGTTTGGTAATATCATGAGAATTTTTAAAGCTGACTGTATTATATATTGCTGTATAAGAAAAAGTTCCTGGCTTAAAACTTATTATCCCAAAACATATTGGCTCAAGACAAAAAATTGTTATTTCACAGATACTGTGCTTTAGGAATCCAAGTGCGGCTTTAGCGGACAGCTCCGGTAACAGGTGTCTCGGGCAGCTGCAGCCTCGCTGTCAGCCAGGGCGGAGATTTCATCTGAAGGCTCAGCTGGGCCAAGGCCCATGGACGTGGCTGCTGGTGGAGCTGCGCCCCTCGTGGACTGCTGGACTGGCAGAGTCCCTCTCCCACCGACTGCCAGAGGCCCTCCTTCCACCAAATCACACGCCTTCATCAGTTTCTGATCAGCTGACAAGTCATGACTTTCTTTTCCTGTGCTTCATTCTCTGTGTCAAAGTCAACAGTCTAAGAATAATCATGTCAAATGTCAAACTAATAATAACTTGTTTGAATAAAATGCTTCTGTGAATTTCTGATAATTTCATATACGTTATCTTAGTTGACCCTTCTCGCAATGAGCCTGTGATTGTTGCTATATGTAGATTATAGTAAAATGATGCATAGGCAGTGGATTCGAAACTTACTCCCAGACCTCTGCTTCTTAATCCAGAAACCTTCCTATTAAGTGCTGTCCTTCCCCAGGTGGTTCTAAAGTTTAAGAGACCACAAATTGCTTGCTAGTTTAGGTGACTAAATACCAATTTGAAAAGGAAAAAAATAAATTATACATTATGTAAAATAAAGTTCTATGGGGCTATAAACGATTAAAAAATGATGGGAAAGAAAAATAGGGAAAAACAAGGAAAATAAATTTTAAAAATAAAGAAAACATAATGGGATAGGAAATTACAATCAGGAGTATGGAATTAAGGAATCAGGTAGAGAGACAGACACTGTAATTCAGAAATAATGAGACTTGAATTTTACTGAATTCCCTGAAGTACAAGACTGATACTGCAACTTTGTGCATAGCAAGCTATAAAATCGCCCAGAAGCTTGTAATTTCCACCAATGAATGTCATAAACATATTCCTGGTTGTTTGTCCAGCATTTCTTTTCTGCAAAATGCCCACCTACCATCTACGTGGCAACCACAGCTATTTTTAACAAGATTATAGCTTCTCCACAGCAATAACTAATCGTTCCAACAGTGTGAACTCCAAGCTGGGAGACTGTTTATTTTACAGAAATCTGAAATTGAAACTAAAAGATTTCAGTTTCAGACTAAGATCAAGTCTTAAAAAGAGAGTTATAACCTTGAAAGTTATGAGCAGCCCTATTTTCTATCACAGGATCTGGAGATCTGAGAAATCCAGTCCACTCAGAGCAAACAGAGTGGATAAGCAAAGAGAAGCAGAAATAAGAGTTTGAAACTGCTCCAATCCCTAGTCCTAGTTTCATGAGATTCCCTTCTGTCCTTAAAACTGTTTTTTCCTATCTTAAACAATCTACTCAAGAGGAAGATTTTAGAAATATCTCCATAACAAAGTAAGTGTGGGGGGAAATAAACCCCTGAAGTACACATCAGAGTACATACGATGAAATCCCCTTGCTCTACATCATAAAACAGTAAATACAAAAAGCATTTTTTTCTGGTGCAGTATAAAAAAACTATTAAATGTTCTTCTTTGGGAAAACAAATGCTATGCCTTCCTGTGCAGTTGTATTTACCTAGTAAGTATGCCAGCAAGGGGGTATGGGATCTGGGTTACGGGATAACCCATTAGGGTTATAGGTTATAGGTTATGGGACTATAAGACATTTAAAAATATTTTTTCTAAATTAAAAAAATAATAATGATTAATTTTTAGAAGCAGCAAAAACAAAGAAATGATTTTTGGCAAACAATTAGCCAAAGCCATGGAAAATGCATAAACCCAGAAGCAATGCCCTTAAGCAGAAGGAGCAGTGAAATGAAAACAAAAACGAAACACTTAAGGTTGAAAGAAGACTGAGCTATTATCTCCTAACTTGGACTAAATCTGGTATAGGTGTGCCGTATCTTTTCAACTGCATCTCAATTCCTGGGTTAATTTATATTTCACTTAACAGTGAAGTCTGAGGTTTGTGTGGCTCCAACCTTGCTCTCTTAAAGAAAAACAAAAATGAAGATGGCCTAAATTGCCAGTCAGAAAGATTTGTAGTAGAACCAGTGAATGTGGAATATAGCTAATAAACGAAATACGTCCTATCACCATAAAACAAAATACCTTATTTGACCAAAAATAAGGGAAAAATTATGAATTATTATGTCTGTGTGGGACCACATTAAGCTAAATGATAAAATTCTGCTGTGCCAACAGTTCACTGTCCTTAGGTCCAATATTATACAAAAGAATATTTTCTCATGCATGCTATTTTATTTAGAATTTCTCTTTTCTGAGATAGCCTCCTAGGACACGCATCTCATTTTCATGAGGGTCCCTGAGAGACTTGAGCATACAGTATTTACTTCAGTACAATGTCAACAACATATTGCAGAACATTTCATCTAAAATAATAATAGAAAATGTTGAGCCATCTTTCCATTTGGAAAAATGTATCTGGAAGAATGTGATGTCTGACAAAACCCACATTGCTTAAACACACTGTGCCATCTCAGTTTGCTCTGGAAATTTAATGATACATATATATTTAAGGAATGAAAGAAGAGAGACAGATAAAACACTGCTTAACACCAGAGAAGAGATAATCAATGGATATTTATATACAGTATCTGGCACAGAGTAAACAAGAACATCGTAGGTTTCGCCAACTACCTGGCTTAGCCCAAAGTGAAGTGACTGGATTCACAGATAAAGAAAATTTTCCTATCAACTACACTGTTACTGAAATTAGCGTCCTAAACCTAGTTCTTTCAGGTTCTTCCAATACCACCTCCTCAGTGGCATTGTCAATTAATCATCTGATTTGCAATGGTCAATATCAAATATGAAGCAAATAAAGGATGATAATTCACGTATTCTATTATCTTTATGCAGACAAAAATGCTACTTGCCAGCTAACAAATTAAAATTATCTCCCTCTCTTTTTATCAGTAATAGTAATCTATATAAATAAGACTTTCTAACATTGAAAAACATTTTACTCTTACAAAAGATCACTTCCACTGGCTACCACTGACTGAGGTTTTTAAGTCGGAGAGCATGCTAACAATCACTGGGTTGCTAAATTTAAGTGCACACGCTCTGCTGAGAATGTTACATGTGTTATCATGTCACTATAATTGCTTAAGGTATGTTCTATCACTTTTGATTTTATAAATAAGAAAACTGAAGTGCAGAGGAACTCAGGAGCCTGCTCAAGCATGCACAACCACCACTGGGGCCGCGTGGCACTAGGACCCGAACCATGCAGGCTGGCTGCACGGCCTGGGCTCATACGCACTGCACAGGAACAGCCGAGCAGACGCACTGAGATACACAAACAGTGAATCTCACTACTTTGGTTAACTAGACACAGGACACAACTTTAAAAACACAGATACAAATGGGTAAACTACCTTGATCTGATTTTTAGTGCTATTTTTAACATGGAAGAAAAAAAGATGGTTCCATTTCCTACCATAAAAAGGCCATTAACTTTAGGTTCTTTATCTAAGAGTAATGGATCCATGCTGACTCACCAACACTCTCTCAACTGTAATCAAAATAAAACATATTTGAGATGGTTTTCCTTGCCTAGAAGTTGAATCTGTAGTCACGGATAAAACAAAGGTAACTGGCTCAGTATTCCTTCTAAATAAATGAATTAAACAGCCACAAATATCAAGTGTATATGTTGTGTGACATGCACATGCAGACTTCAGCCCACAAAAGAATTATGCCTCACAAATCTATTTTAAATGATGGCTAGAGACTTTTAAAGATCCCTTGTGGATCCAGGATGGTGGAGGAGTAAGTGGAAGCTACACTAACCTCCTCCCAGGACCAATCTGTGATTACAACTAAATTGTAGAGAAATCACCTGGAACAAATAACTGAACACTAGCTGGACAGAAGGCTTCTAACCAAGGACAGACAAAAGACACAACTCCGCCACAGTGAGACTGGTAGGGAGTGTGGAGGAGGTGTAAGAGGGCTGGCTGGGCTCCCATGGGTGGCAGCTGAAGTTCCGGAGGGATTGTCAGCAGCTGGGGGCTTCCCCGGAGATGCGTGGCGTCTAAACCAGGAGCTGGGCTCCTCAGCCTACAGCACCAGGGCTGAAAAGGAACCCAGACAACATCCAGTTGTAAAAAGCAGCAGGGCTTCTGTCTGCCAGGGAGAGAGGTTGGAGCTATAGAGAGCCTCTTAAAGGGCCAATCCACACAATTTTGTTTGCAGCCACTTACCCTGGGTGCTGGCAAAGGGAGGGCAGAGTGGACTAGAGACACTTGAAGAGAGTCTGGGGTTGGTGGCTCTGGGGGGAGAACTGAAGGAACAGGCGCCAGGATCCACGTACTGAGTCATCCTCCATGCCCTGAGTCACGCTCTCATCTTCCTCAGGCAGAGCACTCCCCTCCAAGTGGCATCAGCCTGAGGGGAAGCAGTAGCCCTGCGTGCGGAAATTTCTCTGCCCCTCCCTATGGAGCTTGAGCCAGGGGGCTGCTTATTACAGCTTGATTAGTATAAACTGATCAGCTTAACAACTGATCAGTTTAACATCTAAGGTGGGAAATACAAAGAAAGACTCCAAATGAAAGAACTGAATTCTCCAGAAGAATAACTACATGAAATGGAGGAAAGCAATTTATCAGATAGAGAGTTTAGAGTAATGATTATAACGATACTCAACAGCATAAAAAAAGATACAGAAACCATAAAAAAGGACCAGTCACAAATAAAGAATGCAATATCTGAAATAAAGAATACACTAGAAGAAACGAATGGCAGGTTAGAGGAAACAGAAGATTGAATCAATGTTTTGGAAGGCTACAGAGAAAAATATTCCCAGGCAGAACAGCAAAAAGAAAAAGATTTTAAAAAATGAGGAGAGCTTAAGAAACATTCTGGACAACATAAGCATAACAACATCTGCGTCATGGGAATACAAGAAGACAGCATGTAAGGGATCGAGAAACTGAAGAAATAATGACCAAAGCCTTCTTTAATCTGGTGAAGGAAAAAGAAGCACAAGTCCGAGAAGCTCAGAGAATCCCAAACAAGCTGGACCCAAAGAGGCCTACACCGAGACACATCATAATTAAAATGACAAGGCTTAAAGAAAAGGAGAAAATCCTAAAAGCCACAAGAGAAAAGCAGGTAATTACACACAAGGGTGCATCTATTAGACTGGCATCTCATTACTCAACAGAAACATTTCAGGTTGGAAGGGAGGGGCATGAAATGTTCAACGTGATGAAAAGCAAGGACCTACAACCAAGGCTACTTTACCAGCAAGGCTATCATTTAGAACCAAAGGAGAAATAAGGAGTTTCAAGACAAGAAAAAGCTGAAAGAGTTTGTTAACACCAAAGTGGTACTGCAACAAATGTTAAAGGGTTTGCTAGAAGAAGGAAGAAGGAAGAAGGAGGAGAAGGAGAAGGGAGAGAAGGAGGAGAAGAAAGAGAGAAAGAAAAAAAAAGAGGAAAATAGTCTAAGAATAAAATGGCACTAAATAAGTTTCTATCAATAAATCAATAATCGCCTTAAATGTAAATGGATTAAATGCTCTCACCAAAAGACAAAGTGTAGCTGAATGGACAAGAAAACAAGACCCACATATATGCTGCCTCCAAGAGACACGTCTCAAATCAAAAGATACACAAAGACTAAAGGTAAAGGGTTGGGAAAAGACATTTCATGCAAATGGAATGGGAAAAAAAGCTGGCTTAGCAGTACTTATATCTGACAAAATAGACTTTAAAACCAAGGCTACTACATAATGATAAAGGGAACAAGAGGCTATAACCCAAGTAAACATCTACTTACCCAATGTAAAAGCACCTAAATATGTGATGCAAATCTTAATGGACTTAAAGGGAGAGATTGACAGCAATACAGTCATGGTTGGGAATTTTGACACTCCATTGACTTCAATGGATAGATCTTCCAGGCAGAAAATCAGCAAGGAGACAGCAGCCTTAAATAACACACTATACCAACTGGATTTAATTAATATTTTCAGAGCATTTCATCCAAAAGCAGCAGAATATGTATACTTTTCCAGTGCTCAGGGAACGTTTTCTAGGATAGACCAATGTTAAGACACAAAACAAGTCTCAATAAATTTAAGAAAACTGAATCATATCAAGTATCTTCTCTTACTACAATGCTATGAAACTAGAAATCAATCACAAGAACACTGATAAACACACACAGAAATGGCACCTAAACAACATGCTATTAAACAATGAATGGATCAACAATGAGATCAAGGAAGAAATAAAAAGATACCTTGAAACAAATGGAAATGAGGACACAACAATCCTAAATCTGTGGGACATAAAAAAGTAATCCTAAGAGGGAAATTCATAGCATTACAGGTCTATCTCAAAGAATAAGAAAAACCTCAAAGAAACAAACTAACTTCACACTTAAAAGAACTTGAAAGAGAACAAAGACCAAAGTGAGTGGAATGAAGGAAAATAATAAAAATCAGAGCAGAAATAAACAAAACACAGAGTCTAAAAAAAAGATACAAAAGATCAATGAATCCCAGAGCGGAGTCTTCAAAAAGATAAACAAGATTGACAAACCTTTAACCAGACTGACAAACCTTTAACCAGACTCATCAAGAAAAAAAGACAAAGGAACCAAATAAGTAAAATCAGAAATGAAAGAGGAGAAATAACAAATGACACCAAAGAATACAAAACATTGTAAGAAAATATTATGAACAACTATATGCCAACAAACTGGACACACTGAACAAAATGGACAAATTCCTAGAAACATACAATCTTCCATAACTAAATCAGGAGTTATCAGATAATCTGAATGGATACAATACAACTGAAGCAGTAATCAAAAATTTTCCAACAGACAAAAGCCCTGGACTAGATGGTTTTACAGGTGAATTTCATCAGACATTCTGAGAACTAACACCTCTCCTTCTCAAACTATTTCATGAAAGTCAAGAGGAGAGCAGGCTGCCAAATTCACTTTACAAGGCCAGCATTATCTTAATTCCAAAACCAGATAATTATAGGATGATTACAAAGAATGAAAATTATAGGCCAATATCCCTGATGAACATAGACCCTAAAATCCTCAAAAAAAAAAATATTAGCAAACTGAATACAGCAATGCACCAAAGAACTCATACACCATGATCAAATGGGATTTATTCCAAGAATGCAAGGTTGGTACAACATTTGCAAATCAATAAATGTGATTTACCACATAAAGAAAATGAAGGATAAAAACTGCATGACCACATCAATAGATGCAGAAAAAGCTTTTGATAAAATCCAGCACCCATTTATGATCAAAACTCTAGCAAAGTGGGATTGGAGGGAACAAACCTAAACATAATAAAGGCCATATATGACAAACGCACCGCCAGCATCATACTCAATAGGCAAAAACTCCAAATGTTCCCTGTAAGATCAGGAACAAGACAGGAATGTCCACTTTTACCTCTCTTATTCAAGACACTTACTACCTGAAGTCCTAGCCACAGCAATCAGACAGTAAGAAAAAATAAATGGCATCCATGTTGGAAAGAAGTGAGACTGTCGTTATTTGCAGACATAGAGAACCCCAATCTGGACACAGAGAACTCCAAAAATGCCACCAAGAAACTACTAGAACTGATAAATGTTTTCAGCAAAGCAGCAAGATATAAAATAATATCCGGAAATCAGGTGCATTTTTATATGCCAAAAACAAACTGACAGAAAGTGAAATTAAGAAAACAGTTCCATTCACAATTGCTCAAAAAGAACAATATACCTAGGAATAAACCTAACCAACTATATAAAACACCTGTACTCGGAGAATTATAAAATACTGAAGAAGGAAAGAAATGGAAGAAGATACAAATAAGTGGAAGCACATACCGTGTTCATGGATAGAAAGAATTAATATCATTAAAATGTCCATACTACCCAAAACAATCTATAGATTCAATGCAATTCCTATCAAGATTCCAGTGATGTATTTCACAGTTGTTCACTAAAAACAACTCTTTCAAAAATTTATATTGAACCACACAAGGCCATACAAAACAGTGATATGAGAAAGAATAACAAAGTTGGAGGAATCACACTACCTCATATCAAACTATACTATAATGCCATAGTAATCAAAACAGTATGGTAACTGGCATAAAAACAGACACACAGATCAAAAGAACAGCAGACAGAGCCCAGAAATAAACCCATAACTTTATAGTCAATTAATATTCAACAGAGGAAGCAAGCGCACACATTGGGCTAAAGATAGTTTAATAAAATAAATGGTGTTGGGAAAATTGGACAGATACCTGCAGAAAAATGAAACTAGTCTACCTTCTTATAGCACATACAAGAATAAATTCAAAATTGAACAAAGGCTTAAATTTTAGACTAGAAACCATAAAAATCCTAGACATAGGCAGCAGAATCTCAGAAATTTCTTGTAGTGACATTTGTCAGATATATCTCCCCAGGCAAGGGAAAAAGAAGAAAAAATAAACAAATGGGACATCAAACTAAAAAGCTTTTGCACAGTAAAGGAAATTATCAACAAAATAAAAATATGACCCACAAGAGAACATATTCATGGATACATCAGGTAAGGGGTTAATATCCAAAGTTTGTAAAGAACTTAGAAAACTCAACACCAAAAAAATAAACAACCCAATTTAAAAATGGGCAAAGGACCCGAATAGACACTTCTCCAAACAAGACTTACAGATGGTCAGTAGACATATGAAAACATGCTCGATGGCACTAATCGTCAGAGGAATGCAAGTTAAAACCACCATATGGTATCATCTCACACCTGTCAGAATAGCCCTCATCAATAAATCAACAAACAAGCGCTGGCAAAGATGTGGAGAAGGGGGAACCCTTCTGCACTGTTGATGGGCATGCAGACTGGTATAGTGACTGTAGAAAGCAGTATGGAGACACCTCAAAAATTAAAAATGGATCTGTTCTTTGACCCAGCAATCCCACTTCTGGGAATATATCCAAAGGAACCCAAAACACTAATTCAAAAGAACATAAGTACCCCAAAATTATTTACAGTCTCCAAGATATGGAAGCAGCCCAAGTGTCCATCAGTAGATGAGTAGATAAAACAACTATGGCACATTAACACAATGGAATACTACTAGGCCATAAAATTTTTTAAAAGTTTTGTGACACTATGGATGGACCTGGAGAACATTATACTAAGTGAAATAAGCCAGTCAGAGAAAGACAAATCCATACGATTTCCCCCATATGTGGAATCTAATGAACAAACTGAACTAACAAGGAAAATAGGGACAGACTCATAAATGGAAAGCAGGATGATAGCTAAGCGGGGTGGAAGGTAGGAGGTGGAGGGATTGAGCAAAAAGGGAAAAAGACTCATGGACATGGACAGCAGTGGGGTGATTGCTGGGGGGCTGGGAGTATAAGGGGACTAAATGGTAATAGAAAAAAATACAATAAAGATTAAATTTTAAAAAATGATGGTTAGATTCCCAGACTAACTCATTGAACTAATAATATACCCACAGAGGTGTTCATAATGAAAAAGAGTAGAAGCAGTAAAAAAAAAATTAGTAATAAAATAACAATAACAAAAGAACTGGACTTAAAACAACAAAAAAGCTTTATCTCATTACATAATGTCTGAAGAAAAACAGGTTTAATGGGAGAAAGAACAGGAAGTGGCATGGGGCATTCTGGGATACCTGGGGGATCATTACATACAAGGTTAGGTTTAGCAATTCTGGAATTTTAGAGATTAAATAATTAAACTTTCTTTTATTCATATGGAAACTGAGGACCGTAACTCTTCATTCTAACTAATGTCACTTCAGGACAGCTGTTTTGCTATCAAGAGCACGTGAAGTGGTTTGGTAGGAAGGGGAGTGTTGGAGCCAGGACCAGACTACATGGTTTAGGAGGGAGAGGAACTATGTACCTAGCACACGTACAGGGCAAATAATTAAGTTATACTGTGGAGAATCTTGTATTGCACGTGGGGGAATTTTAGTAACATTTTTTTCTCCTGCCATATTTTTTGGGTTTGAGACTAAAATACATTATTACAGATCAATTTTTGGACTCTGTTAAAATTAAAAATTTCTATCCCACCAAAAGCATAACATGTCATTCTAGGGAAAGCTCGGAGCCAACTGTTTGGGTTCAAATCATGATCTACCATTTATTAGCAGTGTGAGACCTGGATTGAACAGGTTACTTATCTTTCTATGCCTCATTCTTCTTATGTGTAAAAAGGAAGAATAACAGTATTGTGGAAGTTATTGTAACAACTATGTTAATACATGTAAATCCCTTAGAACAGTGGCTGCTCAAAATGTTTAATTGCTGAAAGAATATTGCTTTTGTTATTATTCCTCTTACTGCAGTGTTAGTACTACTAGTATGCCTACTCTTTGTCACCTGAATGATCCAAAGTCTGTGATATACTTTTAATGATTTCTGGATAGCTCCAAATGATAACACTTTGTGCAATGCACAGTTTCACCTTGGTGCATGCTCATTATTTTGGAGAACCAAACTCCAAAATATCACAGTAAAGAAACCAGAGTAGTTATTTCTGTTATTGACTGAAAATAAATTGAATAACAACATTATATACCTATTTGGCAAAAAACTAAAGAAATAAAAATTGTGCTATAATACTCAAGTGCTAATGAATATAAACATCTGGAGTTTTAAAAATACGAGGTAACTGATTTTTAACTTTTTCAATGAAACTCACACTTCAAACTAATTTTCCCATTTTCCTCCAAACGATTCTTGTTAAATTTCACAGAAACTATACAAGACACCACAAAGCTCCAATTCCGATGAACAAAAAAACTGCATTCTTCCACTTTTCTCCATACCAAAATTATCCATCAGTGAATCTTATGAACTTTTCTCCATTATAGCAACAATTAACATTCTGTGAGCTTCAAACTTAGTTCATGATTTAAAAAAAAAAAAAGTCTTCTAACAAATGAGCAACAGGAAGAGATAATTGGATAAAACATCAACAGAAAGCCCACAGTAATTATTTTACTTAGGTCAAATACTAAATGCCTTTATTCTCAGATTAGTCATTATTCACAGGCGATGTGATTTTGCATGTAGAATATCCAAGATAATTAACAGAAACACTATTAAAATTAATAAGTGAATTTAGCAAGGTCACTATATATAAGATTAATATTCAAAATTAAAATTGTACTTCTATATATCAGCAACAAACAATTTGATACCATTATGTTACGGGCTGAATTGTGTCTCTCCAAAGTTCTGATGGCAAAATCTTAACCCTTAGAACTTCAGAAAGTGGCTGTATCTGGACAGAGGGTCTTTAAGAGGGGAGGAAAGTAAAATGAGGTCTAATCCAACATGGGTGGGCCCTGAGCCAACATGACTGGTGTCCTTGTAAGAGGATATTAGGACACGGGCACATGTGCAGACACAGAGTTAAGACCAAGTGAAGACACAGGGTCATCTCTCTGCCAAGGGGAGAGGCCGCAGAATGAAACCAACTTGAGCTTGGGCTTCTAGCACCCAAAACTGTGAAGAAATACATACATTTCTGGTTTTTAAACCACCTGCTGTGTGGTACTTTGTCATGGTAGCTCTAGCGAACTAATGCCGATTGGCACTAGTATCACAAAACACCCAGACATAAATGTAAGTAAACGTGTGTATGACGTCTACACAGAAAACTCCAAAACATTAGTGAGAGGAATTAAAAAGCCCCAAACAAATGGAGGGATGTATTACACTCATGAATTAAAGATTCAATATTTTAATGTCAATTCTCCTCAAGTTAATCTATAGCTTCTGTGTAATCCCAATCAAAATCCCAGCAGATTATTTTTTGTTGGAACTGGCAAATTGATCCTAAAATAGCTGAAAACAGCCATGGTACTCTTAAAGAATGAAGTGGGAGAAATTACACTACCACATAGCAGGACTCATCACAAAGCTACAATAATTTAAAAAGTGTTCTAATGAGCCAATGGAACAAAACAGAGAATTCAGTCAATTAACTTATGACAAAGATGACAACGAAGAATATAGGGAGGCTTTTCAGTATATAATATTGGGGCAAATGGATACCCACTTGGGGAAAAAAATGAATCCTTACCCCTAGTTCATACCATACACAAACCAATTTCAAGTCTATATCTAAATGTGTAAGTAAACAATAGCTCCCAAAGGATACTATAGGAGTATATTTTCATGACTTTGGGATAGGGAAAAATTCTTCAAACAAAGCATAAAAATGTCTTATCTAATTACAAAGAAAAAATCGATCATTTGAAATATATTTAATTAAAAGAGAAGATATTTTTCTACTACAGAATAAAAGGTATCTGGAATACATCTAACAAAGGATTTGTATCAAAAATATAAAGAACTCCTAAGTCAATATAGGAGACAGAGAATCAAATATTAAAATGGACAACAAACTTGACTAAGCACTACCCCACCAAAAAATTAAAATCACAGAAAAAAAGAAAAAATTTAATTTCAGCAGAGAAATGCAACTTAAAACCATAATGCAGAACATTGTACATCACCACAATGACTAGCATTTATTTTTTTAAAAAACTGCCAATGCCAAGTGCTGACAAGCATGCAAAGCAACTGTAACTTTCATACACTGCCAGTGGCAGCAGAAACTGGTGAAACCATCCTGGACAACTACCCATGTATGGTGGCGCCTACTGAAGTGGAACATGTGCATACCCTGTAAACTAGCAATCGGACTCTTACGCATATTCCTAACAGAAATGAGCATATACACACTCTGAAAGACACACAAAAGCATTCATAGCAGCACTTTCTGTAACAGCCCAAACTGGAAATAACCCAAATTATAGAATGAATAAATAAAATATGGTATAGTCATATACTGGCATATTATGCTTCAATAAAGGTACACAAATTACTGCTATGTGCAAACACAGAAGAATTTCAAAGACATAAAACGAATCACAAGAAGCCAGACATAAACTCACAAATATTATGATTCCAATTAAATGATATTTAAGAACAGACAGAAATAACTTACAGTGATTAAGGCCAGGGGAGTGGCTGCTTTTAACAGAGGGAGAACAGGGAGAGCCGTGACCGGGAGTGGATACAAGGGAGTTACTAAAGGGCAATTTTATGTAAAACTCTGCAGCCTTAAACTACTCCCTGCACTTACAGAGTTTTTAAGTAAACTTTTAAAAATTGAAGTGTAATATACATATAAAAAAGTGTATCGAAGGGCACAGCTTGAAGAATGTTCACAAGTAAAACCACCTATATAACTGCTACCCAAATCTGCCCATGTCTCCTCCAGCCTCTTCACCTGTCACCCAACTTTCATTCCGGATCCTGCAGCCACACTTGCTTCCTCTCTGCCAAACACTGCCCACCAGGATGCTCTCTTGCCTGCCAGGGGCCTTTGCCCATCTCTGGGATGGAAAATCTTTCTTTCTCGCACTTATACAGATACTATCCAAGTGGAGAAACCTCTTACTCTCAACCCTCACTTCGAGAAGCCTTTCTTAATCGTTGACTAGTTTAAATTCCTTCTTAATGGCCTTCTATACTTTTTTCTGTCGTATCTGTCATTGCTGCAGTTTTATAACCATTTTAGATGGTTTATCTGATTAATGTCTGTAGATATTAATAACTAATTATGTAATTAATTAGTAAATAACATAGACGTTAATTGCTAGACTCTAAGCAGATGCTCACCATTACACACCCAGCAGAGAGCATAGGGCCTGTCACATACTATGTTCTCAATGAACATTAGTTAAATAAATGAAATTAAAGGAATATAATGAAATCAAACTATAAAGCAATATCATAAAAGCAAGAAATGGAATTGGTGAGTTTTCCTTATTACTGAAATTTTAATTTTTGTGGTTGTTCAAGAGCAAATTTACAACTATTTACACATTTTGGAAACCATCATTGACATCAAGATATCAAGTTTTTTAGCAGAGTTGGAATCGACTCTTGTTCTCTAAAATGCGTTCCTTTTTCATACAGCAAGTTTCAACATTCTAGAGTAGGTACTCCTAAGCTTTTTATAGCCAAACCCATAGTCAGAAGTCAACAAGGCAGAGCTCCATAACAAGGTTAACTAGTTAAAAACAAACAAACAAAAATCTCTTTTGATGAGTCTCCATATTCTAGGAAGGGGAAGTTAAAAAAAAACACGGCTCACCCTGTCAATATATCAAAATTTCAATAAACCTTCAATAAGAGTGAGAAAAAAAGATGACTCAAAATCATAGTTAAAAGTAATAAAACCAAAGCACAAAAAAGATCTAATTCAATCTTACCCAGTTAACATTATCCAATGTAATTGCAAAACCACTTACTTAAAATGCTAGGCATTTTAAAATTTTAAAAAACAATTCCTATTCAACTAACCCTGCCCAACAGTGTAAAAATAATGAGTACAAAGTCATATAAACACCGAATACCACACGAATTGAAGATAAGAGACCAAATGAACGTCATCTGTTGAATGGTATATTATTGTTGACTATAGTGGAGCGATACTGCTGTTTTTCCAGTGGTGGAAGAACGGCTACGCAACATTGCATCATGGCTCTGCACACCATCTTCTCCACTTTCTATAGGCTGAGCACACACAGACTACGAAATCCAGCACTAGGGAAGATCACATTTAATAGCACCTTCTCTCTGTTGAGTTTAGAGACATCCCTCAGTTCATAAGTTAAAATACTAACGCCCTTATTACTATCTCAATGTCTTCCTAACTTCCAATGATCCTGTAGGTTTGTAAGTGCCCACATAAACCTAGAGTGATGAAATATTAAAAAAAAAAAAAAAAACCAACAAAAACCATCTCAGTCTCAGGTCCCTCATTTCCAACAGCAAAGTCATGAGGTTCTATAGGTACTCCTTTCTCCCCTTTCCCTTATTCATTCACCCTTCCCTTCCTACCCTCGGTTTTGAAAATAAAATCACTTCTCGGAAAGAATCAGAGATTCTTTTTATTCCTGGACTAGCAGGAGATACGGATTTTTTGCGCAGGTCGACACGGTTATGAAAGCGTAAGTTTAAGGTTACCCAGGAATCTCCTACTCCTCCCCTGAATCCATCTCACCTCCCCGCGCTGCCCAGAGGTCCAGTTAAGGAATGGCCACGGTGGGAAATACGTACCTCGCTGTTGATAGGAACTGGCCCTTTTACTGTGGAGTTTGTCACAGTTTGATTCTTAATGATGCCAACAGAATTCCAAAACACAGACACTTCCTAATATGTTGCAATTTTTTCACGATGCCAAATCTAGCATTAT
This sequence comes from Anoura caudifer, assembly GCA_004027475.1. Lineage (NCBI taxonomy): Eukaryota > Metazoa > Chordata > Mammalia > Chiroptera > Phyllostomidae > Anoura > Anoura caudifer. Next base: position 498,912 of record PVKU01000088.1, on the reverse strand, counting down.
AATTTACCACTCCCAGTAATACAGCCCTAGTAATCTGTTACACTCCCTTTTAGCTTTTACTCATGTAGTTGTAACATAATTGTTGTGAAAGAACGTCTGTACTTCTGTACATTGTTACACGTTTTCCGTGCCACAATACAGATTTTTGCACTAACTTTGACACTGCCCACAATACCCCACACGTTGCGCCTCTTAGAGGGGCGGTTTCCAGTAGTTTGCTGTTTCTGGACTAAGTCACTTTACATTTTCTTATTCCCCAAATTGGTCTCTTTCCAGTTCTAGAATGCCAAATACAGGATGAGGCAGTTCATCCTTCTTATACTCTTCTCCAATTCCCTTGGTTTTAAGCAAATGTCACCTGAGATGCTATAGCTGTAACCACATAAAACAGCCTCAAGTCAGGGCTACCGAAGCCTATGCACAGGTAGGATCCTCCCCGCGTCTTTCCTTCCTCCCTGCCTCCCTCCCTCCCTTCCACCCTTTCTTCTCTTTGTCATCCCCACGTTCTTTCTTTGGCAGTTATTGAAGTTAATTTACCTTTTTGGTTACAAATGCTTATTAGGTTGATGACTGGTAATGCCTCTGTCTCAACTTATTAAATTTGGGCCAAGTGCAAATTTTATTAATGGCACAGAATACAGAAATATCTTTATACTCTACCCCAAGTCTATGGAAATCTTGTAAAAGGTTTAGGTGTGGAATAGAATTTTTTCCACTGTGTGTTTTGGGGGAAGAGAGAAGAGTTAAGAGAGATGGCCCCCTAACTCTTGCTACAGGGATACAGACTCCAAGCTCCTAACGTCAACAGCATGTTCGTCGTGGCCAAACGCACTGGCATGCCAGCGCGAGAACTTGTGTAAGTGTTACAGGGAACACCGGTCATACCAGCTGAAATCACAGCTTCATGGGTCTAGCAGGAGCTTGCCTCATCGCCTCCTGGCCACTGTGTTTGGCAGAGCTTCCCGGTGGGCACAGGTGTGGAGTGTCATGCTGGAGGGCTTCCCATTTAACTCAGGAAGAACCTTTCCAGTAGCTGCAGCCTTGTCAACAGAAGCAGGAATGGGGTTCCTGGCAGTAACATGCCCATAACGACCAGCTTGCTAATGGGACCATTCAGTCTTCTAGGGGTCAACAAGGTCACAGGTTGTAATGATGTAGCTAGCTTTCCACAGTGGAGACAGGTCAAGAAGTTGATGGGATAAGAACAGAAACTAATAATTTTAAGAAAGTTGCCATATTTTTCTAGATTCACACCTATCATGAGTTTGAGGAAAATTCTGGTCCTATCCTTTAAATACACGCTCAATGTTTCCAGGGTAATAAATACGTCAGTGCCCGCCGCTACATGATTAGTATCATAATCACCAGTATGATGCTGACAGATCTTAGCCTGGCGGGGCAATGACCGGCTCTCCCTTCATCAGAAGCTTTCTGTTCTCAGCCACACCCTCTACTCTCCATTAGCTGAGCAGCATTGTTACAGTCCGTGAATGAGGCGTCCATGGCTATGCTCCTCCCCTTGCAAATGTTTTCAGCATACTAACAAGCTCAGGATGACCCAAGTCAATTTACTTGGTAATTCACTATCTTTTCTCAAACCTGTTGGCAATGCAATCCAGTGATCAAGGAGAATGAGAGTATGAGGGCTATTTTTATGACTAAGTACACATGACTGTGAGGATCCCTGTTTCAATTTAAATATCTCCACCTATCATTCTACACGCAGTGTTGGTTATTTTATTACAGCAATTTTCAACCTTTTTCATCTCATGGCACATATAAACTAATTACAAAAATTCTGTGGCACATGAAAAAGTTTTTTTCTGGAATAAAAATAGGTACAATTCTGATTCATCCACACCGGAAGGCTATTGTTGTGTTGGCTGCAGTCATTTTTAATTTGACAGTCTAAGGGAGAAGAGGTCAGTGCCCCTGACTAAATAGGAAGGTATTGCATGTTTTAAAAATTCCTGTGCACACTGGCTGAAAATCGGTTTTACTACATAGTTGTTCACATGAAGGCTAAACCAGCACTACTTTGCTCCCTGACATTTACTTATTATCTGATTTAATAAACAACTGGGGTACCCAAAATGAGCAAGGCACCATGCCCCCTCAAACCTGATATTCTCTAGCATTTTGTTTCTATTAAGAATAAACTTCAAGTCAGAAGTTTTTAATATGTACTCTCTTTTCATAGTAAGCTTTAGCATTAAATGGGGCTTAGTTAGATTATGCATTATATTAATTTATCCACTCAGAACACTCTCCACTTATTTCTTCCTTTTTTATCCCTGTCTCATTGTCCATTTTCTTTTCAAAAGCTGTTTCCTCTAATTCCATATGATAATAATAATAATAACAACTCAAGACATGGCAAGACGTTAGAAGCTTCTTTTTGTATTTGTCACTTTCTGTTCCAACCAGGGCTCTCATTAATATCTTACTTTTTTATTTGTGAGCAAAAGGATGCCTATGAATTCCGAGCAGCCCTTCTGTTAGCTCAGTCAAAACACCAATTAGTGCCCTAAACTGCTGACACGCGCCAATCTCACGTCGAAGGTGAAAACCATGGAACAGTGACTGTGACTTTTCTTCAGGTTCCTGGTGAAAAGCACAGTCTCTGTTTGCACAGAGAAAAATTAGGAACCACTGAGTTGATCTGAGTACTGGAAAGTCAACCGAGTTATTTGTTTCTTTATTTTTTTTAAATAAGTAAATATGTTCCTAAAAAGTTAACCATGAAATAAAATTCTGATCATATTTTTTTTCTTCATTAAGAAATTCCAGAAACTCAAGTTACTATATTAATCTTCTGGAGAAAAAGTAGGAAGCCATTGTGATCTAAACTTTGTTCATATACTTTTAAGGGTGACTGTATTTTAAAATAGTTCTTAGTTTTCCTAATTAGGATGAGAAGGATTGATTATTCGATGGGTCAATGACACTCTGAAGCCAGACCTTAACTCACCCCGTTTCAGTTTAGTAAATTATGTCCTTATAAGTCCATGTCCTATCACACAGGTGGTAGATATTCTTATCTTGATTTTAATCTCCAATTTGATAAATAACCTAGAATCTGATGCTTTCATTTTCCGAACTGGCAAACAATAAAAACATTGGCTTTAAAATGACCATTTAGAATATGGGGGGGGGGGACACTTCTTCAGTCTGCAAATAAATGCTTAATTTTAAATGCTATTCTGGACTTCCCTATATTTATAATTAAGATACAACTAATTATTATGTTGGCAAGAATCTGTGCACTTTAAATGAAGCATTCCATGAGCTGAACATCACTGAGGTTGGGAAATGGCTGTAAGGGGGTTCTCGGTCTATTCTCTGTACTTTCACACATGTCGTAAATTCTCCTGAATCACAAGTGTAAAAAGAAAAATGAAAAATTAGGCATTACCTGAGATTCTGGATAGTTATCAGAGTGAGAAAATAAGACGAAGTATCGCCAGACTCTCTATATTACAATGTCCAAGCACTGTCCCCCTACGGACAACCCCCCACTCAGAGTTTTGTTTTCTATTCATGAATCCAAAATTATAAGCACTTTATTTCTCAACAGTTAAAGTAGGTGACACTGTGGTAATTATTAATCCTTTGTAATATAATGTAAACTAAGTGATAGTATTTTAAAGGTACTCTCAATTCAAAAAATGAAAAACTTTAATAAACTAAATATAAGATATTTAGAAAGAAATAGTTAAAAATTAAAATAGCCAATTGGAATAACTCCTAAAATAACTTACGTAAGAAAGAAAAATGCAGAGTTCCAGCCAGGATGGAGGTGTAGGTAGAAACCCTTTGCTTCCTTGCACAACCAAAAGGAGGGTAACAACCAATCTAAAATCAATAAACATCCAGAAGCGCCAGAAAAACTGCATGGAACTCTGACAACCACGGAATTAAAGAAACAGTCAAACAGAACAACCAGACGGGTAAGGTGGTGGATGGAGAGAAACTACAGTGAGGTGGTGGGCTTCCGGGGCAGGGCTGACCTAAGGGGAAACTGAGACTCAGAGCTGGCTGTGGACTACGGTAGAGGTTGCTGAGGTGGAGGAAACTCCCAGTCTCCCACAAGAGTTTATTGAAAAGTGCGTTAAAGAGGAGCAAGGGAGCTGCATTGTCTCCTCTCTGGTTCCACCCCCCAGGAGGCACCACAGCAAGGAGGGTTGCCCTGCCCGGTGAATACCTAAGGCCCCGCCCCCTCACAACTTAACAGGTGCGCCAAGACAAAGAAATATGGCCCAAATGAAAGAACAGCGCAAAACTCCAGAAAGAGAGCTAAGCAATGAGGAGATAGCCAACCTATCTGACAGAGAACTTAAAGCCCTGGTAATCAAAATGCTCACAGAACTGATTGAGCTTGGTCAAAAAATGAAGGAACAAATGAAAGAATCCAAAGTGAAATAAAGCAAAATATTCAGGGAACCAACAGGAAGGAAACCAGGACTCAAATCAATGATTTGGAGCAAAAGAAAGAAATAAACATCCAACTGGAACAGAATGAAGAAAGAAGAATTTAAAAAAGTGAAGACTTTCAAACCTCTGAGACAACTTTAAACATTCCAATATCCGAATCATAGGGGTGCCAGAAGGAGAAGAACAACAGCAAGAAATTGAAAACTTATTTGAACAAATAATAAAGGAGAACTTCCCCAATCTGGCAAAGGAAATAGTCTTCCAGGAAGTCCAGGAAGCTCAGAGAGTCCCAAAGAAGTTGGACCCGAGGAGGAACACACCAAGGCACATCATAATTACATTAGCCAAGATTCAAATGAAGGAGAGAATTCTAGAAGCAGCAAGGGACAAGGGGACAGTCACCTACAAAGGAGTTCCAATCAGACTGTCAGCGGATTTCTCAAAAGAGACCTTACAGGCAAGAAGAGGCTGGAAAGAGGTACTCCAAGCCATGAAAATCAAAGGCCTACATCCAAGATTGCTCTATCCAGCAAAGCTATCATTTAGAATGGAAGGGAAGATAAAGTGCTTCTCAGATAAGGTCAAGTTAAAGGAGTTCATCATCACCAAGCCCTTATTATATGAAATGTTAAAGGGACTTATCTAAGAAAAAGAAGATAAAAATATGAGCAGTAAAATGACAACAGACCCACAACTATCAACAAATGAATCTGAAAAAAATGAAAGAAAGAAAAAGAATGAAAATAAGAACTAAGCAAACAACTAAAACAGGAACAGAATCAGAGAAATGGACATCACATGGAGGGTGATGTGGAGGGAAGGGAAGGGGGGAATGGGGGGGAAGGTACAGGGAGGAAAAAGTGTAATTGGTAGGTATCAAACAGATGGAGAGAGGTCAAAAATGGTACAGGAAACAGAGGACTCAGAGAACTTATATGCACAGCCCATGGACATGAACTAAGGGGGAGATGTTGGAGGGTTGGGGGGTGCAGGGTGGAGGGGGGATAAAGGGGGAAAATTGGGAAAACTGTAATAGCATAATCAATAAAATATACTTTTAAATAAATAAATAAATAAATAAACAAATAAAGCCAAAACCCCACTACTGGTGAAAATGAGTTGTTTTAACTTTGATGAAAGTGCTTTTCTCTGCTTGAGAGAATGACTTAAAAAAAAAAATAGAAACACTTGGAGAGAGAGAGAGAGTGCGAGGGAGAAGGAAGGAAGGAAGGAGAGGAAAGAACGAACAATATGTTTTCATGTGGATATTTGTTAAGTCTACTTGTGGCTACCTCTTAATTTTTAATCCATTTAAATAGTAATGTAGGCACCTATTTCTACTTGGTCTCATTATTGACAGTAAGTGGGAAGACTGTTTGATTCTATGAATTGGTTTTTGGCATGTGATTCTTTCATCACTGATACAGGTAGGTGACCATCATAAAGTGACTTCATTACCTTTCTGTTTGTTGCCCAGAAAGGTAGACTTTGAATAGCTGTATTCATTTAAATTTGTTAATGTTATATTCTACCCTCTGAAGTACGGAAGGTTAGTCTTACATAAATTTTATTTAGCAATTGTTGTCTGCAATGATTTCTGGAATGAATTACTTATATACTCCATAATAAACATACTTATTACTGGCTGGTGTGGCTCAGTGGATTGAGCACCAGCCTGTGAACCAAAGGGTCACCTGTTCGATTCCCAGTCAGGGCACGTGCCTGGGTTGTGGACCAGGTCCCCAGTTGGGCATGTGTGAGAGGCAACCACAAACTGATGCTTCTCTCCTCTTTCTCCCTCCCTTTCTCTAAAAATAAATAAATAAAATGTTAAGAAAACAGAAATTTATAAAAAAATCATATTTATTACTTACCTTTGATGTAAGTAAGTTACTTTAAAAAAAGTGATCCTACTACCAAACATCCCAAATTTAGTTTCAATTTAACTGAGTTCAAATTTAAAGAACTATCTTCTCTTCAAATTCTGATTTCCAACCGCACACGGGCTCTGGGCAGTTTGGCAATCCTCAATCCCCTTTGCTTTCTTCTAGGGAATCAGGCCAGATATTTAAAACAGTTCTCCAGCCCTTTAACCACTCCCATCACCTCCACCCACCCGAGGAAGAGCAAAGCAGCAGCCACCCCTGTCCTAAGCCCGTCCCACCCCTCTGTCCAGAGCCGGCCCACAAACCTGCGCCCTTCCCAGCAGCACTGCCGCACCTTCCTGGGCCTTCCCCAGTCACTCACCTCTAGGAACTTCTGTTCTAACGGCTGCTTTTTCTTAATTCACAAACACATCCCAATCTCTCTCATTTTACCAGATTCTTTTCTTCTGTTGATTAGCTATTTCTTTGTCCTTATCAAAACACTTCATTGGAAAAAAAATCCTACTCTTAATTCTAAATAATAGCATAAAAACAATCACAACTAACACTATGTTAACCCATTCAGACCTCCCAGAAATTCTGTTAAGGTAGGTAGTTTCTATCTTCGAGATACGGAAGAGGAAACTGAGGCACAGAGAGGTAAAGTGACTTCCCCAGAGTCATACAGCCAGAGTGCTGGCTGGACAAACAAGTATCGGAGCCCAAGCTCTTTGCCACTAGACAAACCTCCTTCATCCCCTGGGTGAGCGTATTTACACATATGACCTTGATTATTAATTATATGCTGATAATCACTATCATCAATATTTCCAGGCTTGATTTCTCCCCAGTTTTATGGCTCCCTATTTTGAGACACCTTAATCTCCATATATTCGAAAGACTTAGCCTCCATCTCCCCTCTCCCTATGCTTCCTCTTTGCTACTTCAAAATACAAATCTATCCACTTTGCTTTTTAACTGACAAATCTTCAATGAATCTCCGTTACCTGTACAAGGGGATCCCAAACTCTTCAGCAAAGCATACAAGGCTCTTTACAACCCGTTCCCAAATTACCTTCTCACTCTTACTCCTGCCGTTACTTATATACATCCTCCGATCACCAAACTCTGAAAAGCATGCTACACTATATCACATCCCATGTTCCACATAGAATGTTCTCTCAGTTTAGAAAGTCACTCTTTATCTTCTCCTTGATGAGTCATTATTTGTTGGGAACCCACTGCTTGTTTCAGGAGCTGTAACCTGCCTCCCCCCCATTGCTAAGGCTGAGTGAGCGACCTTCGGACCCTAAGCCACTAAGGAGACAAGGCTTATCTCCCCAGCAGGGGCACGGCTTCTGCTCCTTTTACTTCATCCATAACTGGCCCCCAGTGCTTGATCAGTTAGCCAATGATGGGTAAGATGCCCCAAGGGGGGGAATGACCTAAGCCAGGCACGATCACATGGAGGCCCTAAGGAAGGACTTGGGGGGCTACAGCAAAAGGGGGTGATGGACCCTCAGCTTTGACATAGCCTGAGTCCTCATTCTGTCTGCAAGAAGCCTGGTAATCTCTTGACTGTCTTGCTTACTCTGCTTGAGTTAAGCTTGAAACAATGACTGAGGGTGGTGTAGCCCTGTGCTGGATAGGGCGGGTTCCCTAGGGCGATCAGGCCTAAGAAAGAATACATAAAATCCTATGAAACCTGCTTTGCTAAGAATGCTCTCAGTTACATAAGGGTCCAAGCAAGAAGTGAGTTTGTTCCTCAAAGTTTTATAGCCCTTTAGTTATCTGACCCTGACTCAAAATAGGCCCTCAGAGTTCTTTGTTTGTTATCTATTGTTTGATCCTTGCTGCCTGACAATGATTAATGAGCTTTACCTGTATTCCTGTGCAAAATGAACTCAATAAAAGCCCATTGAGAAAAAGGCTCTTGGCCCTTCTCCTCTGAGAGATCGGCCACCTTTCCTCCCCAAGCAGATCATGTCTTGGTAGATTTATTCTCATCCATGGTGGCCGGGGGGGCCCTGCAGGAGGAGCCCCACCCACAATTATTGATCTGTATTTTCCCAACTACCCATCCTGTCCCTTCCCCAGGTAAAAGTTAATCTCTCTCCTACTTCTATTCCCACAACGTTTAAAAAAATAAAATAACTATCATCACAATATAATATTGTACTATCATTAGTAATCTACACTATGAGCTCTTAGAGAGCTAGGCGTTCTCTTATTGATATTTGTATCCAGTATCCAGAGCAAAGCAGTCACTCGGAACACGTTTGATGAATGAATAGATGTAGCTCTTTGTTAATATTCAAAATGAATGTGCCCTGGACATGGGAAGATAAATTAATAATCATAGGAGATATCACAACCTTAATTAATCATTATTTGCCTATGAAATGCCTAAAAACTTAGCAACATACAGAAGATATACATTTAAACATTATTAGAAGTATAGACTCTCTTTCTTGAAGTGGCAGTGAACAAAGGACTTCACCATTTACACAAGCAGTCTTTGAGTAAGTAATAAAATACATGTTGACAGAAAAATCATAAAAGGCCTCTATCCAAGCCACAAGAGTTGATCATAAATAGGCATCAAACTATAAATATTACAAAACATCCCCAAGAAACAAACACGGAAGTGTTAGTCTCAGTAGTTTTCCCTACTATGCCAGTTCCTAGATATACGAAATATTTCAGCACCAGTATGGCATAGCCATGGCATTTACCTGATGGTTTGTTAAATTTCATTTATAAAGCACTAAGGCGTCGGCTTACTTGAGCAACTGAATGTAAGTGTGAACTGGACTAAAGTTGTCTGAGACACAAGTGTGCACTGTGTTGCTCAGTCTGTTATAATAGAAAAGTTAAACTGCATTAAGTAGATCTTTAAAAAATTCAACCAAAAAGCAATGTGATTTCCAGTATGTTTCAAATGGTTGTTTCCTCTGCAGCCACTTCCTCTTAATTCTACTGAGAAAATAAAAATGTAAAGGTTCTAAGATAAGGTGATGAGAGGAATGCAAGTAGCACAAACAGAGCACAGCTATGATAAAACACCCAAGAAGTTCAGTTACTTAAACTGCAATGAAGTCAATTAAACGTGTCTTATTTCTTTAAACACTGTTGAGTATTTCACTGAGAGCTTTTCCAAATATATGTAAATCCGAGTATCAACACTGTTTGATTGTGTTTAATAACATGAGTGATCTTGAAGTTACTGTCTTGTTTATATGCAAAGGTTCACGCATGGGCTGGTGTAAGTTCAGAGTTCAAAATAATTCAACTTTTAATATATGTAATGAAAAATTACACTTAAGTCACTCACCAGAACACAAAAGCAACATTAATATTGCTCTTGTAGACTAAACAAAAGCAGGAGTCGTCAGTCTTTAAAACTTTTACTGTTTTTCTAGCCTCAAACAGGAAAAGCATTTTGGAAATACAGGGCTCATTAATGAAGCCCTTTAAACTACTGTTGGAATTTAGGATTTTTGCCTCATAGGTGGAACTCTATGCAGAGATTTAATGACCATTCTTATTTATATTTGTCAGTATTTTAAAATTTTATACTCTACAGAGAACAGCTGATGTTCGATATCACAAAGTTCACCATTAAAACTATAGTATATCAAGTTTAAGACATACAAAAAAGAAATAAAACTTTCATTTGCTACGGAAAACCTTATCCTGTATGGTTTACTTTTCTTCCTGCATCACCCAATTTATATTTTTATCTTACTTAGGATCTATGGCTTACAAATAAAATGAATTAAAATTAATTAAAAATAATTCAATACAAATACTAAATCACCGAAGCACTAGAATAAAAGCAAACCTCTAGGAATGCTTAAACAAAAACTCTGCAGCTTGAAAAAGAGCTAGTCCATGCTTCCCTGCATTAACAAAGGGCAGGTAATAATGATGGCTTGTATGACAATATTGTCTTTGTTAGTTTAGCCCCAACAGAACTAAAGATTTCCTGATTACAACTTTGTAATCTAAGTCAACTGAAAAGATCTCTGGAGAAGGGAAACAAAGAGGAGTCTGAGTGCCAGCGTTTAAGTGGAATGTGTTACCGAAGTTTACTCTTCGGTGTGGGGCCCGGTAAACAAGAGGGGCTCTTACACCCAGGCCCTGCTAGGTCACGACCTGAACTCACTGTCCCGGCGGGTGTAAAAGAGAAAGGTGTGCAGGAGTCTCAGATCGGCACGCTTTTCTGCTTCACCTTCAGGATCCTGTAATCACGGAGGGCCTTACAATGAAGTGTTCACTCTGTACTCTATTGCATTGTCAAGATTTTTAAACAGTTGCTTTTTTATTGTAATGAGCCAATTATGAGCCAGTCACTCAAGCAGTCATTAACAATAGATTTTTTAATTGCATTTTTAATGAATTTTATTTTGGATAAAAGCCCTTAAAAGTACCTATGGCAAAGGGTAATCATACATTGAATTAACAGCAAAATCTGTTTAATAATGACTTGTCTCCTTTACTACAACAAAATAAATTCCAGTGAGAATGCTAAAAAATTGACAGTGTCAGGAAAAGGGTTGGGGGGTAGAGGAGGAAGCTGTATTCTATACTGCTAAAAATATTGAAATGAAAGCATGTTTCTTTTTGCATTTAGCTACCTCTTTGTTCTTTCCTAATTTTAAAGCACAAATAAAACATTAGTTTAACAACATATTTCGAAATTATCAGGGTTATTAATATTTTATATATAAGTTAATAATGCTTCATATATAGAATAAGCTAAACTGTAAAGAAAAACAAATGTAATGTTCTCATTTATAAAGATACTTTTCAAATTGTTGTTTAAACGCTTTAGTGTAAAAAATCTCTATTCATCTCAATGTATGTACATGAACAGAAATACTCTTGCTTAAGACAAAAAGAGATCTTAATGAAAATTTCAATGAGCCTAGTTTGTGATCAATCAGATACATAAATGTGTTTTAAGTCGATTCTGTTGAAATCTCATCTTAGTCATGATTAAGACCTTGCTGCTCATGTGATTTAATAAATCATTAATTAGGAAGTTTTAAGCACATATGCTGACATTAAAAAAACCTCTTTGGGGGCTTTACATGTCATACTCTGGTTAGATTTTAAAAAATATATATAATATATACATATATAATACATATATTTCATATATACACATATATATCTTATGTATATACACAAAAATATTCCCAGAAAAAGTGTCAGTACTACCCTGATTTTGTTTAAAAAAAAAAAAAAAAAACAACTTTCTTGAGTGTTCAAGGTTTTCAAAACGTTGTGTTTTCTGTCTCAAGAATGGGCTGACTGAAAGCAGGAGGCTCCGCAGCCTCCGGCTGATGATCTGCGGGCTGAAGGGCTGAAGGACAGCAGGCCTCGGGGCAGGGAGCCGGCATCCCACACGGGGTCCCAGCGCAAAGCCTGGGGGAGCTACACGCTGCGCCCAGCAAACAGCAGAGGGGCCTTCCGAGCCTTTCTTCTTCTGCCTCAGACATTCCATTTAAGTAATGCAATCCCTCTCTATCTAAAAGTTTTAATAAATCTAGAAGGTAAGGTAAAATCAGCACATCTATGCCCCTGAATGCAGTAACTAGTTGCTCTAGGACTTTTCTTATGTACCAAAAGTCTTCTTTACAAGGCATAAAGAAAATGAACACAAAAAATGTGATAAGATGTTCAGAAACTTTCAAACATGCTACTTGATCTATTAAAAAACATATTTGTGCAACCTAATGTTTAAGAATTTGATGAAATGAATCTGGCAATTTCCATTTCACTGAGCTTAAAGATTTTATGTTATAAATATATAAATCATATACCCACCCCCAAAACACTTTGAAAATTACTGATACCTAATCTTGAGCAAGGTAAGGCTATTTTTTTTAACAACACGATACAAAGGACATTCTCCTAATCCCTTTTACTGCCAGAACAAAACATCTTTCAAATCAAGATAAAGTTGCTACATCATGAATGTTAATATCATTCTGAGAAAAATAATACCTTATGACTAGAAAAGACCATCCCTTTAGGGAGAAATGTTGTGTTAAAGTGGATTATTCTTTTAGGTGTATAATAAAATGGCTTCTACCTAGTCCCAGATGGAAAATCAAAATCTGCATTTAAATGGAAATATTTTAAAACAGATAGGACAAAAGGCTAACACCATAAGGAATACCTCCTTCCTTACATTTTAAAAATCCAAAATGCTTCATGGTAACTTTTCTGGGAAGTGAGGCTGCACGATTGTGTCTGTGTGTGTGTTTCACTTTTATGAAGAGCTGGCAGCACAACGTAGTTTCACAGGTTTGTGATTAGCACGTACGGCTGTGCCTATTGTATCAAATTCACAAACTGGGTCAGGAAGTTGGGCTGCAAAATCCATACTATTACAAGAAACAGATTTATGATTCAGGCTTATGCAGAGTTAAAACGAGTCTTCTATTTTCCTCCTATTTTTTAACCATGCCATTTTATATGTAATTCTTACAAGGCAATGGCAATTTGTTGAAATCAAATAAAATCTGAGTTTCTTCAGCATTGACTCAAATCACCGTCATGGTTAGAGTAAAAAGAAAGCAAAATGCTAGGCAATATTATAACAACTGCTCTTTGCGACCTGAAAGATTATTTTTAGTTCTTCAACAGTCGGGGCAATTTTCTTAAATTCTAAAGGAACCTGACAGCACCACACATTTCTTAGCGCCTGCATTTACTTTTACATTATAAAACAATAAAACAGCAGGAGAATGTTCGTGCAGTTTAGAGACTTGTAACATTACCACAAATAATTTTACTGTATTACGGCAAAACATAAGCTTTTTAAATGTAGGCTTACCAAAGAAAGGGCAATCTATATTCATTAAAAGTACACAGACAAATAAGATGGGAAATATAACTTAAATGTGGTACCTACTTCTAAAATAATGTTTTAAAAGGTCTGAGAAAGTAACATCCATGCTGAGATGGAGTTTTCATTGTCATAAATTAAAATAAAATTAACTTACAAGCACAATGCTTACTGGCGAGGAAAGGTTTCCCATCTTTGAGTTTGTGAGAGAGTAAGTGGCTTCTGCCATCGTGGGAACCAACCACAGTAGGTAACTTGATCGTTTTTCTTCAGCCACGTTGTAAACCAAGATGCTTTACAATCCCAGGTTTAAAGATGCGCGGGTCCTGACGGTGGCTACATTTGACTGTTGCACTTCAAACAGCAGGCCGACCTGCAGAGCAGGCCTTGTCATCTGCCTTCTACAACCAGCTCATCGTCTAGTCGCTCTGCTACAGGTTCTGATACATCCTATTGCTAGAAGCTGCCTGCTTTTGTACAGAAAACCGAGGGACCTCTTCATGTAATGTACCTAAAAGGCATCTCACTAAAAGCACAATGGGAACAACTACTGCACATGTCCTGGGTAATTTGCTCACTTTCAAAAGGTAATGCATCTCAACCCTGTTGTCCTCGATTCTCCCCGAGGTAACCACAAGGACGAGAAAGAGTGAAAGCATTTCCCTGAAGTAACCTAATTCTCGTTCACACTACAGCCTCTGTCCCTGCTCCCAGTTCCTTCAGCCTCACTCCCAAAACTTCCAGAAGCTCTTCAACTATCAATGGGAGATAATATACAACAACATCTCATTACCAAACATGAACTTTGATGCGTGTCCTCCTCAGTCTACACTAGCAGCGCACTAGGTTAGGGAAGCCGTATTTGGAACCATCACAGAAGATCCAAGACTCACAAATCTTTTAAATCGCAGTGCTTCACCACTGCCTAAAATAAAGAACAAATGTAGAAACACACCAAATTATGTTTTGAAAGAACATGTTAAGCCCCTCATCCTTATAGATAATAGACTCTTATAGCTAATGTGTAAAGAAACTAACTTTTAAACTAACAGATTTCTGTTCCAAAACAAAGGATGCTCTCCGTCAGCAGGCAACCAGAGCCAAACACCTGACTACTTAAGTGTGGCCTCAGACCAGCAGCACGGGTATCACCCTGGGCACATGTTAAAAAAAAAAAAGATCTCAGGTTCCACCCAGACCAACTAAATCAGAACCTGAATTTGTAATAAAATACCCCGACAATCCGTGCATTCTCAAGTTCAAGAAGCACTGTTCTAAGAGTTTTCCTAGTTCCACCACTTGTTCTTCATTGAGACATAAAACAGTGAAGGACAGACAGCTTGTGCTGATAAAAAACACATAAACATTACAGATGACCCCAATTTAAATAAAAGAGAAAGGGAACAGATGTAGATAAAACTTCAGCAATTAAATTAGATCTAGATCCTGCAATCTTTAACACCTGGAAATTCACGTGTACGTGTGTGTGTATGTGCAAGCGCAGATGCCGGTGAGAGGTGAAAGAGGGAAAGTGAAGACAGGAGAATGAGGGGAAGAAACAGGAGAGCACGGGACCACAGGAGGGTACAGAGCACGTGCGTACAGGTGCGTTTAGGCTGCCCCAGAAGAAACAAAGGGAGGTCCCAGCCGCCTGGAGGAGAGCAGCCACAGCCCCTCTCAACCGCCCCCCACGCACTTCTCACACGCATGCCCAGGCCAGTGTGCTGGGGGAGTCTTTCATATCACTATTAGGAAACTACCGAAGACTAAGTATTAAAAAAAAAAACAAATACGAGGGGGACCCCCAAAAGTGGAATTTATTTATAAAAATTGTGTGCCAATTCTCACATGTTGAAACTTCAGTCACCTTCAAAGCACTCTCCGTTCGACGCGGTACACCTCTGGAGACCTTTTTCCCACTGCTCAAAACCGTTTTTCAACTCATTGATTTTGATGCCTTTCAGTGCCTCTGCTGTTTTCGTCTGACCTCTTCCGCAACTGCAAACTGTTCCCCTTTGAGGCCTTTTTTTCATCCAGGGAAACAAACAGAAAAGGTCACTTTGCGGGGAGACTGGGTGAAAAGAGCGTGGAGCACAGGGCTCATGCCATTTTTGGTCAAAAATTGCTGAACACTCAGTGCACCGTGGGCAGGTGCACTAGTAAATCCCGCATCATGAAATGGGCAAACACATTGAAAGAGTCTTTGAAAAAAATTCACTGAAGCCAAACGCAGCCTCTCACAGCAGCACCAGCTGGTGCACTGATACAGACGGGTTCCTAGGACACTCACCTAGTGGGGGAGGCCTGCACTACAAGGGCTCCCTCCTCATATGTAGAAGTCAGAGTGTTGAGAAGGTAAGGAAACCAACAGTGAAAGGTAGTTATAATACTGAAAAGGTCATCTCTTATCCTTTTTCCAAAGTCTAAATAATCATTTAGCAAAAATTATCGTAAAACAAACATTATTTGTTTTTTCTTAGAATTGAACTTACTATATAATTATTATTATTATTTTACTAAGTTCACTAAATTCAAAGCAGCAACACAAAAAGTTTTATTTGTTTTTAATGATGTAGTAAAAATAGCCAACATTAAAAACACAAATTCATAAAAAAAAAGGGATGGGGAAGAATAAGATAGTTTCTATGCGGTAGTTAGTAGACATAAACTAGTGACTTAAACCTGTAGTAATAATTTATAGGATCTAAAATATACATAAAATACTATATTTGATATTCAAAATATACAGCCAGAATGATTAATCTACTATGATCTCTATCATCATTTATTTGATAAGAGAAAATTAAAAATAATTTCCTAATGCTGCCAAAGTTAATGATGCCAATAGAAAATAAACCAGTGATACCAAGGAGAACATAGTATGGCTAGTTAGAAAACAGAACCTATCTGAAAAGAAATGAACTGTAATTAATACTACATGTATAACTTTTTAATAAAAATAACATATGTATCTATGTTTGTATATGTGTCCATGCATGTGGCACATTATTAGTGTACAGTATATTAAAATTCAGCCTCTTTTAGCTGGTTACCTATGGCCCCGTTACATTGCTGGGAGCTGACTTCTCACAAAAATCACCCTACCTCTTGGGTCACATGATGGAGCTATGCTACACATATATCTCTTTCGCTTTTTTTTGTGCAAGAATGAAACGTAGTCAAAGATGAGCAGAATGCTACTCCCAGTTTGGACTCACCAAATGCCGGGAACTATAAGAGGAGAATTCCAAATTGAGGTTTCATATACATTAAGCAAAGACTTAAAAGAGTTTCAAAATATAAATAATGCATGTATAAACAGCTACTTCTTTATGGAAATCAACTAGGTAATATGTATTAATGACCTTAGAAATAATTATATACTTTGATACACTATTACTATGTCTAGAAATCTATTCTAAGAAATTAATTTTTAAGTATTTTTAATTGATTATGCTATTACAGTTTTTCCAATTCCCCCCAATCCCTCCTCCACCCTGCTCCCCAGCCCTCTAGTATCCCCACCCCCCTTACTTCACATCCATGGGTTGTACATGTAAGTTGTTTGACTTCTCTGTTTCCTATACCATTTTTTATCCTTCCCCATCTATTTTATGCCTACTAATTGTGCTTCTTCTTCCCTATACCTTTCCCCCATTCCTCTCTTCCCCCTCCCCACTGAAATCCCTCCATGTGATGTCCAAGAAATTAATTTTTTAAATGTAGATAATAATTAATGTGGCCACATCAAAGTGCTGTTATTTATAGTAAAAATTAGATTCAACCTAATCTACAAAATTAAAGAATCATTAAGGAAATTATTATACAGCCACATGATGGAATATTAATTAGCTATTAAATCATATTCATAAAGAGGTTTTAATAGCATGGAGAAATGCTCCTGATATATAAAATTAAGCAGTCTACAAAGTTATACACATAAGTGATTACACACACACGTGTGTGTGTCTGTGTGTTAAATATATATGTGTGAAAATACATCAAAAGGTTAATGCTGAATGATTGAATTTTGAGTAAGATCTTCATATATTTTATACTTTTATGTATCTTCTTTAATTTAAAAACAAAATTGTTCAAGTATTAAAGAAAATTAAATAATAATGTAGGTAAAAACAAGACATGATGAATAATGTGAAAACCCTGCAAGTTTATGATGAAGCTAATTCACTAAATAAAGAAATTGTGTGCATCTGAAAGAGGGTATGAAGAACCCAGTCACAAAAGAAAGACCCTCTTTTATCGTAAAAGATAAAAAAGAGACAGTTAAGCATAAGAACAAAAAATTAAAAGGGTACAGAAAAGTCAGGTCTATTAGAATCTAAGGACCAGATAAAGAAAGCACTGCCAATGTTATTTTTACGGTGGAAAACTATGAAATAATCATAGTAAATAAGTTACGAAAATAAATTATACACTTAGTGTGAGGAGGGCTACTCCAGGTCTCAGGTTAAATATAAAGAAAGAAACTACTTGGTATCAAATTGTAACAAAACAAAATTTATAGTTCCTCATTTTGTCTTCTACAAAATTGATAGCTACAATGACTGCTTTTTTCTTTGCTTTTGCCAAACCCACTTAAAACACATCTTTAAAACTCCAGATAATGAAAACTATATACTCAAGTATTTGTATAATTCACAAGCTATGTCTTTTATAAAATGATATTTTAGCTACCACATTAATTAGTGACAGTAAGTTGTAACTTACTATATTTTCCCTTAGCTTTGTTTGGCTGTAAATGCTTCAGAATCATTCCCACTTCCGACTGCCTGACAAATTGATGGCAAGTCAATAAAAACATGGGGTAAAGAGCAGCCCCACTAAATCTCTTACACAAAACAGGGGATTCAGCGAATGCAGTGATTTTACACACAGTAGGGAACCAGTAATTATCAATTGATCATAAAGGAGAAAACATCGAAGTTTGGCATCTTACAACTATGTAAAATCTTCACAAACTAGATTAGTTTTAGTTTTACCTAAAACATAGGGAACAGTCTGAGAAGAAACTATGTGCGCAGCAGCATGAAGGAGAAACCTAGCTTCACTTCAACGAACACCTTACGGTAGTACAGTGGGGACAACACCGAAAACTGAACCAACAGGAAGTTACCTGCGACGTGTTAGGGAGGGCCAGGACAGGGGCGTGACCTAGAAACTCTAAGACCAAATTGGTATAAAGAATAACTAATAAATTATTTGAAGGTATTAATAAAAATTATAAGCTAAATCAAAAACCCTAAGTATAATTCCCAAATAGGCACAGACAAGAGTAATACTGAGCCCTACAGACCACAGGGTTCTTGGAAGAAAGTGATAATGGTCAGATAAGGAAGGATAAATGCCAACTCACAGAACAAAGAGGTACACTAAAAGAAATATAAAATATTTTTAAAAGAGCGAAGAATTCATCACAAATAATTATTTTGATGATATATAGCAGTTAATTTCTCCCTTAAAACTCAAAACGCTACATCTTTGAAACAGGCACTAGGCCTTAACTGTTACATGTCTAACAACTAGAAAAAAGCCTGAAACAAATTATGAGGAAAAAAGAGTTATGTTCACTTTCTACAGCTCACATCGCATGTGTAAACTTTATGAATAATGATCATATAGTGTGTGACTTCTTATTTTTGTGTCTCTTGCATTTACCATTTTTGAAGCTCCAAAAAAATACATAAAATAAAATCATCTGAAGTTTTTCCTCGTATGGTTTTCTCATACTAACTTCAAATTCTTAATTATGTGTGCATTTTCTGCCTGTACAGCTCTCATATTTAAGTTTTTTGTAAGTGGGCACTTAAAAGACTCTTTAGAAAAACTGAACCTTAGAAAATATTCAATTAATTCTGCTATCAAGCTAGGGCAAAATCTGAAACAGACATATTGAAATGCACAAACTCTGACATCATACTCACCAATGACAAAGAAACCAATATTGACAAATGAAGCACTGTGAAAAGAGACAAAATAAGGTCCAGTCGAATTTCGACCACACTGCACCTTAAGACACAGAAAGTCACGGTTCATTTCTCTAGAACTAGATCAACAAACCATGACAGATTAATGATGATCTTGTTTAGTTAAGTCTGAGCAATACTATATTGCTCCAACGCATGAAAAATGTTACATCTAGTGACTAATAACAACAATAACAACATTTGTTGAGGCTTCCTTTATTACGATTTTACACGGACTACGCCATTAGATGCTCTCAACAACCCCGTGACGTAGGCGCCATGATCAGCCCAAGTTTACAAATATGAAAGCTGAAGTGTGAAAAAACTAATTAAACCACGGTCATGCAGCTAGCACGTGGCAGTGCCTAGAACGCAGATAAGCCTGACTCCAGCGTCCTCACCTATCCTTCAAAGGCAAAATAAATAAATAAATAAATAAATCCCCACCAACATTTGTTGCTACACACAACATTGTTTTTCTTAAATATATGCACTTGTGAAGATAACACTAGTCTTCATTAAAGTAAAGACGAAGTAATACAGTGTAACAGGTTTCTCAAGTCTTTAGGATTTCTACACACTGTCGCAGGCAACATACTATCCTTTGCCACAGCCCCACCCAGCTAACCCTGACCTACCCAGAGCTGTCTGCCCCACCTTGAGAATTTCACGGTATACATACCTACATCTTTAGTTGTAAGCAATACCATTTATGGCTCAACTCAAATCTTGCTTGTGACTTCAAAATACATTTTTAATAAAATGTATATTCAAAGATTTTGCCACCTTTCTTTTATGGAAAACTCATGTAAAATTATATATATATCATCACATACTTCAATATCAACTCCTAATTAAGAAAACAGAATAAGAAATTAAAATGTTATTTTTCTCAGGTTTAATCTGTTCCATTCAGCAGCAGTAATGATCTCATCCTATATTCTACTACCTTGAAGAAACTCAAAGGAGGATTTTTTTCTGAGGACTGCTATAAAATTATCACTGACATTTTAATTAAAAAAAGAAATGTATGTAGAGTAAACAGGACATTTCCTCGAACAGTCTGCAGTGGCTGCTCCATTGCTTCTTTATACAGTCTTGGTAAATTATGCAGGCTCTCACTAGGCAGAGCAGCTGTATTTCAATGTCTTCAGTAATGTAATCTACATTTATCATTATTTTAATTAAGCAGATTCTTAATTTGATACTTTCATTGCAAAGGAAAAAATACCTTATTCATTTTTTTTTTTTTTTTTTGGTAGACAGCATCTTGTCAGTCTTGTAAACCAAAATTTAATTTTAAATATGTTTCTTACTGCAACTGGTCATTATTTTAAAAAGAACTACCACATTTGGTTTACTAAGAGCTTGTTCATTTTCAACATACCAGCTTAAAACATTGGTTCTTTCTTTATAAAAATAAAAAAGACACTTTTGCGGTTCTCAGTTTTAATCTAAGTGATATACTAAAAACAATATGTGGTTTATTATAATATTAAATTCAAAGTTATTCAAAATCAGTATGAAGCACAAATACGAACCTTGCAAGACAAACAGTGCTTTACTCAATGTTGAGAAAATTCAATTCAGAAGCTCTGTTCAAGATTATTTTTATCATCACATCATTTGAAATATCTGAATCTTTAGCTAAATCCATTATTATATAATACGACAGCATTTAATCTTGAAGACAAGTTCTGAATTTTTCTTCATTTCCCATTATTTGTAATTACAACAATCTGGTTGACACTGGAAGTGTATGTTTTAAATGGTTCATGGAGAAACAATTCCTGCAATATTAAACTGTCATATTAACTTTACATTTTAATATATATGGTATCTCAAATCTTATATATCAATAAGAGGAGGCCTGGTGTTCAAAAAATTTGATTTTAGCATGCATTAATTGAGCACTTATGTGCCAGGTACAGAATTAGGTGCTTTGAATCTAAACCAAAGTAGAACAAAGCCTTTGCACAAAACAAAAGGGTTGTGCGTGTGTGTGTGTGTGTGTGTGTGTGTGTGTGTCTACAGTCACATACATTTATGGTACAGTATTGAGAGGTTTTTAAACTTTGTTCCCTTGAAGGGAAGGAACATTAGGCTCCCATCTCCACTTCTGCCTGAAAAGTTCTACTTTGATGTATTTTTAATCACCAGTCTTTTTGTAGTTGGGTGGAGAAAGCAAGTCCACTTACCTAGCAAATATGAATAAGGGCTCTAAATTACTATTAAGAACACTGGTAAATGAAAACTATCCTATGTGTTCCCAGATACACTAAGGGAAAAAAGTGAAAGACTCTTTGTTTTTTTTAGTTTTATTTATTATCAGTTCTCACATGTTGCCAAATATTGGTTTCTGGGTAAATGTCTACTGAAGTTGAATTTGTAAACATGGCCCATTTAAGAAGGTTGGGAACGAGGTCTACAGGGCATCGAAAGTTCACGCTCATCTCATCTGGTCAGTCCACAGCTTCAAGGACCGCCGTGCCAGTTTCCAGAGTCCCATACGTCATCAAATGGCATGCTGCAGGGATTTTTTAGAAATCTAAAGTTCACTAAGTGTGTTCTAGGTTTATATTAAAATTTTCCCATAGAAAACAATGCTATTTACCTCCCCATTTTGGTTTTTGGAATACAGTTGCCATTGAGCATATATAATGACGTGGCTAATTAATAAACATTACCTGTAATCCCTTAGGAAAACTAAAAGATGAGCTAGTTTTTTCCCCCATTTCGCAGATGAGATTAAGAACTGTGTTCATTATTACACAGTGAACATGGAGAAGCTAGGATTTTGGGCTCATGTTCTTTTTACTAAAATATTTCTAGAAACAAGATAAACTTAAAGATTTTTTCCTCCTCTAACCATAGCTAAATATGATGCCTGCTTTTATTATCATCTAATAACTTCACATAAAGTTGTGTTTTATAACAAAAAATTTAACTATCAACATACACAATCAAATAGGTAACCAAAAAAGAAAGGAAGGGACATGTAAAGTGCAAGCCAATGCTAATAAATAACAAGTCCTCTGGTCAGTGTGCAACTCCCCTGGTTTGAATTCAAATAATGTCACGTATAAAGCTTGGGTTACACAATTCAGGAACAAGTAAAAGTTTAGTTCTAGGGAACACACTCGGGCTCTAATTAAATAGAAGAAATGAGTACAAAGAAACTAAACTATTTTTTTTAAATACTCCTATTGGAACTCAACTTCAAAAAGATATTTCATGAAGACACAGTACAGCTTGTAAGCTTCCTTCTATCTCAAATTACTCTGATGAATGTCTGATAAAACTTGAGATTTACCACTGGGTAACAACAAGAGGTAGCCAATAATTCTAAATGAAAACTCAGAATAGTCTTTTGTTCCCTTTGTTTAAAGTAAAGCCGCTAGTGAAAAACAAGAATGTCTACTTAGGAAAAAGGAGTCTCTTGTCTGAGCAAAAATTACGTTTAAATATCCGGCTTCTTACCTGAATATTCCAAATGGTCTACATTTAGCTACTGTTCACTGAGAGACTATAGAGGGCACTGTTGCATCAGCTTTGAAGCTTCACAATGGAAGCTTAGGAAAACTGTAACGTGTAATTTCTTTACAGGGTCAAACGCATGGAAATCTACTAAGCCTAATATAAGGGAGAAAACCAAAATGTATGTTTTTCTAAAATAGGCTAGACTTCAATGGGGCAAAAAAACTGAACAAAAACAACTGTCAAATTGAGAGCACTGCCCTGCACACATTCCGCACTCCCTTTTGTAGTGCTTTCACGAGAAAGGTAACTAATCATAGCGCCTCCTTATCCAATGGAAGCAGCACCCCGGTGCAGCACCCTCTTCACAATCCATAGCAAAATGAATGTGGCACCTCATGCAGCCCCCCCCCCCATGATTCTATCAACAGAAAGAATGCAGTCTGTTTGCATACTTTTGTCTAAAAGGCCAATTCCATTTGTCCCCTGTTTGGGTAAAATGACAGCTACAGATCAATCACTCTCACATGAAAGTAAACACAGTACAGGAAAAAAAACACAAAAAAAGGATCAAAACTGAATTCCTCACCTTTTTTAAACGTAATTTTATTATACATAAAAATTCAAACTCAAAGCAAAAAAGAAAAAGCAAGTGTTCCCTCAAAAGCATGCATTTTGTGCTATTGTGCAAGAGGACCGGACTATAAAATAAACAAGTTGCGTACAACAATATTCACGAAGCTTATAATTACACGTGCATGGTAGTTAACTAAGCTTCCACGTATTTTCTGTTCTCTCACGGAATTCTGTCACAATTCTTTGAAACTACATTAAATTAAGTACAATGCCAAAGATCTTTTAAAACATACGAGTATGACCACAATGTATTATAATAAGAGTAGTATATAAAAGATAAGGCTTCCTATTAATCAATTACCACTTATTTTTTTCTACTTACTTATTCATCAAAATTAAAAGTTTTTGATGCTACAAATAATACAGGAGGAAAAGGGAAATCAAATGATTGTATTTTGGTAGTTTAAAAACAATGACCTGAACTGCTAAACCACATCATGACCAGACCACTAGAGAGAATATGCAAAACGAGAAAGCAGGATACCCCATGAATGCACATCCACTCATAATGCCGTATCACAAGTTAGATAAATCAACATTCATACATTTAGTATCACAAAACTAAGGCCTCTAGTAAAGAATCCCAAATTCCCTGGAAAAACTGTATACAACTCATTCTGTCACTCTCAAGTTTCCAGAGAGATTAACACTTCTGAAATCAAAGTGCAAAACTGTGGGAGTGTTATAATTCGTCAATAATATGTCAATCTAGTCATAAATCAAAAAGAGGAGAAGGGGTTTCAGATGGTATATAGATTTCATTTTATTACAAAAGCACCAGTTTAACAAGTTATTTTCAGCCAATAAAAGTCAAAAGTAAAGCATTGTTAAAGTGGCCAGTACTGACTCAAAGGCTTTAACTTATTAACTTAACCAAAATGCTACTTGAATATCAGTCAATTAAATTATTAATTTACGAGTTTTGCTTAGTCTACGCTGGAGGCAAGGCAGTTTGTATCAATAGGTATGTTGAATGTACATAAATAAACAGAAAGCTTTTATAATAGTCTAATAATACACTAAACATAACAAAACAACTCTTTTTAATGGACAATGAATGCACAATCTTATGAACCAAGTTTATATAAATGGGCTATATAATTTAAAGAAGCTGTAAGATTCTGTAGGAACTAAAGGCACAAATTTAGAAAAACATAAGCCTACTGCTTTTCACTGATCTGATAAAATACTTACAACAGAATCAAAGTGCTGCTATGGCTGTGAAGAGTATGTCACACGAAATCTCAAAGAAATCTAAGAGCAAATGTCTTGAACTCTGAGCAAATTTACTCGCAATACTATTTTCACCTACCATAAGGATGACTGCAAAAAAAAGATAACGTCTTTTTAATATTCAGGATATTTAACTAGATATTTTAGTTTACTATTATAAAAAGAAACAGTATATTAAAATCAATTTTAGTTAACTCTAATTTATTCAAAGCTTGATTGTGAGCAATAGTTGCTAAAAGGATTCAGCATTGTTGATTCACACACAGGCATTTTACTTAACTACATTGGATAATAGCAGTGCTCCTAAAGGAGTATAAAAAGCAAAGTGATTAGCAGTCATTACTGTTAATTAGTGCTCACATTACATTCCTTGGGATGAATCTCCTTTAAGTTGAATACATGTAAAGTTTATTTCTGAAGGACTGACAAACCTTGCTTAGGTAAGTACTGGAAAAAGCCATCAAGAACCCATAAGTAGAATAAAAAACAGGGACAGATCAGAATCCAATTAGCATGTTGAAGTTTTTAAACAGGAAAAGGGTTGAGGGGAATGAGTAAAACTGGAAACTCATACTTCACATTCTGCAATCTCACTGATAAAAGGAGGAAATGTGTGTTTATCAAACTTGCTGTGAGTGCACAGTTCATTTGGAGTCCTGTAAGCAATCGCCCCACCGCCCTTCCAAATGCATGTGAAAATCTTGAAAAGTCAGAGCATCATATTCAGCAAGCAAGGTCACTTTAGAGATGCCCTGGAAATGGGAAATTAGGAAAACGTGGCAATCAGGGGTTTAGGGCCGACCAGAAAAAGCCCTGAGGCTTCCCATCTCTCACCACCAGCCAGGCTGTCTCTGCTTATTCAGTATTAACACAACGGGGCTGTGAGCGAATGAAAAGAGCTCCCCGCACCTAACTGGGACATTGGCTTTCTTGTTTGGAAAATGACAGGCATTTGTCACAGACAAAAAGAAAGAAAGAAGAAGAAGAAGAAGCAGAGGAAGAAGAAGAAGAAGAACTCAAACACAGCTTTTCAAGAACCAGCTCCAAAAGAAAAGCAGGCTCCTGGTGCAGCTTTAGAAAAAGACCTGGGGAATGGCGACATCCTGTTGATGATCAGGTTTCCTTTCCTCCTGTACCGTCCTGTGCAGGTTAAAATGGAGCCCAAACACTCAACAAAGAGGTTTCAACAGCAATCAACGCATGCTTGCTACAAGAAAAAAGTTTAAAAAGTCAAACATGCAAAAATGATCTAAACGCTCAATACTTTGCACATACAGACTTAATACGTATCCTTCAGACATTTTCTACACCTATATTTATACAAATACATTTACAAAATGTATTATACATATAAGGTTTTGGTAATCTATTTCCTTCTCTTAATAATATATACAGATGTATTTCTGCAACTTCAATTTTGATGTTACACAGTATGCCACTGTATAAATACACAATAATTAGCCAGTCATTTCTAAATCTAGCAATACATCTTTAGTTTTTTCCTCAGAGTAAATTCCCCGAAGTGAAGCCGCTTGGTAAAGAGAGAGTAGAGTGTATTTTGGGGTCTGATGAGTTCTGTGAAATTACCCTCAGAAAGGCTGAACCACTTTTCTGGGCTGCAGGCAGCACACAGGGTACCCATTTTTTCAACACCAACAGCATTTCTAAATCCTGCCAAAGTGGTAGGTGCAACTTTGAGCTAGTGAGGTTGAACTTTTTTTTTTTTTTTTTGCATTTTTTGCATTTCTCTTTGAAACGTCTCTTCGTATCCATATCCCATTTCTTTATTTGGAAGCCAGCTTTTAAACATCCAAAAAATAGCTAGAGATTCCTTATCAAATGATACCTACAGGGGTGTCCAAGCTTTTGGCATTTTGGGGGGCCACACTGGAAAAAGGGGAGCTGTCTTGGGTGACATACTAAATACAGTGTAACACATAATCACACAAAAAAGCTCAGAATGTTCTAAGTAAATGTACGATTTTGTGTTGCGCCACATTCACAGCCCTCCTGGGCTGCATGAGGGCTGGACGCCCTGCTAGAGGGTCACCAAGAGTATTTTAATCAGCAGACAGTGATCGCACAGACAGTCAAAAACCCTATTAGGGTTGGTAACATTGCATGGAACTATTTGACAACATATTACATTATAGAAGGGAATGCCGCATCCCACCCAAAAAGAAAAATAAAAGTTAAAAGCTCAACTGGTGTTGCAAAACAAATACCACCGCACTGAAGCTAACTTTGCTTCCCTGACATAGGAAACCTACCGTAATAAGCGGCAGAATCATCAATGTTTTGCTGTTGCTGTTGTCTTTTTTACTTCTATTTTACTTCTTTTACTTCTATTTTACTTCTTTTACTTCTATTTTACTTCTTTACTCCAGATAACAATTCAAATATATATAAAAAAAACCCAAATTGCCTTTTTAGCTATTTTTATAAGTTAAGGAAAGAAACTATAACTATGGGTGATTGACAAGTTCCTTACACCATTATCTTGAATCAAGGACTTCATTAAAACATGTTTTTCTGGAGAAAAGTACCCATTTTAAGAAAAATATAAAAAATTCCCCCCATCCTAAAAAGTCCATTCAATTTAGGAGTTCTCACTGAACCAAGAAACTAACAAAGTAACCAAATATACCAATTTGTAATTCATCTGCAGAAACAGGTATAAATCAGAATGTAATTTCAAGCTGCAGTTAATGTCTTTTTTTTTAGACAAATAGCTTAAAAACTTGAAAAGCTGTTACCTAGAACAGTGCTTCTCAAACTGTCAAGAACTTTTTAAAAAAAATTTCTGAACTTTTGAAGACTGAAACTTCTGTAAAATATAATTGAAATGAATTATCAAAACTTAAATTGTAAAAAGAAATAAAATACAAGGCCAAATTTTTATTATTAGATTCAACACATAAAATTACTCTCAAATGACTACAAAAGTTTCTCGATGCTTAGTTTCAATTTCTATAAATAGCTGACCTTGGACCAGTAACAAACACTTCATGGACCAACACCAGCCCCTAGACCACACTTTGAGTAGCAATGATCTAAAATTATTCTGAGAGCTGTGAAATGAGATGAGATCAAACACAGATGCATTACTTTGATCTTAGTAACTCTACTCCCTTATCAAACCACATGCCTGCCCCTCTGTCTCACTGCTCAGTCCCACATGCCTTATTGGTTTATATACAGGCTGGGGCAAAGTAGGTTTATGATGGATTGAATGGAAAATAATACAATAATTAATAAATAATAATTCAAGAACAGACTGTTTCGCATACTCACAACTGTAAGCCTACGTGTGCCCACCCTCTACATGCTGATATGCATAGTTATATGGTGGTATCTGCATGAATTAACATGAACGTCACGATGGGAGTCAGCACAGCGCAGTTGTTAAAAGGAGTGTTCTACCACTTCCGAGCTGTGTAACCTTAGACAAGTCACTTAAGTTCTCTGTATCTCAGTATACTTATCTGCAGAATAGGGATACTAAATCAGGGTTGATGTCAGGATAAATTAGAATATGATGTATAGAGTATATTATAGTGCCTGGCAGGCAGCACTACATAAACAATAGCAATTATTACAATAAGACAAAAAGATCTGAAAAAATTCACATGGGTCTGGGCTTGCTAAAAATCAATGTAAAAAGAAAACCAAGTAAGTTGCATGTTTTACAGTGTCCACACAATAAAAACTGTCCAATATTTATAGCAAGGCAAACTATTATAAAGACTAAGTCCTGAGAGAAATTTCCCCCTTGGATCATCATAAAGTTGAATGTGTGATATGGTGAAAATTCTCAACAGCTTCCCTAAAACAATATACAAAAAAAAGACTGTGAGCGCCTCACGTGGACAAAGCATTAGGACAGGCACTGCCGAGTATCCCCAGGCGAAAGCACATAGCCCAGCTTTCAAGAGGCTGTAAGATAACAAATTAGATATATTACATATGCAAATAATTGTGTAAAACAAGGCATAAGGTAATTACCCAAAGAGTAACTAAATGCAAAAGCAACTCCAAAAAAGAAAGTTACACATGAGGACATCAAGAACAAACCTTCTGCAGCCCTATCCTTCTCTCCTTGAAGATGAAATCCAAAGGCCCATTAAGAACCAGCCCGAATACATACAGGGTCCAAGTCTCTTTCCCTTCTTTGGTCCCCTTTACTTCCTACCTGAAATTTTAAGTAACTTTGCACTTTATTATAATCTTTGAGATCTCCATGTCCTTTTGGAGAGATGCATGGCCTACTGGGCTGCCCTCGGGTACTACCTCCATGCCACCCTCCTCTTCACTCATTAGAAACCCAGGAAGGCCCTCTGACCTCGCAGTACACACCACACGCAGTATGTTACAGGCTCAGAGGACAACTGAGTCCTGACTTGGGTAGTCACAAATACCCGCAGGCTACTAAGCTTCCTGAAACTGGGAGTTAAAACAGTGGTTCTTAATCTTTTGAAGAGAACAGATCACTGTGAGATTATGAAATAAATTTGGACCTCTACCCAGAAAATTTGGACAAAACTTTACAGTTCAAAACATCCTCCCTCTCCAAATTAAGAAATACTGTCTTAAAGTATCACATTATCCTGCACTAAAGTTCACTAGACTGATTCTTACTAGCATTCTATGACCAAGTCTGGGTCATATGACCACTCAAATCAGCACATGAGGGTTAGAAGTCACAAAAATAACTATAAGACCAATAAACATTAAGAAAAGAGCTAAACTGTGAGGGGCTCAAAAGGGAGGACCATGGGTTATTTATCAAATAATGATGAGTCTCTCTCTCCTCTTCACCTACCTGCAAAAATACTATGTAGAAAAGAATCCATGAGAGAACCAATCTTAAAACAGACCATGGACCATTTCAAAGGCTCTAGAGCTAATCCTAGGGTAGGCAGCAAAGAATTCTGCACGGGGGAAACAATAAATGTCTAATAGACAGTTGCTGCCTCCTCTCCTTTGTCAACTGATTTTTACAGAAATTTACAAGGCCAATATTAGCTTGATTTTGACAAGGTTAGATAGGCTTAACTTTGTTCAGTAGTTTAACTTAACAACAGCTCATTAAGCACCGACTGTATGCAAGAGAGTACACAAAGTTCCCGCAAGGCCCAGCACTGCAGATGGATAAGTGTGGTATAGTTCTCCTGGCGTTGAGAGGTAATTGTTCCTACATACAGGATTGCACATAATAACCCAATTCCACTACCTCCGGACAAAGTCAGTTTTCCATATCCTCTTTTAAAATTCTAAATTCTCTAAACTCAGTTATGTAACTGCCAATGGAAGTCCTTGCTTGAGGCTTTTTACAAATGAGTTGATAGGAAATGTACTGATTCAATTTTAAAAATAAACAAAGAGGTAAATCCTAAAAAAGTGCCAAAGTAATTTTTAATAGAAAATACCTATCATTAACAACCTTTCTCACTGCTGAGATCACTTCTTACCTTCTTCTGAAACAACTCATGCCTCAGTTTACTCATGTGGGCAACTAGATGGGCAACATTAACTCCACATGTCTCCTGGAAGGCTGAGCTGTCTGACGGAACCTAAAACACGACCTGGGAGGACCCCAAATTATAGGAACAAATGTTGAAGGATAAATTGAATCCAATATGTAATATAAATTTGCCCCCATTAAAACCTCTTTCACAATTTGAACGATAACCATTCTTTTTCTTCTCTGCATTAACATACTAATAAAGTCAAGAGAAATTACACTCATCTCAATGCCAACTTGCAGCTACTATTTAATAATAATATACTAATAGAACTTTGTATGCAATGAAAAAGATGACTTTAATCAGCTGCACTGGATTATTTTGGAAGCAAGACGTTAAAGAGGAAAGACGACCTGAGACCGCCATGAAACTGGCAGGCAAAGAAAAATGGAAAAAACCTGATTTATACAGCATCTATCTTTCTAGAAACATAAAGAGGCTCTCATATGTTTCCCCATTTATTCTCAAAACAGATAAATAAACAACAAGGAGGATATTTCCACATTTTACAGATGGGATAACTAAATTCCAGAGAAGTACAGCAGAACACAGTATCTTCAGAGTTCAATAGTTGTATGGTATCCCATAAGAAATAAAAAAGAATGAAATACAATCTATGCCCCTCAAGGTACTTACAATATTTAAAGAAAAACCCACAATATAAAAGAAAAATAAAAAACCAGTAGCTATGTGTGTAAGGATAGATTAGGAACTATAAAAGAGATACAATGTTTTATGAAGGTTCCAGAGAGGAAGGTACAGTATTGGTGGGGGCATATGAAGGAAAATGTCACACAGAAGATGCCATGTAAAAGAAGCCATTGGAGAGGAAGGCTGTTTCTCACTAAAATACAGTGTTATGCAGCAAAGACAGACCAGGAGGGGGAATAACAGTTTAGGGTGGAAATAGGTTCCATGCAGGAAAATAGTGAGTGGGGGAAAAAGAAGGATTAAGTTGAAGTCACTGCACAGCACCTAATGGATCAATGGGAAGCAACAAAAATTTATGATGAAGTGACTGAATCTACAATTTAGAAAGATTTTCCTGGCATGAGTTTGCAGGATAAATTATAGAGGGTCAGACACTGAAGAAAGACCCTAAAAACAATACAAGGAGTCAATTAATTTATAGTTTAATGCCAGTTTAGTCTGACATGGTGCCCCAAAGCCGACAGAACCTATTAAGACTTTATATTTTGTAAATAAGTGGGACTACATCAAACTAAAAAGCTTCTGCACAGCAAATGGCACCATCAACAAAATGAAAAAGCAAATAACCAAATGGGAGAAAATATTTGCAAATCATATATCTGATAAGGGGTTAATATCCAAAATATATAAAGAACTCATATAACTCAACAGCAAAAAAAAAAATTATAAAATAGGTAGATGAATGGAATACACATTTTTCCAAAGAAGATATGTGAATGGGTCAACAGGTATATGAAAAGAAGTTCAGCCCTGGCTGGTGTGGCTCAGTGGATTGAGGGCTGGCCTACGAACCAAAGGGCCCCCTGATAGATTCCCACTGAGAGCACATGCCTGGGTTGCGGGCCAGGTTCCCAGTAGGGGGTGCTCGAGAGGCAACCACACATTGATGTTTCCCTTTCTCCCTCCCTGCCCCTCTGTCTAAAAATAAATAAATAAAATCTTTTTAAAAAATAAAAAAAATTCAAGCAAATTGAAAAATGTACATTAAAAAAGTTCAGTATCACTAATCATCAGAGAAATGAAAATTAAAAGTGCAAGGAGGTATCACCTCACACCTGTTAGAATGGCCATCATCAAAAACACACTAGATAACAAGCGTTGGAGAAGGTGTGGGGAAAAGGGAACAGTTGCGCAATGTTGATGGGAAAGTAAACTGATACAGCTATTACAGAAAACAGTACGGGGGCTGCTCAAAAACTAAAAATAGAACTAGCATATGATCCAGTAATCCTGCTTCTGGGGATATATTCACAGGGAACGAAAACAGGATCTTGAAGAGATATCTGAATCCTATGGTGACCGCAGCATTATTCACATTAGTCAAGATATGGAAACAACCTAATCCATAAAAGGATTATTGGGTAAAGATGTGGTATACATAATTAAACATAATTATTAAGCCATGAGAAAGAAGGAATCCTGATGTTTGTGGCAACTTGGGTGAAACTTGAGGGCGTTGTGCTAAGTCAGTGTCTGACTGTGTCTACAGGAAGACAAACACTGCATTGTATCATTTATATGTAGAATCTGTAAAAGCCATGGTGAGTAGAGTGATGGGTGAGAAGCCCCGGGTGGAGGAAATGAGGAAATGTTGGTCAAAGGATACAAACTTCCAGTTTTAAGATGAGTAAATTCTGGGGATCTAGTATACAACATGGTGATTATAGCTAATAATACTACGTTACTATATTACTTGAAAGTTGCTAAGAGAGATCTTAAATGTTTTCACCATAAAAAAGTAATGGTAATTAAGTGGCAAAATGGAGGTGTTAACTAATACCATGGTGGTAATCATTTTGCAATATATAAGTGTATCAAGTCAAAAACGTTGCACATCTTACACTTATACAATGCTTACGTCACTTATAGAGCAGTAAAACTAAAAAAAGTCTGTATATTTTGCTTAATTACCAGTAAATAGCTTTTCAATGTAATTACTATGATAATTAGAATCCCACCTGCATGTATTGTTATTATGTTAAATGCACTAGTATCATTCATTTTGCTACCTAGGTGTTTTATTTAGGCAATAGGATAAAATATTCTAGTTGATGTGTACTCCATATAACTCTATGAAGAAAATGTTAAATGTTCAACTAAATTAAGGACCATCAAGACTAACATTTATTAAGAGTTAATATTGCCCTGACAGGCATGGCTTAGTTGGCTGGGCATCACCTGCAAGGTGAAAGGTCTCCAGTTCAACTCCCAGTCAGGGCACAGGCCTGGGTTGTGGGCCAGGTCCCTGGTTGGAGGGCAGCAGGTAGATGTTTCTCTCATACATTGATGTTTCTCTCCCTCTCTTTCTCCCTCCCTTCCCCTCTCCCTAAAAATAAATAAAAAAAATATTTTACTTTATTTTTAAAACATATTATTGTTTATGCTACTACAGTTGTCCCATCCCCCCCCCTCACTCCCCTCCTCTCGGACCTGGCCCCACTTCCATAGTCAGTCTCCACTCCATTCTTTAAAGAAAATAAAAACAGAGGTAATCTTGATTAAATGAACACAGAATATGAAACATCTTCCATCCACCCTGCACCAGGCTAAAGGGATGACAAGGATAGTGTAAGATTTTGAATCGCAACACAGGGTGGGGCAGAAGTAACCTTACAGTTGTGAGTATGCAAAGCATACTATTATTGTACTATTACTATTATTGTACTTTTTTCTATACAAAAAACTGTAGACCTACTTTTGCCGCACCCTGTGTTTGTAACATATAGCTACCATAATTCACTTGGACTATCAATACTGCCCAGTGAAAACTAAATCACTAGCCATGGAACTGTCGGTTTCCAAGGTGCCTTACTTACACAGACGCCCCGTCACTTTTACGTGAGTGCCGCCACCAAGCCCTATCAGCCCGCCTCTTCAGTGCCTCTGCTTCGCCTCTCCCACAGCCGCTCCTCCTCTCCAGGGCCTGGAGTCTTTCAGCTGGGCCTAGCCTGTCCATTTTCCATTTGAATTCCTCATTCCCAGAGTTCCACTTCTCTAATCTATTTTTCGCATTATAGTGGTTCAACCTAATGTCTTGAAGTTTCCTATATAATTTCTCTTGCAAAATCCCTCAAGGTAGTGGCTTTTTAATTTATTTGACCATAACAACATGTTTAACAAATATATGTAGTAACCTAGCATATATAACATATGTATAAACACACAAATACACGTTTCACAAAATAATAATTTATCTCACTATGTACTATGCATTTTGATACTTCCTATTTTATTCTAGTATCTTTCTTTTAAAAAAATTGGTTGTGACCAATTAAACTGAGTTTGGAAAATACTGCCTTAAGGGTTCTCCACTACCCTAATAATCCTTGGCCTAAATTGTAGGACACTCTCCTTTTTAAGCTTTTACTAACCTTTCCAGACTTACTTCCCACTATTTCTTAAATTTTGAGCTTTACACAAACTGAACCACTCTATTTCCCTAATATATTTCATGTCCTACTTTGGTGACACTGACTAACCTGTGCCGTTAGTTTGCAACATTCTTGTAGCCATTCTTCCATTTCTGCCTTCATCCAAATCCAAACATCCTTCATGGATATCAAGTGTAACTTCCCCCATAAGGACTCTCCTGATCCCCCAACAATCCTCCTCTGAATCCTCAGAGCTCCTTAAGTGCACAGTCTAACGGCAACTCTGCCTCGTGTGTTTGTGCGTCTTATCTCTTCAGGGTCTACGAAGGCCGGGACTGCCTTGCACATATTTTTACTCTGCAGTACTGATACATCATAAGCATCCAATTAGCATTTGCAGAATAAAAGACATAAGAAAAGTCTCTAAATGGTAGTACTATACATTACGGTTAACAGTAAAAGTCAAGGTCAACTAATACATGCTTTGGATTCACTCATTTTTTTCTTACATTGTCATGTCATAGAACAAGCCCTTACTGCATCATCTCTTACCAATTAAAAAACCCATCTAAATAGTTATTGATAGTACCACTGTTGTTCATGGCTATTTTATGATTTAGGTACTCCAAATTTACAGAATGAAGATATTCCAAATTTAAAAGGGAAAGTCAATGTAAAACGATGAAGATCTATCATATTGTTATGTGGCCACCAATAAAGTCTTGTGCAACAAAAAAAGTAAGAAGACAACAATAAAGAAAAAAGTAGTTCATACTTAAAAATCTTAATAATGTGTTCTTGGCGATGAATGTCATTTAACAGAGACTATAACAAAGACAAGGTAAACTACAGATCTAGAAATAAAAGAAAGATTACAGGACAGAAACATAACTCCTAGTACCTTAGACAACACAACTCCAGAAGTAGACATCTACAAAAAGTTTTAAAAAATATATGGTAGCACAGTCAGAAAAAAAAAAAAAAAAGCCAACAGGACATAGACACCAAAGACTGAAAAGCATAAAGAACTTTGAAAGACAAGTCACACATACAGAACACACTTTAAAATATGTAGAACAGATGATAAGATAGAAAGAAATTTATAGCCGTAGAAGAAAGGAATAAAAGGACATAAAAATATAAGTTGTTGAATTTATAGAGGCACTGAATCAGGCAAAAGATAAAAAGTAAGAGTACATATGTGTATTTGTATATACTTACACTTACTGCTATCGAGTAGAAAAGTTCGAGGTTGAGGAGACAGAACGATAGTTTTGCTAGGAGGAGGGAGTCACACTTTCTAGGCTTTAGAGGGGATTCTACAGATGAAGACTCTGGACCTGTGGTGAGTTTATAAACTGTAATAAATGACAAGCATGACCCAACATTTTATTTCCAGGCAGACCTTCCTCATGACCTTCCATCATGTGCTTTCTCATGCGTGGTTGGCTCCCTTATCTGCAAAGGCCAGAGATGGCACAGCCTCAAAAAGCCACACCTGGGAGTCAAAACGACACTGGTCTGTGCTAACTCCAGCTCTTCCTGCTTAGATCTCTCGGAATCGACACCAGCAAAGTATTTCTTGTGCCAAGGGACCGGGTTTAATGTCCCAAATCTGGGGAACTGACCGGGCTTGAGGCAGGCTGTTTGCTGCTGATGAGCCAGGTGCAACACGTGCAGGGCTACATGCCTGTTTCATTAGCACTGTGTCTGGGTCCTCTCTGCAAACCTGAGACCGTCTTCCATGTTCCTCCCACTCCAAATCCTTTGGATTTGCCTCAAGCCACCCACCTATCCAGAGCTTTTTTCCTCCTAAGATCCAAAGTGAAAAGAGATCAACGAAGTGATTTTCCATCATAATAAGCAGGTTTTCTAACTTGCAGATACCAAACATGATTTGAAAAAGTATCTGCTCAGCAGTTTTATAAAGTATTCTGCAGCTGGAAATTATTCTTGGTACACTTAGCGGTTATCTGACTGGATACCTTACTTTGAAAAACTTCACTATAGTGCCCATTCCATTCAAGCTTCTAAATAGAAAAACAAAAATAAAATAAAATTACCAATTGTTTTACATCATGTTTTATAACAATGTCATGGTTCCTCTTCATTAGATAAATTTCATAAAAATAATTTCTTAAATTTTGCAACAATTTGTTCAACAATCCTTTAAACGCAGTCACACACCAGAACACTGCTAGACACCAGAGACATCAAATAAAGAGCCCTGAGCATGTCCATGAAGGTCTCACAGTCTGGCAAGAGACAGCCATATAAACAATCCTAGCGATGTCTTGAGACGCACAGCAGAGGTACGGACAGGCTGCCATGGAAGAGACAGGAGTCGCTAAATTAGATCTGGTTTCATTGCAGGGCACGGAAGCAGTGGTTTGGGGAGAACAAAAAGATAAGAACATAGAAAAGCACGGGCAAAAACTCAGATGTTAAAAGCAATCCCCTAGAAATGTAAGCAGCTCAGGATGACTCCGACCCGAAGCGTGGGTAGGAATGGTGGGATCAGAGAGGCAGGACTTCACGGACCTCTTCGTAAAGAGTCTTGTGCGAGGCTAATGTGTTTGCACTTTATCTTAATAGTGCATTTTCATTATGTGCTCAGATTGGCTGACAGTGTGGTAGAAGGGGCAGATGAAGCACAGAGCAAGGTGTGTGCAAGCTGCTAGTTCAGAGATTCCTCCTGCACAGCACAGGTGAAAAACCAGTAAGTGTCAGCAAGAACAAAGTCCGAGGGTCAGATTCCGGAAGTCACAGAAACAATACCAACAAGGCCTGGAGAGCTGATGGTGGTGGCTGGGGAAGGAGGGGCCTGATGAAAGGGGGAGGTTTGCTAGTGAGGCCTGGGTTAGACGCAGGTGGTAGGGTGCAGGACAGTGTTTTTAACTAAGAAGGAAGGACATGCAATAAAGCAATTTCGCGCCAAAAAAACTCTGACTACATTTTGAACTTGTCAAGTTTACCATGCCTATATGATATTAAGGTGAAGACATCACAATCAACTGAACGTACAGGCCCGCAGTATGAGATTACTATCGCGGCCCCAATGGCCAAGTATTTTTGAAAGTATTGCAGTTAAGATGGAAGAAAGAGAGGGATGACAGGATGGTAGGAGGGAGAAGGAGAGAGAGAGGGTGATATTAAAAGAAAAACCGTTTAGATGGTTCCCTATTTTGTAAGCAGTTGGAACTTATTTATTTTCAGGCAAACTGTTGCTCTTGGCCACCCTTCACCCTCATACTATATGTGCAAGTCACCCTTCCCACACAAGGTTCTGCTGCTTCCACAGAACCACGAGACTCCATCTCTTGCTGAGAATGTCATATGATCTAGACCTGACAGGCCAAATGAAATCATCTCCTAAAAATGACAGCACTCATGGATGATACAAGTCAGGATACCGAGTGACAATGAAACATAACTGAATTGTCCTCTGAGATATTTAAAAAGGGAGCTTTCCCTACTAGAGCGTCACTGGGAGCCATCTTTGAACTACAAGGGCCCTGTCTGAGAACAGTCAACAGAAAAGAGAGGCAAGAAATAGAAACAGGGGCACGGAAAAGGAGCAGGACTTTGATGATGTAATTTGTGTCCTGTATCTAGTTACCTTGAAACAAAACTTATTTACGTTACTGTCAAGAAATCTTCATTTTATTTAAGCCAGGTTGAATATGACTTCATGTTCCTGGTAATCAAAAGAATTCTAACCAATACAAAAAGTAAAGTGGTAATTGATATTTACTAAAAAATGTTAAATTAAAATCTGTTTTAAAAAGTCAGTCATTTATTTCTAAACCTTTCTATTAATAGTAAATATTCTATTTCAAAAGGCAGGTATTCACTTACTGTTGTATCCAAATCACAAGTGTCCGTTAAGTAATTCAAAATTATCAATCAA
Organism: Anoura caudifer; assembly: GCA_004027475.1. Classification (NCBI taxonomy): domain Eukaryota; kingdom Metazoa; phylum Chordata; class Mammalia; order Chiroptera; family Phyllostomidae; genus Anoura; species Anoura caudifer. Next base: position 460,904 of record PVKU01000088.1, on the reverse strand, counting down.
TACCAACATATCTAATTAGAAAAAGAATATGAGAGAAGTATCAAAGGTTAGAACAGGAAGACTGAAACTGAATATTTAACTTAATGAAGAGAATTAAACTAATTACATTAGAACAAAATTAACACAGAATTCTGGATCAAAAGATTCCATTACAATGAAAACAAAGGTATAACCTCCAAAAAAAAAAAAAAACAAATAAAAGAACCACAGGCAGGAAAGACAACAATGGACAAAAGGATTTCAATTAATTTCTTGAGTCAGAAAGCACATGAAGAAGGAATGATGACTGATAAATCAACAGTAAAGCTTTAATCTACTGTTTGCACGGAAAAGAAGGAAGCTAAGAAAGAAACGAAACCAGGCCATACTGTCCTGAACTCCGGGTACAACAAATGTGAGACATGAGGCTGAAAAATTCTAAAGTCAAAAGTCTTCACAGTCAGAAACCAAGACATCTGAGAAAACCCTACAATATAAGAGAGAACAAAACATAAGTAAAAAGACCACAAAGAAAACATTGATATTTCAGGGAATGTAAGATGTTTAAAAATCTCTACTCTGTATTTCAAATAGGATGTTAGGGATGTTACAGCATAGACGGAGTAATTTTTTAAAAAAGGGAGAGAGAATTCATAGACAAGTTATTGGCTATTAAATATACGATGGCTAAAATAAAATACGTGAAACAAGACGAGAGACAGGAGGTTTCACTCTGGCAGTGTAACATCGGACAGTCAGAATACCCGACATAGGGAACAGAGAAAACTGAGAGGAGCAAATTACCAACCAATAAAGGGAGAGCATTTCTCGGAGCTACCCTCACAACGCAATTCTCTGGGCTCTGCCATCTTTTGTGCCATATTTGAAATGAGGTTTGCTTCCCTCAAGGGGGGGAAAAGGCACAGCAGCTCTAGGCCTCATCTCCACGCAGCCCTCTGTACAGGAGAAAGAGCTTATCTTCTGCCAACCACCCACCACTCGACGCTGCATTCTATTTCGGTCTAATGCCGGTTAACAAAACCACCCCTGATACAATCACTAGCGCCAGGGAATGCCATGTTGTCACTGGCTTTCAACTGCATTAGTGCCATCCCTGAACCAACATTAAGGCAAAGAGGCGGAGGTATGCTGTTACTCAGTAGGAAACGCGGAAGGGACGCAGGGGAAGCGACCTTCAATGTCCAATGCGTTGTGGTAACAGTTTAGCACAACGAGCATCAGGACATTTATAAAAGTTAACAGAAAGAAAAAAGCGGGTCAGTTCAAAAGCATCATACTTCTCATCAGCAAAATGCTGGAGTACCATGAAGCAATGCCGTCACCAATTTGGGGAAGAATGACTTTCAATCTAGAATTTTAAATTCAACCGATGCTTAGATTAAATGTGAGGAAAGAACAGGAACATTTCAAAATATAAGGATTTGAAAGTATCTTTTCTAAGGAAGTTTCTTAAAGATAAATTCCATTTAAATAAGGGAATAAAGCAAAAAGATAAAGATAGCAGATCCATCAATAAGTGGCTCCAGCCCTGGCTGGTGTGGCTCAGAGGATTTAGTGCTGGCCTGAGAACCAAAGGGTCGCAGGTTCGATTCCCAGTCAGGGCACATGCCTGGCTTCTGCGCCAGGTCCTCACTAGGGAGCAAGTGAGAGGCAACCACACCTTGATGTTTCTCTCCCTCTCTCCCCCCCCCTCCCTTGCCTCTCTAAAATTAAATAAATAAAATCTTTAAAAAAAGGGGAGGGGTGCTCAAACGAGTGGAAAAAGAATATATTGATCATTAAATACACTCTCTATGAAGACATGATGCTTACAGGTATCTTCCAGTAATTACTACATTGCTTACGTGACCTAAAAACACACATAGAATTTGAAAATTACTATATTGTCAAAAAATAATATAGGTTATCTATATGCCAAATTATCTCAGATGAGAACCAAAGTGACATTTTAATATTAAAGAAATTCTAAAGAATAAAAAGCTAGCGATATGGAACCAAGTATTTTACAAATAGTTTGGGGTACAGAAGTCGTAACCACCTGATCTATGAGATATGAAGGCTTATTGCAGTTTAGGAGTTTGCATACTTTTACAAAAGTTAGGGAATTTTTAACTCTGTAAATTCTTCCAAACCTTTCCTACTTCTTTTCAGTAATGAGTCAATTAAACTCCTCACAAAAAGGAACATCTCCTGCTCAGAAATTAGCTCTGATATTTGAGGGTGGGGGGAAGAACTACAAAAACTAAAGACTGACCTACACGTGAAAGTCACAAAATTGCAATCTGTTACAAATAAATGTCCAAAATTAAAATGAATATAAATGCTTTCAATGTCCATTAATATTCAAAGGATTAAAAGAAGCAGTTCAACATTTTTCTTACAAGTGAAGATTAACTTGAAGACTTACAGGTCTTCTAGATTCATTTTTTCCTGTAATTATTCAATTACTCATTAGAATATGTAAGACCACTATCGGAATCTTTGCACCAGTGTTTATACATGGATTTAACGATTACACCTTGGTTATACAATCTTTGTAAAAACAATGTATTTCTGATATTTATGTCCTGAAAATATCCCAAAGGAAAATTAACATTCCCACACAGATAAAGAAGAAACTATTTAGTCCCAGACAACTTGATAATATCTCTTTCAACTGTAGTTATAATTATCACGTACAAACCTCCAAAGCAGCAGTTGTCAAGATTTAACATTAGCATTAATATATGTCATAACTGACTGTTATAAAAGATAATGGCAGGCATCCATTTCTCCAAAGACAGCATGGTTTCAAAGGGAAATTTTTTCTTAATTACTACTAATCTGATAATTTTTAATTAAACTGATTTAGTAATTTATTATCTTTCCCTTTCTTAGAAGGGTGTTATTATCACAAAGCTTCTCCAAAATTATCAGTTATCAGTGACTTTTAAGCAATCCAATTACTTCTCATGTGAGTCCCACCATTTTGTAATACTGGTTTATGCTAAAACTTAACACTCAATTTCTTTATACGCTGAGAAATGAATTTTGAAAATGCAAAATTTCCACCGTTTCATACCTCCATGTGAAGACTGTCCAGATCTTAGTCCTGTATGAAGAGAAGACTATCAACAGCAGGACTCTTGCCCTGGCTTAACTGGCTGGAGCATCCTCCATAAACCAAAAGGCTTGGGGTTCCAGCCCTGGTCAGGGCACATGCCTAGGCTGCAAGTTTGGTCTGTGACAGGAGCCTGGGTGAGAGGCAACCGATCGATGTTGCTCTCTCACGCTGACGTTTCTCTCCCTCTCTCTGTCCCCCTCTTCTCCTCTCTCCAAAATCCATAAGCATGTCCTCAGGTAAAGATAAAAAAAAAAAAGTGGAGCTCTTATGCTTTCCCCCTTGTTTGATAACCAAAATTGTTTTTATTAGCATGTATCTTTCCAAAAGGAAGAAACCAGACCTCTGTGATTTGCTTTGAAAAGTATTCTATGTTATCCAGAAACTAAACAGTAAATTATGGGATTAAAATAAGTGTTTCCCCTATCAGCTTCTGTTTTAAAGAATAAAAATGAAAATGTTGTGACATACGAAATAAAAAATATTTCAGTAATAAAAAATATTTCAGTCCAGAAAACTTTAAAGGAATTTAAATACTTTATATATTTTTTAAATCAAAATCCTTACTTGCTACTAAGCTTTGATCGTATCAAATTTAAAGTATAACATTGAAGTAGTTATTTGGGACTAGCAAATCTATATGACGTGGGTTCAGGACTAATTTCTTAAAAGCTGAACTCTTCTGAAGATGAAAAAAATAAAATTCAGTGTCCCTTGGTAAAAGAAGAGACAGAAATCTTCCTTTCTTTTGTAAAAAAGAAAAGAAAAAGTTGTCATCTAGGAAATATTGATTTAAATTCTCTATTTCTTTCAATATACTTATGAACTGACTATAGTTGACTGGATAAAATTCATCCTTAAGAAGAAGAATACTAAGCTGTATTCTTCTGTATAATACTTGGCTGCCAATGAGAAGATAATCTCCATTAATGAACACCCCCTCTTCTTCCTAAATTTTCCTTCTAAAGAAATTAATAATGAATATACCATGGCTGCCAAACTCTTACACACAGGGACTTAAGTGTTTAATTCCAACCTCTTCTACTAGATTTAAACAAGGCTTTGTTACTCACTTTTTTTCAGGTCTATTCAGATTTCACCCTGTCAGAAAGGGCTGGCTTGGCCACCCCTGCCATCACGCTCATCGCCTGGACCCTGCTTCATCCCCTCTCCTGGTGCTCACTCCTCCCCACCGAGCACAGTGTTCATTTGCTGGCTTTTCACGGCCTACCTCCTTCCACTGGAAAGTGAGCCCCGGCAGAACAGGACTGTGATCTGTTCACCGTCCCACTCCCCAGTTCCTAGAACTATGTATCAAGCACACAGTGCAGAAGGCATTTGCTAGAAAGGTCATCAGCTTCAAAATAATAAAGAAAACAAAAAAACTCAGCTAAATATCATTTGACAATCCTCAGTGCCAAACTATATCAAAAGTTTCATTTTTAAATACTATTCAACACAAAGGCATAGTAATCATTTTATTTTCAATTAAAAAAAAAAACCAAAATATCCTTTCATAGAATAATTGGGCTACTAGCAGTTACAATATTTTTATCAGTAAATAGGTCAATAAATGTAATTTTCTAAATTACACATTAAATTCAGTGAATGTAATCAGTCACTCGGCATACCTTAACAAGCTTCAAAAGCTCATAGAGGTCTTCAACCTCATCGCCTTCGCATCTGGTGTACACGCGTCCTGTATCCACACTCCTTCCTCGTATGGTCCGGCGATAGAGGGGAAGAGCCATTGCTTCCGCGTACAAATCAATGGCATGGTGACCCACTGTTTGATACATGTAGCTGTCCAGCTCATCTGACCCCACTGTGACAATTCAAGTGGAAACAATCAGTAAAACAGGGTAAAAAAAAAGTGGATTTGAAAGTTCATCTAGGTTTTACTGCTTGGAGAGCAGTTAACATAACTTAAAAGCCTACTACGCTATATCTCTCTGCATTCATGAAGTAAAATAAACATGAGTTACACATTTATCCTTAGTTGTACTGAGTTCACATTAGTATTACTCATCTCTACTGCTAATTACAAATACAATTATACATAACAATTTTTAAACTATATACATGTTTAAAGAGAAATCTAGCCAATAAATTTAATTATTCAATTAAAGATTTTATTATATAAATGTTTAATTCATTCGAGGTTACTCACAAAATCATCAAGTTGTAGCAGAAAATCTTTCCCAATTAAATATCTACTTAGTTAATAAGTAACAAACATTTGTGAAAAATTCAGATGCTCTCGCTATGATTTATATTCAGCATTTCAACACAACATATTAACATATATAAATTCAATACTGTTAAAGCAGTTACAAAGGTGTAGAGAAGCATAACTTAAGCTAATTAGTAACACAATGACAGGTGGTGTTCCTCAGTAGGAAGCAGACACACAACCAAAGCTACCAAAAACTTTTTCTGCCTACCCTCATCTCAAACTTAGATTGAATCTTTAAATGTTTTAGTTTATAAAAATATTGATAATCAAATTAATATATATAAAGAACTTTGAGCTTCTTAGCAAGAAACTTCCTGATGTGAGCACATAACTAAAACATTTTACTGACTTCTGGAAGGCCACTTTCCTTTAAGGCTCCATTCAGTCCTAACCACACTGTAACTTTTATTAATGGAAGCCGCATAGCACCAATGGTATGAGATCAAATAAAACCAAAAGGCTCCACTGTTGCCTGAAGCACCTCAATTAACATGCCACAAAAAGTTCCTACTACAAATATAGAGATGGTTTTATGAATTGTATGACGACTTCACATTATCCTCATTGACAGGGACGATTCCTGTCCAGACGACCTGCTGCAAACGCAGCACCATGCATGCCCTCTCATCAGCTTCTCACCGGAGCCAGCTCTCCCCTCGTCCCTCATTAAGGGCCCTTGTGCAACGTGGGTGGGCGGAAATTAAGTCAATCCATGAATCGTTCAATGATCACCGACTTCCTGCTGACTTTAAATAAAGATTAGCTAACCCTCCCCACCTCCAACCCCACAGCCATCTACCCCTCATGACAATTACCATAGTTTCAGCTGACTCTTTCCAACTTTCACTTCATAATATTCCAATAACATTTACTACTGAATTTTTCTCACTAACAATATTGTAAATAAATGTCTCCATTCCACTGAAATACAAAAATACAACTTGCTTGTCATCTCACGCACCCTGCCAGTAAGCCAATAATCCCTGGAAGGTTATATAATAATGACTCAGAACAAGGCAACTAAAACAATTCACATAGAAAAGTTACGGACAAGATAGCAACTGCATGATTAGATCAAGTATATAATATATGTTATGTAAATATCTGCTTTTTAAATACCAAGGCCTTTCAAGATAGAAAGGTTAAAAAACCCACTCGCCCACCCGACCACAAGGGATAGAGAAGCCGCTTTTCTTTGCTAACAGAACACAGCCTGCAAAACAAACCTGCTCCTTCCTTTATAAGACGGAAGCTACAGCACAGTTCCCACTCGCCCTTAGTCAGTTTTCTCTTTACCATTTAAAGAGCAGAAATAGGAGACTATTTTCAAAGCAGCTCACTTCTAAAAGGCCATTATTATTCAACATGGGAACCCCAGTATAAAATCCTAGAGTGTACGTTTATCCTGACCCTCAGTAAAACCTGTTCTATTTCTTCCTATAAAACACCCTTAATCTCCATCTTCTCACTTCACTTTCAGCATTACATGGTCTTAATCACAGAAGGAAAGAAAATTCAAATCTTGGACAAATAACTGCTGGCTATAACTCCCGTCTACTCCAAGGCTAATTCTAGTTATTTCATTATTCATCTGTCCACCAGAGGCATCGAGCTGTCCCAAGTGCTGTGGAACAATTAAAGGAACATAGAAGATATGACTTTTCCTCTGAAGAAGCTTACAAGCAATCTATCTGGGTTTAAAAAGCAAGACGAAATGAATAGAAAACAACTATAAAATATTATTAAAAAATTCAGCAGACTGGCAGATTTGAGGAAGGAAGGGAGGGAGGGTTAACTGACTGATTTAGAACTACCTTCAGATTCAACTACATTTACTGGCTGTCTGTTTCATGCCAGGAACAACGATTAGGGTTTTCATATATACTGCTCACTTAATTTATCCTAAAATAACAGTAGAGAAAAAGCATGGGGTCTTAAAATAAAATGAGTAAAGTGAATGAAAAAGATTTTACTAGAACAGCTATATGGAGTAGTAGCAACAAATAAACTTAGACAAATATTAATCTCTCCTTATTATATTTTAGCAGTTAAAATATTGGTGATTACTTTTTTTTTAAGTTTTAATTGGGAAAGAAATTGTAACTATGTGTGGTGATGGACATTAACTAAACTTGTGGTAATCATCTCACTACAGTGAGATGCTAAATCACTAAATACTAAATCATTATGCTGTGCACCTAAAATGACTACAGGGCAAAATGTCAATTATACCTCAGTTAACAAAAGATACTGCTGAAGTTGAATGTATCCCTCCCAAATTCTTACCTTGAAGTCCTAATATCCAGTACTTCAAAATGTGACCTTATTTGGACATAGGATCTGCAGATGTAGTTAAGATGAAGTCATTAGGGTAGACCCTTAATCCAATATAACCAGTGTCCTTATTAAAAAAGGAAATTCAGCTCTGGCTGGTGTGGCTCAGTAGATTGAGTACCAGCCTACGAGCCAAAGGGCCACCAGTTCAATTCCCAGTCAGGGCAAATGCCTGGATTGTAGGCCAGGTACCCAGTAGGGGGCGCATGAGAGGCAACCGCACACTGATGTTTTTCTCCCTCTCTCCTCTCTAAAAATAAATAAATAATTTCTTAAAAATTTGTTTAAAAAGGAAATTTAGACACAGACATGGACACAGAGGGGAAAAAGTTCTAATTTGGGGAAGTTCATTGGTGAGTAATTTGAAAAAAGTAGCTAGAATGAGGTCTGTGGATTATTTATGGATGCCATCGTCACCACAGACAAAAAGTAAAAGTGAATTACATTTCCCACATTTAGCTTACATCTAAGATGGCTAAACTGGATCTTTTTAATAATAAAACCCATATATTATTATTATTTATCAATATACATCTCTCTTCCCAAGCTCTTAGAGGCTCCATTTTATTTGCCTGCATATTCCCTGAAACACTTGGAAATGTGTAGTGGTAGAATGGCAGTGCACTCCGAATTGAGAGTTCAAATCTCAGCTCCGCAAGTTTGTTCTAGCTATTGTACCTTGGACAAATTTATAAAACTCTGAGCCTCAGTATCCCTGCTGAATAATATGCTCTAGGAGCTCTGGGGAGGATTAAAGAGATTATAATTGAAAACACTTAACATTGAACTTATCATCTACTAGGTGCTAAAAATATATTAGTTCCTTTTATGCTTTTGCATACTGTATACAATAGAATACAATAATAAAGTTGGATTTTCAGTCATTTTGAGAATTTCCAGTACAGTTATATACTTACGCTGGTTTTCAGGTGGCCTTAGATTTGCTAAAGCCACAATCTGATGCCCGGCAGCAATGCACTGCATCATGTTGTAACAGCTGTCCTTCCCTCCACTGAAAACGAGAGAGAAGTATTGGTTACTGACCATTACTCAACATAGAATCACTAGCTATCAAAATAGAACACATTATTCATTCAGCTTTTCAGAATATTTGAGACTACCCTGCATTTGTTTTTTAAAAGACAGTTCTGTTTATTTTTAGAAGGGGAAAGCACGGAGAGAAACATCAGTTGTTTGCCACTGGTATGCACCCTGAACAGGGATAGAACCCAAAACCCAGGCACCTGTGCTGACCGGGAATCAAACAGACAACCTTTCGCTTTGCTGGATGATGCCCAAACAACTGAGTAACACCAGTCAGGGCTGAGGGACTATCTTACACGTAGAATGCGAAACTCCACATGCAATTTCCATAGCATAAGCAAACTGAACAATCGAATCTTAATTTCTAAGGTAGCTGCCCATGAGAGCTTATGAAATTATATGCCATTATAACAAAGACCATTCTAAACAAAATATGATAACTCTTTGATTTGTGATAGTACAATAGCTTTACTTAATATACAAAGTGTTTTGCAAATAAAATGATTTAAGTTTACATTCCAGCTAAACACTTACTATATATACTCCTTAGATGGAATTCTCTTATGAAAAAGCAGAAGAGCATCTGTTCCACTGTAAGAAATCTAACTGCCTTCCATCACCAATTAAAGGATCAAATTAAAAATCTGAGATTCAATCTAATGACAAAGTATGACATAATTGGTAGGTTCAAATTCTGTAGAGACAGAGCAAAACGTCAAATTATAACAATAAGTTAAACAACAGTACCATCTATCAATACTTCAGCTTTCCACCACCCCTATATGGGGGCAGCAAAAGGTTTGAGCACAAATCTAATGAATAGATTGAAAAGAACTTACAAATTCGGATAACACATCTGCCCAAGGTAGGGAAGCAAATCACTTAGTTAAGTGGTACTTCACCCATAAGAAGGTTGAATGGCAAACTATGCTACTGGAGTTTCATGCTCCACTGCAGGGGTGTCCAACTCATTTTCACTGGGGGCCACATCAGCCTCGAGGCTGCCTTCAAAGGGCCGAAATAATTTTAGGACTGCATAAATGTAACTACTCCGTAACTGTTAAGGAGCTGAAATTGCATTCGGCCCCTTGAAGGCAGCGGTGAGGCTGATGCGGCCCCCGGTGAAGATGAGTTGGACACCCCTGCTGCATTGTTGTCCACCACACGTTTCTTCCATTCTTTTATTATTGCACCTCTTACCCTTTTTTGCTCCTCCTGTTTCTTTTCTTTTCCATTGTTACTTGAGAGCTGCAAATGTACACTCAGGGAATGTTTAGACGTATTCACCACCCCCCCACCCCCACAACTGACTTTTTATTCTAGAAGCCGGCATTTTTAGTTCCCGACATTGTCTGCCTCTGCCACATTCTGATCAGTAACACCTGTCATTCCAGAACTTCTCAAGGGGAGAGACTGTAAGGGGTAAAGTGAAGTTATACATCACACTCCCTTTCCTCAGATTCTGGTTTTGCCATAAACCCATCTTCCACAGCTTCTCCTGTTGAACCTCACTGCTCTATTTCCATAGGACAAATGAACTCATTCTTCAGGATATACAGAGCATTTAAGATTAAAGGGTATACCCGCACAATTCTAATTCCTTACAATATTCAAGATTAAAGGATATACATCCTCAATCAGAACTTAGTCTTGTAATTTATTTTAAAATATGCTTTTAAATTTGGTTTTAAAATAGTATTTCCTGTGTTTTGTGGAACACTTCTAACTGGTACTCTAAGTTTTCAAGGTCAAAGTTAGGGAAATACAGAGCATCTTAGCCCCTGAAATGTCACAAAGTACATTAGAATACGTTATGTGAGAAGTCCAATGGAAGATCAGAATTTTAGTTTCTGACTCTGGGACACTAAAGCTGAATCACTCAGTGTTTGTGTTCACGTATTTCATTACGAAGTCAGAGAATGGCCTAGCTAATCCTCAAGGTGTCATTCAACTCTAAAATTCAATAAAATCTTTAGTGTATCAGAAAAAATAATGTTCTTCGTGGTCTAATGACATGTAAGGGTCGTGGTTTCACCTATTCACTAACACACACATACACACGCACACACACACAACATATATATTGCAACTACAGTAGGTTCCCTGTATTTCACTCTGCACATATTCAAGCATATATGCACATAAATGCATATATAGGTAGTATGTAGGTCTTCATGTTCATACGTATGTAGTTATGTATTCATATCTATAGCACATCTCCTAACAGTTTAGCAAGAATTTTCCAACAATGCCTTTTGTAATTTGCTTTATTATAAAAGTAATGCATGCACATTACAGAATATTTAGTGTAATGGATTACATCAATCTTCTTCCCTCCCACATTTCTGAGTCTTCAGTTAGTGTGTTTTTAAATGGCTAAACTTTTGACAAATTGCATTTGGATGTGAATTACTCATTTCCTGACTAATTTTAATTCTTATCTATCTAGATCAAATGAAGACCACAATGGTCAAAGCTTAATCACTCACTTTACAGAAAAAATTCACTGAATAAAGGTACTTTTTGACATTAGTCATTTAAAAATGGCACTGAAATAAAAGAAACTGGGATATTCCAGTCACTCCAGAAAGGGTGTTATGTCAAGACCTTATCAGTAGCAATTACCTAGGGCACTGAACAGTAACATTAAATCTTCAATGGGTTTACAAAGAAAACCGCGTGGTTGCAATGTAGCTCAGACACTATGGAGAATGTCACCTAAATTCAAGTAGCCTAAATTCCCTTTTTAATGTTAATAGCGTTCCCTTTTGCTTCAGTTTACAGACTGAGTATGGAAACATTTTTATTGGTCTGTAGTTGCTAAAGGACTTACTTTAGACACCTAAATATGATCGGTTACTATAACTTTTAAACTCCTTTTGTAATGTGAAGCGTTTCCATAAGGTCACTCTAAAAGGAAAGGTGTCTGAAGCAACAGCAACCAAATCTAGGATGAAAGTGGTACAATTACATCTGTCTTTAAGCACCAAGTTTACGTCCATATCATAAGCAATCCAGACACACCTGGGAGGCAGGTGAGGGAGAGGTGGATTTGTGTAGGAAGGGGCGAGATATTAACAGCCTAGGGTGGAAAGGTTTATGGGATTAGGACGAAAAAAAGTCAGGAGGAAAGGACTGGGGTAGCTGAGCCAAGTCAAGCCGGGGCTACCAAACTTCGCTGCCCATCATTACAGCGTTTAAGAATCCGAACTGAGAGTGCGTCAGGAGAGTTAAACCAGAGTTCTGGCGGTAAGACCCTGGCATCACTAGTTTTTAAAGTTCCCCAGGTGAATCCAACGCAAATCCAAGCTTGAGCTCCAGAACAGAGGGGCGGAGGCCCGCAGAGAGGAGGGACCACAGCCCAAGGCCGCGTGACCAGCCGGGACCGGCAGTCGCCCAAAGGCTCCGCCTCTTCCCGTGCCCCGGAAGGGCCGCTTAAACCCCCGACAGGCGGCTCCCGCACAGAGAGCCTTAGGCTGCTAGTCCGGCGGCGGCGGCAGTGGCAACGGCACCGGCACTTCCCACCCATCAGCAGAAACCGACTGCAGGCTGACCGGGGAAGAAGAAGGCGGCACACGTGCCACGTTACCTGATCAGAGCCGCGACTCTCATGCTGGACGCAGTGCGCTTGCGTGCGGCGGGCGGGAGCCGTGACGTCATAGAAACCGCGCCCAGGCTGATGCGCCGCGGGACCTCGCGCAGGTGTTCCCTCCGCTGCCTGTTCAGGGGCCAGCAACGCGACCCCTGCGGCTGGTTCAGGGACACCTGGCCGGGAGGATTTGCCATATTTGGTTCCTTGTCCCTGGACCAGGGGCCTCCCGGCTCAGAAAGCATGGTGGTTAGGCGCGGCCTAACCACCTAAATGAGGGCAGTGAAGCTACCAGGAAAAGGGCAAAGACCGCGTCGCGCTGCCCAAGCAGTGGTGGTGGATTTGTTTAGGTATGAGAATGTTCAAAGCCACCCGTGTTGAGAGTTGAAGCAATTATGGGTATGCAAAGGGAGAGGAAGTTTGCTCTTCAGCAGCCACTCTGGATAACTGACTTCACCCTTTAGCTTTTTAGCGTTTTTCTCTGTCCTCCAGACCTAAATCTGCAGCTAGCCTGGGTACCTTTAGGCTCACTGTGGTTTTGGCCTTTGTGTAATGTGGAAGCTGAGAGACCAATTAAGGCTCATCACCAAAGCGCAGCGGCCTTTCAGAAAGAAAATCTGGCTTCTAAATTCATTCACCAAGTATTTATTCAGTGCCTTTCACACACCAGCCACTGGTTTAGGCTCTTGGGATACATCCCATGAAGAAGACAAGGATTACTCCCCTGATGGAGTTTATATGGAAGTGGGGGGCGCAGACAATACAGAGCTAAAAAAATTATACAGTACTTTAAAAAGTGGTAACAACTATAAAGCAGATTGAGGGGAATCAGGAAGGAGATGGAAGGGCAAATTGCAGAATTAAAGAGTCTCAAGGTAGGAATTGTTAATAAGGTGAGAGTTGAACCCGCTTAGAGGAGAGTTAGCTGTGTAAAACTGGGATGTGCCCTACGGCGAAGAAAAAAAAACAAGGGCCAAGATCCTAGGGGCTGTGGTGGGAGGTAAAAAGTTTTTCAGGGTTTAATATCTAAATCTACGAAACTTTAATAAGAGAAAATAAATATAATTACATACCTACATACGGGAACACCACATACATGAGAGAGTTGGAGACCCCACATGAGTTTCAGGGTCAAAGAAAAGTGAGGTATACCTGTCATGCTAAAAACGAAGTAAGGCGCCTTGGGACTTAGAGGGTCATTGCGGCACCCTAAGAACAGCAGATGTTCAGTAATTAGCAGTTCGCCTTGACATATGTGAGAAGATAGGTAAGAAGAGGTTATCTCTGATAATCTATGTCATCATGGGCAAGGTCCCTAATTCAAATTCTTCTAGGTAGTTAAAGGTGGCTGGGCAGAAGTTTCTATTGAGCCCACAGGATCACAGCTGCCTTTAGCCTAAAAGTTACCTGCGTACCACAGAGCATATCGGGGGTGACTCGGACTGAACCCCTACAGTGCGTTGTTTTGCTTGTTTTTAGAACAAGGCCAGTCAGTGTGGCTGGAGCACAGAGTGAGCTAGACCGAGAGCAGTGAGAGGTGAAGTTCCGCTGATGAGGGGCCAAAGGAGGTCATACAGGATCTTACAGGCCATAAACAAGTTTACTTGCAGTGAAGTGGGTGGGTGGCCATTGCAGGGTTTTGAACATAGATATGAGGTTTATTTATTTATTTATATATTTTTAAAGATTTTATTTATTTTATCTTTAGAGGGGAAGGGAAGGAGAGAGGGAGAGAAATATCAATGTGTGGTTGCCTCTCGTGTGTCCCCTGCTGGAAATTGGCCTGCAACCCAGGCATGTGCCCTGACTGGGAATTGAACTGCGATCCTTTGATTCGCAGGCCTGTGCTGCATTGAGTAAATTAATATATGTAAGGAATTTAGAATCAAGCCTATTATATAGTAAGCACTCAGTTTTAGTATACTTCAATGTCCTCATGAACTCTGATATTCTTGGCATAAGGGGTGACTAGAGCATTGACTGACAGTCTGCATACCAGTCTCAGTATCTAAAATAATGGAGTGTTAAAATTCTACAGTTGAGGATATTTACCAAATGAGTCAAGTATTAAGGAGTTTGCAGTCTAGTTGGGGAGATAAGACATATATTTAATAAAAATCTACAATACGAGAGGGCATATTTTGAAAGTAACAGGTATGTGATGCATATGGCAAGAGTTCCATGAGGTGCTCTTGTGCTTACCACAGGGTAAATGCTAGAAAAAGGACAGAACTTGAGAGGCTGGCGGAAATGAGTGAGAGGGACAGGTGGACCTTACAAATAAAGGCAACAGACAGGAAAGGGAGTTCACAGCATGTCCCCTCAAAGTCTGCATGGGCGTATTGATTATTTTAACTTACAGTCACTTGAGAAACAGCAGATGCAAGAAGAAGACTCTGACCCTCCTTTTTATTCCTGAAAGCAGGAGATAAAATTTCCCCATAGAAGGTGCCCTCCCTATCTCTGGAGGAAAGGAGACATTCTTATCACCAGAGACAGAGAATCAGGGAACTGGGGCGGAAGGAAATCTGTACAAACAGAACTTGTTAAAATAACTCTTTTAGCCTCTCCACGTATTTTTTTACTTTCCCACAATTGCTCCTCTTTGTTCAACCTACAGTAAAAACATTTAGGTTTGACCGTTCTTCAGAAGGGGAAGGGTCTGTATTCCCTTTTGCAGGCTTCCATGTATGTGTAAGAAATTTTAATAAAACGTGTATGGTTTTGCCTGTTAATCTGCTTTATGTCAATTTAATTCTTAAACCGAGCTAGATACCCCATGAGGGTAGAGGAGAATTTGCCCTCCCCTACACAGATACGAGTGTGCTGTGCTAAGCCCAGTCTGATGAGTAGTCAGGGAATAGTGAAGAAAGGGGAAGGTAGATTGATTGGATGGATAGGATGGTGCAGATTATTCAGGGTCATAGAAAACCGCAATGAGGCATCTCAATACCAGGAAGGGTACTCTAGCTATGTGTGCCATCATTTTTTCAGGAGATTGTGTGAATTAGAGATAATGAACATGGTCAGTGATTTTGATGAAATGGGTTTAGAACACCCTCAAAGCCTCCGCAAACTTTTCCACCAGGGGATATCTTTTCCTTGGCCCTTGCCAAGAAGGGATGAGGAGAGGAAATACTATGATTCTCTTCCTAAAACTACATTCTTGGGATTATGATGCTTTTGTTTTTCTCTGGCAACTAGGCTTTATTTATTTATTCATGACAAATAAATATGCTACAGGATGTGTGTGTCCTGTGGTTAAACCGCACGTTAGGAAACATGTTGAGGCTATTGTCCAAGGGCACCCAGTCTTTGGCTTGATGGTGCTGCTCGCTTCTGGACTCAGCCTAGCGCCTCTGTGTTAAGTAAGAGCCTTTTTTTATTAAGCATCTCTTCTCCAGTCCTCCTCCCTGCCCCCTTCAAAGATTGCTCCTCTCACCATCTCTCACCTCCTTCTTGAAACTTTCTAGCTGAATTCTGTCATGTAAGGACACTTTCTGGTTGCCCAGTGTAGCACAACTACATGTGTTACGTCTTCTTAGGAACTTTTACGTTTCCTCACATTAGGGCCTTCCTCTCAGAGTCGCCATACAAAGCCTCTGTGCTCGAATGAACCATTGGGGCCAAAGTACAGGGGGTGGTTCCAATCTATTCCTGCTTAAAAGGCGTATTTGCAGCTTTGAAATCAACATGTATCAGATTGGTCTCAACCCAGCCACCAGAGTTATTCTTAGATTCATACATATTTTGGGAGGAATTTTAAAAATACCTGACCATAAAATCAGAGCAGTTCTTGACCTCTGGATGAGTTCTATTAGAAATTAAAGGGTAGGTTATATTCTAACTTTTCCCATTGAAGATCTTCCTTAATTCATTCTAATCACCGTGTGTGTGTGTGTGTGTGTGTGTGTGTGTGTGTGTGATTTTCTTGTGCTGAATTCGAAAACAATACTGTGTCAGTCACAGTCCTCTGAGAAGAAAACACCAGCACAGGGTTGGATGTGCCAGGGGTTGATTAGAGAAAATGCCTTCAAAGGATACAAGGAGAGGAAGGAAGAGAGGCCGGGAGACGCTCAGATCCGAGTGCACGTTGGAATCCGGGAAAGCAGACCGGAGGGGAAGAAGGAGTGGAAAGAGCCCAGATTGCAGTATAATCCTGAGAGTCTCAGCCAGGCCACCGGGGGGTTCTGAGCCCGAGTCCATCACAGGGATCGGAACTGGTCAGGGGCAGCCCGGTTCCGGCACTTCCACTGTGCTCAGTCATTGTCCGAGGGGAGTTCAAGAAAGAGCTTGGCCTGGTGCAGACTTCGTGGTGGAACCCAAAGCGCTTCAGCTGGAAGCTACCCATCAGGTCATGATAATGCTCCGCCATGATTCCCGTGAGCCTCCCTTGCTAAGGGTGAGCTGAGAAAGGGGAGATCAATGGGAAAAACTGTAGTTGCTCTCATTGCAGTTCGTTTTGGTCTATTCTGGCACTTACTCTGTCCTCCACCATGTACTCCATATCCCCCCCTCAGCTATGGCCTCGCAGATCTTGTTGACTCACCCGGTCATACCCCCTAAACATTCATTCCTGAGAGGTCTTAGACTTTGGTTGTCACACCCTTCTTACTCTGGGTTTCTGCGTGCATCCATTCACAGTTAGCACCAGGCAAGGCAATACCAACAGACACGCAAGTAGACCAACGGGGTTCCACATGTATCTCTCCTGTCTCCACTGTGCAAAAGCAGTCCCATCTCTTCCTGCTAATCAGAGTCAATTTTTCCCGCTTGGGCCCCTGGATGCAAAAAGTTAAAAGCGCCCTAGTACCAGATAGCTTGCACTTGAATGGCTCACTGCTGTGACCGCTGGCAAAAAGAGAAAGTCTTCGAAGACCAGGATCTCTAACTCTGTTCAGCCCAGAGTTCTAGGAGGTGAAACAAAGTTCCCCAGTGGGTCATGGGGGGCGGCTACAAATGAGGCCATTCTTGCTCTCACCCCTCGGCTCTCAGATCTGTGTATCCTGTGTCCAGCACCACATGGAGATCTCTGCCTTAATGGCTGCCCTACATCCTGAGGAATTGTGTGGCATCATTGCAAAGTATCGTCTCTGAGCTGTTGAGTTAGCTATTACTTCGGTAAGCCTTTCCAGTACTCCACAGGCCAGCTTCATGTCAGCAGTAGAGTATATGACATAACAGATCCCATAGACCCACGTCTACTCCCATATGTCCTCTGTAAAGTGGGGTTTGTTTTTTTAATTGAATGCTCTGCTGGATGGGATTCTGTGCCTGTAGAGCAGGTTGGCAAACCCAAGGCCCGTGGGCCAAACCCGGCCCTCCACCTTGTTTTATCTGGCCCGCTACCTGGTTTCTACCCGGCAGCAGTGCCAAGCTCTCACCTAACTGTTGAGGAGTAGTTACATTTATCCAGTCCTGAAATTACATTCGGCCCTTGAGGCTGATGTGGCCCCCGGTGAAAATGAGTGTGACACCCCTGCTGTGGAGTTAATGGTGCCAACGGAAGCTGTGCTTCCAGGGAAGGGTGACTGGGTTCAGAGACGCCCAGGGAGGCGTGGCCTGCTAGGAACACTGCGGCGGGTGGGTCCGCAAGTGTGGCAGTTGAAAGCTGCCAGGCATCTCTGCTCCTTACAGCAGGTGTGTTTGAAAGGAGACCCGAGTGGGTCAGCTCCATGGCTGCCCTACCAAGACGTAACGACTCACAAAATAACACTGTGCACTGTTGGAGCAGGAAGTATAGAGTGAAGTGTTCATTCAAACTAATAGTGCAGGAAGGAAAGTCAATCTGTATTCATGAAAGTCTGAATCATAAGCAACAGATTTTAAAAGAAATGGTTTAATTTACTTTTAAACAATTATACCAATCCTGAACGTAGTAACATACTAATATTGAATCCTGGCAAAGTGTTTTTAAGAAAACTCATAGGTTAACAGGGAAAACTTATTTTTAACTAGTAATGTCCATTTGCTTATGAGTAATTTGCCTAAATTTTAAGGAACCTTGGTCCAGCAAGACCTCTGTGGGCATAGTGTTCTGGACGGACGGTGCAAAGGTAACTACGGCCCAGTTCATGTTGACAGGTAGAATTCAAGGTCATTCCTTTTATACTGTATTGAAATGGCTGCCTAAGATCCACCTTTCAAAGGTCTTTGTGAGCTCGTTTCCTGGAGTCTCAAAGTGTTACAAATAAATGACTCCTATGAATTCGTTTGTAGAGCCAACAGAATAGGTGAATAGAAAATCAGCCTCAAAAAAACAACAACAACAACAAAAAAAACCTCAATCCTTTGCCAGTTTACTTAAGGGAAACTCTCCATGGCCAAACACTATTGCTGGTAATAAAAAATTGCAAGCTGTCACTGAATTCTGCTTCCTTGGCAGCACATTTCAACGATGTACTGATTGATGAAGACTCAGATAATCAAATAAAAAATGCCACAGGTAGTTACTCCCCCGAGACATTAAAAGAATTTACATCTCAAGTCAAGTGCATGACACTGAAGCCATGGCGCACAGGAAGCCATCATAAATTTTCCTGGTGAAAACTGAAGAAAAATGAATCAAGTAATTATTGGGAACATCATCATGATATGAGTGTCTGATGTGTTTATATTAGTAATAATGGTGGCTTTCCTGGGCCAGGCACTTTTTGAAGAGTTTTATTGTAGCGAACCTGTGACATAGGATACATTGTTATACCCATTTGTAGATGAGGGTACTGAGTACAAGGAGTTAAATAACCTGACTGTCTGAGTTTGGGCTGCCTTAACAAAATGCAATAGTCCGGGAGGCTTAAACAACAGACATTTATCTATCACGCTCTAGAGCCTGGGAAGTTCCGGATCAGAATGCCTGCCTGGTCAGGTTCCGGTGAGAATTCTCTTCCTGGTTTGCAGGTGGACAACTTCTTGCTGTATCTTCACATGACAGAGAGTCTCTTCTTATAAGAGCACTAATCTCATTCACAAGGGTTCAATCTCATGGCCTAACTGCCTCTCAAAGGTCCCACCTCCAAATGCTATCATATTATTAATTAGAGCTTCATGGCCAGCTGGTTACGTTGGCTAAAACACCTTATGTTCAGAAGGGACATTGCCATCATTCACCCCTTGAATCTACTTTTCCTATGATTCTGAGCCGATGGACCCTTTTCCTGAAAAACACAAATCGTTGTATCATATTAATTAACATATTGTGTGAGGTCATTGTTAAACATTGTACGCTTGAGATTCTGTCTCTTTTAGGTATTTTTTTCTTTACTCCATCACCAAGAACGGCAAACTCAAAAGCAGCAGGAGCCAGGCAGGTAACGTAAACCGGTGAACTGGCTGGTACAGGACAATTTGAAACGGCAAAACACCACTCACTTAACACTCGGCTCCAGCTGCCCTGCGCAAATGTGGACCAAGTGTTCCCAAATCTCCTGATTTTCCGAGAGATGACAGAAATCTTCATTTTAATTAATTCATTTTTTATACTGAAGACTAATTTTTAAATTTTTAATCACTGTGCACACCCAATAAAACATATCTGCTTAATTATTAATTTTATAATTAAACTTTAGAGAGCTATTTTTATCTTTACTTAACTAATATTTATTGATGTGCTGTTACATGTTTACTTATCAAAATTGTCAATGCCTATACCCTTTCATAGAAAAATATTTTCCGCTCACATGTATGCAAAGAATGTCCACTGTTTCATCATTAGCAAAATGGTAACCTCATCAGGATGGAGACCTTGTGTTATTCAATTCTAGAACAGTCCTGGCGTGTAGAAGATAATTTATATATACTTACTGAGAAAAATGTGTAAGTAATTAACCTAAATTTTATCAACAGAAACTGGTTAAATCAATTATGGTAACTCCACACAGTGAAACAGTGTTTAAAAACTAAAAAAAGAAAAAAGAAAAAGAAAAATTCTCTAAGACATATTTTAGATGTAAAAGGAGAGTTTTGGGAGATATTTCCATTTGTATCAAAGGAAACTTAAACAGAGGTATGTATAAATATGTAAGTAGATCTTAAAAGTGCTACAAAGTTATACACTAAACAGTTACAATGATAATTCTGACGAGAATAACAGGACATGGGACTTCCCCTTTTCATTAATATACATCTGGGACACTGGACTATTTTAGATGAATACATGTGCATTATTTGTAATTTAAAGACACTCAATATTTAGCCCCATTAGTAAATAAATAAAGTAAACATGTTATATTATTTCCTAACATTCAGATTAACAACACTTTTAAAAAAAAAACGTAAAAATTGGTGAGGATAGAGACCAATGTTGGCAAGAATATGTTAAAAAAATTATTCTCAGTTGCTCAGTTGCTGGAGAAGTAGGTGAAGCTTTTCTGGAGGGTAATTTGGGTCTACACATTAAACCTTCAGTGTACATGCATGCTGGTTCGTATCCCTAGGAGTTTATCTTTTTTTTTTTTAACATTGAAACAATATTTTTTTATTTTGTTTTAATTGTTGTTCTTGTACAGTTTTCTGTCTTCTATTCCCATCCCAGCCCACCGCCCCAGCCCTCCCCAGCTCCCTCCCAATTCCACCCCCCTAGTTTTGTCCATGTGTCTTTCAAACTTGTTGCTCTAAACCCTTCCCCTTTCCCCCTAGGAGTTTATCTTAAGAAGATAACTGGACAGAGATGTATATATTAGAATGTTCCTTGGGATGTTGTTTATAATACTGAAAAACAGAGAACGAGGTAAATATCAATAATTAGGGATTGGTTTAAAAATGTACCATAGCGTATGCAGACAGTAAGTGTCCCACAGTACATCTGTGTAGTAAAAGATTATGTAAACAGTGTAAAGGGTAGTGTATTTTTAGTATGCAAACATAATGAAGGGATGTAACGTGGTCACATTAAACTACAAGGAACGCACACGCGTGCACACGTGTGCACACACACACAATCACAGCGCTGATCCTGGGCAAGTACTTGCACTCTGGAGTCAGTCTCCCTCAACTCCCTCAACTTGCATGTCAACACTGCCACTCACTGAACTTTACAGTTTCATAGAATTTCCTAAAATGTTTGTTTCTTCAGTTTTGTTACCTAAGAAAATGGAGTTAAAGTACGATCTACCACATGTAGGGGTTGCAAGAATTACATAGTTCATTATAATAACATAGACTTATTATTCTAAAGAAAGAGAGATTTGGAAAAGTTATTAGTACTTTGATGGTGGTAGCCTCTGGGAGGTAAAATTGAATAGAGTTTTCTTTCATATATGTGTGTGTATATATATATATATCTTTCTATATTGTTTTAGTTTTGCAAAATTAACACATATCTCTGTAATTACAGTAGCTGATAGTTGGAAGAATGGAAGATTATTAGAACAGAAGGAAAGAAATTAGGAAGAAAGAAGGAAGGGAGGAAGGAAGGAAGGGAACTTCACTGCTTCACACTAGATCTCACAGGTAGGCAATAGTCAGATGAAGTTACAGAAAAGTATAGGACCTAGTCTTCAATTCTATAGATTAAAAAATTCCAGTATAGACCTGACTGAAGGGAATTGATGGAAGTTACATAACTTTATGGAAGACTCACTAATAAACCAAATATATATGCCAGATCATTCTTTTGCCAATAGGAAAGCACAAATTGGAAATACAACTCTTTCACTGAAACACTGTGCTTGATAATACTTTAATGAGATACCAGTACACACCCACTCAAATAGCTAATATTATAAATACTGATAATAGGAAGTGTCAACAAGGATATGAAACAACTAAAACTCTCATACATTGTTAGTAGGAATCAAAAAATGATACAGCTTCTTTGTAATACAATTAATAATACTTTAAAAAGTCAAACAAATTTTACCCCTCCCCAAAAAAACAACTTTACCTTATGACCCAGCAATTTCACTCCTAGGTTTTTACCCCAAATAGATAAATACATATCTCCATGCAAAAATATATGCATGTGAATATTGGTAGATGGCAGCACTATTTATAACAGCTAAAACATAAAGCAACACAAATCGCCATCCACTGGTGGATGGATACGCAAATTATTTGTACATGCATACCATGGAACATGCTCAGCAATACATACAGCAACACAGATGAATTTCAAAAGCATGCTAAAGGAAAGAAATCAAACACAAAATGTTACATTTTGTGTGATTTCATTTATATGAATTTCTAGAAAAGGCAAAGCTACCAGTAACAGAAAGGAAATCATACGGTCTGGGGCCAGAGGTGAGGAGAGATCATCAAAGGCAGAAGTCCTTGAGGAGACTTTTAAGGGTGAAGGAACTGTCCTACGTCTTGATAGGAGCAATGGTTACACAATGGCATGCAATTACCAAAATCCATCAACTATTTAAAATTGGTTAAATATATTATATACAATTAATGTCTTAATTAACAAAACAGTTATTGGTAAGGATGGACTCAGATTCTATCTGATATGTGGTATCATTCTATTAATTCCTTTTCTCAAGATGAGTATATAAATATACTTGAAAGAGATTAGAATACCTACATTCATTGTTGGGGTATCCTTTGCTTTTCCTTCTTTTCCCCAAACAATGGGAAGTATAGAATTTCCATATGAAAAGTATTTTAGGAATGGCTATATAGTTAACAGTGGAGGCAAGAGAAATTGTTTTAAAACTGCATTTGTATACAAAACACACTCTTATTTAAGTTGTGAGTTTATTTGAGGGGAGGATTAGAAATTACGGAGGGGCTAAAGCCACCGAAATCATCATTGGTGGCATTTACGTTTTCAAATGCCACGTTGACTTCAATCACGTATCAGTGAGTTATAAATATTGAAAAAGAAATTTGCATTAGACACTAATACAAATTAGTGTCTAATTTATCAGCAATTTATTTTAAAATTTTGCCTTAAGGGTAAGACTTTACTGCAGACAGCTAATTTCTTCTTCTGCATTGCTCTATTTTGATTCAGATAGAGATAACAGCACCACATTCTTGCATTTATTTCCAAACCTGGAAATTCATTATATTTAGACCCCATATCTCTTTACAATATCCACATATATATTCAATAATTTAAAATTGGAATGATAATTTGGTTTTTAGCCTAAGTGTCCTTTTTATGGACTTTTGATTGCATTAAAGATTGAAAAGTTATTCAAATATTTTCCTGATATTACCAAGTATGTTTTGGACTGAGGCAAACTTGGATTTGAATTCTGGTTCTGAGAGATTAATTTGCAGTTTTAGCAAAATGTTTTTCTTTTATCTGTGAAGCAGATGTGTGTGTATGTACACACACACACACGTTGTGAGGAGGTGAGGAGTAAATACATGTAAGTGCACCGGTCACAGTAACTGACCCATGTAGACCCTGAAGCAAACGCTAAAAAATTAAGGAACAAAGACTTAGAGCTCATAAACCAAAAAGGATTTAAGATGAAATAACATAGAAATGCTCAATTAGTCCAAAAACTGGCAGAAAAATAAGAGGAAAGGAGGAGAAAAAAATGAGACAGAGTACAAACATCAAGGTGGTGGATTTAAATCCAAAAAATACCAATAATACTTAAAATGCACGTTGAAAGACTGGTAAGAAAGAAAGGCCCGACTATACCCTGTCTGTAAGACACGCACTTTAAATATAAAAAACACAACAGGTTATAGGAATATAAGGGTGCATAAAAGATATGTTATGAGAACACTATTTAAAAGAACGCTGGAGTGGCTATTTTCATATCGCACAATGTAAATTTCAGAGCAAGGCATTAAAACCTTCTCTCCGCCCCCCCCCCAGACTCCAGTCACCTGACCCCTTCCCGGGAGGCGGCTCCTCACCAATGTTTCTGCATCTCTCCAGAATGAGTTTACGGATACAGACGCATACATCACTTTTATTTTTCTCCAAGGGGAGCATACTATACTCACTGCTGTGTACTTTGTTTCTTCAAGTATATCGAGGACATTATTCTCTAATACTACATATAGATTTATCTCTTTTTTTCTAAACTACCGCATAGTAAAGAATAAAGTTTTTTAAGGTCTCCATCAAGAACACCAGGGTCTCCAAATTTAGTAAACATGGGTAGGTGAAGTCTCTACAAAATATAATTAGAATATAATTAATTTAAAGAACCTTGGTCACCGCATCTTCAGCACATTAAAAACTAAGATTAACATCTTTTGAAAAAAAAATTATTTTATTGTTGTTCCATTACAGTTGTCTGCATTCCCCCTGCTACTTCCCCCAACCCCAGGCAAACCTGCCTTATATCTTGGTATACTACACTCCTACTCCCATTTCCACAGCTCATCATCTACCAACTTACTGTCTTTTGAGGACATTATCTACTATTTAGTCTCCAATATAATTCCTTTTAAAATTTTATTTTATTTATTTATTCTAAGAATGAGAAGAATGGAGGGAGAAAGAGAGGAAGAGAAACATTGATTGGTTGCATCTTGCATGCTTCCCGACTGGGGACTGTGCCTGCAACCCAGGCATGTGCCCTGACTGGGAATCGGACAACCTTTTTTTTTTTTTTGTGGGACGTCGCCCAACCCACTGAGCTACCCTGGTCAGGGCTCCAATGTAATTCTTACCTTCCCCTTCTCCCTTATTCTTTCCTAATTGTTTTTTTTTTTTTTTTTTTTTTTTTTTTTTTTTTTTTTTTTTTTTTTTTTTTTTTTTTTTTACTCTACTCTCAAGCTGTCTCAGTAAGTTGGTGATGGATGGTGATATTCTTTATGAAGTTAATTGTTACCTATTTAATGTATTGGAAGTAACACTAATATCTGTACACAATTCTAATCTTCATTGTTAGATGTTTTGTTTATAAAATTGTACCGTAGAAGAACTTTAGAGGTTTTTAAAGTGATACATAGTTATATTTAATATTCTTCTTCCAAAGATTTATGTCCATATTTTTTTCTTAATTTTACTCATTGTTGTCATTTAAGATAATATTTCTGGTCTAGTGGGATGTTTAGTGTTATATAATCAGTAAGTGGATTTATGGGTCATTTTATTTTAGCAAGCTCCAAATACTTTAACAAGTTTTGTTTCATATATTCTAATAATTCCCCTGTGAAATAGATTGAATGAAATATTTTCTTTTTCATTTACAAATTCAAGAACAGAAACACAGATATGCCCAGTGATCAGTGCTTGGCTGCAAGGCCCATGAGTGATGGAGCTGAGATGAGAACGCAGGTTTCCTGACCTTCAAGCCGATTACAAGTTTCAGATTCACAAAACTGATTAGTCTGCAAATTTGAAAAGTAATGGAACATGCTCTTGCACATTCTGAATTTCTAGTGCGATAATAATAACCCATTTAAAAAGAAAGGAAGTCTTCAAGAATCTTATTGGAAAAGATTATTTCTTAAGAAGCATAGAGAATACATATTTAACCACTGACTCCATTGAGAACTTCTCTGTAAAATGTGCTTAAAATCTGGTGGCATCAGGCTCAATGTTACACATATTTTTTTCCTCTAAAACATCGTCCAAACATACAAATGCCCTAGATTCTAAGTCAGTCATTCAAAACTGGTTGACTACCACTTTGGAAATACTGGGCGCATCGGAAACATCGTGTCCATCTGTCATTTCCTTTTCGTCATGGAGCATGTATAGCCTACAATCACGCATACAGTTTTCTATGGCTCTGGTTAAAGTGTACGAATGAGTCATCCAGCTGTGAATTCTGAGTAATTAGATGAATTCAAAAATCCAACAAACTAAATTCTAAACGATGACTCAATGGCAACAGGAATACTTGAGGGAACAGCAAAATTTCTCTGAAGTGGAGCAATTTGCTAGATGAACTGGAAAAATTATCTTATGGAAAGAGAGGTTTTAAAGGTGAAAAATTTTCTCAGTGCAATTAGTAATATGTATGATTGAATAACATTTCAATTATTGTCATTTGAACTTGAGCTTTCATTTTACGTTGGCTTTAATCTTTTGATAGAACCCAGTAGACTAAAATTTAATTGTTTAGCAATTGTGTACTTTGGATTATGTGCATATATAATTCTAACATTGTTTTTAATTTCTCATCTATGTACTTGAGCAAGTTCAAATACACAGGGAATTAGTGATATTTGAGTACTGTTAAGGTATGAGAAAAGAAAACATATATTTGGTATGATTTAACTTTTCTACAATAAAAAATATGACAGAAATGAAACAGGAAAGATTTTTATTTATTTATTTTATTTTTTGATTTAATCTTTATTGTAGTTTTTCCATTACCATTTAGTCCTCTTATGCCCCCTCCCTCCAGTCCTTTTTCCTTTTGAAACAGGCAAGATTTTTAAACACGTGAAAACTGCTATATAAGCATCTATGAAATCAAAATAATGAGAGATGTTTGATAAATAATCGACAATACATGCTTAAAATTACTCATCACATAATTGTTATTATAATTTCAGAAGTTAAACAAAAGAACATTCTTTTATACCTCCTTATCAACATTGATTTTAATTTTTCCACATTTAATTATTGTTAGTACCTATATACATACATAATTTTAACAACATGTTTATTTTAGTGCATGTAATTTTATATTCTGACTTGGAAAAATGAACACTTTTAAGGTACGTAATTATTTAGAAAATTGTAGTGGATATTATTTGATTTGATATTTCATTTCAAAATATTGACAATAAAAATAATTAGGAAGAATCATTCTCTAAAATCCTCTCAACTATTTTTAAAGATGAAAGGTGTAGTCCCGACTGGTTAGTTCAGTTGGTTAGAGCATTGTCCCCATATGCCTAGTTTGTGGGTTCGATCCTCGGTCAGGAAATATACAAGAATCACCAGTGAGTGCATAAATAAGTGATTCAGCAAATCAATGTTTCTCTCTCTCTCTCTCAAAAAAATCCAGTTTAAAAAGATAGTGATATAAATTAATAAATAACAAATAGATTAACCTATCAGATTTGTTCATAGGATTTTCTTTCTTTTTCTTCATTACTGATTCCTTTTCTCTCTGAGGCAAGAGGAAATTTATAGGCCCTTAATTCTGCTCTCTTTTGAAGTGCAGAATAATTATTGCCAGCCAGTTGAAATATTCTAATACTGTTAGTGTGAAATATTTATGCGTGGATGGATAAGACCATTTGCCAACACCCGTTAGGCCTAGTTCTCTTTTCCCTCTGCCAAGGGACTGGTAATCGTTCAACCATTGCTCTAGCAGCCTAGGTCCTGAAGCAGAGACCCCAGCTGACAAATAAACCTTTGTTGTTGCGAACCATTGAGATATTGGAGGTCACTAAAATTTGGAGGCCACTGAGCCGTCTCAGGGAGGCGATAATCCTCCCTGAGGATTATCCTCCCAATTTGCATGGATGACAAACCTGGCAAGCACACATAGGAATGGCTTCTAAGGGTTTTAGGTCAAAGAGAATTAACTGGGAAATTGAATTAGGCAAAGTTTACCTTACCTAATAGATACAAATATAGAAAACGTCTTCCCTAAAGTCACTTTTCAACATTCTTCTATAGTTTTAGTTTGCGGACCTCTGATGCAAAGGCAAACATGCATGTGTTGCCTCTCTACTCTTAGCTATGTGATTTTCACAAAAGAAACCTCCCTGAATATCACAGGCTGGGCAAGACACTCCTCCGTGTGGTCGCACAGCACTTAGTTCTTTCCAGCCATACTATGTTAAATATCTACACTGTCAGTTTCGTGAAGGCAAAGAATGTCCTCTTCTATGGTGCCGGTCAAACTAATGGCAAGAAGGTGGGATTGGAAAGAAATTGAGTGGAAGGACTTTTCTAGAGTTGTGGGCAAGATTAAGCAATCGCCCAAGAATATGAGACATCCAAAAACTAGGAACACCAAGAAGATACTAGTACCTGTAAGTCTGGATAACCAAGGGAAGAAAATGGTGTCGTTGGGCCTTTTTAGAGGCTGGAGTGATGGAAGAGAAGTCAGTCAGCAGGAGCTATAGTACTATACTAGGGCACAGGTGGCAAACACAAGGCCCGTGGGCCGAATCCGGCCCTCCACCTTGTTTTATCCGGCCCACCACCTTGTTTCTACCCGGCAGCAGCACCGAGCTCCCGCTTAACTGTTAAGGAGTCGTTATGTTCATCCAGTCCTAAGATTACGCTCTGCCCTTGGAAGGCAACCATGAGGCTGACGTGGCCCCTGGTGAAAATGAGTTTGACACCCCTGTACTAGAGGGTTACAGCTGCTATCACAAGAGTGTGCCAAGAAAGGGACATCACAGAGAAAGAAGTACCTTGATCTCCTTCTCCATCTGCCCTGCCATCCCCTGTCAGAACCTCCCACTGGCTGAATCACCCAAAGAGAATAAGCTGTTGACACAGTTCACAGGGAAAGGCAGAGGAAGATGAAGGATGGGTCTTGGGAGGGCAAACAGGAGAACCTACCCACCTCCTTATTGCTATAGTTCTAGATCGGCTTATTTGCCTGTTGCATATGAAGTACTTAACGGTATTTGATGGGCGAAAGAAAGAAAAACAGACAATTACAAGCAAAGTAATTAATCTGGATGCTACATTCTGGCTGCATTTATTTTTCTTAGAAAATTATTTTATTTCAACAAGTTGCTTTGTCACTAAATATTGTCATAGGAGCCTTGGAGCCATTTATATTAAATACTTCTAAACCACATTTTGAACTCCTATGAAGAACACCAAGACATAAAGTAATTGGGGAAGCAATTGTGAGAGAGATCATATTGGTATGCAAAAATAAGGTGAGTCAACTTGAACAAGTCTACTGAGAAGACAATTACATGAAGAAAGTGACTTATAAATTGTAATTCATGGCACACCGTTACAACACAATTACTCAGATTGTCACTGGTATTGGTATTGGGTGGAGCATCAGCTGGAGCAAGGCATTACATCACATGTGGCTGTGGCGTTTGATCACTATGACAACAAGGATGATTAAAAGATTGTGGGATTGACTGACTATCTCTACATTGTAAAGGTTATAAAAGGAAAATGATAAGCTTGCCGCTTGACCTCTTACACGAGAGCATGAAAGGAATATCAGGGACGTTTCCATGAAGATTTAAGCAAGATTTCCTAAGCCAGGGTCCACAATTTGAATTCATGATTTTTATGCTCACATAGGGTAACTTGTTGGGAACAAGTGAACACTAAGATTTGGGATGGAGACATTTGGTCAGGCATAAATCAGGCTGAGCTCTTAGAACCTCCAAATCCTCTTGAACTTGCCTTAAGAGAGGAAGCAACTCTCTCCCATCGCCTGAGGAAACCAGTCTTTCCTTGCAGAGCAACTTTTCAGTGACTTCCCTTTGGGATGGTTGCTTCTCAAGGTGGTATCTGTTCTCCTCAAGATGTGCCTGCCCCGTTATTTACCACCACCCCTTAGTGTCTCCAGTGCCATCATAAGAATTAAATCCCAGCGTAACCCTGAGAGAAACTGGAAGGTTTGCTGTGGGAGGAGATCATCTCACCAATTTGTATGCACAGAAATCTGGCATGCATGAATGAAACTGAATTCTAGAGAGATTGGATCAAGGAAAATAAACTGTAAGACTGAATGAAGCCATTGGTTGTCCAAGTGTGGTCATTGGATCAGCCAGCATCGGCATCACCTGAGAACTTCTTAGCAATGCACATTCCCAAGCCCCGTCCTGACCTCATGAATTAGGAACTTTAATAGGGGTGTCCAGCCTTTTGATGTCTCTGGGCCACACTGAAAGAGGCACAGTTGTCTTGGGCTACATATTAGATACATTGCAACACACAGTCACAAAAAAAATCTCATAACGTTTTAAACGAATTTACAATTTTGTGTTGAGCTGCATTCACAGCCATCCTGGGCTGCATATGGCCCACGAGCCACACGTTGGACACCAGGCCTGAGGCCTGGAAATTTGTTTTAACAAATCCTGCAGGTGATTCTGATTCCTGTGCATGTTAAAGTCCAGCAGGGTCCTGCAGCAGAAGAAAGGCCGATTCAAGTGTGGTTGGTAGGGTGATAATATGGGTGTAATAACTGATAGTTCTAATTTGAACATTTCACCGAAAATGTCAGGTGGTGTGCTTGCATGTGATATTGCTATGTTACAGAATATCATGCTTACGATTTTGTAATAAAAGAGTCTGGAATGAAGAAGGGGCAATGAAGAACCTGTGTACGCATGCACACACATAATCTGGTGCAGAAGTAGGTTTACAGTTGTTCATACAGAAAATCATGTAATAATAAATAATACAAGACTGAGTTCTGTCTTTTGTTCACTCACAACTGTAAAGCTTATTTTGCCCTGCCTTGTATGTGTATTATATATATGTATACATTATACAGCCTCTACTTGGATTTGAGATTTAGTATTTTAGCTGGAACAATTCGGAGTCTAATGGTTGATTACCAGAAGCCTGGTCTCCACAGTTGCCCATGGATGTTGAGACTGCGATGACAGATTTTCCTGATGTTTGTAGGAAAGGAAGCTTGATGTCATTGGGAAATGAAAATGTTAGAACAGGCTGAATATGCGAAATCTGATCAAGCATCCTCTTACCTTCCCCACCGCAGTTCATCCTGGAGGGCGCCACCTTCACCAAAACACACTGAAATGCTTTGGCGAGAGGAAGAGCAGCACCCTCCAAAACCTCTGCGGGGTTTTCCCTAACAGCTGATGAAGGACATGGGAGATGTCGCCACAAAAATGAACTCCCTGATTTGTACAGGAAAAAAATGGGATCCCAGGGTATTAGGGCCAAGTGTCAGAGAAAAGGTGGGCATGATTATCCTAATGAAACACAATTTACAGAGTCGTAATCAAAGAATTTTGACCAGCATGGATATGGACCAATGTCTAATTGATCATAACTTCACTGGGAAATCAAAAGATGGGCAACATTCTAGGGTGTTTCTTGACTTACATAAAATAAAAAAACCAACTTACATTGTCGAGTGAGAATTCCTAGCTTCATTCCCAGTTCCTAGACTTGAAGCTGATTCACAGACCTGAAGCCCTTTAACTAAGAAGCAGGCCAGGTCCTTTTGAGGAAGAAGGTGCCTGTAGCCCTGACTGGTGTGGCTCAGTGGATTGAGAACCCATCTGCAAACCAAATGGTCACCAGTTCGATACCCAGTCAGGGCACGTGCCGGGGTTGCAGACCAGGTCAAGTCCCCAGTAGGGGGCACGTGAGAGGCAACCACACATTGATGTTTCTCTCCCTCTCCTCCTCCCTCCCTTCCCTTCTGTCTAAAATAAAAAAATAAAATAAAATCTTAAAAAAGAAGAAGAAGAAAGTGCCTGCAGTGTGGCCACATAGGGGATCCAGGGATTTTCTAGAAGAACCTATGACCACCTACCAGGATGACTTTTATTGGGAAAGGGAAAGCCATAGTTCTTCTGGAAGTTTTTAGGTACTGATTCTGAGATAATGCTGGTCCTTACGATATAAAACAATATCATGGTCCAGTAGTCAGAGCACAAACTCACCAAGTCTTGACTCCGTTCTATTCGACAGCGGCTTCAATAAGTCAACAGCCCTAACCTGTGGTTAGTCCACAGGTTCTGAATACATCACACAAATAGACATTTCTCTTAGCTGAGGCTGATACAACAGCTGGTGGAATGGAATGCTGGGCTATCGCTCAGGCTGCTACGCGACAGAACGTACAGTGCCTTAGCCTAACAGTAAGCGTAGAGCACCATTTCCCTGTAGCCCAAATATAGACGCTCGGGAACCGAGGAGTGGAGGTGGGAGCCAGCCCTCTCAATATTACATCGTGTATTTCGCTGAAGGGTTTATAAATTTTACAAGCTCTATTTCTCAAGGTAGGACAACCTTTGCCAGGAAACGGTCATTATTCCATTATATTGGAAGCCGAGTCAGTGCTTTGGCTATTTGGGGCCTCTCATTCTCCTCATGTGCCTTCCAACAGGAAGCGAGGGAGTTACTGTACCAGCTAAGGCAGTTAGACCCAGTCCCACGGGGGGAAAGTGGCTCACGGTGACACCACAGGGGCAAGGAGAACACATGTGGAGCCCAGAGGTTCCCTGAGGGCCTCTTACTGTTTCATATGAATGGTCAATGAGAAACTGTGGAATCTCAATAAAGACAGCGCCTTTAAGAACTTCAAATGGTAGAAATAAAGTTTTGGGTCACCCTATCAGATAAATTACCTCGACCAAAATATAGTAAAATATAGAAAAATATAGTAAAACATAGAAGAAAGAAGTAATGGAGATTATTTCAGGTCTCATGGTTACTTACAGAAGCAGGTATTACAATGACTATATCTTATGTTAATTTATATTTTCCTTTCCCCCTTTCTCTGCTACTGAACATGAAAAGTTCTAATAGTAGGTCAATTACCATTTAAGTTTCAAGAAAAAATACTGTTGAGCTGAAATCAGTCATGATTACGCAATGGCTGATGGGACTTAGTGTTACCTTTGTGTGTTGAGCAAGAGCTTCATAGGATGGAAGGGCAAAAATGAACGCTGTGAGGTAAAACCGTTGAATTGTGCTGATTATTCTCTGTCCCTTCTCTTCCCATGCATTACTTATTTATTGCTGGGTAACATATTGCTTCACAAATCTAGCAACCTAAACAACAACCCTTTATCATCTCTCAGTGTCTGTGGGTCAGAAATCCAGACACAGCTGAGCCCCGGGTTCAGGCTTTCTCAAGGGCTAAGCCTCCTCCAAAGCTTGGCTGGTGAAGTATCCACTTCCAAGCTCATTCACGTGGATATTGGCAGGATTGCGTTCCTCACGGGATGTTGGACCGAAGGCCTCTGTTCCTTGCTAGGCTAGAGATTCTTCTCATTTTCTTGCTACGGGGGACTCTCTTTTGGGAAGGTCATAACATGTCAGCTGGCTTCCTCTAGAGCGAGCAAGTCCGACAGCAAGAGAGAGTGTCCAATGGGAAGCCCCAGATGGAAGCCAGAATGGAGCCATGTCACAGGAGTGAGATGCCAACACTGCTGTCATACCCTGTTCGTCAGAAGTGTGTGACCACGTCCACTCTACCTTCAATCGGAGGCTATTACACAAAGGGATGAGTACCGGGGGGGAGGGATCCCTGGGAGCCACCTGACAGGCTGCTTCGCACACCCCCAGGCCATCCTCCACTCTACTCTTCCCGGATGTGGGTCCCAGTTGGACCGTATCACTCAGACTCTTGCCCCCCGGCTTTCTGCTGGGTTTTGCCAATGGGAGGCCTACGCAGGAGAACGAAAGGACAATTTGGAGTATTTCTGTCTCTGCTTTCTCTCTGCTTTCACGCTGCGTTTTGGCTGTGGGGGAACTCCTCCGCCTCACAGCCCCACTCCCCGAGCTCTAGCTCTGGAGGACCACTAGCAGCGCCGTTTCCTCGCCTGTCCCCTTCGGGACTGGGAATGGTTCAGTCTTCCCACAGTTGCCAGTCTCTGGATACCTCATCATCCCCTTCCAGTTCTTCAGTTCTGCACACACCACTACAGGTTGTTGTTCTGTTAAATTCTTTTGTTTCCCTGCTAGCATATTGAATGATACACCTAAGAAAAGAGATTACAGATTGTTTTTTTTCATCCTTGTGCCTAACGCAGTAGGCATTTAATTGGCATCAGATCATTAAATGGATGGGTGAATCTAGTTTGAGTAATATAAAGAAAGGAAAAGGCAAATATTGTAAATTGTATGAAAATTCTTTCCTAACACAGAGACATTAGGCTTCTTATGTTTTGTGTGAGACTGTAAGGAAGAAAATAATTAGATGACCTATAAATAAAAATGGCAATTTTAAAGGAGTAATTCTTTTCTTCTGATAGAAAAGGGAAAAAAAAAAAGAACCTTATATCAAGCCACAAATTCTACATTAGTGTAAGGGGAGCTTTGCAAAGTATTACCAAGCTTATGAAGGCAACATGCATACTGAATTGGCTTAATGTTAAATAACCATAATCAAGGGGTGTGGTTATTTTTATACCATTCCTAGACAATTAAGATGATTCTAACCATATGGGTCATGACAAAAGTTTACCAATGATTTTTAAATTTATGTTAATAATCATGAAAAATTAAACTGATGCTGCAAAGTATTTAAGAGTTTTAGACATAAAATACTTCACAACAAACAATACTGTGCCTTAAATATTAATATATATGAAGTGAGGACCTTTGACCTACTGAAGAAAGGCAACTAAAAGGATTGTCTGTGCTAGATGACTTCATTCTGCAAGATGTAATGGTGTGGAAGTCTGGCATCAGGACAAAGTACCCTGTTCTCTGAGAGGTTGGCTTCTATGTTTCTGCCACCATAGAAAGAAGTACCCTTAGGGTTACCTATCATATGATGCAAGTCCTAAAGACCTTCTGCTTCCGTTCTGGAAAGCATATTATGTCAGCCTTGCAAATAATTTTCAAAAATTGATTTCCTCTATATTTTACCCACCTGCCTTCACCTGAGGAGACACACCTTTGAGCAGTAAACTCATAGTCTTTGTAGCTCCCAAGGCCCGCAGGGGTTCCTTTCAGTGGGTGAGTGAACAAGGGGATGTTTGCAAGGCTGGTGTGGAGACGATGAGGAGGAACAGAATTTATAGGTAGGATCCAGTTGACTCAAAAGCATTTTATTAACAGGGAGTTTATTTTTTAAAATGTATTTTATATAGCCCAATTACCTAGCAGATGTATCTTTAAAGAATCTCTAGGAGTACCTTCCCTTTTTTTAATTGGCAGTCTTATTGGCACAGTGTTGACAACGGCCCTCATTAATACAGCCTTCACTGCATTTAGAGAAACCTAAGATGGTGTGCTGCAGGGCGTAAAAATATCCCAGGCAACTCTGCACCTTCCTGCCAACATTTGCAATCAGTAAAATCAAAAAGTTGAGAGAGAGATTAATAAAGTGACAGAAACCAATAATGTTCAAAAAGAAATGCTAACATTAAAAACCTCAACTTTTTAATTAGGTCCTCTCTTCTATTTCAAACACGCAACGCACAGGCCTGCGTATATCTTAATATAAGCCTATTCAAGGATATACTCACTACCTTACAGATCTCAAAAGGGGCAAAGTTGTAAAACAGTGTATAAAACAACTGTTCGGTTAATAGAGAACCAAGAACTCTTTTAATGAAAAATATTTGTAACCAACCTCCCAAGTGAGTAATAAAATAGGTGACTGAATGTGGAGCAGGCGAAAGGAAAAAAGTCACAAATCCACGTATTTCTCAAAAATCAAAACATTATATGGAGAAATCTGCTACTCACTCACCTGCCACATCCTAAGATGAGAAATCTTGGTTTTCACTGCAGCAGTTGATGCTACAGAAAACCACTAAGGCACTTGAGGAGCCTGCTCCCTATTCCATTTCAGATGTTTCTTCTTCAATATCTTTTTAATTAAAAAGCCTTATAGATCACCTTAAACTTAGAGTCACAAGAACAATGCTTTCAGATTTCTTATCTTTTTTTGTGTGTACATGTATCTGTAATTCTCCAGATCTAGTAAAATAAGTGCTGTCCTGCAGGCTGATATAAAGCTACAAGTACAATGTCTGTCTCAGTTCTTTAATTACCATATTTTACTGTGTATAATGCACAGCCATGTTTTTGTGCACATTGTACATGGGGTTACTATAACCATTATTATACCCACGTATAACGTACATCCTTATTTTCCCCTCAAAAATTTGGGCAAAAAGGTGCTCATTATACACAGCAAATATGGTAGCTCATGCATTTCTTCTGCTCTCATGTTAATTAACTTCTAAATTTAATGACTCTGTTGACTGTGCAGTGCCCTCTCTCAGTATCTGCTCTCAGTGTTGTTCATGGTTAAAAAAATTAATCAATCTTTTCCTATAGGTTTCACCTGCACAAAAACTTGACTGCAACAATTAGTCACTTCAGTAAGACACCACTTCTTTATGTACAACATTGGGTTGGCCACATGTTTGTTTGATTTTTCCATACGATGGCTCTAGTAGTGCTTAGTTGTCTTTAACTTCATTCAAAACAGTTTTGTTAGATTGTATGGTGACAGCTGCCATATCACAGTGCATTTTTAAGAAACATCAAAACTGGTGAATTTTTGTGTAACCATCTTAATACTGAAAATGGAAGAAATGTTTTGGGCATAGTATGCTTTATTATTTCAAGAAAAATAAAAATGCAACTGATGCACAAGAAGAGATTTGTACAGTGTATGGAGAGGTGCCATGACTGATCAAATCTGTCAAAAGTGGGTTGTGAAGTTTCTCGGTACTATTGACTTTTTGGCCAAATGATTCTTTGCTGTGAGGCTGTCTTATGCATTGGAAGATGTTTAGCAGCACCCCTGGCCTCTACCCACTAGAAGTCAATAGCAGGAGATAGCCAACATACTCAAAATATACTAATCAATATAAAGTTATTGGTGAAAATGGAAAACGTGTCTTTTACTTTATATTTGGAAAAAACCATATGGACTTTTTGGTCAACCCAATATTACTATGGTATATTTGTTTCTTTGTTTTGGATAGAGAGAAATATAATAAGTCACTAACAGGATTGTGGGTTAAAAGGTGTTAAAAGGCCAGAGTGTCCTACATGGGGTAG
The DNA here is from genome assembly GCA_004027475.1 of Anoura caudifer. Classification (NCBI taxonomy): domain Eukaryota; kingdom Metazoa; phylum Chordata; class Mammalia; order Chiroptera; family Phyllostomidae; genus Anoura; species Anoura caudifer. The sequence continues at coordinate 424,045 of PVKU01000088.1, read as the reverse complement.
TGTATGAAACTCTCACCAGCAGAGTCATTCCACTTAGTTAAATTGAAGGGATGAGGATGGGTACAAGGAAAACAATCCAATAACACAGCAACACTTGTGTTTGGGTTCACTCAATACCTGTCTAAACAAAATAGCCCATAATCATTGCCAATGGGTTTAGGACCAAATAATTTTTATTGTCTTCAAATTCTATAGCTTTCTATTACTTAATGCACGTTCTTCAAAAATCCAGAAAGAAGTTAAAGAAAAAAAGAATCATCTTTTCCTCCACATATAATCAGATAGCTGAGGTTTAGAGAAAGCTCCAAAGATCGAGGAATGTGTATAAAAGACCTTAAATGACAGAGCTGTTTTCTGTTCACTCTCCCCACCTCTGCTACAAAGGAAAACAGGAACAAGGCTGACCTATAAGGATAAGGGGAACAGATTTCCAGCTGTAAACCTGTAAGGGCCATTGAAAACAGGGGTATAAAAAGAGGTTTCAAAAGTCATGAGAAACGCATTCAGAGAAGACTTTCAAAAGAAAACAAACAATTAATGAGTTGGGTAACAGCAGATACTGAGCACATGCCAAGGCCTGCCAGCGATCCCGTGCTTCTTTGGAGTGAGAAACTGCTTTATTTTCCTATGTAACCTTAGCCTAAAGTTCCTGACCTTTGGAGGAAAGAAAGGTGCTCAGGAAATAAAATTAGGATTATCGTTACTGGTAGCAGAATAAAAGATTAGTGGGCTTATTGTTTAAAAATCATTCCAAGTAAGAATACCAAAGCAAGGAAATGAAAATTTGTCTGAAAATAACTTTGATACAAAGAACACATTGTAGCTTTAGGTCCATAAAGTACTACATAATATATCGGAATAACTACATGGGCAATGTGTGATGAGACTTTAAGAAGTTTGTTTATAAATGCAAATACTTAATCTGGATCATTTAAAGTAGTTGTGACCTTTGGCAAGTTTGGTAATCTCAGTTTCTCCATTCTTAAAACAGGAAAAACAAAAAGCCTATCTCATTATTTGTTTTGTTGCTATCAACCTGTATAATATTTAGAGCTATGCCTGACACAAAGGAAGCACTCAATAAATATTATTACCACACCCTTAATTAACATATAACTTTTGCTTAAAATATCTGAGTGCTTCAATTCTCCAGTATACCTCAATAAATAAAAGTTTCACATAAATATATGTAATGAACTGCATGATATCCTCCAAAGATATCTGGGTAGGTCCTCCTCTCTGAAACCTGTAAATGTTATTTTGAATGCTCTGCAGATGTGATTAAGTTAAGGATATTGAGATGATGCAATTTTCCTGAATTATCTGGATGAGCTTTAAATGCAATCACAAGTATTCTTACAAGAGAGGCAGAGAGAGCTTCGGTAGAGGAGATCGTGTGACGACTGAAAGAAGGTGGGGAGGGTGCAGCCCTGCTGACGCCTTGATTTTGGCAAGTGAACCTGATTTTGGTCATCTGCCCTCTAAAACAATAAAAGAATACATTTATGTTGTTTTAAGGCACAAAGTTTGGGGTACTTCACAGCAGCAATGGGAAATTAATACAATGTTGTACTGTTACTGCAGTTAGCTAGTTAGTATTAAGAAAGGAAGGGGTCAAAGGGAATCAGACAATAAGCCTAGTAAACTGGGGAGCTGAATCAGACATTAAGCTGGCTTCACCAAGAAGCTGCGGCATTCACAAGCTCCCCCGGGGACTGTTCCATCCTCTGTCCTTGGGACATACTCCCCAAAGTGCACAGGAATGATTGTTTCCAGCCACCAGCCAAGATCAGGCAAAGTAACAAAAATAGCAGGAGAGCCTCCTCCGCTGGGCACATGCGCAGTGGAAACAAGATGGCACAGGGTAGGCCCTCTACCGTGAGGCTTGCGCAGTGGAAGCCCAGATGGTGACCATAAAAGGCAAAAGACTGGCTTGGTTAGGGGAGGGCCCTGCACAAATCCCTGAAGGACAGGGGAAGGGATTGGTCAGTTTGAAGACCGAGATAATATCGTCAAAGTGTAATAAAGTCCTCCTTCTCAGCAACAAGGGTTTGTGCTCTCGCACGTTCTTTCCCCCAGCAGTGATGTGCGCCGCAGCCATGCGCGCCCAAGCGCAGCTCCAAGCGTAGGCCTGGGAACAGCAATGCAGTGCCGGCCGGATCGCAGCCAGGGACAGAGACTAATATAGACAGGTGGGGTCAGAGGCTGAACTGGACTAAGCTTTGACACGGACTGGACCAGTGGCACAGAATTTCTGGACCCTGGTCTTTCTTCTGGGCTTGGTGATGACAAGGCTGGGCTTATTCTACAGCAGGACGGACACAGATGAGACACAGGGAACCTGGGGGCAGCCTTTTATTTCCACCCCAGTAAATCTTACCACTCTACCTCATACTCCCCCGTGTGGGTCCCCACACATGCTTTTCCTCGTGGAAGAGCCCCATTTCTGCCAGCAACAGTACCATCTTTTCTTCAATTAATTAATTAATTGTAGTTATTAAACACGTACTGTGACATGAATGGGTGTGGGAAAGTATGATTCTCTGGTTTACACCACACAGTCAAAATACAGAACTATCTGCTTGAATTTTATCAACTGATAGGTTTTCTCCACCCTCAAAGGCCCTGCTTGTCTCCACAACTATTTTATTTGAACTGTTTAGACAGAGCTACAGGCATTTGGTGGGAAGTCCTCTTGGCTGTCTTTCTATGCTTAACGTACCCCCTCAAACATGCATTCTTTAATCTACTTCTGTAAGGAACGATGAGGTACTTTCATAGGTAGTTGTCTTAAACATAGGCATGCAAACCTTGCACATTTTACCAAATGAGAAGTGGATGGGTCAGGCAGGGAAACGCTGAATGTTGCGGAGAAGAACTGGCTTCCGTACCAGGTGAGTCCATGTTTGAGCCCTGAGTCTGTTACAAGCATTGAGACTGTTGTCATCTTTGGGCTGTAGTTTTTTCCTGCGTAAAATAGGAACTTATTTAACAACTGCCATATGTGGTAAAAGTTATCTCATATTTATAACCAGAGGACAATGCTCCACGTTTACATCGCCTCTAGCAGCAGGAATTCCAATCCTTTTTTCCCAGAAGTTGCCTTTATCAAATGTTTCTGAGAATGTGTTGCAGTCACTGTCTGAGAACGGGGCAGCGAATCAGATGATGCCTCCCTCTAGTTGGAGTTCAGAACTGCCGGTCCCTTCGACGACCTTGCCATCTCCTGGTCCCAGAGGCCCCTGGGGCTACCTCTGCTGCTTGCTCCACGTCCGAGAGAGGCTACAACCTGCTTCGGTGCCCTCGGAGAAGATCTACACGGAGTCTCCGCTACGAAAAAGGTGGTGAGAATGGATTCCTCAGGTGAGGGCAGAGGATAAAAGACATTCTTTCTCCTGTGTTACACTAGGGTGTGTTCCATGCCAGGTAGCTGGGTCACGGAGCAGCAGCATGGAGATTCTATATTTCAGCTTTTTGGATTCTCCCCCACGTGGTGGTTTCCCCAGTGTCTCATCCCCATAACTGAAACAGATGCAGCAGGAAGGATGATGGCAAGAAGAATGGATACAAACCCACAGTCAACAAACTCAATAACTCTTAGTTGGGAGATGTCAGCTTTGATTAGGAGAGTGTCTTAGTCTGTTGTAGATGATGTCAAGGAAGAACTGCGGCCTTCTTTGCACTATCCCACGGTGTCACTGACTTCCACACAGCACTTGGCCCAGGTGAGAAATGTGACCTTAGGCTCTTCCCTGTGTAAAACAAAATTCACGAAATTTGCAGATGTTTTCCTTAGAACCTACCATATTGAAAATTCTTTAGAGTTTATGTGATGCTTATGAGTTTAGAAGCTTCAGGCCAGTAAACTGTCTTAGAAAACATTTGGCTACCAGAAGAAACAGTGGTTTATCTGGTCCTCTGTCAAAATTTTCAAGTCTTACTACTTTCTCCACCAAGTCAAACATCGCACTGTGGGCTCGCCAGCTCATTCATTTACTAATACCTTATTATCTACTTAAACCTGTTAATCAAAGTACATAGCATTAGATTTTATTTCTGTCAGGGAACAGTTTCTATTGCCTATTGATTGATTAAGTAGACACAGTATCCCAAGGTTTAAGTGGTTCTTTTGGGGATGATACACTTCTCCTCATTACAATGAATATGCAAAGCTCACAAAATGTGACATAGAGCAAATATCAAGAGGCTTTTCTGGTCTGTACACCATAAGTTAAGAACTCATGAGAAACAGAGAATTTCAAATATGAAGCAAAATTTTCAGACATTACATCTGTGTGACTTAGGGAGTCAAGTTGGAATTTTGTCCGACCCTGGGACTGAGTTGCTAACGGTCAGGTGGATTGTGTGTTTTGACGCATTGGGTGGTGGAGTTGGCCCAATTCAACATTATATTTTGGTTGGTGTCACAAGTAGAGTTTTAAAGAAATTCCTATTTATAGTGCATAGTGTATTAGTTTGCTAGGGCTGCCATAAAAAAATACTACAGACTGGATGACAACAAACAGACATCTATTTCCTTATGGTTCTGGAAGGTCAAGTCCAAGATCAAGGGCCAGGAGAGTTAGTTTCCTCAAGGTCCCTTTCTCTGCTTTGTAGACAGTTGCCCTCTTTGTTGCCTCTTCTGTGGCTGTCCCTCTGTTGGTGTCTACCTCTCGCTTCTCTTCATGAGTCCAAATTTTCTCTTCTTAGAAGGACACGGACCAGAGTGCATTAGGACCCACCCATATAATCTCATTTTACCTTAATGACTTCTTTAAGGGCCCTATTTCCCAGTGCAGTCACATTCTGAGGTGCTGGGGGTGGCTAGGGCGTCAACATATAAACTTGGGGGAACGCAACGCAGGCGGTAACACACAGTGTCTGAATTTAATAGCCTTTATTTGCCTCTAAATGTTTTATTTCCTCTGCCCGAATTTTCTTACTGGAATTATCCCTCAGGTTAATCACATGGTATACAAATTGCACCTCATTTTCTTAGGTAACCTGATGTCAGTAAAACCTGCAATGGTTAATTTGTAGCTCAAAGCAAACAACCATAGACAAAAGGCTTTGTAAAGTAAAAACAGTAATACCTGGAGTTTGAAGAGCTTTTCTTGATTTTAAATGTCATTGTGGGACAAGCAATGTAAATACTTAATATGCAGTTTCGAGAAGATTTCTAGTATTCGCTTGATTGTCTTGTTTCCTTTTTATGTGGAAGAACTAGCGCGCAGGTTGTTCTTGGCAATGCACGGAGCGTACAAGTGCTATTTTAATCCTCACCATGCTACTGATTTTGCTGTGTTGCAAACATATCAATAATATATTTGCAAATATGCCATCTAAGAATAAAAACTGCAGTGGAAAAGATTTGTGTCATTTATATTACAATAGGCTAAAAGATCAAACATTAGACATTTATTTAGAAATAATACATTTATTGTTAACTTCCACTGTTAAACCAGCATTCTCAAATAAAACATTTTATATTGGTGTGCATGAATAAATGACAAAAGGTGAATACAAAGAGGGGAACGTTACATGGCTGAAGCATGGACACAAATCCAAAGCAAATAAAATTAATATTGGATATTAAAATGGTAAATATTTAGGCAATAAATCTTAGAATATCAAGGTTATCAGTAGGTCAACTTCCACATTTGTGAAATAGATGTCCAAAGGAGACCAATGTAGTTAGTCCTTTTCCCTCACCAAAAATAGTTTGTAAAAAGAGGAAATCAGTATTTTGTGGGAATTAGACCTTTTTTAATCTTTCCGCATGCGACCAGTTTTGAGCAATGTTAAAAGCATCTAAACCCAGAAAGTGTGCAAAACATCAAAAAATTTCAGCCCTATCACTCAGTGTGTCAGACAAACAACAGAAATAATTGCTGTCAGTTTGTACTTTTTTGACCAATAATTCTCCATATTTCCTGCAAGTAACTTGAGTGATGCAAATGACCTTATTTTTACAGCATGCTTTTATTAAATAGTTTATTATTTTGGCAGACTAATAAAGATTTTGGTATTTGCTTTTATTTGCAATAATATTACCACCACATAAAAAAGGATTTTATGTTCTTTTTGAGGAACAAGGAGGATAAAAGTGGTGATGGATGGCGCAACTGAGGCATCGGCAATGAGCTGGAAATGAGACACATAAATATGAAAGCAGAGCTAAGAAAATAGAACTGCACCCTTGGCCTTTCTTAAAAGAACATGCACACTTCAGGGTTCATTCACACTGTTACAGAAACTCCTTTTGTTTCCAATGAGCCAGGGAATACACGTGAAGTCTGAAATGCTATTGTGACTCATAACTGACTGACTCCTATTTAATTAGACTCATTCCAGGAAAATATTTCCAAGCCTTCTGAAGATGTTTTGAGTTGAAGGGAAAAAATTGTCCATTGACTGAAAGGTTGGTGGGTGGGGGCTGGGGGATGGACTGGAATCAAAACAGATTTACCATTTTCATCATTGTTTAGCACAGGGCACGGAAATGAAAGTACTGCACACGGTAGCATCGTTAGAGTCGATTGAGCAATTGCGTAGTATTTAAGGGCATTTGATGTAGGTAGCTAGGCCATTGAATGTGTCTTTAAAGACAAATATTATTCAACGTCTATTTATAAACATTGAGAAGACTGCATTAGGTGGAAGTTTGGGGGCTTAGGCATTATATTTTGCCAGTGATGGTGTGTGTTTATTCAAAAAGTATAATTGTTTGTGTGTTTTCTATTCTACCATCAGTATTTAAATTTTATATGTTGAGTATTATATATTTATTTTTAACAGAGTGTGTGTAGGGTCATTAATTTTATCTTTTATTAATAATTTTTCCCTAGAGCAGCATTAATTGTTTCTACTAATGAAAGCAAATTGTGATAAGGAAACCAAAAGGAAAGTAAAGCTCTAATTTAGGGCCAGAACCTGAATTGGCACATAGTAGCACTTCGCTCAGTAATATTCAAATGAGGAACTATTTCTCTTTGCACATGAAGTGCAGCCAATAAAGGAAAGTAGGAAGAAGTATTATGTTGCGAGCTGAGAAATCCACTCCTTCATTATCGACACGCTCCTTCTCTTACCGAGGGAGAGAGAGCTCTACCGTTTGGACTCTTGTCGCGAAGGCTTACAATAGACATGATTCTGACAAGGGGTTGGTGGTAGCAGAACAGACTTAACAATTAATGGTATGCCAAGGCTGAGTTCAGAGAATTGCTTTACCCAATGCCAATCATTCATTCCTGGCAGGAGCACTTCACATCTTTCCTGGGATGCCATCCAACCACAGTGGCATCTAAAATATATCAAGCAGTGTTGTTACAGTTGGAGGTGAAATTGAAATTTGCGCCAAACAGAAGTGACAAATTCACATGGCTGAGTGTTGCCTAGCAATCAGGTCCAGGGGGGACGTGGCAATTCTGCCTTTACCCGTGGGGCTGTGTAAAGGGGGAGAGAAACATTCACACTGGAGCCTGGGTGGTCTCGCAAGTAGAGCCAGGTATACGAGAAACTTCATTTCCCGTCGTCCAGGTGTAAAGAGGCAAGATGTTTGAGTGCACAGGGAAAGCAGGGCAGCAGCTGAAGCTGGTGGGATAAGCAGCTTTCAAGGCGGAGGTTCTCAAGCAATTAACCTGGGGGAGGGGGAGAGCAGCGAGATGCCAAGATGCCAGACTTGCCGCAGAAATTCATGGCAATTGGCCACCCTGCTGCCTTTTGACTGCACGCCTCTGATGCACCTCTGTTCAGCTGACACGTGGCAGCTGGGTGGCCCCGGGGCAAAGTGAACAAATGGTGGCTTTCTCTTCCCAGAAATACGCTTGGGTGCAAAACTCCCAATGGGCAACCAGACTCAAGAGATTAGTGGAAGGAATGGAACCCTCGAGCTAAAATTCGTGCCTTGTGCCCTCACTGTTTCTCCTAGGAGTTCCCCATTCCACCTAGTTTATTTTGATCTCTTCTTTATCTTGGGGAATACTCCCTCACCTCCCCTTACCATAGCCTCTGAGGTGTGAAGTGACTATAAAATTAATGATTAACATATGAAGCGGCAAGTGGATATATTAAAATGCCAACTCTGGGGAAAGAGGCACACTGCTTGGCCTATAAAATTTTCTCAGCTATAACCTGAGAAATTTTGCACAGATAATTTTGTTTTGTGTTTTCCATCACTCCTTATTTGGAAGAGCATAAACCTGGAAATTTGCAGAGTAGATTTAACTGTTTGATGGAGGAACTCATGGAGGTATTACAGCTGCATCATAGATTGTTTTCCCCTCTGGCTACCGTTTCCCCTTAAACTGTTGGGGCCTTGCTAACTTGCCGAGTCTAGTTTTCGTGGCCGTGTATGAGAGATGAACCCCATCTAGGCTGAGATGGTGCGTCATCCCCTGGTGTGTTGCTCCCCACTCCATAGGGCCACCCTTAATAAATCTCAGGCTGAGTGAGGTCCATTCTCCGTGCTGCAGAACTTTAATACCACATGGGTCTGTGGTGCTGGGCTGGATTTGTTTTCTCTAGGAAATAATAAATTCCGAAGGGCAAGAACCGTTTGTTCTAAATAGGGTCAGATAAGATAATCATGTGAAAATGAAGTGCTGTACAATTATACGGTATTTTAGTTATTGCTGTTATGTGTAACATGCTGCTCACTTTTAAACACATGTTCAATGAATGTTGGCATATCAATGGGTGGACTACGTGGCTGAATTGGTAATGACTGATGACTACATAAAACCACACATAAATGGAACAGATTGTACAGATTGTAAAACTGGCTGATGACAATAACTAAATTTATGAATAGTTCATTTTGTGTCATCCAAAATTTTTTACATAAATTAACTTATTTAATTCTTACAACAACGTGGGGTACCTATTATGATTCTCATTAAAGAGAGAGGATTCTTACACAGAAAGTTTAATCAGTTTTCTAGATTGTTAAAAGCTGCTGAAAAGTGAGAGTTGCTTTCTAACTAGACTTCAGAAGTAACCCCTAAGTGGTGCTAATTAATGACTATACGTATGAGAATGTAAAATTTGGATTTCTTCTGTTTGAGTTCTGCAAGCATGATGCGCTAAAGCAGAATGCAGCCAGTACACTCTTGTGGCAGGCGGAATCGTGGCCCTCCAAAACTTACCATAGCCTAATCCCTGGGACCCCTGGGTATGTTAGGTTACAAGGCTAAGGGGAATTAGGTTTGCAAATGAACTATGGTTGCTAATCAGCTGATCTTGATCTGGGGCCAGATTAGCGTGGGTTATCCAGGTGGGCCCAATGTAATCACGGGGATGCTTAAATACAGAAGAAGGAAGCAAAGAGTCAGTGTAGGAGACACGCCATGTGAGGGAGGCTTGACTGCCTGTTACTGGCTTTGAAGGAGACGGAAGGGGACCATGAGTGAAGAAGAGCATACAGTCTCTAGCAGCTGGAAAAGGTGAGTGAGTGGACTTTCCCCTAGTCCCTGCTGACACCTTGGTTTTAACCCAGTGTGAGATACTGTAAATACCTATATCTGCATCATCTAAATCTCTATCGGTCTCTGCTCCAGTTCTGGCACAAAGCTCCTACAGTCCTTGGAATTTCCCAAATGATAAGAGCGTTACACTAAAAGCATCCTTAGTTCTGACGAGGTGTCCCTGGGTGGGCTCCTGGGTGGGTCCTGTTGGGGGCTGGACACCAGAAAACCCAAGCTATGAGGGGAAGCCTGGAAATTTCAGCTTCACCTCCCTCACCCTCCTGAGAGGGGAGAGGAGCTGGAAAAAGAGTTAATCATTAATCATACCTTCATGATGAAGACTGCAAAATCTCAATAGTACAGGGTTTGGTGACCCTGTAGGTTGACAAATGCATTCACAGCCAGGAGGGTGACAGACCCCACCTCCATGGGGACAGAAGCTCCTGTGCTCAGGACCCTCCCAAACTTTGCCCTTTGTATTTCTTTGCATTCATCTGATACCCTTTATCACATCTTTTAATAAGCCGGTAAGTCTCAGTGTTTCCCTGAGATCTGTAATCTGCTCTAGCAAATTAATCAAACCCAAGGAGGGGATCCTGGACACCTTCAACCTATAGCTGGTTGGGCAGAAGCACAGGTGATAACCTGGACTTGTGACTGGCTTCTGAAGAGTGTGTGTGTGTGTGTGTGTGTGTGTGTGTGTGTGTGTACAGGTAAACAGGGCAGTGTTATCAGCACGAGCCCTTAGCCTGTGGGATCCGAGCCTGCCTCCAGGTAGGTAACGTCAGAATTGACTTAAATTGGATGGTACCCATTGGTGTTGCATAGAATTGCTTGGTGTGGGGAAAATATCTCTACACTTTTGGTGACCAAAACTGTCAGAAGTGAAGTGTTCTGTGTGAATAGTGAGAGAGACACGCAAGTGAAAGACATGGGAAGGAAAAACTTATTTTTTTCCACTTACACGTAGTACCATCCATGTTGGACTTTTGACCTCCAAAACTGCAGGGTGACAAATACGTGTTGTTGAAGTTATTAAGTTTATGTAACTTGTTACAGCAGAAATCAGAAACTAATCAGCTTCCATTCCAGGGTTAGAGAATACATTTCAGTTTCATGCTAATCCGATACTGTGGTTTACTGGCATGAATCTTGGCCTGACTTTGGTTCTTATTATTTCTGTCTTCATTTGAACTGCGTACGAGGAGATTCCTATATACCACTTGATAATTCCTGAATGGGAGTGATGTCCACTTTTATTCTGTTTGAAGCATATTCAGATATTTAAACATACTCACCAAAAATTATTTTTAAAAAAGGGTGCACCAAGTCCCATGGTACATAATTTAAAATTTTCTGCCCCATTTACCTCCACCTGTTCTTTGTTAAATCTCAAAACCATGTCCTCAAACTTGATACGTCTCTGGCTGAAGATCCAGAAGAAATGTGCGTTTGAAAAATTCCAATACCCTACTTTTGTTTTTTTCTTTTTCCCTGTAATAATAATAATAATAAATGAAATTAATGAAGTACTTACTATGTGACAATATTATGATACATGCTTTTTATGCATTGTATCAATCTTCATAAAACTCTGGGATGTTAAGTACTATTATTGTTGTTTTTGTTTGTTTGTTTGTTTTAAGAAAAGAGGCGTAGAGCTTTGGCTGGGTGGCTCGGATGGTTGGAGCATCATCGTGTATACCAAAAGGCTGTGGTCTTGATCCCTGGTCAGGGCATGGATTTAGGTTTTGGGTTTGGTCCCCAGTCAGGGAGTGTACAGGAGGGAATAGATCAATGTCTCTCTGCTTCCCTCCCTCCCCCTCTCTCTCCCTTTTTCCTCTTAAGAACAAACACATCCAATATATCCTCTGGTAAAGATTAAGGGAAAAAAAGGCACAGAGAAGGTTAAAAACTTGCCTCAAGTCCCTTTGCTCAAAACTGGGAGATTTGGGATTCAAATTGAGAGAACCGCCCACCTTCAGGTGAGGGATGTTAAACCCACTCTCAGCTGCCTTCTTGTTTGTTTCTGTTGAGAGCAGGTGCTAGGCCCCCTCTAGGCAGAAGGGACCTGAATGATGGGCAGCGGCCAGGACAGGAAAAGATAACAGCATTTAAGGTTCTCTCCTGAGGAGAGTGGGATGTGTTCTGTTCTGTTTTTGTTGTTGTTGTTTGGAGGTTAATTGATCCACTGACTACTTTGACAAGATATTGCTTGGTTTTACATGTTGAAGAAGATAGATAATACGAAGTACAGAAAAGTTGGTTCCTTCCTCTCCCACTTCCTTCCTTCCCCACCCACCCTGAAGTGCTCATTATGGTGATCTGGTCAGAACAGAGCCCAGAGCCAGCCCTCCTGGTGGCCAAGGAGGGTGTGTGTGCGTGTGCGTTGGGGGCAGGATGGGCTTCTGGCTGGCACCCACGGTGCTGTGGTTTCTTTCACAGCTCTGAGCCCGATGACAACCAGCTGAGGGAACTACCTTCCCATCCCTATTAGGCCGTCAGGCAGTAATTTTCCATCTTTTTTATTTCATGGCACACAAACTAAAATTCTGTGGCACACCAAAAAATGTAATTTTAGTAGATATGACAATAAAAGTAGGTATAATGTTATTTATTCACACCAGGCTGTGAATATTGGCTGTTGTCATTTTTTTAATAGGACAATCTAAGGGGAAAGGGGTCAGTGTCCCTGATTAAACAGTCAGGTATTGCATATTTTAAAAACACTTGGTTGAAAATTGCTGCCTTGGGCTTTCCCTCCTTTCGTATCCAAGCCCACCCCAAACGGGGTCGGAATATGGAGGCTCTGGCTCAGTCTGCTAATCAACGAGTGGAAAGCTGCTCCAATTTCCCCCTCCCTGAGGGCTGGGAAAACGGGGGCACGTGGCTGCGGCCAGCAAAGGAAGGAGGGAGAGCTGTGGAAAGGGCAACGAGGAGACAGACATGGGGGACGTGGGAAGTCCAGGCAAGCGATGCATACTCATAAGGCAAGGTCATCAGTATCAGAAAGATGGCCCTGAGCTTGTCTGCGGAGCGCCCCTGGCTTTTTCACTCAGTTTCGTATTTTGAACTCTGAGCACTAAGCACCACGTCCAGTCTGTAGCGAGTGTTCAACCAGTGATTCTAAACCAGAGCTTGCTCTGGGGATGTGATAATCTTGAGGAATCCATATATTTTCCAGTTGATATCCCAAAGTGTCAAAGGAAATGATCCATCAATTGGGTTAAAGTCCATTATATTTTTTCCTTACAATAGCCCTAGTAGTGCTTAGTTGTCTTTAATTGTATTCAAAATAATTTTGTTAGATAGTACTGTGACAACTGTTATATCAACATGCATTAAAAAAACCCCCAAAATTGGTGAGTTTTTGTGCAGCCATTTTAATGTTGAAGATGGAAGAAGATAGATAACATTTTTGGCATATTATGCTTTATTATGTAAAGAAAGGTAAAAATGCAACAGAAACACAAAAGATTTGTGCAGTGTATGGAGAAGGTGTTACGACTGATCAAATTTGTCAAAAGTGGTTTGTGAAGTTTCTTGGTCCTATTAATATTTTGGCCAAATAATTCCTTGTTATGGGGCTGTCTTATGCATTGGAAGATGTTTAGAAGCACCCCTGGCCTCTACCCGACTAGAAGCCAATAGCAGGAGATAGCTGACATATTCAAAATACCCAAATCAGTAGTTATTGGTGAAAATGAAAAAATGTGTCTTTTATTTAATAGAAAAAAACTTTTTTTTTTTTTTTTTTGCCAATCCAATACAATGATAAAGCTGCATAGACTATTTAAAAAGATAAGTTTTTTTGGCTATTGGCTAAAATTCTACCAGTTCAGTAAGATTATGTACTACTTAGTTTATGATAACTGGAAGTTTTGATTAGTAGATGTGTATATGTAATAAAATGGGAAACTAAATACTGCTTAAAATGAATTTCATTTGATAAAGTATTTCAAACACAAGGGCCATTATAAAAGCCTTACTTAATGGTGAAAATGTTGAACTGCAATGTACACTCAAGAATTTATTAAAAATTGCCCTGGCTGGTGTAGCTCAGTGGATTGAGCATGGGCTGTGAACCAAAGGGTCACAAGTTTGATTCTCAGTCGGGGCACATGCCTGGGTTGTGGGCCAGGTCCCCAGTGGGGGCCACATGGGAGGCAACCACACATTGATGTTTCTGTCTTTCTTTCTCCCTTCCCCTCTGTCTAAAAATAAATAAATATTTTAAAAAAAGAGTTTATTAAAAGGTGAATGAATATGTTCAAGTCTTGTTTCTCCAGATATACCCAATTATAAACCAGTGTTCCCATTCACAGATTAATGAGTTACAGTTTATGCTCATCAGACTCCTGTGCTAATTGGCTTATCAGCTCAGCTTCTGTGACAGGTGACTTACAGCTGAGATCAGGTCACAGAGGAAATCCAAGTTTCCATCTGAGGGAAGTCTCATTTTCTAGGAAGGCCTGTGCAAGTGTATCTAGTAGGAGGGGGTTCTCTTCGGGCTGTTGGCGTAGGCAAAGAGTAGGGTAACAAAGAGAAAAAATTGAAAGTAGACAAGAAAACACAGCTGGAGACATTGTCTGTTGCACAGTTTGCCTACTCATGACACTTTCAACCCAAACAAGAGCAATTAATACACAATTTCTGAGCCTCTACTTTAAAGGAATGTGCCATGTGAAATACAGTTCTTGGTCTTTGTCCTCAAGGGGGAATGAGACTTAAACACAGCATTGGCACTAAGTGAGGAGAATGAGGCACTTCATCTAAGTGTGTGAATCATAATTCAATAATTCAGTAGATATCATGAGGGTAGTATCAAAAGAACTAACAAGGGGACAGGAAATGATGCAAAGTTTGGGGGAGGGAGCTGTCATTCAGGCCCGGAATCCAGCCGTTCTGAGCCAGGGTCCTGGGATGTGGAGGGGATATCCATCTCACTTGTCCTGTCTGCATTCCTAGTCATGGACCCTACTGGTTTTTTTTTTGTTTGTTTTGTGTTTTTTTTTACTCTCAAGTAAAAAAGAGCAGCTGAAGCTCAAGGTATCCCTCCCCCCCCATGACATTCCCAAGATCCTCAACCTAGCTGGAAAAATACTGTAGCATTAACCAAAATGCTGTAGTCATGGGCCCATGGATCTACTCGTTAAATCCCTGCTAATTGCATGGGAAAGCCTAAAAAACACTTAACATACAGACGATCTCACTAAATGCCCACTCCACCACTGCTTAGCCATATGTGAGGGTTAGTTACATATTAACTTTACTTTCCTTGTCAGTTTAGTGGGACAACTAACTTAACAAAAGAGATGAACTGAACCCCAAGCATGCAATAACATGTAAATATGTCCGATCCCTATAAGACACCCACTGCTGACTATAAATTTGAAAGGTGACCCTATGGCTATATGCAGATGGAAGCCGATACCTATACTTGAGGGAAGTTATGTGGTATTTGGAAATTCCAGTCTCACTGGGCCTTGATTTTTGTGTCTACAAGATAAAGGCCTTGAAGAAGTAGATTTGGAAAGCCACTGAAATTCTAATGATTTTTTTTTCTAAGAGGCAAAATGTTGATGAATGATTCTAATGAAATTCTTTCTAGGCCCCAAGACACTTATACAATATTGAATACAGAAAGAATAATGGAAAACACACCACTAGCTGAAAAGACAGCATCTCTCCACTCGGCATATTCTTCTATCTTGGATATATATCAGTTAGTGCTAAACAGTGATATTATTGAGCTGGCAAAAATAAAAAGTAGTGAGCATTTTATTAAGCTAAATCTATCCTGTTCAATAAGAAACTACATCTTATTCAGGGATTCTTCTTACTGTTTCAGTATCAAATTGATGTGAAGGTGATAAAAGATAGTAATTGTTTATTCAAATTACCTTTTGTGAGAAAATGAAAACTGGGCAAATAAAGTTAGCAACTCTGTATCAACTTGCGAATTTTTTATCATGGTTAATTTTCAGGTTCATAAAACTTGAAAGTCTAGAAATCACTGACCTATAGTGCCAACCAAGAAATAGTTTTTATTTTTATCGTTAGCATTTCCGTTATCACCAACAATATTGAGAGTGAACTTTCTGAAAGGAATATGTTTGGTGGAAAGTACCAAGTTTTTAAAGCTTTACTTGCACTTCTCAGCATCAAAGCTTAAAAAAAAAAAAAAACAAAACCCACCACTCCTCTTTGAGGAAGAAATGATGTGAGAAGAAAGATGGGGCAAGAGTCAGACTTTTTTTTCCTGCCCCCTGGGGTCTTGCTGACTGAAATATTTACAAGTGTGGAAATGGCACAGAGGAAGCCCGCTTACTGCTGGAGAAGGAAGGTCGAAATCTGGCTTGCAGCATCCTCAGCGCCCTGGCCTAGCTCCAGGCAAGTAGCTCTCTGGCCTGTTTGGGGGAACTGATACAAAGAAGATAAAATACCAATGACGGTCTCAGTACAGAGCTGCTGTTTGACTTGCCACACTCCCAGGGGAATCATGCAGTCACAGTTGGAGGATTTTCATGAGATGAAATTTTAATGGCAATATTAAACTGAAAGGTAACTTTATAAAAATTTAAAGTCCATGCATAGTGGTAGACTTACAATCCTTAGTAAAGGCTTGGTTTTGAACACCTAACTTTTGAACAGTTCTATTGTACGTTAAGAAACAAACTTTTATAATAAATGGAGAGATTTTCTGACAACTTGATTATGAAATTGGTAATCTGTAAATCATTCATTATGTAAAAAATGCTATTGTGGCTATTTTTAAATTGCATTATTTTTTATTATTCTCTTTATGGAATTTGACTTGAAAAATATGGTTGAGTTATACATGTCAGTCTTGTGTAGTGGCGAGTTATATCAGACCTATTGTTCAGACATGCTGACATTAAGTAAAGAGAGATAAAAGGAATCTAGAAAGTGACAGCTCATCATACTAATCTGTTATCAGAACCAAGAACATATATTTAGAAATTCGGTTTCTCCAAACTATATTGGGCCCAATCGATAGTCCTAGGTATTTATTTAGTTTGAACACAGATTCATATGGGAGAGAACTTGCCAAACAACTTTGTGTCAACCAATGGCAGGGGTAGTTTCAGTGATACGGACAGACTCAGCAACAACAGTGCTAAGGACCTAGGAATGTGTATTCCCTGGAGAAGGAACATCCTCTCCAACATGGTGGTATGATCTGGTCTTCGGTTAGGACTTGACATTTTATGGCTCTGGAGAGCATCCTGTCCACCGACCTCTCCCGAGTTGACAGTTATTAATTGCTCATGTTGTGATTCTCTTTATCTGTTAGGAAAGAGGTGAAACTCCTTCCTGTTTTCTCTATTTTTATGCATCATTTGTGACTGGATAACCTATGTTAAAGTGACTAATTTGCACCGGTCTTCTTTAGGTTTATCTCAAACAGGATGTGTTTGTGCGTGTTTGGTAGTATTGGAAGAAAAAGTCACAAATACAGCCAGATATATTTTGACAAAACACTGGAATGTCACAAAGCAAAACTTAGTATTTTTCTCTTTTAATACCAAAAAACCACACATTGAATCTATTACCAGCTGGATGGGCATGAGAAATATACTTTACTTTTATTTTGTATTTTTTACTTTGAAAACTATTTCTAGGTCCTTCCCCCATCCTCCTGTGCCTGTGATGCGTAAAGATGCTCTTTGCCAGAAGAGCGGACCCCGGGCACCTGTTGCACGGAGAACAGGAAACGGGGGGCACATAACCTTAACGTCGCTCCTGCTCTAACTTTGCAGCAAAATCTTTTAAAGGACATAATGTTTCACTTATGTCGTTGACAAAATTCAAAAATAATTTTTTTTTTTTTTTTAAGAATTGCTTCAAAACTAGAACATTATTTTCCAAAGAATACTCACAACCTCATGCTGTACCTCAGGAACACAGGACAGGGGTAATCATTCAAGGGCCGCTCTCTGACCAAGTCATGCGGTGCTTCAGGAGACGTTTTGGAGCATGAACACGTAGTTAACCGTTCCATCAGCATCCCTTGGCGTCGGCATGTGTTCCTCTGGGAAAGTGGAGGCAGGTACTGGCTACATTAGCGTGCACTGTTCGAATGGACCACTCCAAGAACAAGCTACATGTTACTGTGTAGGTGTGTGTGCATGTACGCTGATGTTTAATGGACTAATATAAAATAACCTATAGGCCTGTATTCAAACACTAAGTGCGCACATTCATATTCTGTGCTCAAGCACATTTCTAACATCGTTGACACTCTGCATTGGAACGGGAAAAGCTGGTGTCACCAAACAGGAAAATTAATTCATTCACTCAATCCTTAGTATGCTCATGGAAGCCATACAATTCATGGTACGCGTATTGCCAATACAAAGACAAACAAACAGCATGTGTATCCTATTAGAGCTGAATCATAGCAGGGAGCCAAGCCAGTGGAAAATATAGTGCATCCAGCGTTGAGCATTATCAGTTGTGCTCATGAATGATTTACTGTATGTCTGTGTTCCAATCTAGTTCCATGTAATTTACACAGGGTTGCTGTACATTGTGTCTCTTCCCAAATCAGCTGTCTCCATAAGAGGCTCATGCATCATAGGGCCTAGGGAGCACTAGGGGCCAGTCCAAGAATTCTGTGTCCCCTGGGAAAAATCAGTGCCTACCTGCATGCACAGAAATGTTGGTCCCTAGCCTAAACTCTCACGTATGAAAAGGCTAATGGCCAGTCTTTAAAAAGCATGTGACCACCAGTTAGGAATAGCTGAACGATACCAGGAAGTTGGGAGGCCTGGCTGGTTAAATCTTTCGCGAGTTTACGGCTTCTCCAAACACTCCTTACAACATCTAACACGCAAATGCACTTTATTGATCATCAGGGCAGGGCTGTCTTCCACCCGCCTTCACTACATTATTCAGACAAACGTAAGACTTAACGCCAATGAAAGGGGAAAAATGAGTGACTAAAAGTTCTTTTAGAAAACAAGGTATTTTTAAATGAAAACTGGGTATAAACCCTAATGCCAGACAGGGTTTCTATATTTTGTTCCCCACTGTATCACTGGTGACTAGGGCATAGTAGGCATTCAGTACACACTTGCTGAGTGGGGGGAAGAAGTGAATGCTTTGCGGTTTATCTCAGTGTGTGCGCATGCTCAGAAATCCGGAGGAGAAAACTCAAGTCTGAAGAAAGGATATGCTGTGTCTGTTCTGATATTTGCGGGTGATCAGAACAGCTCCAAGGGCACGTGTTGGGCTGCACCTACCGGAAAACTGCCGGTGGCCCTACCTGGCAGTGCTTTGCCTCCCGTAACCAGAACTTTGGAAATAGCATGCTCCATGTCCTTTCATTGTATTTGCAAATGATTTTCCCAGGGTCGTGTGGGAGACCAGCAAGCAGCAAGCTTTGTGGGATCTATAGCGGTACTAACAAAAAAACAAGGGGGGAGATGTAGGAGACCCTTCTGGGTGGCATGGGCCCAGCTCCCACTCGGAGATGCACAGGACCCACGCCCACGGATGGGTTCTCCCGTGGGGAATCAGGCCTGCAATGTGCCTTGCTTTTGCTAAAAGCTCCCTAGAATGGAGTGTAACCGGTTCAACCATTTTTCCCTTTTCATTTGCTAATATCCTTCCGTGATGTGATTAGCGAGTCATCTCCTTTGTTGTCTGTAAAAGGTAACCCCCCAAAGCGAACCTGTGCATAGTAAATGAGGATCATCATGTAATGTGCCCGGAAAAGAAATAAAGATCAGTCACGGCAAGGGCCAAGGCTTTTGCTCTCCCTGAGAGAAAAGCCATTGCTGTCCCTTTTCCTCCACCGGACTCGGTAGTCCGTGCGAATGTCTCATTTCATCCATAAGGACGCGGACACCGCGGGCCAGCGTCTGCATCAGCTGGCTAGTATAGGGTAGGCGTGGCAGCTCAGAAAAGCCACTAGGAACCTGAGTTCTTTCTGTTCTGCCAGACTTAGTTTTCAGGCTTTTGACCTCAAGCCAGGCATTTTAGGATTGCAAAAAGATGCTTGCTGCCTCGTCTTGCGTTAACATCTCACTCGACGAAAGGAACGCGTGGCAGGCACCTCCATGGGGACAGCAACAGCTTCCTCATCAATCCCGCGGAGCACTGTTGCCATTTCACAGAGCAGGACTGTGTCACACCGTTAAGATGCCATGGGATGTTTTTAGCTGGACAGTTTGCTGCATCTCCCACAAGTCAGAGTCCTATTGACAAAGAGAAGTGAGGAAGAATATTGGGTAGGCAACTAGCCATGTCTGCCCCAGGCTGAAGTGAGACAATGAGTTTAACTGTCAGAATATAAAATCCAAGCAAGTCTCCTCAGATTTCACCCATTGATGGATTTTTTTCCCCCCCTAAGCCACAAATGCAGGGTTTTCATTCTGGATTTTCATCCAGCCTTTGTGGTTTGGGGTGGGGGGGGATGGGGTGGGGTGAGGGTGATCTTATTGCCTTTGTACCGCCCTGAACTTAGGGTCTTCTTTATTTCTGGACCCACTAATTCCTTCTTTCAAAACCATTTTGTCTGAACAGCTGTCTGAGAAGTGTAAAGGTTTGTACCAAAATGTGAATGGTGGACAGTGTTTCCCTATGTTCCATTTTAGGGCTGCTTGAAGATTAATGGAATAATTACCCCAATATCAATCTCTAATTTTAGGAACCACCAAAAGGGTTCCTAAAAGGTTTCGCGTATTTACTACTGCTTACCACCTCACTTGCTCCTGTAATTTTCCTTCTTTGCCTGCAGGCTCAACATTCCTGGCAAAGAAGAAGGCTTAGGGGAAACACTCATTGACTTCTCATTGAAGCAGTTTTGTTTCCGTGGGAGAGCCAGTCTCAAGCGGTGTAGCTGCAGATCCCAGAACAACTTCCTCGATTTTACCAGAAGGGCTCAGAAGGGATCCTTATGCCTCAATCATATGAGCAGAAACTCTCATTCTAAGATTTCACAGACATGCACGCCCCTCCCTCTTACTCGTGCGGCTGGGAGACCTTGCCTTTAGGGTCAGAACCTGGGCTCTAGGGATATCTGGGCCAGAGTCATCTGAGCAGTTACCATGTCCACTCTTCCTTGCTCTGAAATACCCGCTCAGCCCCATCCTATTACCTCCCATTTAGTCCTTCTTGTAAGCCCCTTAGGGTCTGTCTTTCTTTTGGACTCTATGACATCCCCCAAAGCTCTGCCCCAGGGCAGGAGTGGGGGAAGAGGATGCACGAAGTAAATGTAAATGATCTTTTTAAATAGTTGCAAAGCGACAAGGGATGTTAGAGGAAGATGTCTTTGCCCACACGTGGAGCAATTGCTCCTGACAGTCCCACGTATGCCTCTCGGTCTGAAGGCCACAAGAATAGCCCCAATTAGCAGAATGTAATTACTTGAGTGCAAATCATGTACTTAATGATGAACCTCTCCTCCCAAATAGCATGAGCTTTTGAGCATTTAAATCTGAGGACCCTCCTTATTAGCATCAGGGGATGTTTGTGCCGGTGCTCATGCCCCTGCCTGCTGTGAGGGAGCCTCGGAACTGGAGCGCTTTCGCCAGCTTTAAAGCGAAACAGAGTTGGTATTTTTCAACCTATAAAAAGCTCATTTAAAGAACATAGGATGATTGACAAAGGTTATGAAGGGACAGTTTATCCAGGAGAAAATAAAAGCCAGTAAACAAGGGAAATGTACACCTTCAGGAGGAATCCAAGACAGGCAGATTTAAACAAGAATAAAGGCCCATTTTATATCTGTTAAAGTAAAACTTTAAAATATGATATGTAATGCTGGTGAGATTGTAGGGAAGCCAGTGCCTGTATTTATTGCTGGCTGCATTGTAAAATTCTTGAAAACAAATTTGATCATTTTATTATATAAAAAGCCTTGAGAGATGTTTATGACCAGTGATTCTAAGAAATAACTCATAAAATCATGAGAGCTACATGGGCTAACATTAGTTCCTGCATATTCTGTAATAGCAAAAATTAGAAACATATTTTAAAAAGCTTCATATTTACAAATTATGAAATTCAATTGAATGTAATGTATCTTTTACAATGGATTAAAATATGCTAGACTGTGATACAAGAAGCAAACACAATTTTAAAAATTAAGATACATTGTAGATACATATAGCTATGTAAATTGTGTTAACCATATAGGCAAACACTAAGAAGAAATTTTACAAAATAGTATCAGCGTGCGAATGTGGTATGATTTTCAGGGATTTATTTTTATTCTAAAATTTATTTTAATACAATTTTTTTAAAAAAAATGTGTAATGACTTTATTAAGGATCCTCAACTTGTTATTGATAAACATGAATTGGATTTATTTCTCTGAGGATGCTGGGCTGGCCTCTCAAGTCCCTGCTGAAGTGCTGCTTCCGATTCCGTCTATGACTTTCCAGTCATTCCAGTTACCCGGACGTTCTCGGTAGATTTTAAGACTCAGCTCTCTGTGCTTTGCAACTTCAATCTCACATTCAATTCGAAGCCCTCTCACCCCCCCACCCCGCCCCCACCGGCTTCAGGGAGATTTCTGGCCTGCTGGGGACTTACTGCTTGTGCTCGGCCAAAATATATGTGTTGAAACTGAACCCCTGACTGTGATCATGTTTGGGAATGAGACCTTTGATGGGAAGTTAGGTTTAAATGAAGTTATGAAGGTGGAGTCTTCAGGATGGGATTGGTGTCCTTGTAAAAAGGGGTCAGAGGGCTGGGTCTCTATGTGAGCCTGCAGTGAGAAGGTGGCTGTCTGTAAACCCGAAAAAGAGCCCTGACGAGAACCCAGCCATGTTTGCACCTGAACTCGGATTTCTTAGCCTCCAGAGCTAGGAAAAATAACATTTTGTTGTTTCAGCCACCTGGTCTGTGCTATTTTGTTGGAACAGCCCAAACTGACTAAAATATGACTCATTTCCCTTCCTTCTATCCCATACTTCTGCTCTGATGGACATGGCTTCTTTTCTTAGATGTTTCCCTCCAACACGGCTGCTCTCCTTCTAAAGCTGACTGGCCATTATCCTCCTTTGTTTCTCGAAGGGCCCTGGGAAGGCCCCCCCCTCTGTTATCGCCTGGAATGGGAGATCCAGGTTGGCTTTAATCTCTGCCTTCTAGCTTCAATCTGTAAACAAGTCATTCACGCTTCTGCTTCTTACTGTTGGGGTACAAGCGTAGCAGACAGCCTTTTTGGGGAGGGGTGGATATTATGAGCAAGACAGCTCAAGCCCAATCACCCTACCAAGGTCTACCTAGAAAACTGGGGGTCATGGTCAATACCTAACAGTGGCACGCAGACTGGCTCACTGACCTCTCTGTCATACCATCCTCCTCTTGTCCTTCAGCTACACTCGGCATCAGAATTCTGCTGGCCGAGTAGCCTGGAAACATTTTTTAAAACTTTTTTATTGTTGATGCCATCACAGATGCCCCACCTACCCATCTTGGCTCACCTCCACCCAGCCCTTGCCTCCACTCCCCTCCCCTCTGGTAGCCTGGAGATTTTTAAATAAATTATCAGCAATCTCCAACTTAGCGGGAGAAAGGACTGCTCAGATAGTCATTGATAGTAATTCTGGAGCTTTCTTCTCTCTATTTTGGCAAGAAGAAGAAGTAGGCCGTCTCTGTTCTTTTTCTTTCTACTCCTGTCTTCTTTCCACTCTCAAAACCAAAAGAAACCCATGCCCCATTTGCCATACCCAGTCTTTTTTATATATTGACCGGGCTGGTGATGGTCTTTATGATTATATTGAAAGAATGAGCCCTAAAGGAAAGATGCTGGCCCCAGTTACAGTCATGCATCACTTAACAGAGATAATGTTTTAAGAAATGCGTCTTCAGGAGATTTTGTCATTGTGCCAGCATCACAGAGTGCCCTTACCCAAATCTCGATGGTATGGCCTACTATACTCCTGGACTACAAGCCTGTACAGCATGTCACTGTACTGAATACTGTAGGCAGTGGTAACACGACTTTAAGTACTTGTGTATGTAAACATATCTAAACATAGAAAAGATACAGTAAAAATACGGTATAAAAGATAAAAATGTACACCTGTATATGGCACTTACCATTAATGGAGCGTTAGGACTGAAAGTTGCTCTGGGTGAGTGGTAAGTGGGTGTGAAGGCCTAGGACGGGTGTCAAACTCATTTTCACCGGGGGCCACATCAGCCTCATGGTTGCCTTCAAAGGGCTGAATTGTAATTTCAGCCTTTGTTACATTTATTCAGTCCTAAAATTATTTCAGGCCTTTGAAGGCAACCATGAGGCTGATGTGGCCCCTGGTGAGGATAAGTTTGACATCCCTGGCCTAGGACATTACCGCACACTTCTGTAGACTTCACAAACACTGCCCCATGAGTTTGCCCCTGGTTCCTTCTGAAAGGGTCACATACAGAGCATCAAAGCTATCCGTGCTGCGCTGCTCGATGAACAGAGATGCGAGCTAGATTGATTAGAAACACAAAAGAGAAAGTAGATAAACATAGATTACCATGATAATAGTGATTGTTGGGAGGGAGGGAAAGGTGGCCTGAGGATGAGTAAGAAAAAAGATGGAGGATCAAGTAACAGAGGGATTGTCACGGTGATGGAGTTTTGGCTACTGCATGTTGGAGCGGTGGTCAGGTTAAGGAAGTTTGTGGCATTTGTAAAAAGAGAGTGCTTAACATGAAGAGGCTGTAGAACTGAGGACTCAATATTTTGAGAATAGAAATTGGTTTTTGGTTCCATTGACCCCATCCGGCAATAAGGACTCTTTCTGGCATTGGACTGAGTTAAGAAATGAAACTAAGCTATGCTTTGCATCATTACAGCCTGAAAATGCTTCCGAAGTACAGGGACAGGCTGGCTCCACACTCGCACAGAGAGCTTTTGCTGAAGCGACAGCGGGACTTGTTCAGGTAGCTCCTGTGGACCTGTGTCCTTGTATAGGACCTGAGGTCCTCAATGAAGAATCCACAGCAATGTACTCTGAAGACCCACAGGTTAGATCTGGGAGGGCTGTTGCGCCCTCTGGACATGTAACGCTGAGGGACAGGCTCCTCAGTGCTGAAACAGTCTGCGGCCGACTGATTCGGAGGTGACTGTGCAGGCAAAAGTGAGGTGCTGTGAGCGAGGGGAATCTATTGCTGAGCCCCACAGACACTGTTCCCATCAGAGAGAAACAGCTCTTCCCTGAACCACATATCCTTCCATTTTTTTGTACTGGTGGTCCAGTATAATCTTATGGGACCACCGTCTCATATGTGGTCAGCCATTGACTGAGACTTTGTTATACAGAGCGTGACTGTAGTGGCATTTCTTTGAACTTACAAGGTGGAGTATTGAGATGCTGGTTCTGGTACTCAGTACCTCACACCATTTGTTACTATTAAGTGATATTTTGAGTGTAGTTAATTTATAGAGTCAAAGAAATAAACTGCCCTCTTGGTAGTAAATATAGTTGGTGCCATTGACATTTGTTGTCTGATTAAATGCTTTTTGAAAACAAAATCAGGACAATGAATAAAAATATTTTAGCAAGCATCCCCAAATTTACACAGATGTTTTATTTTCAGAGTTACTACCATTAGGTCCTATGTGATGAAAATCCTTTATTTTTTTCCAAAATACTTGCATTGTAAATATCATCTTCTACCTGGGAAGGGGAAGAAGGGAAGCTGAGGTGAAGAAAACCTGAGCAATGGAGCCAGTGGAGAGATGGGAGTTGCAAAAAAAACTTAACTCACTTCACATTTTACTAGGGTTAGTGCCGTCACTCACATGGTAAACAGGAGGAATTTTGTGTTTCCTTTTTAGACCTATTTTGTGAGTACTTGTGAGCTCAGAGGCAATTAAAATGTGTGAGGTCACAAAACTGTCTTGTCAGCAAAATGCCCTAGGATGGCCTAAAACTGAATAATGTGGTTACTACTATTTTGAATCATCCCTTGAATTAGAGACAATGGTACTTAAATAAATCCATTTAGTTAAAAATGAAGTATCAAATACTAGTTAGAGTTGACATGGGGTGAGAGAGAGATTTTCTTTTACTATTTATGAATTTTTTAAAGTTAGAAAATTTTTATTTAAACCTAAATCTTTGGGATGTTTTTGAGTTTAACCCCAAATGCTATTCTAGTAGGGTTATTTATCTAGATTCCAACAAACACTATCCATTTTTTTTCTTATGGATTTTGCCAAGATGTGTATCATGGATATATTTTTAAATTGATCAACTTGACACAGTAGTCTAAAATACATGTCCCTGAAGACCCAGTGCCTTTGAAAATGGCAAGCTTGAGGTTGAGATAGCTTAAGGCAGAGTTAGACAAATGGCCTGTATTAATACCAGTAAGCTTGTTTTGCTTCTGATCACATACAGACAGAAAATCGTCTCAGAGGTGAAATTGCTGTGTATTATCAACATGCCTCTCCATTATTCTTACATTCTGCAGGGAAAACTGCTAATTAGGATTCTTTTTTTATTTAGAACTGTTTGCTCAGCTTTACTAGATGATATTTAAAATAACATATAATTGGATATAATAAATTCAGAAAAATATAAAAAGTTTTGTACTAGAAAAATCTATACTACCTACTATGGTAAATTGATTGTGGAAATACAAGAGCTACATGGTTGGTTGACTGTAATTTTACTCTTACTACATCATGTCTACCTACCACCCAAGAAATAATAATCACACAGCAATTAAACATGAGCTTCAAATGGGCCCAGTGAACAAACATTTGACCTTTCTTGAAAATTATACAGGCTCAAGATTATGTACGTTATCACCATTCATTTAGCTATTTACAAATAGTTCCATTTTCTGTTTAATTTTATATGTATATAAAACTGTCTATTTCTTTTCTGTTTCTACCATGTGGTCAGTTCGTATATCAGGAAGATAAAGAATGTGGAAGGTAACACTCCGAACTACAGATTCAGTTTCTCCTTGTGCTGTTCTGTTTATTTGCATTGTCCCTTGAACTTGGCCCTCTTGAATGCTTGACTTTTCCTTCTGCCAACTTGTGATATCTTGCTACGACTTTGATAAACTTCTGGTACTCAAACATGGCTTCTCTCTTAGTTCCACTCTCACTTGTACTCTTTATTGCTCAACCCATACCTAGGGGCACCAGGTAACAAATTAGTAGTTCATTGATTAGAGATAAACACTGGTAGTCTCTCTTATGCTCCTTTTACTAGCACTCAGGAGGCAGAAGGCTACAGGTAGCTCTATTTTGTCAAAGTGATTAGAGTTGATTCATGGAAAATGAAATCTAGTATTTTTCCACTTCATCGTTTGTTAGGAATTTTGGTTTTCAGAATGTATTGGATTGAATAGTAAGGACTAATGGAAGCCAAATCTATGTCTCTAAGAACAATGATTAATTTTATAGGTTCTAAAAAAAATCCATTTCCAATCCATATTACTATGGGAATCTGCTGAAATTAGACTTTTTTTCTACTTCAAGAAATCAGTCCAGAAATTTCAAACTTTTGTGAGTCATGGTCTTTAAAATCACATTCCCCATATGTTTCACATCATCACTGCATGAATTCTCTGTTCCCGTGGTGTGCTCAATAATTCATTACTTTTTGCATCCTGTGAGACAGATGAGAGCTATAAGAAACTGACCATTTCATATAATTTGGGTCCTAAATATGATAGAAAAAAGTGTAAAATTAGTCACCGTATCCAAGTACATTACACAAGGTGTTCCATGTAACAAAGCTGTTTCCATTCAATGAGCTGCTCTATGAAACAATGCTCTTATTATAACAAATCGTATATAATGAATACTTTTCCTGCAATAAAATACTTCTGCTTGCCACTGTCTTATAATCCCTATTACTAAGCAACTGACTTATTTGCTGCTTATAATAAAGATATATATACACACATATATATGAATTAATTACAATCACCTCATCCCACCATCAAACCTAAATTACACATCAATTCCCCTGAAGTTTTTACTCTTTTACTAGCAAAACCAGTTCAGCCAGAGAAAAAGACCCCACTCTCAAAAGTTTCATATCATTATCACTGACCCCAAATAATCATAATAACTAAAGCTCAATGTGATATTGATTGCATAGCATCTCCCACTTTTCCTAACTATAGAACTTTTTTCTCATAAACCAATTCAGACTCGGAAAATCTATCAGACTCTTTTCACCTTTACCATCTACATATGGCGAATTTAAGCTCAAGTAAGATGCTATTATGAAACAACTGGAATGCCTCAAACAGTTTGTTATAAGGTGCTTGAGCTATAACAACCTAGTAACGCAGGTAAAAAGCCCATTATAATTCTCTGTGTGAGTGAGAGAGAGAGAGAGTGTGTGTATATGTCATTTTGTTGTCTGTGGAGAGAACGGGGTCCAGGTACTGTGTTCTCTCTATCAGAAGTCAGAAATATAACACCTCCACACTTCCATAAACACTCATACCATCAGAGAATATTTAAAACACAGTCATTGACCTGGACTAATAGAACACAGATAAAAGGACTCTAGTACTGGAAACCAGATCAGACCTGGTTCTGGTGCTCTAGGCTGGGGAGACCAGTTTGGGGTTCAGGCCTCACACTTCTTAGGGGCAAACCCCTGGCCACTGAAATACACCTCTGGAACTTCAACCGCCTCTTGTGGGAGCCCAGTGAGCCCTCTTGTGCCTCTGCACACTCTGTCATTCACGTGGTGGTGAAATGGTTTCTTCCATTTGTCTTCAGTTATAAGGCTTCCCTCCAACTAGTGTGTTCAGTTGGTTACACAGGATGCTTTTTTCTCTAATTCAGTTGTAATTCCAGTTTGGTCTTGGGAGGAGGTTGGTGTAGCTTCCACTTACTCTGCTGCCATCTTGGTTCTTGACTTCACTTCCTTTCCTACCATAACTAATTCTTTCTTTATGTCTAATTTAGTTTAATCTACCCTTTGCGTTTTTTAGTTTAGTGGCTATATTTCTACTAATCAGTCATTTTTTGATAGAAATTATATCTTAATTTTTAATAATTAATTTCTAAATAGAAGTTATTTACTCATCTCTATGATCATGTAAAATATACTTATTCTGATGCTTGTCAGTCTTTTCTGTGAAATTAATTTCCGATGAAGCAAATTCATGTTCTGGTGGTTGTTTTATGGTTTCTTATTGGTAGATTCCTTTATATGTTGGAAACATTGATGTGCGAGTTTATTTTTAATGAAAAATTGTTTGTTCTCTCTCACTCTTGGCTTACTCCCTTCTCTGGAAAATTTTAGTGCTCATTCACCTGGATCCTATTTATGTACTATCCTACATTTTTCAGCCTTCCTTATATTTACTTTGGGGTTATGTGCCTAGTTCTGGCAAATGGGCTGTGGGTACATGTAAAAAGTACCACTCTTAATAAAAATAAGGGTGTATCTGGGATACCATATTTTCTATTTTATCATGGGTGTAAAGAACAATGAATTGGCAGATTTTAGATGGAATCATCTCACATTCCCCAGTTACTATTGGAGGACAGCTGTCAAGGAGAGTCACCTCACCCACATTAGAGGTGTAATGTAATGTAAACATGGAATGAAGTGTTGTTGTCTAAATCTGTTGATATTTGGGGTTCATTTGTTGCTGCAACATGACTGATATACCACCTGCCACCCTACCCCCTGCCCCAGCTTCTAATCCAGAACCAGCTTATAAAACTATGGCTCAAATTTCCTACCCTATTATGATATTTGAGATATTGAGGGTTAATTCACCAAGCCAGCAAGTAGGTTGCAGTTCTTACTACAAAGCTGTTCTCTCTATTCCCAGTTCTCTAGGTCTGAGTCTTCTTTAGTCATAGGCAGCAATCAGCAGAAGTTCCCCTAATCCGTGGCTACAAGTTGTGAAGCTGACTGTGCTTCTTCATGTGGCGCATTTTGTTCTTCTGACACTGAACTGCCTGCTGCTAGTCGGCTTCCGGTCAGATGCCCAGCAAGCCTGACATTCAGCCCCACTTGCCACCATGAATTCTGGTCCACAGAGATGCATGCATACACACACACACACATGCATACACACACACACACGCATACATACACGTGTGTGCGCGCGCATGTGTGTGTGTATATATATATATGAAGCCTATCTGGGAAAAGCCTAGCCATTGTTAATATAATGAGAATAGTTAGCACAACATCAGTGTAACCTGGCAGCCAAGGAGAGTGGACTGGAATGCACATGTGTGAACAATGATGACTTTGTTGTACTAGTCAGTGGGGGTGGTAGATGCCATTGAGTGAGCATGTGTACTCCATGGCCATTGCATTGAAAATGAGTGAGTAATACAGTGAATCTGCATGCAATTTTCCATTAAGTTTGAACATTCCTCCATGGAAACTATTCAGATGATTCAGAAGGCCGCAGCTATGGCCACCTGGAGATTGGCCACTTCATCATGACAAGTCACCTTCTCATGCATCACATCTCATGCAGAGTGATTTTGAGAAACATCAAATCACCCAGGTAACTCAGTCCTACTATAGCCCAGATTTGGTGCCCTGTGACTTCTGGATTTTCCCAAAACTAATCACCTTTAAAAGTGAAAAGATTTTAGACCATCAATGAGATTCAGGAAAATTTGATGGGGCAGATGATGAAATTGGGAGAACTGTGTGAGTCCCAAGGTGCTTACTTTGAAGGGGACTGAGGAGTCATTGTCCTATGTACAATGTTTCTTGTATCTTTTTCAATACATGTCTCTATTTTTCATATTACATGGATACTTTCTGGACAGAGCATATATATGTTGTATGTGTGAGTGCATACAAGTGCATACCTCACACACACACACACACTTGCAATATGTTTGAGATAGAGGAGTATGTCAAGTCATTGAACTTACTTCACTAGCTTAATTAAGAAGACTTTTGGAATATAGTTCTCCAGTCTAGGGCCTAAAGATTAGCGTTCCTTCAAAACCATACTGGTTCATGTAGGCCTTCTCAGAACCCTGCGGGAGTGGGAGAATGTGCTTTTTATTTTCAGCCATGGTTCCTGGAGTCATAATGGACTTTATGAAGTTTTTAGCTTGCAGTATGCATTCACTATCAATTGTCCATTTCACACTCTGACAACTTTTATGATGCTTTTCAGAGATGTTTTGGAAGCTGTGCTGGAAGCCCTAAGCTAGGTTAGTGATTCTCAAATTTGAATGATATATGGCCTTCTGAAGGAGAAAGGAATTCAAAAACCTCCTTAATGTTGATTATTATTATTTATTACTTTATTTAAATATATGCAAGCATAAAACAAGGTATTAGCTTCTTATGATTGGAACTCAGGTACAACTATAAACAAAAATGAATACATTAAATACAAATGAATCTATAAAACCATAAGATTCGGAGAAACACATTTATTTTGATGTGACAGATGATGTTGCTTTGCTGAAACCAAACTGGTGCATGTGATTTGAACAGAGTAATGGCCATTGACATTCATCTTATCAGGCGGATCATGGCAGAAAATGAAAGGCATTATTTCAGAAGTATTTAAAGAGGGTTTAATACAAGCAGTACAGGGGTGGGCAAAATAGATGTACAGTATGAGTACATGAAACACAGAGTTTATTATTATTTATTTTATTTGTACAATTGTAAACCTACATTTGCTCGCACAGTTTGTACAAAGGTGTGGACAGGCTGAGAATAAAACTGAAGGGGTTTGAGTATAGTAACAGTGAAGAGTCCCAATCATCCGTGAGATGAGAGGCAGATGAAGGAGGAACGGAGCCTTGAGAGTGGGGCTGCCCTTACTGAAGAACGAGAATGACTTCGAGAAGCTGTGCTCTTTGTTAGAGGGATGCAGTCAACCTGGAGGAACCCAGAGAGGTGAAGCCCTCGCAGTAAATACCCTGATCTTACACTTCTCACTCTTTAACCTCTTGCTATCCACTCCCGTTTCCTGAAACCAATCAAAAAGCAAAAGGGCAAGGAAGCCTCTTGATGAAGGTTAGGGGTACAGACAGTAGTCTGGAGAGGCAAAGAGAAATATTCAGATTCCTTGGTGTTCAATATATACTATCAGGTACTTTGTGATAGCATCCTTCTCCTGTATGTTTAAAAAAACAATGAGTGAAAAAAACTTTCGCCTTCTCTTTGACCTGAATACAAATTTACATCTGAAGTCCTCTTTATTTTTCCTTATTAGTCCATGGCAATTTAAATTGTGGTTAGTGCCAACCCAGTGATAAACACATGGAAATTTGTGCCTATAATCAGTTACAATGTGGTGATCTAGCTGATCTGGAATTGCATTTAAAAATTGTCATCAAAATTAATATCCATCATTTTTAAATAGAAAACAAAACAGGCAAATAACAGCAACTGAATCCTCGAAGGAGAACTTCAGACTGTGCTAGAAGATCCACTTGAGCTCATGGACATCATTTGAAGGTCATTGCACTAAGGGATTTTATGCTTCAATCTGGGTAGTTTCTTTCTGCTCCAAGACAACCCGCACAGAGCTGCTGGGAAAACACAGCTAAAGCTCTCCTGTGATGCCATAATTCTCTTCACAAGGAACCTGCAATTGTTCCTCATGTCTTACAGAATTAAGTATAAGGTACTCATGCAGGAATTCAAAGCCCTCAACTTATTTTTCAAGCTTTATTGTCCCCAACTGTTCCCTTTGATATATCATATACTCTGGCCAAATTAGGATGTGTCCTATGGCTTGAACTTTCTTTTTTTTTTTTTTAACTTTCTAATTTTTCTATTTATCATTGTATCTGTCTTTTTTTTCCTGCTTGGAATGTCAGTTGCCTCAATTCTGCCCTTTACCACCCTAAACACCTTTTAAAGCTCATCTCAAACTTTACCTGCAACACGAAGATTGATGGAACACCAAGAATCAGAAATCTTAGCCAGTATCAAGATTTTGAGCTACTTTTGGGAATGCAAACACTCGAAAGACACATGCCAGGAAGAGAAGGCTAGAACATTCCCCGAGACTTCTAGTTCTTGTTTTTGTAGACATATGCCCTTCGGTCCGGAATTGTAGGTGAGGTCTCCAATGAGGACTACCTCACATACTGGGGCTCATTTACGTTAGGAAAAATATCCATTCCATGTGCCAGAGAGTTGGGTAGCTTCTATCACGTTATATCTACTGAGCCATACGCAGCAAATCTGTAGATTGTAGTCCTGTTTACCTCAAGCAATTCTAAACGAAATCAGAGACATCCTATACAATCAGTCTATTTGTCCAGAATTCCAGTTATCATATTTGTAAGAATATTACATTGAGTCAGTGCATTCTTTTTCTGGAGGCATCCCTATGATAATTGAGAAAGGAATGGATCAAGGCCAATTGCTTTAACTCCTTCCTCTCCAAACCCTTCCTGATTAATCTTACAGAATCTTTCTACCACTTTGTGTCCCTATCATATTTTTTTCTGCTTTGTATTATACTTGTTTAAATTATGTTCTGCAACCCAGCAGAAGGGATGTGATTAATTCATTTTGAGATCACTAAAAGTACTTTGCAAAGTGCCTTGCATACAAAAAATCGTTTAATAAAAATTGAAAGAAATTAGGAGAAAAAGAATTTTCTATTCTCATTATTTCCTCCAGCTACCACTGTTGAGTCCTGGACAGGAGAGAGGAGTCCAAGCAAGTTTGAGTGAGTCTATACATCTGCTTGTGTAGATAACTCATGACAACCCCACAGAATTATGCAAAATTCTGCGTTAGTAGCTTTCGTAGTTGTTTCTTGTCATTTCTGAGTACTGTTTTCCTCTCTCATTAGGTACCTATTGTATCTGGATCTTGTTTATAGGGACTCAGGTGAGATGCTGCTGGAAGAGTAGTTCCCTGTTGCCAGCACAAATCCTGGGGGGGTGTCATTTAGAAGCTTATCTGTGGAGTAGGAAAATTAATGGTAGGAAAGATAAGAGCAATGGTAGAGCCATGGTTGGACTTGGGCAAATTGGAAAGTAGTCAATCAATGTGTCAACCAGAAGAATAAGGCAGAGACATTAATCAGTGAAACACAATGAGGAAGAGAGAGGACAGAAAACACACCAGCTGTTGAAGTGAATGACGGGGTATCGGGTCTGAAAACCTGGAGCACTCCTGGGGGTGTTGTGTTCTGTATCTTAGAAAGCTTTGCTAAGGGTGGAAACTTAAGAGGATAGAGTGTCAGCCTGGCTAGTAGGGTTCTCCTGTTTTTCCCAACTGATATAAAATTTTATTCTTAATATGTAAAAATGGTTGATAACAGTTTAAAATGTCTTTCTTGCAAGAGATGTATACATATGCCTAGAACCCAAAGTCTTACGCTAAAATGATAAAGGACATAATTTTTGTTATTGGTTTGAGGAGAATTGGGCACATAGGAACGTCCCTAATGCTACTTAAATTACCTGGTTGGATGTCCGGATGTGACAGTCCCCTCATTGGGCTCCCTAACGTTGACAATTTTGTAGACATTTCTAAACCTAACCTCTCTAATTGGTAATAAAACAAATTTCATGCTGTTTCTTTTTCCCTGAAGAGAGAGTAAAAAAGCTCACAGCTATACTAACTTAATTCATGTTTTTTGTTGTTTACATAACTGTGTTTTTCCTTATCTGTTTTAAACAGTATACATCTCAGAAGTTGTATTATTTTTCTATTGCTACATACCAAACAAATGACCACCAACTTAATAGTTGCTTAAAGCAACACATTATCTCTCACAGTGTCTGGGGAGGAGAGTCTGAACACAGGTTAGCTGGGTCCTCTGTTTACATTCTCATGAGGCTGTAATCAAGGTATTGTATAGGGCTGGGTTCTTACTGGAGAATCAAATGGGGAAGGATCTATTTCCATGCTTTCTTGGTTGTTGAAGGGGGGCAGATTGATTTCCTAGAACCTATAGGATTCATAAATCCTAAATAAGGATTTAGGATTTAAATCAATAAGCCAGCAACTGAGAGAGACTTTAGCCAGCTGGGTGCTGCACTAGTAAGTAATCGCATAAAGTGACCATGCATATCCTATCACCTTTGCGGTATTCCATGGGATAGAGGGGTGTCACGGAGCCTGTGCATGCTCTAGGCCAGAAGATTACACAAAGGCGTGAATGCCAGAAGGCAACAATCATTAGGAGCCACCTAGGGTCTTTCTGCCACGGAGGTTATAAAGCTGTTTATGTAAGTTCAAAGTGCAAACTGGTCTATACTTACGTAGATTTTTCACAGCCGGGTAGTGACAATGACTCTAACGGTGATGAAGATCATGGAGTTGCAGGGTCAGGTGGCAAAGGTTTGTGCAACAGCTTCAGGAGAGAAGGACCAGCTTAAGCTTCAAGACCTTCTCCAGCAACGTTCAACTTGGTGTGAGCCCTGTGCTGATGATATCTTTTCTAACTCAGAGCTGAATTGTCATGCTATGCATCTCACAAGTTTGCAGTTCTTAAATGTTGTATTCCGTCACCAAGTTTTGGGGACCTAAGGTGTCTGTGTCCCCTGCTGTGACCCAGATGTATGAGGTAGATAGTTAAACTACCATGGCCTATTTATATTCTCAAACAACAAAGAGGGGAATACTCACTTTGGTGACTTGTGGCTGTTTTGGGTGTTATAACTAACAAAGCTACAATACAGAGGCTCATGCTGCTTGTTAATGTTAATTTTTTAAAAGGTTTTTAAAATTTATTTTAAGAGTGAGGGTAAGGGAGTTAGAGAGCAGAGAAACATTGATGAGAGAGAAACATTGATTGGTTGCCTTTCATACCTGCCCCAGTGCCAGGGACCAAACCAGCAACCCAGGCACATGCCCTCCTTGACCAGGAGTCGAACTGGCTACCTTTTGCCTCGAGGGTAAACACCCAACCAACTGAGCCACACCGGTCAGGACAATGTTTAAGAATTTTATTCCCAGCAAAGGACAAACCCTTATTTCTTCACTGCATCAAGAACTTTTCATAATTAACTGTTTTGTTTGTCCTAAATCTACTCAAGATTAAAAAAAAAAAAAAGAAGAATATGGGGAGAAAGGGTATTGAAAAAACTTTAAATTCAGACACTTACTGTGGGAATCATTTCAAAGATCTGCATTTCAAACCTGCTTCAAAAAACATGCTATCACTGTGTGCTGCCAAGAAGAAACGTGCCCTGTAGGAAGACAG
The DNA here is from genome assembly GCA_004027475.1 of Anoura caudifer. Lineage (NCBI taxonomy): Eukaryota > Metazoa > Chordata > Mammalia > Chiroptera > Phyllostomidae > Anoura > Anoura caudifer. Next base: position 388,436 of record PVKU01000088.1, on the reverse strand, counting down.
AGCAGTACTCGATTTTCAAAACTACGTGGGGCCCAATTTTTTTTCCACGATTTTCACCTCTCCGATGACTGCAGACAGGGTTGTCAACTGCTCTCTGAACATGACCTATACTTTACTACACTTTCTTGACCTACTGAAAGTGTTTTCTCTGCTTCTGCTGCTAGTCTTAGTTTATTTTAGCCTGTCCTTAAGGTTCTGCCCAAATACCATCCCTTTCATTAGTGCACGGTCACTCCATCCTCCTTGGTGTTCTCGCCATGCTTGGCCACTCTCTCTATCACTTTGTATTCCGTAGCCTTTTCTTTTTTTAACTTAAATTTTGCATAACATAAAATTGACCAGTTAAACCATTTTAAAGTATATGATTCAGCAGTTTTTAGTCCATTTACAATGTTGTACAACCATCACCACTGTCAGATTCCAGAAAATTTTTATCAATTCTCCCTACGAAAAAAATCGCTGTACTCATTAAATTGTCACTCTGCACTTCCCCATCCCCTTAGCCCCTGGGAAGCACTACTGTGCTTTCTGTCCCCATGGATTTGCCTAGTCTTGATATTTTACATAAACAGGATCACCCTATAGTATGTGGCCTTTTGGTTGGATTCTTTCCCTCGATGCTGTACTTTTAAGGTACATCAGGTTGTAGCATGTATCAATGCTTTTTATGGCTGAATAGTATTCCATTGCATGAGTATACTGCATTTGTTTATCAGCTTATCTGTTGATGGTCATTTGGGTTGTTCCTGCTTTTTAGCTTTTGTAAGTAACATTGCTATGGACATCAATCTATGCTTTTTTTTCAACTACCTGTTTTTAATTCTCTTGGGTGTCTACTTGGAAGTGTCATTGCTGGTAGGTCATGTGGTAACTTCACGTTGATCGTTTTGAGGAACTGTCGAGCTGTTCTCCGCAGCCGCTGTACCACCTCACCTCCCCACCAACACTGCTCGAGGGCTCCCGTGTCTCAACATTCTCAGCCACACTTTTATTCCCGCCCCAATTTTATTTCTAGTCTTTCCAGTGAATGAAAAGTGGTATCTTGTGTTTTTGATTTGTATTTCCCTAAGGACTAAGGATGTCTTTCGACTGTCTTTTCATGGGCTCGTTTGCCATTTGTCTATCTTTTTTGGAGATATTCCACAGATTTTTACATTCATTTCTTATCTCTCCTCTGAAAGTAAAAGTTTCTTGAGGACAGGAACTTGTTATTAATATTGTAATCTCTCAAGGGATCTATTAAATTGATGTGGGCACCCTAAGTGCTCAACAAATGCTTATTGAACTGATGTCCTGAGTCAAAAGAAAACATACTCCCTGAGTTAGCCCTGAGGCGAAGTTCTCATGTGGTGTGTTTTTAATATGAAACTATTCTTACTCAGGACTTCAATGAACTCTGTTAATAAATCCACTGGACCTTCAGTGGCTTCTGAACTGTTGAAAACACACACACACACACACACACACACACACACACTCACTCACTCACTCACTCCTTCCTTAAATATTTTCTTCCTTTGGCTTCTGGAACACCACACTTCTCTAGCTCTACTTCCTGCTTCTCCATTAGAATCAGTCTCCTGTGTGGGCTTCTCTTTTCTGATGAACACTTGAAGATGAACTTTCTCTGGACATCTGTCCTTGGTGGTCTCTTTTCCCCCTGATACCAGTGTTTCCCAAATGCTGGTCTCCCAAGTGGTGTTATTTAATAATAAAGACATTTTGCGACAAAGGACAATGTAGTAAGTTTTAAAAATATACCTTAATCAGTTAATTGGGAGTATTGTCCTTTATTTTAAGATTATGTCATCCATCCTTTTTAAGGTTAAAATGTCTTCTACTTCTATGAAAAAAATAGTGATATATACAGCTGCATATATTACTTGTAATGTCTTTCAAACAGTAAAAATTTAGCCCTGGCTGGATGGCTCAGTTGGTTGGAGCATCATCCCATACACCAAAAGGGCGCAGGTTCGATTCCTAGTCAGGGCACCTGCCTGGGCTGTATTTTCAGTCCCAGTCACAGTGTGTGCAGGAGGCAACCTGTTGATATTCCTCTCTTGCATTGCTGTTTCTCTCTCTCTCCTTTCTTTCTCTCTAAAAATTAATAAATATGCCTTGAGTGAGAAATAAAAAAGAAGAAAAAATACAGCAACCTTTTAATGGCTCCCCTTCTCCCCAATCATTTAAACTATGCTGGACATTGATATACTCTTCTATTTTTATTCACAGGTAATTTAATTTATGGGTATATCTTTAGTTTTCATGTATATAATGATGACCTCCAAGTCAAAAAACATCTCTGTTAATCTCAAATCTGTGTTTCAAACTTCTTACTGAATAAATTTCCCTCGATGTTCATTTGTTTTAAGATTCTTTAATTTAGCACATGTAACATAAAACTCACCGCCCACCCACTCACGTACTTCCCCCTTCACCGTGTTTCCTACCTCACTGAGTGACATCTGGTCCCCCCAGTCAGCAACCAGAGGTTCCCTCTAAGTCCCTCCTTCAACTTACTTTCTCCAGCCAATTGTCAACTACTTTCATGTTTATCTTTAGAATATTTTTTATAGTTCAACCTCTTACTCAATTTTCCATCTTCTTGCTGTTACCTTATTTAACACTAGGGCCAGTCATCCATCATCTGCTCAGCACAATGTTTGAATCTATACTATGTACCAAGCACTAGGAATTCACCATGAAACAATATAAAAGCCAATTTTGAGGGAAGTCTTTCAGGTGTAACAGCCTAGTCTAGGTAATGGTTAATTTTCAAATCATGAATATTTTGAGATTTTCCCATACTTGGTGGGTGCTGTGTCTATATTACAAGTTCCATTGAGAATTTTTCATTTTGGGGAGATTTAAAGTGAATTATTTATGTTGAGCAAATAAATTATTCCCTGAACCTGGACCACAGCCTAAGAAAGTACCCTTAATTACTATTTCAGTTTCCCATTTTTAAAATGGGGTGGTTGTGTAGGAGATTGGATAAGTTGTTTGCTATAACCCAAGAACTCTGTAGATAAAAATGTAAAGTATAGGTTTCTAAATTTGTTAGGGAAAGCTTTAGCTATGAGTTCCACGTCTGAGTCTAATGGATTATAATCATTAATGTACATTTAAATGAATTTGAATGCTGGCAATTATTCTCCTAACAATCCAAGGACAACCAGAGTAAGAGGGCTCAGTCAGATGGACCTGACCCAGATAGCATTTCAGGAGCACGAGCAATGGGGAACCGAATCTCTAAGCCTGTACTGTGACTCAGGGCACAGGCTTTGGAATACGCTGCTTATACTGAGTAAGGCTTGCAAAAATATGGCAGTCCCAGACTAGGGGAAGAGTCAATGGCCTAAAGAAAAAGGAGACCTTCTGGCTGGGTTCCCAGGAGGCAAGCAGAACAGGCTACCTGGAATGGATGATTATACCGTCTTTCTCTGCGGTCTTCACCTTGAGCAATGTTCAGTATTTTGATGCTTCAGGAGAAAAATGTCCTACCACTCCTACCACCTTTTACATTTTTCCCTTGGTAAGCCTTGAATTCTGGAAACTACCCTTCCTACCACCTCTATTTTGGTATCACCCCCACGCCTTTGATACTTCATTCTTTCAGATTTCTTAACTGAAATAGAGTTTGAAACATATACTAATAATATTTATCGTTCCGAAGGGCTGGGACGCATGAGTCTCCGACTTGCAGGTGTAGTTTGACAAATTCAGCACTAGAGTGCCTGGAATCCGGAGGAGTTTGCAGGAAGGGAGCCAGCGATGCACATACCCTAATGGTTCTGAGATTATCACTAAGGTTTACAGTTGCGTTAGTGTCTTTTTTTTTTTTTTTTTTTTTTGTTAGCTATTTCAGCTATATTCCGCGTAAGAGAGTGGACAGGAGAAATTAAGAAGTAGAATAAAAAATACATGGCTCCACATTATGTACAATCCTTAACTTTGGGGGTGGGCCCGAGGGAGATTGTCATTGTGGTAACTAAGATGCTGCAGATTCGGGAAGTTACTCTTGGTCACAGCGCTTGTTCAGGGGCCTCAAGGGAAAGTGTTACCTCTGACTTGATGGTCTGCAGCGGAATGTTTTCGAACAACATTCTCCAACCAGAAGGAAAGAGTAGATTCATTATCGGTAATTGTTAGAACATTGCCAGGTATCGTCCTCCCTGGCTTTTGGGCCATTTTATAGATACGTAGAATTTTTGTGCTGAAAGGAGCTAAGAGATTATTAAATCAAACTTCTCCAATTTTTGAGTTCAATCTTTTAACCTCAACAGTTTTAATTCCATAACTTATTACAAGTGACTAAGTCGCTAGTAGCACAACTGTCCCTAGAACTAGGTCTCCACTTTTTCTACCCAGTGTCCTTTCCTTTACCTGATAACCCAGTGTCATCTTCTCTTTGATAATTTTCTTCAAAGCCTCCTTTGAAGAGAATGAACAAAACCAATTTAGAACGGCTGCTTGCCGAGTCTTTCTTCGCTTGAGCTCCATTTTTCTTCTTTCACAACATTACGTTTCTCTGATGAAAAGAATCATAGAATACTAGAACTGGAAAGCATACTTGTGGATTCTAATCTCCTCACTTGAAAAATGTAACAAAAACAAGGCCTAGGGAGTCAGCTTGTCTGAGGCCACACCGGGATAATGACCTCAGGGTTCTTGTGAGTTGAGTGACTTGTAGAGAGTTTCACTACCTTGGAAGAACTGTCTCATTCTCTAAGTGATATACATAGTGATTGAACACATTATGGCTATTAATTAAAATTTAAAATCATAAGCCTTAGGGCTCTGGATTCCATGAGATACAGATGCTCTAGTATACCACGTGTCTTAGAGAATCATTGCGAAAACAATAGCAAAAATTGAAAGAAACAAATTGTAAATAAAATCAATATTCAAAATTGAGGTTAAAATAAAATTCCAGAGAGAATAAAGAATGATTTGTGCTTTTAACAATTATGGGTTAATTAATTAGTAGCTTTCCTGATGTTAAAGATTGGTGTCCAATATTTTTTTCATGTAGAAAATACAAAGATACCAGCCTGTTTCAAGGCTCCAAGCCATTCCCTGCGGACTCTTTCTTGGCCTCTGCTGTCACTGGCTATAACCAGAAAAAGAAAATTGACAGAAGGAAAAACCCTTAACAGCTAGAGCTTTAATTTACCTGCATGGGGAAAAATATTTCAGTTTCTCAGATTTCTCCTGGGTTGCCTGATTTGGAGGTAGAAGAAGCCAGAGGAAAAAAAAAATCACCAAAAAATGTTTTAAAGGAAATAACTATGAAAAGAGCAAATCCTGAGAATTTTGTTTAATAACAGCAGCGATGAATTTCCTGGCAGTCGGTACTGAGCAGCTAAAGACCAACCAGCGTGTGAGGGAGGCTGAATTAGTTAGAATGGTCTAGAGCAGCCTAATGAAGAGAGTGCCAGGGAAGATTTATCCTCTTATATGTATAATTTTGAGATATGAATAATTCTCTATTTAAGAAATGTGTTATAACCATCAGATTAATTTTTACTTAAAAGCTTCCAGTTGGACTCAAAGCAGGGTCTGAAAAATGGAGGGACAATGCTTTGAGCCACCAAGTCAGTGCCCCGCAGAATATTTTAAAATTATTTAACACACATCAACTCAATGTCAACAACTCATCACAGATAAACTATCTAATTAACAGAACCCTTCATAGTATTTGATAACTGAGTGTTGGCTCAGTTTTTATACCAGAAGGGCAATCCTTGATAAGCAGAAATTATAAACGCAGATTTTAAAAGCATTAATTCAGAAATAAATTTAAATCAGTCTTAAATTAACCCCCTATGGGTATTTAAACTTATTAAAAACCACTTGGCTTAAAGATAACGCTCGGAGGGGCTGCCTTTGACCAGAGTCCTGCTTTGTGTGGACTGTCAGCCTGTGTGTTTTGGTCCCCTTTGTTGAGCACGAGACTGCCCACGCCCACGGTAATTGATATGGGTCCTGTGCTGGGGACAGATGAGTTTATCCTGCCATTGAAGCCCTTCACAAGATGCCTTAATTATTAGAGCTAATAGAGGATTTGTGCTCAGTCTTCTGCTTAGGAAGCTCAATTGTTTTCTCCTTCCAATTCCACTTTGGCAACACTTCCAAAGGCAAATCCAATAATTAGCAATTTGGCTCCCTGTGGCCATGGAAAAAGGACAGCAAGACTGCGTAGCAGTAATAGTTCCTGTTTGCATCGTTTAAGAACAAAGACTTATGAAAAAGTAGTGAAAGAATCTGAATAATTTCTATACAGCCTGTCAATTTTGATTATTTGATCTCTGCTGATGATTAATATCATTTAGCAGCTAAGTGGGAAATTGTAGTTTCCAATGAAGAGAACTGGGATAAAGCAAGAGTAAGACATTTCCATTAAAAAATGGCGTCCTGATGAATACAAGGTGACAATCAAGAGGGGGACAGTTAAATTGTGGTTGTGGCAATTAGATAAATAAGGTTACCACATACTCAACATAAAGATTTGGCAGAATGAACTTTTTCTGGCTAGGAATATTTCTTTTGGACCACGTGTTTAATCAAGGCTTGCTGAATGTCATCCTACATAATAGATGGACTAGCAGAGGCATCCGTACGTGGGCTGGGGAATGTACTTCTCAGGATCCCCAATATGTACAATATGTACTTCTTGCTTCCATCTTGGTGTTATGGAAGTCTTAGTAAATAGATGGTTGATACTCAAGTATTTATTGCAATTACTTCTGTGTGTGGGAAATAGGAATCATGTTTATTTTCTTTTTTTTTGCATGCATTTAATTCTGTTTTCTGAATTAAGCATGCCTTAATTTTATAAAAATAAAATGATTGTCTTTAAATGTCTGCTTTGTGCTATTCCTTTAGATGCATACATCCTGATTTCCAACATTCAGTTGGGGGAAATCAGAATATACAATTATATAATATAAGCAAACCCTCAGCTATTTCATTCTTGCTATTACACTGGTTTCCGAGGTTGATTATTACCTAGATTTTATCCTATGTCTGAAACCCATCATTCAGACATAGAACAGACAGAAATGGAACACTACTCTGGGGACCTGGGGGGATCTTGCTTCTGATACACATAAATTCAAACAGTTTGAAATCTTTTCCTCATCTCCCTTCTTACTCACTACTTTTTACTTATAAGTAAACTACAAAGAGGAAATTATAGCATTGGGGTTTTTCAATATTAACATACTGCAACTTAGCAAGGGGACACAGTATATAGATTAGATTTGTGCAGGGATTTTCTTGACACACAACTTGCAAATAGGCACTTCTTGGGAAATGGACATTGATGTCACTGTTGTCAGCTTCACAGAGTGGTTCCCTTGCATTGAATACCCTAGGAGAGAAATTTAACTTCCCTGGATTTTCTTGTGGCTTGGATCATTTCACCTACTGGGTGAGAACTTATCTTAATGAACATTGCGGAGATGCTAAGACCTTGTTTGAAAGCTGAATATCAAGAACTAGTTTTTTATTTTGGGCTTAAATTTCTCCTATTTTATTCATTTTTAAAATTTCTTGCATCTGTGTCCAGATCACTGCACAGAGAACATTCACACACTCTCAGGCCAATATTAATGGATCCCTTAACCTTCTCTTTCCTTGGCCTAATTTCCTTATTTCTTTTAGAGAATATGTCTTCTATATGAGAAATATAGATGGGGACCACCTTTAAAGAGGCTACCACCATGGTTATAATGAAATTCTCAAGTTTTTATTTTTGAGGAATTAAAGCAGTAATTCTCATTAGTCATGGTTCCAAGTGACATGTGAAACTCCATCCCTGGTGATGCTGATTTTGTAGGTGTAGAGTAAGACATAAGCTTGATCTCATATTTTTAACAATATCTTTAAAGCAGAAATTTTAATTTTGATAAAGCATATTTTACCAATTTTTACACTCTGTAATTTTTTAGTTTTATTTAGGAAATCTTGCCTGACCTAAAGTGAATAAAATTTTCTTTTATGTTTTTCTTCTAGAAGTCTTAGAGTTTTAGCATTTAAATTTGAGCTATGGTCCATTTCAAGTTAATTTTTGTATATAGAGGTAAGGGTCTAGAATCATAGTTTTTTTTCTGGGGGGGGCAGTATGTGAAGATTCAATTTCCAATTGCCCTAACATATTAGAAATCAATTTCCTACACTGAATTGCTTTGGCTCCTTTACCAAATATCAGCAGACCATATATGTATGTCCATTGCTGGACTTCTGTTCCATTGATCTATATATTTTTATATCAATATCTTGATTAGTGTAGCTTTATTTTAAGTCTTAAAATAAGGTGGTATAAGTCCTCCAATTTTGTCTTTTGTTTTCAAAATTCTTTTGGACTCTCTAGGTCCTTTGCATTTCTATATACATTTTAGAATCAATTTCTGAAAATATCCCTTCAGCTTTAAATAGGATGGCATTCAATCTATACATTAATCTCTGGAGATATGACATTATAAATGATTGATTCTTTTAATCCATGTACATAGCATAAGTATTTATTTAAGGCATCTCTAATATCTTTTACGCATATTTTATAGTTTTCAGTATAAAAGTCTCAGATATATTAAATTTATCCCTTTTGTATTTCACATTTTAAATGCAATTTTAAATTGTTATTTTAATTGTTTCTATTTATTCATTATTTCTTTTTACATATTTATAGAAACATAATTAAAGAACAAACTGCATATATTTGATATATGCAATTTGATCAGTTTTGATCCATTACATACTCATAAAAGCATCATTGCAATCAAAACAAAGAACATGCTAATCACCCTTTAAAATTTCCTGACGCCCTTCACAGCTGATTTCTTCCTTTACCACCAGCTTCAGACAGCCCCTAAATGGCGCCTGTCCTTATAGATTAGTGTGTATGCTCTAGAATTTTATGTAAATTGAATCATCCATTACTCTCTTTTGACTCACTTCACAAAACAAAGGTTTCAGGATTTATCCATGTTATTGCATGCATGGACAATTCATTTCACTTTATTGCTGAGTAGTATTCTACTGTATGTATACACCAGGTCTTGTTTTTCTCACCCATTGATGAGCATTGGGTTGTTTCTGGTTTACAGTGGTAGCAAATGAAACTGTGGTGAACATTTGTATATGAGTCTCTGTGGAGACATGTGCTTTTGTTTCTCTTTAATGGATACCTGAAGTGAAGGGGCTTGATTGGATGGCATGTGAATGTTCAATATTTTAAGAAACTATTCAACTGCATTTTTGGGATATCAGATTCTGATTGTTCAGTTGTAGTATATAGAAATGCAATGAAACTTTGTAATTTGCTAGTATGTAGAAATATAATTGATTTTGCTTTGTAGCCTATGGCATTGCGACCCTCACAAGTTACATAGCCATCTTGTAGATTTCTTCAGGTTTTCAATAATGGTGACCATGATGTCTGCAAATATAGACAGTATTACTTTTTTTTTTAATTTGTATGCTTTGCTTTTCTCTATTTTTCTTTTATTTGTGTATTTATTTATTTATTGGGGGGGGGGAGAAAGAAAGAGAGGGAGAGAATCATTGATGTGAGAGAGAAGTGTCCATCATTTGCTTCTTGGTACGCGCCCTGACTAGGGACCAAACCTGCAACCCAGGCGTGTGCCCTGGCCTGGAATCAAACCAGTGACCTTTTGCTTTAGAGGACTATGCCTGAACAACTGAGCACACTAGTCAGGGCTCCTTCCTTCCTTCCTTCCTTCCTTCCTTCTTTCCTTCCTTCCCCTGGAAGAGTTTGTACAGAATTGATTTTATGTCCTCATAAAATGTTTGATAGAATTCACCAGTGAAACCTCCTGGACCTGAAGTTTTATTTGTAGGATGTTTTAAAGTTATAAATTTACTTTCTCTAATAGATATAGGAACATTCAGCTTAATCTGATTTTAATTAAGTGTGTTTTGGTAGTTCGTGTCATTCAAGGAAATTGTTCAGTTTATCTAAGTTACCAAATTATTTAGCATATAGCTGTTCATATAATTACCTCATTACTCTTTTGATGTCTATAGGATCAGTGGTAATATCCTGATTTTCATTCACAATATTGGCAATTTACATCTTCTTTTTTCTGATCAGTATAACTAGAGGTTTATCAATTTACTGTTTTTTTTTTCAAAGAAGCAGCTTTTGATTTCCTTGATTTTCTCATATTTTTCTGTTTTATATTTTGTTATCTTCCTTTCTGATCTTTATATCCTTTCTTCTGCTAATTTCTTAAATTGGGAGCTTAGATATGATTGAATATCTTTCCCCCTTTTCCCTAAGTATTTAATGCTATAAACTTTCCTTTAAGCACTGCTTTATCAACATTTCATAAGTCTTGTTATATTGTAGCTTCATTTGCATGTAGTTAAAATATTTTCTATTTAACTTTGTGGTTTCTTCTTTGATCTGGGAGTTACTTAGCTGTGTGTCATTTAACCTAAAATATTTAAGAATTTTCCAGATGTCATTTAAAAATTATTTCTATTATAAATCAGTGTGATCACAGGACATACTGTGTATGTTTTCAATTCTTTACATTTTATTGAGTCTTTTATCAGTCAAATAGTGAACATTTAGATCTCTGAACTATTCTGTTGTATGAGCATTGACATAGGTTTAAAATTGCCATCATTTTATTTAGGCATTATTTGTCCTATCTGATCTTTGTTTTTTTTTTTTTTTTTTTGTTTCTTTTTCTTGTCAGATTAGTTCTTTTTAAACATAATTTTATTTTAGCACCATTATTAGTATGTTAGCTATACTTATTTATTTTATTTTCTATATGGTTGGTGTAGAGTTAATATACTTTTATGTTCAAATAACATAATATTTTCCATATGGTCTGAGAAACTTACAATTTCCAACTAAATTGTACTTCCAAATTCATAAGCCTCACAATGTGTATGGTTGTTGCTTTTGCTTTAAGGAGACACACAGTAAAAATCCCTTTGTTTTTTAAATTTTTAAATTTATTTTAGAGAGAGAGGAAGGGAGGAAGGAAAAGAGGATGAGAAACATCAATTGGTTGCTCCCATCATGCATCCCAGGGGCCTGAACCTGCAACCCAGGCATGTGCCTTGATCTGGAACCAAATATGTGACCTTCAGTTTGTGGGACGGTTCCTAGCCAATTGAGCCACACCAGCCAGGGCAAAAACAATGCCTTTTATGTTTTTGTCATATATTTACCTTTCTTATGATCTTCATTTTTTTTTAGTAGATCCACATTTCCATCCAGATTCATTTTCCTTCTCCCTGAAGAATGTCCTTTATTCTTCTCTGTAGTTTCACTCGGCAGGTGATGATTTGTCTCATTTTTTTTTTTTTTTTTACAGGCCTACATCTTTATTTCACCATCATTTTAAATAGATATTTTTGCTGGGTATAGAATTCTGAGTGAGATATTTTCTATTGTACTTTAAAGATGTTGTTCTTTTATCTTGTCTTACATGGTTTCTTATGAGAATTCTACTATATTCTTTTTTTCCTTTGTACCTACGTCTTTCCCCCCATCTGACTGCTTTTAAGATCCGCACCCCCATCCCCAGGTTACATTAATTTTATGATATGCCTTTGTGTAGTTCTTTTTGTTTTTCCTGCTTCTGTTTTAGTGAGCTTCTTAGATTTTGGATTTATAGTTTTTATCAAATTTGGAATCTTTTCAGCAGTTGTTATTTTGTTATCTGTCCTTCCCCACTTTTCTGGGACTTCAATTATCTTTATGTTAGGTTTTTTATTTTCTCAAATCCACTGATGCTCTCTTTATTTTTATTTCACTCCATTCTTCTCTGTGTTTAATTTTTTATAATTTATGTTGCTATTTTATAAGTTCACTGACCTTTTTCCTTTGCAAATTTTCTTTGTATGTTCAGTAATTTTTTATTGTGTGTTAGCAATATTAATTTTAGGTGGTTATTGTATGGATTTTTGGGAGGAGTATTACTTTGAATATTTGGGAACTTGGTTTGGGGGTAAAGTTCAGTTATCTGGATCCAATTTTATCATATGGGGTTTCCTTTCAAGAATTGTTATCAAATATCCAGACAGCCTTAGTTTAGGCTAATTTGCTGTCATTACAGAGATTATTACCTCTAAGGTTGCTTACCTTATGTTCCATCTCTGGAGGTATTTCTACTTTGACTAATGAGAATAGAACCTATATCTGGACCAACTTTTCTCTCATAGGTTGATCTGTCTGTTCCTCTCTCACGGTTCCTTTCCTGGCCTTATACTCGTGTGAGATCAGTACCCAGCCAAGGACTCAAGGGGACTCTTCCCTCGGCTCTCCTGCATTCTTCCTCTCAGTCACAACCTCTTCTTCCCCTGGGTCCTGCACTCTCAAAATTGAGACCACACGGGCTTTTTCAGACTCTGAAATCTGTCTCCTATACTCAGCATGACTGCAGTCTCTTTTTGTGCTGTGGATTGCAAAATCCTGTCAAGCACTGAGCTCTGCACTTAAGGGATCACAGCATTCATTTCTACTCCCTCAGGGATCGCTGTCCCGTGCTTCGACTGTCCCGTGTCCACTCCATCCATTTTTCTAACTGTTTAAGGATATAATGGAAATCCTGCACTTTTTGCTTCTTAATGGCTGAGTATAATACGTTTTAAATGCAAAAATATAGAGAAATTTATTGTGAGGATAGCAGGGCATATCACAACTCAAGGGCAAGAGTAGACACAAGATTTAAGGATAAAGAATTTACAGCGTTTAGCGAGCCAGGTGATCATTTATTTCCCTCTCTCTCATTTTTGCATCTCTCTGCCAGTCTCTGTGGACTGGCCTGGCTTTCCGCGTCCCCTCAGCTGCAGGATGGGATGTATCCACCCCAGAGCTGCCAGATTTAGGTCCTGTTTCAGATGCTTGCAGACATGTCTTTTTGGAGTATTTTCCCTGTACAGACTGCATTGGTTTACCCAACAGTTTGAGATTACTGGGACATATATTATGAAATATTTTAACATTACTTACCTATATTTCAATAATATGTTTAATGCTATTAAATCTTGATGATTTAATAATTAATAAATTAGTAAAAATTCTAATTTGAAATCAATATTTAGTATAGTAATACCAAAATATTCCCCATATTATTATTTTTTTACCCTTGTATAACCTAAAGGCATAATTTAAAAAATACTTGTTGTGGTTTTGTTGATATACTCATAATGATGTCTCTGTTTGTCCTTGAGTTATAGAGCTGATTTGGAATCCATATGTGTCTACAAAATAATCTAAAATTTCCTGCCAACATGTATTACTTTGTGTTCATCTGTGCTCAATTTTATGTTGCATTCCATTGTCTGATTAGCATTATTAAGGACTTTCTGGAAGCCATCATATCTTCTCAACTTTGGCTCCGCTAAATTGTGGGGTGCTGTCAATAATTTTTACATTTAAACAGTTCATTAAATACATAGCTTAGGAATTTTCTTCCCAGTAAATTATTCTATCATTCGACACCCACTACTAAAGTTTTCCCACTACAAAGCAGATGTCACTCCTTTATCTTTAATAAATTAGGAAGTGATTTGGAATAAAATGGAAAGTTTATAACTTCACATCTTCTGGGAACCTACAGAACAATGTAAAAGAAATACCACTGGATTAAGGACCAGTGTGTTTTTTAATGAAAGGGAGTGACAAGTTGTGGCAAACATCCAGTACTTGTTCAACTATTGCTTGAACAAATAAATGAATAAATACAATGCAATGTGAACTAACCTCTTTCATGGGCTAACCATGAATGTCATTGGATTTGGAGGAAATAGAACATCTGCAAAAATTCTCTAATAAAATACTTGATTATGACTATTATAAAACCCATTTGTCTTTTGTAATTTTTTCCCAGTTAGGGAAGCTTGCCGCTGTTTGATTTTAAAATTAATTTGTATGTGATTTTTGAAAACATATACATTGTAAACTTTATGCTTTTCTAGACTGCTTAAACTTTATTTTTACAATGTGTACATATTTCTTCTAAGAAATAAAGTTCTTATTAAGAATTCAAAATGAACATTGGGGTGCATAAGTTCTTTTTAATTAGTGTTTCAGGGTTCTTAGGGTATATTCCCAGCAATGGAATTGCCAGGTAAAAAGGCAGATCCATTTTTAGTGTTTTGAGGAAATTCCATACTGTTTTCCACAGTGGCTGCACCAGTCTGCATTCCCACCAACAGCGCACTAGGGGTCCCTTTTCTCCACAACCTCTGCAACACTTGTTGTTTGTTGATTTCTTTATGATGGCCTGTCTGACCAGTGTGAAGTGGTATCTCATTGTCATTTTAATTTGCATCTCTCTGATGGCTAGTGATGCTGAGCATCTTTTCATATGTCTCTGGGCCCTCTGTATGTCCTCCTTGGAGAAGTGTCTGTTCAGGTCCTTTGCTCATTTTTGAATTGGATTGTTTTTGTCTATAAGTGGAACCTAGTTAACAAAAACAAATAAGCAAGCAAAATATAACCAGAGACATGGATGTAAAAAATGAACTGGCAGTAACTGGAGGGGGGAGGGAGGAAGGGAATAATGAGGGGAAGGAGAGTAAGGGTCATTGAGGAACATGTATACAGAACCCATGGACAAAGACAAAGGGGAAGATTGCATGTGGGAGGGTGGGGGTGGGTAGGGCAGGGGAGAGTAACGGAGGGGAAATAGGGACAACTGTAACTGAACAGCAATAACAAAAGAATCTGATAATATGAAAGCAAAAATAAATTCAAAGTCAAAAGTATATAAAAATGATTACTCTGACTTCGCACTAAAAGGAAAAAATAGATAAACTGGACCTTATTATAATATAAAACTTTTGCTCTGCCAAAGACTCTGCATAGTGAATGAAAAGACAAACTACAGGCTAGGAGAAAATATTTGCAAACCAGATATTTGACAAAGAGCTTGTATCTAGAATTTATAAAGAACTTTCAAAAGCCAACTCTAATAGAGCAAATAATTCCATTAGAAAATGTGCAAAACACATAAGCAGACATTTCACTGAGGAGGATAAACTAATGGGCAAATAAGCATGTGAAAAGATGTTGAACATCATTAGCTATTAAGGGAAGGGCAAATTAAAACCACAGTGAGGCCCTGGCTGGTGTGGCTCAGTGGATGGAGCACTGGCCTGTGAACCAAAGGGTCATCAGCTCAATTCCCAGTCAGGGCACATGCCTGGGTTGTGGGCCAGATCCCTAGTAGGGGGTGTGTGAGAGGCAACCACACACTGATAATTTCTCTCTCCCTCTTTCTCCTTCCCTTTCCCACTGTCTAAAAATAAATAAGATCTTTAAAAAATAAAACCAGTGAGATATTATACCCTCCTATTAGAATGACCGAAGTAAAAAATGACAGCAAATCCTGGTGACAGTATGGAGAAACTGGTTCATGCATACACTGCTGGTGCAAACTTAAAATGGTGCAGTTACTCTGGGAAAGTAAGTGGCAATTTTTTACAAAGCTAAACATGTGCATACCATATGACCCAGCACATGCACTCTTGGGCATTTATCCCAGAGACATGAAAATGCTACATTCGTAAAAAAGAAAAAAAAAACACACCAAAACTGTACATGAATATTCAAAGAAGCTTTATCTTAATAACCCCAGACTGGAAATAACCCAAATGTCTTTCAATGGATGAACAGTTGAACAAACTGTGGCATATGATTCCTGTGGAACACTACTCAGCAATGAAAAGGGAGAACTCCTGTATCTCTCGGTAGGATTTCAGGAGAATTATGCCAGGAAAAAGCCACTCTCAAAAGGTTATATGCTGTATGATTTCATTTTATGTAACAATGTTGAAATGACAGAATTGTAGAAAGAGAACAGACTAGTCGTGTCCCAGGGGTTGGGGAGAAGAATGGGGAGGAATGCGGCTGTGGTTACAAAGGGTGGCCCCAGGAACCCTTGAGAGGGAACTGTTTTGTATCTTGACTCTTGTGGTGACCACACCCCTCTACACATGTGGCACAGTTGTGTAGAGTTACAAACACACACAGACGCAACCGAGTGCATGTGAAACCAGTGGAATCTGAATTAGATCAGTGCATTGCATCAATTGCATTTCCTGGTTATGACATTGTATTATAGTGATGCAAGATGTTGCCATTGGGTGAAACTTGCTGAAGGGTATGTGGTATGTCTGTATTATTTCTGAAACTGCATGTGAACTTACAGTGATCTCAACCCTCAGGTGACTAATCACATCAGATCAGAAAGCTTTGGGTCAGGGGGCGGGCCTCTCCTGAAAGGAGTGACTAATTGTGCATCTTAAAGGGGATGCCGAGAGAAGAGGCTGAAGTGTTTGATTCAATTGGAGGATAAGTGCTAGCATTCATGCCATAGATCCAGGTTGATACATTACTGCATACTGGGTTTTCTAGAAGTAATGATGAGAGAGAATTTTAGGGTGCTCATCAGGGATTAATATCTGTGAAGGAAAAGCAGAAGATAGAGCCAGAACAGAGCTCTAGGGGGAGAACTGCTTTTCAGAATCATGCTGAGTGGTACCCATGGCCTTGCTCAGTCGTCAGATGTGGACCGCCCCCAGAAGGCATGACCTCGGGTGAGATGGCTCTTTGCAGCTGAGGCGCATCCTACAACGCTGACATCTGGGGGCTGTCTGCCGGCTGCGTCCCACAGTGGGGCAGGAAGTCCTGCCTCACGGTGGGGCCCAAGCCGGGCGTCTCTGTGTCCACCGTAGTTGGCCTCCAGAGACCCAAGTCAGTGACTGAGTGAATGCTGAACTCAAGCAAATAGTCAAAAACTGGACTTTGTAGAAAGAGACCGGGGAAAACCATGCAGGTCTCCTTAACAACGCAGTAAGATGTAAGAAAGGGAGGGCTGCTAGAAGGCTCCGGCTTCTCCCTTCAAGTTGACGAGGATATGAAGATACACTGTGAATGTGGCGTACGGTTGGTCTTTGCGGTCCCACCTTTTTTTTTTTTTTTTTTTTTTAAATGGCCCATTACAGAGCATGTTTGAAATTGTTGGATTACCGAGTAATACCAGCTGAAATGGTGCAAGAGCTTTCATTATCAGAATGGATGTTTTGGCTTTGCAGAAACATGAAGTCAACCCACCCACCTCCTGATCTAAAGGGCAGCCTGCTGCCTATCTATCAGTGGCAAAAACGTTGACAAAGTCTCACTCACTGAACTGATTTCACCCTCCATTTGAGCAACGTGATGTTTTACAGATACGAGAAGTTGCTGTTTATGTTCCACTTAGGACTCGCCCCGCGCATTCACAAGGCGACGGTCGGAATTGGCGTGTAACACAGGAAAGCTCTTCAAAGGGGCCTGTTCGCATTTCCTTATTCCTGCTCTACGGAACCTGAAAAAAAGCCATTGTTCCTTTTCTTGTGCAGTTCCCCAATGCCTCTTATAAATGAGCCATATTTAGTTTTAAACAAATTTCCTGAAGTAAACATATATTTCCCTGATTTTCATCTCTTTTGGTGAGCTTCCAGAAATCTTGGAAGTGAATTAGTGTGCAATTTGCATCCAAATCTTAGCCAAGGGGATGTGGTTTATTATAATACATGGTCCTCCTAATTATTGAACAGCTCAAGAAAACTCGGCCCAGTCTGCATCTGTTCTTGCTTGACCACACTGCCAAACATAATTTGGCAAGCACAGAAATGTACATTGAGCAGACCTGCCGTCTAATTTGCATTAGAGTTCGTGGCAATTATATGAAAGCTGTAACTGAATGAGCTTGTCCTCCCTTTTTAGATCGCTTCATGTCTAAAAAAATAAACAAGAAGCAGCACCCCCCAAAGAATTTCTCTTTTTATGTGTTTTTGAGGTTTCTTGATGTGATTTAATCATTGCCCAAGTGTTAGTTCTGCTTGTACGTAAAGAGGAAACCTCTTTCCCACATATTTTGGGTGGGCTTTCTTCTGTTACCCTTGATGTCTATGGGTTGGCTGTACATGGTTCAATATGCATTTGATATCATTGCTCATGAATTAGCTACTGCTGACCAGATGTCTGCATTATTTGGGAATTTTCATCCTCTAATTGTTTTAAGGAGTAAGAAGGAATCACAGAAAAAAAAAAAAAACAACCTGTAAACTAGAAATCGCAAAGTTCCCATTGAATTCTCTTTGCTGGGCACCTTTAAATAAATCACAAAATTTATCTGAGTTTTTATTTCCTTCTTTATAAAACGGGGACATTGGTGGCTGCTTTAGTGACTGTACATCATTGATATGGGCCAACTGGAAGTGAACAAACTTAAACGTGTTTTGGTATAAAAGGTAAGGGGACTAAGTTTTAAGGTGACATTATTAGCATGCACGTAGCAGGGCACACACAGTGCCTCTCGTGAATAATGCGGGCACTGCATGAGTTCCTCTCAGAAACCATCAGGGAATCTGAAGCTCCAGCCAGGATGGGCATTCTGGGGTTTGGGCTGATAGCGGCCCAGTGCCCTGGAGCTGCACTGTCCCATATGGTGGCCACTAGCCAGTGGAGCCACGGAGCACCTGGAAGGTGCCCAGTCCAAAGTGAGACAGGCCGCATGTGTGAGCTACACCCAAGATTCCAGACTTGGCATGACATGCAGACGGACACTACATTCATTCATGTTTGTGACACTTGTTGCCAGTATATTGAGCTCAATACAGTGTACGTATCAAATTTTTTGTTACTTTTTACTTTTTAAATGTAGCCACTAGAAAATGTGGAATTACATGTGTGGCTCACATTCTATTTTCTCTTAGACAGTGCTGCTCAAGGGCATGAAGCTGTGGGATATCTGATTTATATCCAGAGTGAAAGCCACAACTGGGAACCAAATGGGCAATTGAGACACAAAGTACAAAGCAACGGAGTGGTGACTGGGGACACCAAGCCAGAGCTAGTGGATTTGGAAGGGTGGGTAGGAAATGGAGCTTAGAGATATATTTTTGGGAACATGTTTTGGAATTGCAGTTATAAAAAGCCCTCGGCTTCGTTTGTGGGTCAAGAAGGAGCTGTTAAGGGGGCCAACCAGTCCAGACATACCAGTATTATTCTTCAAAAACAATTATATTTAATAAAACCACAACAATATAGAGCCTTCAGGGAATGTATAATTCTTTGTGTGTTTGAGTACTCTCATTATTTTAGTGTTTATCCTTTATCAAAGCTAAGACAAAAAATTGAAGAATTTCAGAGGGAAATACTTCTTAAAAGAGTATATTAGAAACTTTTCGCCTTCTTATACAGTGCTCGCTGAACATAATTTTTGTGACATCCTACTTACACAAGGTAATCACCGTGGGTGAAAAGTATAGTTTCACGTGATGCGTTGGTGACCCATGCGTGCTGTGGTGGCTGGTTTGTAAGTGGCTTTTCTGCTCCATCAATAAATGGCCCCAGGTGGGAACATGCTTCAAATTATATCTCTTTACATTTCTACACATTTCCTCTTGCTACCAGACTACAAACCATTCTTGTACTGCCAGTGACTCTCTGCAAAGAGGAATCTTCACCCATTAATTTATTATATCTCATCTGCTATGGGACTGGGAATTTGGAAGAAAAAAAATAAAGACTCACTTGAACAGTAGTAGAAGAAAGTGTAAATATATTCTGAGGATGCTACCCCTACACACAAGTTACGATGGTGGATTTTGTGACATTTCGTTGAATCACGGGCTCTTTTGTTGTTGCTTCAGAGTTAGCTGGGGTCCAAGCTTCTCTGTCCACGAACAGAAGTTTCAAAGAGCTGGGACTTAACTGTGACAAGGTTCACTGTGACACCGAGTCGGAAACAGCAGACCTGCTCTGTTTTCCCGAGCAGGATGCTTCCCTTTCTGCTGGGAAGGGGTGTTAATGTGCTCAGCCTGCTGAGACCCGACACTGGGCTGTCTCTTCTAGAGCAACAAACTCCCGGATCAGGGTAGAGCTCAGGTATTTTCTAAGACTATTTCACATGCTGTTTCTTAACATTCTGTGCAAAGTCATTGAGGAGGAAAGGGGGGAAGTAATAATGGCAAAATAGCTTTGCAGCGACGTTCCTTACAAACTTATGCAGACAATAACAATCGGCTAAACATAATCATGCCAACCGCATGAAATACCCATATTCAAATATGTACGGATAAGCTTAAAAATAGAAAGTCAGATTTCTGGGTAGGTCAGCAGTCTTCAGTGGATATTTTTTAAAATCTATTTTATCTTATTTTTACCATTAACTGTACATTTAGTGAGCATAAAGGCATTTCATGTAAACTCTGTATCTAAGAATATGGGTTCACCCTCTGTAGGTTAACTGAAAAATGGAAAAGAAAATGTTGCAGTGCCCTCCTTTCTTTCTCTCTGTGAAACCTGAACTTGCTGGAACTGCACATACCACGAATTCCAATCACTGACCGGAGTCTGAAAGAGCCACCGGTGTGCTGTTTGCTGGGAGATGCCCGTTACTGGGGGCATCCACACTCAGGGCTGCGATCCTTGTGAGGTGACAGTACAAGGCAATCCCAGAATGCAGTGCAGTTGGTGTGGAGGACAGGAGAGTCTGGAGCTAAGCTGGTCTTGGCGGTGTAACAGCTGCATGGCCCTTCCTTTCAGCTCTAAACGCCTCCCTACTCATCTGTGACGGAGAGACGGCAGTAATACCTGCTCCCTGGCACCTAGTCAGTGTAATTATTATTGTTGCATTTAGGCCCAGTGACAGTTTTTAAACAGAGCGGAGGACAAAAGACATGAATTTTTCTCGACGATTTTTGCTTCTTGAAACAGAGCAGGACATGTTTATTTGACCCTGAGTTTTGGGATAATTCAACCAAGGATAAGGTGGCCAGCGCTACAGAGTGACGTCCGCAGGCTGTGAGGAAAAGCAGCAACAGCATCCGTAATGAGAACCCCCACGAAGAGCTGATCGAATGTCGCAGCCGAACGCAGACTCCTGACTTGGCCGGTGTGGAGAGTCACGTAAGTCATGTGCCAGCAAAGACACATGCAGAGCATGACGCGAGTACCAGCAGTGCGGCGCCTTGAAAAGAAATACTCTGGGATTAGCAGGAATAACCAGTAAGCTTTCTGTCAGCATTCTTTATCTTTCCTTAACTAATATTAACACCAACACTCATGACATAGAGCTTCCAAAATTGAAAATGAAAGACTTCACCACAATTCAAACAATTGCCGACTTGTCCTAACAATGTTGTCGGAGCTATTCTTTAAGTGAACATGCATTTGCCATCACATCAGCATTGTTAGTTTACTGCATTGCCTGCTTTCCACAAGTGTTTCTTCTTGTTCAGCGTTTGCGGCACCTTCTTTATTATTTCCATTTTCCAGATTTAAAAAACTGAGGTGTGGAAGGGCTAAATAAATTGGGATACTTTACCTGGCCAGTAGGAGGCTGAGGCAATATTTGAACCCAGGCAGGTTGTTCTTAATTACCAAGTGAGGACAGAATGACTTTGACAGCTGTTTCAGCTTAGACGACAAGGAAGGATCAGTTTACGTAACAAAGACTCAGCAGCGATAATATATTACTTGTTCTTTATAAGGACACAGACTGATCAGTTGGACTCAAATTATCCTTAAAATATTTCTTAAAGCCATTGAATACTTACATGTAGAAGAATTCGAATCATCTTTGTGTTGTTGATATTCATAGAGATTATAACCCAAAACATAAATAGGCACAAATTCTATCCAAAGAACACAGGCACTTTCTGAAGATCTTCATCTTTTTGATGACCTCTAATTATGCGGGCCTACGCTAATTTTGTCAGATCTTTCTCTGAGGTTGGTGTCTTAGTCCATTCAGGCTGCTGCAATAAACTACCATAGACCGAGTGGCTTTTAAACAACAGAAACTCACTTCTCACAGTTCTGGAGGTCGGAAGCCTGAGATCAGGAAAACATGATGGGTTCCGGGGTGGAGGGGGTCCCTCTGCCAGGCTGTGGACTGCAGGTGTTTATTGCATCTTCACGTGGCAGAGAGCACAGAGAGAAGGCCAGTCTCTGTGACTCTTGTAAGAGCTTAGTCCTGTTCATGAGGGATCCATCCTCGTGGCCTCGTCCAACCCTAATTACCTCCCAAAGTTACCACATCCTAAGTCCATCGCGTTGGGGGCTATGTAGGTTTCTACATACAGACTTGGGGGAACACAACATTGTAGCCCATGATAGTTGAGTATAACGATAATTCATCCATCATATCCAAAATCTAACTGTTGTATCAAATAACCAAATCCTTAGACATTTAGAGTAAGTCACCTATCTGAAAGCATTTTAAAAACAAACACTATATAATGAATTATATATAACTATTTTGAATGCCTACTTTTTTTTCTTTGCCACACAATCCACAGGCAAAAGTGGCTGAGTCTTGTTTTCCATATTCTCCCCCCCCCCCAGACTCTCCGAGACTCTGGATACATTGAATCTCCAGTAGAAAATGCTTACTTTTCTTTTCAATGAAGCACACAGTACATACACCACCAGACAGCATAAACTCTGATGGTATTGTGAGGGCCTGAGATCTGGATGGAGTAAGAGTTTTCTTTGCCTGCTACTCTGTAAATTATGCTCGGTTTTTTGAGAGTAAGGACTAGGGTCTTGTGTAACTACGTATCCCCAGCACCAAGCCGTAGTAAGCACAATACATGTTTGTAGACTTGACTTCCTCACGGTAACTCCGTTGGTGCGGTCGTGGTAAGGAGGGAGAGAAACTGTCCCACGCTCTGCCCCAGCCTGGCACTGCCCTGGCTTCCACCCTTGTCCTCCGCACAGCGTGCGGGTCAGGAAGTCTGTTTTGGATCACACTGAGGTGTTTACGCTCCGTAAGTGCGCTATAAAAAGCCCATAACCTGCTTTCTGAACGCAGGTAACTCGGAGGCAGGGAGCGTGGTAAACAATTCCAGGTGTTTTTCATGTGCAATTCCTTAACGGCGCACCGCCGCCCCCCATCCCTACCCGTGACCGGCAGCAGTAATACAGGGCAAAGAAACCTCAAGGCCCATCAAGTCCTAAGGAATGACGATCAAGGATCTCCTAGCTGAACAAGACAAACACGAATAATAAAATTCCAATTTGCACCGTTATTATTTCCATGAATAATGATACTTGTCATTTATCTTTTTGAATTTATAATAAAGATGCAGAAGTTTAAATTAATAGGAGTTCTGGCTATTCGTGGTGAGTTGGCATGTTCCCTGTGACACACTGTGATACTGCATTTGCTCTGTCTCATACGTACAGTTTCATGCTGCGCTGTGACATCTACCCCGGGGAGACGCAGGAAAGTCTAGATTACTTAAGGTTAATTTTATGTCCTTAAAAGTATTTCACGGAGTACTAAGCATTTCTAGAAGTGCTTAGAAACTTTAGATGAAGGACGATGAAGTTTTGGATTTGATAGCTCTCAGCCATACCTTGCAATGAAGTCAGCCTTCCTGTGTGAAGTCCCAAAATAAGCCCTGATACCCAAATCTCACACCGAATCCAGTACCAAAGTAATGCTCAGACGGGTCTTGAGGCTGGAATGGAGGGGGGAAAGGAAACTCTTCTTTATACGCAGACCGGGACCCTCTAGCATTGCATACATTTCTAGGGAAACATTTAATCCACCTTGTCATGTGCTGACGTTTAATAAACACCTCATTCCTCTTCAGCTATTTTTAACGGTGGGCCACAGAACCGTAAATCCCTGGCCGGCTAACCATATGGAAATGACCAAATAGCTTCTCTCTTGAAAAATAAGGTTAATGGAAAGAATTTCTATTTTAACGTGATTTTCTTCGTTCTGTCAGCTGTGCATCTATCTGCACACCTACAATGTGCAGTGCTCGCGAGGAGGGAACCATCATTTTTGGGGTGGTAATGGTGTTTCTGTAGTATTATGCGTATGGTTCGCTTTGAATGACGTGTAATTCATTACCCTCTTTTATTGGTTAATATTTCTATGAGGGATTTTCCCCCAGACCAATGCAATATGTACCTCCCCGTGCACACATCTTCAAAGAATGCTAACACTTCAAAAATTTGCTGGCTAATGTGTAATCTGCGGAGAATATCCGCCTCGTCCGGCAAACACCATCTCCGCTCAGGAGGCCGCGTTCAATCCGTCCACCAGACCTGACAGCGGCGGTGTCCACGCTGCCCTTCCCTGCGCACACCCTGCCTTTAAAGACCTTCTCGTCTCTGTTATTGGTCTCACGAATGATAGAGTATGACACTCCGTAAACAATGAGCTAGGCCTTTTGTAGGCTGCTTTGCTTTTCTTGGCTTCAAACTGCCACTGAATGTCAAATCAATTTGGCTTTCATTAAAACAGCTTTATATGTGCAAATGTATTTGGGTCTGGTTGCCACTTCCCCCCCCCCATATCTCCCCCCCAACCCACCCCCATGCTTTCCATTTCTCTTCTGCTCTTCAAGATGATGTAATTTTTCTCTAATCCATGCCAACACCTGTTTCTTTAAAAGAGAGCAGAGAGGGGGAAAAAGTGAGAAGGGAGAGAAAACGCCCAGCGTGCGGCTCTTTATCGCAGTGAGCCTGAGCACCAGGCTGGCGCGGTAGGGCTCGAGTTCCCCCAGAACAAAGAGAAAGGGCCTCGCCGCCCTGGTACTGTAATCACAGGGCCCAGATAAAGTCAGGAGTCGACGTAAACCTGGGCTCCTGACGTCTGGAGAGACGGCTGTGGAGGGAGAGCAAGGTGTGTAAGCCGCTTTTATTGATAAGTGATGAAGCTGGCAGTGAATCTGAGGCAGCGCGTACGGTAGTCTGAGCCAGGGCGCCCTGGGTGACGGAGGGCCATTTCCCTGTCGGGGTGAGAGAACTAGAGGGCTAACCTTAGGGGACAGTGCACACACACACACACACTCACGCACGCACACATGCTCAGTAGGAAGCTGAATGACGCGTAGACCGCTGGAGAGAGACAGACAAGATGCAAACTAGAGCCTGGCCAGTCTTCGTGTGCTGACCTGTATACACTTTTCGGTTTATCTGAGAGCGTTTCCACCTCACCCTGAAACGTAAACTTTGAGGCCTCTGATTGCAACAAGTCAGTTTACTGCTAAAAAAAAAAAAAAAAAAAATGCACAGTGTATCTGATTGCCTTTTAAAGAAATGTGAGAAACAGGTTTTGACTTCACTGTTATATACTCTAGTTGGATTTACTGATGTGAAAGAAATATGAAGTAGGATGGGTTGAATATAAATTCATAAACCAGGTAATTATAATTATAATTATTATGTTATATTCCTGAGGAAACCCAGGTGTTCAAGAGTTTACAAGTGTGTATTTACATTCACATTTTTGAGAACTTATTATATACACATTTTCCAAGTGCTTGAGATACATCCATGTACAAAATCTAGAATAATCCCTGTCATTGTGGAGTTTTTATTCTAGCAAGGAGCATGGACAATAAATAATGAGCCTAAGAAATAATTGAAATAGAAAAGTCTGTTAGAAAGTGATGTTACCAAAATTAAAAAAAAAAAAAAAAAGCTGAGTGTGGGAAAGAAAATTGGAAAATATCAGGGGAACATTTTGTGAAGTTCATGATTGTCGAACCAGTATGCTGTACACCTGAAACTAACACAAATAATATTGAATATAAATGGAAATTGAAAAAAAAAAGACATGGTAAAAAAAAATAAAACAAACAAACAAAAAAAACCAACAAGCAAGTTCTTGCTCTTGTTCAGTTATAATTTTTAATAGGAAAATCAGGGTGGGTATTGAGAAGGTGAGTTTGGAACAGAAACTTGAAGGCAGGCAGGGAGGGCGGGAGCTGTCTGCAAATCTTGAGAAGAAGGCGCCAAGCAGAAGGGACGGTCCATGCAGAGGCTCTGGTGTCGGGTGCGAGACCAGAATGCATGAAGGGTAGTGTGGCCGGAGAACATGAGCCAAGCACAGAGCAGCTGGAGGGACCGTCAGAGAAGTGATGAAGTTGGGCAGGTAGAGCAACGCTCTGCAGGCTGTTAGAAAACCAACGATTTTGTACTTTGAGCAAGATGGGGATTTAATGGGGGGTTTTGAGCAGAGGAATCGTGTGATGGTGGACACCATATATTTGCTTCTACAAAAGCGTGTTTGGGTTGTAACCAGTTTGGAGTCCGTAGAATGTCTCAGGAAGCCTGATGTGTGACGAAATAGATAGGGACACATTAGACATCTTGTGGATTTCCAGGAAGGATGGCTGGTAAAGATGGAAACTAAACCCATACCACAGAGTTCTCTTAGGAGGCCGGAGCCAAAATCTTGCCAGGGAAGACACTGGAGACGTAACTGAGGAATTACAGGTCATGGCCTATCATGATTCTAGAAATAAGAGCACAGGGTTTGTGAACACTCAAGAAAATGAAAGTAAACCTAATCTTTCTGTGCAGCAGGTATTGAAACTAGACCTACTCAGGTGTATACCCCCGCTATGCATAATTGGTGAGCTGCTGAACTAGTTAATTAATATCTTTGATCCTTGGTTTCAATTGCACAGGCATTTGGAGGGTTAAGTTATCTGTCGTACGTGTGCTTGTCTTGAAGCATATGCCAAACACATTGTGGTTTTCGTCCTCTGCATCCTCCACGGAATTCATACTCAACAAATGTTTTCTAATTATTTGAGAGATAGTGACCAGTTCAAGCAGTAGGGGAGAAAAGTGTGATGGAATAGAAGACGCATGATTAAATCAGGTTCCCACAGCTGCCCGGGGAGGTGATGCAAAAGAGTCCTTCACCTGCATATTTCTTGGCATCCCAAACCCTAGAAGTCATGATGCAAATCAAATATATCAAAGACATATAAGCAGAGGGGCCAGTTTATAAACTGTTGAAGCTTCAGCTCAGCAAATATTTGTCACAGATGGCTATGCGAGCACTGAGATAGATTAGACATTGTCCTTGCCCTCCAGGGGCTTCTGGTCTGTGGGAGGAGTTCCCAGTTGAGCAAGATTAGTTTATTCATTCTCCTCAAACATAGAGTTTCAACTCTTTTTTTTTTCTTTTGTATTCTGAATAAAACTGTTATCATCTATTCCTTTTAGAAATATACCTTTTGGCCTTGGCTGGTGTGGCTCAATGGATTGAGTACTAGCCTGCAAACCAAAGAGTTGTTGGTTTGATTCCCACTTAGGGGGCATGCCTGGGTTGCAGGCCAGGTCCCCAGTGGGGGGCACGTGAGAGGCAACCACACATTGATGTTTCCCTCTCTTTCTTCCTCCCTCCCCGCTCTATAGAAATAAATAAATAAAATCTTTTTTTAAAAAAATATACCTTTTGTTGGTTGACAAGGAGTCACTCTTATGTAAATAAGCTGGTATGAAAAGGTTGGGAGAAATATTTCTGTTATATTAGTGTGCAGTTGTAGAATTCGCCGTTCTCCAGAAGGTTATTTTTTCAAGGCTATACTCAAGAGTGGTGTTTGCATGATGGGGGGCAAGAGTTGAGACTTATTCTGTCACTTTTAGTAAAGAGCAAAATACTTCATTATTCCTGGCAGATGCAAGCCAAAATTCTCCTAGAATTGCTTTAATAAAACCGAAGAGAAAAAAATGAAGTAAAACTTTCAAGCCCTGAGTTTCTTAAAAATAGTCTTGAAAAGATACAAAAAAAAAAAAAAAAGAACAGAAAAATTCTTTAAGTTCCTGGGTCCCACAAAATGAGATTTTAGTAGTGGTAAGTAAAACATATTGATTGGCACCAAAGTATAAGATCTTTGTCACCATCTGTTTCCTGATTGTGTCAGCAAGTATTTTTTCCCCACGAGAGTGTGAGAATACACCATAGCCTGAAAGTATCAAAGTGTCAATTATGCACCACATTTAAAAGTTGGAAGCCCAGTTCATGAAAGTCAGTGACAAAAGTCCTGATTCCTGTTTCTTCTTGAAGTGAAATCCTTACACTTCATTCATTTTGCAACCTAAAAAAGACCTTATGTCTCCAGGGCTCAGCAGGGTGTGGAGCTGTGGCAAAAGGAGAGGGGGGAAAAGTCATCTTCAATGAATATTTATTGAAAGCCTGCTCCAAGCAAGTCACTTTGCTAGGATTTGAAGTTATTATGAATGCTATATGCAAATAATTTCTATCAAGTATGGGGTGACAGGGAGGAGTAAAGAAATGAAAAAAAGAGAAGGAGAATGGGTAAACAGGCAAACATTTGGGAGTCTGGGCTAGAAAACCGAAAACGAGACGCTGATGGTACTAGTTAAAAATTAGGCTGCAAACAATGGGAGTTTGAAAGGATGGGATCTCAGAATCATCCCAAGTCCTGCATTTTCAGGCAGAATTCAAGATTATCCCCACCTCCCTTTTATCTAGTAATTTTCCTGTTGTTGCTAAAATTTGACCCGTGCTGTCCTTTTCCCGCTTCCCTCTCTAGTATAATCACTGCTGTTAATCACAGAGACTCGTTAACTCTGCTGATCTTTGAGTTCCCGCATGTGTCACTCTGTGCTGTAGGGAGGGAGAAGAACCCCCTTCCTCAATCTGCTCTGATTACTTTTTGATGTTTCCCTTCTCAGAGGTTCGGGGGGACTACCTGGTTCTACACATTCTCTCACCTACCAGTTTTGTAATAATGTGTTGAGGCCACTCCTTCATGATTGGTAGAAGGACCTATGATCTATCTGGTCAGGATTTTACAGATACCATCTGTGTGGTAAATTCTGGGAGGTTGTTTCTCTGGGTTGGCATAGATCCTTTGTTTGTCATGGAGATAGGAGACTTGGGTTTCCATGGTACACTCAGCGCTGTTAAAAGATAAACTGAGGCACATAAAAATATTTTAGGAGTTTATTTAAGCAAAAGTCAATTCAATTTGGTGAGTGCCACACCAGAGCGGGTAGGAGCATACCAGTCGTAGGAGTTAGGGGAAAGACACAGAGAGAAGGCATAGAAACAAAGAAGGAAAATGATTTGATTGGCTATGAAGCCTACGTGGCGGTTTGTGACTGGTTGTTCTTAGGTTTTGATTTCATAACCTTGAGACATCCCATGCACGGACTTTGGCTCCCTTCCATGGTCCATTGTGGCAGTAGGGGAATGCCAGTCTACGGGCCACCTTGCTTGGTTAATTTAATGATGCCTCACATCAAAACTCAGCATCAAAACACAAGGATTGGTGCTCTAACCAAGGAGTTATGGAAACAGAGGCCTGGCTGGAACAACCAAAAGCTTCTGTCAAACAGAACAAAAGCAGGAACCTGTGACTTGGCAGGAACACCTTCCCTGGTGGCACCACCGGCTCTGCATGGTGACCAGCAGTGCCCTCAACTGAAGTCTGGGCTTCCGATGTGCCCAGAGAGCAGGCAGCCGAATTCTCTGTTCAGGTTTGCTTACGCAGAGTAGTAAGGCCTTGCCAGATGGGTCTCCGGGCATACTCTCAAGTCACAGCCAGCCTTAACTTAGGTCAAATTTGTTTGTGTGAGTCTGGAAGCCACGGGGTACCGGAAGTCCTGTGAGTTTGATACATTGGAATGCGCTGATTGTGTGAGAAGAGGAGAAGGTGGAGAGCCCTTTGTCAGAGAAACATCAGAACCATTAGAAAACATAACCACTCATTTATTTCTCTATTCAATAAAACGAATTGCGTGCTTACTATTTTCAGGATGCACTAAAAATCACTGGCTATTTAATAGGTCAACTGGGCAATTACATTTTACTAGGGAAGGGAAAAATAAATACAAAACCAATAACAACATAGCATAATAATGCCGAAAGGAAAAAGCAAATGCTGTAGATCAAGTAGGGGAATAGGGACATTGGGGTTAGGGGGTAAAGTTAAGTGCACTTGAAATGATAATAAACTGAGATACGGATGATTAGATATGGGTATCTTTAAAAAATATTTTCAATGGCATGCCACGCTTTCTTAATGAACTACTTAGGCTGAGATTCAATGATGTAATAATTATCCTACCTATCCATCTTGATCTTTTACTGCTTGTCCTTACTACGTATTGTGCTTGGAACAAATGGAACTTGCTCTTTCTCATATAGACCCTGCGCTTTTCCAGCTCCGTGTCTTCATTCTCTGTTCCTTCCGCCTGCTGCGCGCTTTCTCGGGGACCGTTAGAGACCCAAGTCCTGCTGCATGTTCAGGCCCAATGCTGCTTCCTTTAGTCCCTCCATCCTGGAACTCAGGGCTCCTTCATTTTCCCTCTTACTTCTGTAGCTTTTTTATTACTCCTGTCTTACCCATTCTAACATGTTTTTGAAAACTTGCAGCTCTTATATCTCTTTCTAACTTAAGAATTCTATAGGTGTAATGTCCTTTTGATAACGTAAAATTTCCTATTGACCCGTAGGCATTCAATAAACATTCATTGAATAAAACTAAATCAAGTCCAACTGAAAGAAAGCCTGGAAAATTGAAATCACAGAAATTTTCAGTCTGAGTCACAGATACTGCCTTAAATTTGGTTCCCCTAAAAGCAGGTTCTCTGATAAGGGTTGGGTATAAGGAGGTTTTTTGTTTGTTTGTTTGTTTGTTTGTTTGTTTTTTAAGGTTACCTTAAAAAGGAAACTTTGTCACGGGAGAGAGATGAAAAAAGGGAAGTCAACAAAGAGTATGTTAACGAGTAGGTTTCCACTGAGAGAAACTGGGACTCAGTCTTGCTGGGGAATTCTGAGGCTACAAAATGTGGCTCAGGATTTGCCCTCTGATGGGTGAGGAAGAATGAGGGCCATCCTTCCCCAGCTCGAGATTGTTCCTGAGATGTTCAGCATCAAGTTCACCCTAGTTTTACCTACCCAACCTGCTTGTCTTCTAAGACTCTGTGCTCTTTCTCCAACAGCTGGGCCAGGGAGGTGGCACTTGACAACTCAGGGCCTCTTTTACTGTGAGTGGTGGGACACCAAGCCGAGTTCCAGCCGTGTGCTCTCTGGCTTAGCTTTTCTGCTCTAAATTTCCCGAAACAACTCTTTAAAGGGATTATATAGCCTGCCCGTGGTAACAGAGCCTTTTAAATTCCCTAAAGGGTATGCCGGGGGCAGTTCAGGAAAACTTCAACTGACACAGAGTTCTTTAAGAAAATGGCTCTGAGATAGTGCCCAGATGAATGTGACAACAGTGATGGAAATAGAGGGCAGAGGTAGCGTTGACATGCTTGGCCCCCCTCAGCTCCTCAGAATCGTGGGAGTCCACCCCAAGGCCCTGGGGCACGGCATTCTACAACTTTCAGAACTTTCACTTACTGAATCCAGTGTCTGTAAAACAGATTGTGTTCAAGTGCTGTGTTTCTTCCCGGAAAGGAAGCATTTGAACCTTGCATAGCGTGCTTGGATGAGATACTTCAGGAGGGGCAAGTGTTCCTCGCCTAACATCTGAGATGTCTTGCAGGGAGCCTGCAGTCAGCACAGTAGATGTTAGGCAAACTCTAATGCTTGATCTAATCTTCCTAAAGGAGGTGAGCTTCAAGGCCTCAGAAGAAATCATTGGGAGCACTGAGAAAACCAAGGCTGTTATGGTGCTTGTACATTTTAATAAGAAAGTCTCCAGCTGTGAATGGCAATAAAAGAAATTGTTGTAGGTAACTTTATCAAAGGGGACTGCCTCTAGCTTTACGATGTATTGATTGCGCCTTGAATCCAAAGAGTTCTGCTTAAGAAAAAGTTGCGAAAGTTCTAACTGCTTGCAGAGAATCCCTGTAATGATAACTTTTGATTGATGAAGATTGTAAGAGACTAGGAAAAGTCTTCCAAAGAATGTGTTTCTGGTGAGGGTCACCCAGAGTCAGGCACCTGGCCACAAATATAGCATCAAAAGGGAGTCATAGATGATCTATTCCCTTTTATTCTCCACCGGATCTCAAACTGCAGAAGGAGATAACTTTTTAACTCCAAAACACGGTAATGTTATCAGAAGTGTATGAAATCTGCTGCATACATCGTGAAACAAGTCATCTTTGTATTTGTTCTTTGGTTGTGAAAAAAGTGTGAATTGTTTCCATCAAGATAGGAAACAAAGATACAGAGGATGGAATCTAGAGGAAATTGGAGTCTTTGCTGGTTACAAATGACCCAGGGGTGAGGAGAAGGAATTGTTACCTAATGCCTCCTAACTCCTGTCTCCCTCAGACTTGATACTTGGTGCCTATGTCTGAGACCTTAGTTCGGCACCCCCCCCCATCCACTCAGCTATAATCCGCGAAAAGATATTTTTGGAGGCCTAGCTTTGACTATTTGCTACTTTGGCTGAGTGGCACTTAGTGTAAAGCCCTGATTCACTTCAGCTTCCTCTTCATATTTATGGCCAATGAACATATGCCCATGACTTTGTGATGGAGGCATGCATAACCCAGAAGATAAATCTGATTTTTAAAAGCTTTATACACAGACTATAGCTACTCTTTCTTCCAGAGTTTCTAGCCTCAAGTTCTCAACATGAAAAAAAGAATCATTGCTCATGCCGCCAAGTGTTTTTAGAATTTTTACCTGTCAGATGGTCATACTGTAAAATTAATTGACGTTGGCGATGGGAAGTTCTGTGAATTTTATCATGTAGGTAGATTTCTGCGACAACCACCACGGTCAGGATGTAGGAGAGTTCCGTCACCCCCTCCCCCCCCCAGCGCCTGTGCAAACCCCTTTATTAGTCACAGCTCCCTTCCCTCTCGGCCACTACCACCCCACTCTCTGTGTCTACAGCCGAGTCTTTTTGAAAAGTTCATACGAAGAGAATCACTAAAACCCATAGAATCAATAGAATAGTGGGTTATGTTCTGGGACCGATGATCTAGATAGACTAGGTAATAAAAGAAAGTGCAAGGTAACTTTCAGACTGTGGGACGCAGAAAATTGGTGGAAAAACTTCAGTCAATATGATTGTTGCGCTAGGATTGTTGGAGACGTGTTTCATGGAGGAGTTCAAGGGCAGGGGCTGGGTCTTAGAGAGTTACAGAATTCGTATTAATGGCAAACCAGGAGAGCATTTCAGAGAGCGGAGAACGATAACGTGGAGTCAAGGAAAGGAGGAGACCGGTGTGTTTGGAAAGGGAGGATCCAGACATCTCGTTGGCTCTTAAAACGGCAAACGACACGAACACAGCGGTGGTATCCGACGATTCACTGAGCAGAGATGGATGCGGTACGTTGCTGGCGTTCGGTATTTGGAGGATGAAGATTGTAGCCAAGGCCTCAAGAGCTCTGCGAAGCTGAGAAAGCAGAAGGCTGCTTGAGCAAAGGGCCAAAGGTTAAAGTAAACTTGAGTGACAGCTGGGAGCCTGCCAGAAGATTTGTAAGCCAGAGACAGTGAAGGAGCAATTTGTAGAGGTTAGTTGAGAACCAGTTCTTAAAAGGAAGTCGGATGATCAAAGCTCTAAATGTCATATGCAACTGGAAAGGGTAAGGTATGGAAGGGACCACGGGTGAGGCTGGAGAAATTTGACTTCTGTTAAGTCATGGAGGTGCAGCGGTCAGACGGCAGTGGGGTTTCGTGGTTACGCTGAAGGTGAAGACGGAGAAATCAAGGCGGATCGGGTCCTAAATTGTCCAGTATTCAGGAGGAGTGGTGGGGTCAAAGGAAGGGTTTGCAAACTGAGTAACATGCACACACTTTGAAAGACGGGAAGGACATGCCGTGAGTGAGAAGGGCAGGGCCATGAAACTTCCCTCAGGATCCGGAGCGTGTGAGGGGCCACATCAGTCACAGCACCTGTACGTGCGCGTTACATGGTCAGATTCCTGGGCCAGCTGGGGCTCGAACCTCTGGCTGCACCTCTCCTCGCCGCCCAAAACGGCCCTGTTGCGCTTGTCTTGTCGCTTAGGTTTTTCAGTTGTCACAGGGTTTACTCTCTCTCCCACAGACTCAGCTTGACTTGAAAAAGAAAGGGACACTACTGAGAAAATGGGTTAATGTGGAAGTAAACTGTTAGAAACTGTAAGTGCTTTAATTCATAAAGCCTTTCATAATATTTCACCTACAAGAAATAGTTGGAGTGATGAAAGCTACAACTACAACTGCTACATTGTAGCAGTATGTGAGGGCTTTCCCAACCTTGTTACAAAGACACGATTCTGTCCTGGAACCCAACCCTGCCCATCGCAACAGTATCCCAAAGCGTTTGCCTCCCGATTTCTTGAGCTGAAGAATTTCTCCTAGTTGTTAATATCTAGGAAGGTGAAATTTTAAAAAAGACTTTGCTTGCAACCAGAATTGATTTCTGTAATTCTCTCCAGCACGGCTCCTCTGACAAGGCTATTTCTGGATTACCCAGCGTTTGGGCTCAGCTCTTGTTGCTTAGGCAACTTTAATTCTCGCCTCTGAGCTGCACCCTGGCTCCTCTGCCAACCACTGCTGGAGGCATCCTCCCCTGTTATGAACCTGTTCATCAACTGGGCTCTACCGATCACTACTATTGACCTTCTAGTCCTCGGAAAATAACAACAGAGATTTCCAGGGCTTCCTGACATTTTGTTCTGGTTCCCTGAAGACCCATCCAGGACACCTCCATGGATCTGCTTCACTCTGTAAAGATGATCTATTTCACAAAGACCTTACTATAACTCAAAGTAATCTTTGAAATAAATCTAGCAGGACAGGCCAGGGCATATTGATTACCTCTGCTCTATACTCTTGTACTATAAAGAAGCCAGCCCCACTCCTGTGGATTCTGGAAACTTGTAGCTTTCTATTGAAAGGGGATGGCAGTGTGGTGCAGCCAGCACCTGGGGGCCAACCGGCATTTAAAAGCATTACTCCCTGAGACCCTCCAGGTGCCATTATCTCTTAGGCTAAAGGGCATGTAAATTCAGCTCTTCATATTTGCAAGGGGCTGGGATGTCACAAAAGCCCTATAAATCTTTATTGTATTCTACCTGGAACTAATATCCTTTGCACATCAGTGTTTCTTCCTCAATTTATTTATTATCAGAATGTGGCAGAGTTCATAACAGGAGACTGTGCTATTCAGTTCTCTGTAGTTGATTCTTATCCACATTCCCAAACACCCGAGGCATATGGTGAGTGTCCCTGTGGTCTGTTTTTATTTTTGTAGGGAGGTAATGAGCAATGAGAAATGGGTTCTATTTCTCTAACAGGAGATGTGAACTCCCAAGAAGATAAACATCTCCGTGGAGACAATAGGAAAGGAGTCCTTTTCCAAACTGGGCTCTGGGTCAGACCTCTGCAAAGATGCAAAAATCAGTCACTTCCATTGTACAATTTGCCAATAACCTCTGCTTCCAATTTCTCTGCTGAAATTCATGGCAGGGAGCCTGAACTTCACAATGGAAGTGATATATTTGATTTAAATATTACCTTCTTCCAGCAAGTTCTCTTGGGACATGTAACACATAACACAGTAAGTCATTAACACATTAGTACAAATTAGGCTATTGGCTTTATCTTCTGCCCTGTCAAGACTGATCTTAGGTGCAAACTAGTATTGTGTTTGAGGAACAGGCACACAGGCAAAGGGGAAATAGGGTTAATTCCGAAAAAGGAGGAAAGTGGAAGTCAAAGTCAGCAGTTTGGGAAAATCTGCTTTGTGTTGCCTTTGCAAAGCTGGTGGTAATTCGGTGCTGGTGTCATGGGCCCCACCCTCTGCGGGCAGGGCCGTTGCAGTGTTGTGCGGCATGTTTGAGAAATGGGAAACTTGTCGATGCTTCACTGTGTGGGGGAAGGAAAGGCGGAGCAGACCTTTAGCATCCTTCGAATTGTTTGTCTTATGTAAGGAAGAAAGTAAGAACTTCGGAATTTGTCAAATCAAAGTAAATTATCTTACAGTTTATTATAATGAGAGAACACATGTTTATTACACAGTGCCCCCCTCTTCTGTTACTTTGTAAAAAGTGAAATAATTGTAGATAAACTATCCAGTGTTTCAGGAAGTGGAGAAAACTGTCTTCACAAATGGCCTATTTTATCTAGGTCACCAGTTTTTGGAAGCAAAGAAGTCAGTAGAGAATAATGTCAAGAAGAAAAACTGTACAGTATATACTGAAATCTGAAGAAACTGTTATTTAGGGAATAGCTACAGGACTTCAATGTTCAAACTGAATTAAAGAATAAAAATCATGCATGGAAAGGTCAAGTGACGCAGGAGGAAAGGAAGGATTTACCCAAGAGCAGATCTAAGGATTTACCTTAGATCTCTGAGATCTAAGAGTGAGCAGACATTTAAAACATGCATTTAGACCAGACATCAGTGGACGATCAAACAGTGGTGATGTAGAAAGAGGCTGGTTCTGTACTGTGGGTGGGTCACAGCTAAGGGAGGGTGGAACGCGGTGAGGGCTGGGTCCAGGGCTGCTCACCAAAGGACCCAAAAGAGATTGTTATAGATGAGCAAAACCACCCACTTGAGTGAAATTGCAAATGACAGCGGAAAAGAGGAGGCAGCTAAATCATTTCCTGTTGCTCCATAGGAGATCTCAACCGAATCCATCTTCTCCCAATTGCCATTAGCCAAAAATGAAAGAAAGGTTACATGACCCAGGATCAATATAGGGATTGGCGCAAATCAGTTAGAAAGGGTTCATAGAGAGGATGGAGTCAGGCGAGCATATGGGTCACCAAAGGGAGCTTGAGTTCAAGTTGTGCTCAGGACAGGAAAAAATAGAAAAGGGGCCAGTCTTCTGCTAGGAGTGTAGGGAGAGAGGATAATAGATAAAGCAGAACCACCTAATCCCAACTTTGTATTTTTTCTGTTAAGAAAGTCTAGACCTACCATAATTAAGAGAGAAATTGTCTGTGAAATGGTTGGAAAATACTCAGGTTCTCTCAAGTTTGACTCAGCATCTTCAAGAAGAAATTTTTTTTTTTGGATGTGATTTTATGCTATAATCACAACCAACAACAACAACCTTTTTTCTCACTTTTACATGATTTAAACTATGCATTTTTTTTTACAATGCCTCTAGGTCAGTGATTTTTAAACTTTTTGACCCTGATCTACAGTAAGAAATAATTTCATATTGCACCCCAATATATACTCACTTATCCACAACTAAAACATTTTTTGAAGTATCTGTCTTTACTACTTGAGTTACGTTTGGTAGTACTCTATTCTCTGCCATTCTTTTATCACAAGGCAGTCATGGCTGCCAGCTGTGGGGCACCCCAAAGTTTGAAAGCCACTGCTCTAGATTATGAACAAGATATTGGCTTAATGGATCCAGTCCAGTCATATTTTCCTTGTTATTAAAATACATTTTGCAATATGCTTCTACTGAAAATACTTGTTCGTTGTTCCTTTTATCTTGGATAAAATATATAGTTTCATGAGACTCACTATCCTGTGGCTTAAGTGTGGGTGTCTGTCTGAGCTAACCCCTCCACCTGCAAGATAGTACTGACCTACTTTGCTGTTAATTACAGATGAAGCTGAATGATGTTGCCAAGGAAAAACTTTGTAACCAAGTGCTTTACAAACCACTTTTAGAATTTTGATTTGAAATATTTAAACATAGAGCCACATTGAAATGTATCAGGAAAAAACATTTAAAGAAAATAGTTACTGAATATGCTTGTGAATTGAATTACCACTTCCTTGTTTTTTTTTTTCTTTTTGTAAATTTAATTTTTAAAAACAAACTTTCTAAAGAGAACCATGAAAACACTTGTATTATCTCTACCTATTTTTCTATACCTACTCTCCAAAAATGTTTCCAATATGATTATAACTATAAATATGTTAAGTTGTTTTCCTAAGTAATTATATAATGTATCCTGTTTAGCTAATGCACCCAACCTAGCTCTGACTTCATTTCACATCTTGGAATTATTTGTCTAGGGCTCTCAAGACTGGACAAAGTTTGTTGTACTAATTTCCTGGTGTTTATCTCTTAATCCGTATAGGTTGGCAATGCCATCATGCTGGACAGTTATTTTACGTTGGCATAGTGCTGGGCTTACACTGTTTTGTACTTACTCTCCTGTTGCATTTTTAGGCAGGGTTTGGCCCAAGAATTTTTTCTAGAATGGGATTGAGAAGAGCAACAGGAGCCAGACTTTTCTACTGTGACCTGTGCATGTAGCAGATAATCGTGTAGGCTTTAATTTCTGAAACTTCTTCTCCAACCTTCTCTCATGCTAACTCTCATGTACTGATTTTCTTATCCTCTCAAATTGTTTGACCTACTGATTCTCAAGCACACTTTACATTTGCCTGTTCGTATATCTTTGATACAAAGCTATCAGGTGTGACCTTTTTACTCCTGTCCAAATCTTTATCATTTCTTCAACCAAAATCCCACCCTCTTAAAACAAAATAAAACAAAGTGACATTTTTTAAAACAGATTTTTTAAAAATTATTTTTAAATATTTTTTTTTAGTTTTTTTTAAATTTTATTTTAATTGTTGTTCTTGCACAGTTTTCTGTCTTTTGCTCCCATCCCAGCCCA
This sequence comes from Anoura caudifer, assembly GCA_004027475.1. Taxonomy (NCBI): domain Eukaryota; kingdom Metazoa; phylum Chordata; class Mammalia; order Chiroptera; family Phyllostomidae; genus Anoura; species Anoura caudifer. The sequence continues at coordinate 350,102 of PVKU01000088.1, read as the reverse complement.
CCACCCAAGCCCTCCCCACCCCCCTCCCATTTCCACCCCCTGCTAGTTTTTGTCCATGTGACCTTTATACTTGTTGCTCCAAACCCTTCCCTTTCCCCCCTGAAATTCCCTCCCCTCTCCCCTCTGGTGACTTTATTTATTTATTTTTAGAGGGAAAGAGAGGGAGAAAGAGGGAGAGAAAGATCAGTGTATGGTTGCCTCTCATGTGCCCCCCTACTGGGGACCTGGCCCACAACCCTGGCATGTGCTTTGACTGGGAATCGAACCGGTGACCCTTTGGTTTGAAGGCCCGTGCTCAATCCACTGAGCCACACCAGCCAGGGCAGCAACTTTTTTTTTTCCCAAGCAAGTTCAAAGTGGTTGCTCCCATCTTTTAAGTGCCTATCATCTGCACAACTTACTGGTCAGTTAAGGGCAATATAAGAGAGTATTGTGTTTGTTTCTCTGTATTTTAATTGACTTTATTGGGCTTATACTGGTCAATAAAATTGCATAAGTTTTAAGCACATAGTTTTGTGCTGCATCATCTGCACATTGCATTGTGCACTTAGCATCCTCTGTCACCATTTATCCTCCATAAAAGTAACTTTACTCTATGTATATCTTTGGTGTCTCTGTAAATTATCAGTGCCACTGACATTGTTTATTCTTTGCTGTATTCCTCAAGAATTTATGGGATGACTGCTATGTAGGAGACATCGGGCTAGGAGTTATCTCACATGTGGACACCGCTTTCTACCTATCTTTAATAGCAGGGCAATATGGGGCTTGCTAATATTTCTCTTAGAATACTGTCCAGTGAATATTGGTGTTCACCAAAAATTCGTGTGCTCCTCAGTACTTCCCAGCTTCCATGCATTTGGGTGGGGTTGCCTCACTAATTCTCGTTTCTAAGAGACGAGCAGAAGTAATGTGTTATTCTGGACTGGAGGCAAGAGAGATTAAGAGGCATATTAAATCCATATGGCCAAACATGAAAAACTTCAAGATTTCAAAGTTTTAACTTGGATGCAGCCCGTGCTCTGAGCCTCCGTTTGGAGAGACCGGCACAGAATGGCCATGCAACCTGTACCCGATTGTGACGTGAATGAGGAACATGCCTTCACCATGTTAAACCATTGATATTTGAAGGCTTATTTGTTACAGAAGCATGGCCTGTTCTATCCTGGTTACTGGAGTAACGATTTTATTTTTGCATGATGGCGTTCACTTCATTAGAGATGTTGGAAGATGTTAACTCTGACTCGATTGTGGGGTCCTTGAAAGTGGAGATTTTGTGTTCACGTATATTCTTCTCAGAGTCCAGACCTAGTGGTGGGTACATAGGGCTCACCATAGGTAGCTACCATAGGTAGGTAAATGTCTGTTGGGTGGATAAATATACGAACTCAGTATACTTACAAGGTGAAACCATGAAGACAGAGGCAGAGGAAAACACTGATAAATCCCAGAAATATATAAATTACATATGCAGAGTTAGATGCAGAACTTAGCAAAGAGAAGGAGATTAAGTATTAGCAAGTAAAATAATTGCTGTTGAATTTACAGAATTTTTACATATTCAGCTCTCTTAGTGCCTGGTGGTACTGTGTTCTATGTTTTATGGGTAGCAGGAGAGAGGTGTGGGCTGAGAAAGTTCTGTTAGTCCTTTCACCACATCGATCTTCACTCTCTAAGCCACCAGAGTGCCTTCCATTGGAGAATGACAGAAGCTCAGCTTCTGAGTTAGCTCTTTGGGGGTCTCCGGTGTGGATGATGCTCCATGACTCTAAGGCCATCTTCATAGAGTCGGTCAGACCATAATAAACTAAGTAAAGAAAGTTAAGCATTCTCCCTAATGAAGAAGTAGAAATTATTTCTCCCATTGTTTTGCCTTTCTTTTCCATTTTTACATTATTTTTAGTGTTTTCCCCCCCATTACCATTTATCCCTCATATACCATCTTCCACCTCCACCCTCCTCCTCCCCCCTGCAATCACCATACTTTCTGTCACATAACTTGGGCCAATTCTTTACGTTCGCCCTAGGGCACACCAGTATTCCGGATCCCCGATGGAGGGTGAAATTGTGGCTGATGGATATTTCATGATGACATCAGACTGGGAAAATGTGCACACAGTTTTGACTTTCTTTTTTGGTTTTCTCTTAGGGATGTAAAATGACATATGACGTTATCTATCTACCTATAGATAGATATCTATATACATAAATTTATTGATCTCTCTATACATACATCTATTGACAGATCTAGAGATAGATACTTCCTATCATTTTATCTGAGTACTCTTAATTGTGAAGTTATCAGGCAGAATACACTAAGGGTAGCACTCTGAAGTGATGGAACAGGTGTATATGTATCTGGTACATAGATCTTCTAAATAGGTAATAATACAAGAATGACAACACTCGAGTCAATATTTACTACAAGAAGAAACTATTCTTGAATGATGTGCCTGTTATATAAGCATGAATAATGTGGACACAGAAATGTAACAGAATTGAGAAAGTAAACCCATCCTCAAAACAACTTTATTTTCAGCCTTTTGTATAAGGCTATTCATTATAAAACGTTATCTCCTTAAATATCTTCAGCAATGCAGGAAAGAAGAAGGTTTCATCTGAAGATTCGAGATGAGGCAACTTTAACACACAAGAGTGATACCACTTGCTCAGGGCTACTCCGCTCCTGCAGAGTCAGGCTGGCCCACATTTGGTTCTGCTGATTCCTAGTCTGGGGCTCTTTCCATTTCGTCACATCTTAAGATGTACGAAGATCTTTACTCTAAGACCGGTCATAGAAATGACAGCTCAGTGAGGGGGCGGGCGGCGAATCAGCAGCCCTGGCCACTGCAATTCGCTGACCACCAAAGATGCCCTAATATCTCATTCTGGGCGGCACACACTTGAGACATGAAGGAGCACATTTCAGCTGCATCCTTTTGATGCGTTTGGGTGCGGCCCTTCCAGACAATCAGGTACAGCACCCTCCCCTTGCACAGTTGATGACCTTTCCTGAAGGCTATCAAACCTACCTGCCGAGACAGCACTAAATGAAATGGCTGTCACCACGCCATCTGTGCACTTGAGCTTTTCCCCTCTAAGATGCAAGTTTTCAGTTTGCACAGCACTTCAAATTCTTAATACACTTGACTAAGTCATTAATATTTCACTTTCATTACCACGTATTAATAACACAGGAATTTAGAATGATCTTGTTCCTCTAGCTCCTAGAAAACAAATAATTACATTCGTGCATATTGATTGTCAGATAACTAAAGATGTTTAGCCTGGAGCTATGATAAATTTACCAGCAGGCCCAGTTTTGGTTCCTAGCCATGTTCAAAGAATATAAAGCTGATTTCTCTGGAACACTAGAGACAGCAGGGGAGAAATTCTGGGAGTTGGAAGGGGGAACCCTTAAATGGACGCCATCCAGGCTCCCACAGTCCTTTAGAAGGTGATTTCTCCAGCGAGGGATTAGAAACCCTAAATCACACTCAAGGGCAAAGCTAGTAGTGGCTTTGTCCTGGAGTCTGCTTTTGTTTTCTTTCCTGGTGCGCCGGAGTGGAGGCTCCTCTTTCCCCGTTTTCTCCTCCTTGTCTTGACTGTGGGGATAGGTTCCAATGGTGGGAAAGGGCCTTAGACATCATTCAAAGATTCAAGATTCATTCAGATAAGGAGTTAATGTGTCCACAAGGAGCTGGGTCCTCGGCTAGATCACCGGCAATCTGATGTGGACAAAACAGTGTTGCTTTCTGCTTACTAGGGGGAGAGACACACAATACACAAGTGAGCTAACTTAAAAAAAAATGCTTATGACATTTTCCCAGCTTTACTGAGATATAATTGATGTATAACATTGTGTAAGTTGAAAGTGTACAATGTGATGATTGGACACACGTTTGTATTTTGAAGTGATCACCTCACTAAGGTTTGTTAAAACTTTCATTACCTCACATAATCGCCTGTGTGTGTGTTCATGTGTACGGTGAGAACACTGAAGATCTGCCCTCTTAGTTCCTTTCAAGTGTACAATGTGGTGTTGTAAGTTCGTTCCCCGGAACTTAATCATCTTCTCACCGGAAGTTTGTATTCCTTGACCACCATCTCCCAGATCTCGTTCCCCCCAGTCCCTGGCAATCACCAATCTGCTCTCTGTGTGTATCAGTTTTTTTTTTTAAAGATTCTGCTTATTAGTGATACCATAAAGTATTTGTCTTTTTCTCTCTGATTTATTTGACTATGCATAAAGCCCTCATGGTCCATTTATGTTGTCACAAATGGCAGGATTTGTTTTTTATGGCAGAATAATGTTTTATTTTACCAATGTCATATATGTTAAATATACTATAGATCCATTCCACATCTTCTTTATCCATTCATCTGTCAATAGACACCCAGATTGTTTTCACATCTTGGCTATTGTAAGTATTACTGTGTGGTGCTTCTGTTTGTAATTTTCTGAGGAACATGCATGTCGTTTTCCACGGTGATTTTACCGGTTTACAGTCTGCAAGCCCATGTCTTCATGGGCGCTTGTGATTGTTCGCCTTTTCGATAGCAGCCATTTTAACAGATGCAAGACACTCTGTCATTGTGGTTTTGATGTGCATTTCACTGACAGCAAGTGGGGTCCAGCTCTTTTCCATAGATCTGTTGGTCTTTTATGCGTCGTCTTGGGGAAAATATCTGTTCAGGTCTTTCGCTCATTTTAAATCGATTATTATTTTGTTATTGAGTTGTATGTGTTTCTTATATATTATTATAATACTTTGTCAGATAAGTATTTGCAAATATTTTCTCACAATTTTTAGGTTACCTTTCCATTTTGTTGGTTGCTTCTTTGCTCTGCAGAGACTTTTGAGTTTGAGGTAGACCCACGTAATAGATTTTTGATTTTGTTGCTTGTGCTTTTGATGCCACAGTAAAAAAAAAATTGTTACCAAGATCAATGTCAAAGAGCTTTTCCCCTATGTTTTCTTTTAGGAGTTTCATGATTTCAGGTCTTACATTTAAGGCTCTAATCCATTTTGAGTTATATTTTGTGAATGGTGTAAAGTAGGGGTTCAATTTCATCCTTTTGCATGGGGCTATCCAGTTTCCCAGCACCATTTCTTGAAATGACTATCTTTTCCCCATTGAGTATTGTTGCTTCCCTTGTGAACTATTACTTGAATATATATATACACACACATATATATATATAGTTTATTTCTGGGATCTTTATTCTATCCCATTGGTCTATGTGTCTGTTTTTATGCAAATGAGCTAACTTGACAAACAGGACAATCTAAAACAGGCCACTCTGGGTGTGTGAGTGTGACCCTCTTTAGATAGGGGTCAAGGAAGACTTGTTCTAGGAGAAGATACTTGGGTTGGCATGAAGGAGAAGAAGCCAGGCATATTAAGAACTAGAAATACATAGTGGGCATAGGAAATAGCCATGGAAAGTCCACAAGGCAGAAAAGTTCTTAGCTATTCTACAAACCAAAAGAAGGGCAAAGGGATAGAGAAAATGATCTCAGATGAGTTTCGAGAGATACGTGAGGGACCAGATCATGCCAGTGCCGGTAGGCCATAGTCAGGGATGTGGGTTTTCTTTTAGGTGCAGTGGGGGACCTGCATTGAAAGCTAAAGGCTGTTAAAACAAGGGAGTAACATCAGGGGGAAAACTTGTCGGAATCACATTTCTAGTGTTAGTAGCTGGCAGTGGTGATACCACCTTTAAGTCAGGGAGGGCTAGGCGAGAAGAGAGGAAAGCATGGAGACTAGTGAAGAGAAATCAGGAGGCCAAGCCTCTTAAATCCAGGTGTGTTGTAAGTGGCATGATCGTTTGTCCTTCTGCGCCCAGCACAGCCTGATGTGTGGCTATTGTCCCACAATTATTATGTTTCTTTTTACGCGAAAAATATATCCGTTTGGGCAATAGAGCATCCAGGCACGTTAATCATCACCACTTCTCTAGTCCCGCCCCCAGTGTCACGCTGTCCTCCAGGCAGAGAGGAGAACACAGCTGGCTCTTCCTGTCAATTTGTGGTCACTTCTGTCCTTCCGGAGTGGGAGCTGGCACTTCAGCCCAGAGAAGATGTGTCTTGCTCTCTCTTGCCCTCCCATTCTCTTCACCACTGTCTGCTCCCCCATTAACTCCCAATTAAGTTCTGCAGTTTCTTTCAAATACCACTGGTCACCACTTCCTTGGGGGAACATCGCAGCCAACGCACCTTCTCTCAGGCCATGCTCAGCAAGCCTGTGGGCAGCGGCTGTAGTTAAGGTGGAGAAGCTTCCTGGAGGGATGACAGCTGAGGGTTTTTTTAAGGGCTCTCGGACACACAGCCCCAAAGGTAGTTTGAGCCAACACTATTCTCCTCTTTGGGCCTCCAAATCCAGGTGACTGCAGCGACTATTCTTGCCCTCTCTCGTTCTTTGAACCGAGATCAACCCCTTTCAAACTAGAGGCATCGAAATTCCATTTCAGGATTTTCAAGCCAAATCAGTATGAAATAACTGTGAGGATTTTCATGCTCAATCCTTCTTCTTCCTTGAGTTCTCTTTTCTTTTCTTTCTTTCTTTCTTTCTTTCTTTCTTTCTTTCTTTCTTTTCTTTTCTTTTCTTTTCTTTTCTTTTCTTTTCTTTCTTTTCTTTCTTTCTTTCCCTTTATATAGACTCTAAGCTTTACAGATGCAGAGATGCTTTTTCTACTGTAGACCAGATGCTCTTACACGATGCTTCTGCACTTGGAGCTGCCTCTGCCTGAACTGTCATCTGTGTGACCACTTCCTACTTGACCTTCAGGGTTAAGTGTATCGTTTTCCGTAAACCTCCATTTTATTATCATAATGTCTGTATTCCTGAGGTTGGGCACAGATGCAGAAATGGAGAGCAAAGCATCTAAATGCCCACATAGGGTTAGTCGGGTGGGGGTAATACAGGGGGGAGGGAACCCTCAAGGTTTATTATCCCCCAGCTATGGGGCAGAAGCCCAGCTCCAGGCCCTTAGGTGCGTGACACGTGACACCTCTCTTCCTCTGAGTTCACATGAGCACCTTCCCCTTCTTCTGCAAAGGTCACCGAAGTTCTGGAACCCACTTGTCTGGAGCTGAAGACTACAGCCTTTTCTCTTTCCCCCGAATCTGTGGAATTGGCAGAGAGGATTCACCATGCAAAAAAAGCTGTCTTAGAAGGGAGGAGAACGCTTTTTTTTTTTTTAATAAGCAGATGGTCTCTATAGACGAGGGAGTGTTAACATTAAAAACATATGCTCAGTACCAGGGAGGGAGGAACACAAAAGAGGATTGCGAGGCACACGGACTCTGTAAACAAGTAGTCTTTGTGAGAGTTTCCCATGTGAGGGGAACAGCGTTACAGGGCGGTCTGAAGAAACTTGCCTGAATAATTGTGACTTCATCCGCAAGAGTGTTTACCTGACATGAATGATAATAGCACATCACCAAGAAACGGCATCTGCAGAGATGATAGCTAGATGAGCTTGTGTTTATTTGTTTGGTTTTGTTTTCCAACCCATTTGATGAAATAAAAGCATTACTAATAGGGTGATCTTTCACTGAATCTCTGTGTAGCAGAAAAACACAACTGACTTTGGGTGAGCATTGGGTATTTGCTGTGTAGCTGTCAAACATATGCAGAAGAAAACAGAAACAGGATGAAGGCAGTCCGTACTTGTTCTTACTCTGGTGGTACAATTTCTAATAAATTACTACTTTGATTTTAAAGCAAGAATTGGTATCAAAGATAGAAGTTAAGTAGACAGTAAAACACCCCCGTGTTAAAATATATTTAAATGCCTAGGAGTTGAATTTATCCTGGTTCATATTATTCTTATTTCAGTAAATAAAAATTGATGTAGAGGCATAGCTTGTGTTATAAGCAGGTTAATGTATTTTTTTCTCTACCCTAAAAGAAAACACAGAGATGCAATGAGAAAAATGATGAGCAGAAACTGTAGTGTAAGAAAATGAGCACTGGATTGAGGGTTAAAAGAGCTTGGCTTTGCCATTAATGAGCTGGTGGCCTTGGTTAGGGGCATGTGTTACTATTTACTTGGTTTCCTCAACTGTAAAACAAAGAGGCTAATCTAAGTCTCAGTCAGGAATCACAAGCTCAATTTCTACATGGTCTTTGCTCGCAGCATACATGAGGAAATCTGCCCGAGTGTAAGGCCATAGGGGATGGCGGGTCACGTGAGGAACCGCACAGACCATGGTTTCTTTTAAATGGGCAGCTGCTACCAGGCTCCAGCTAGATGTTGCTCTTCAGAAACAGAGGGAACAAGTTTCTAGAGCTTCTAATTTTTCAGTATTTCCAGCTAGAAACCCAGATTTTGTGTAAAATAGCTCAGCTTGTCAAGGTGGGCAATTCATTGAAATAAAAATAAATTTGTGTGGATCAACCAATCTCATCAACAGACTACATCCTTCCAGCCTGAGAGAAGTCAAGGCTAAGTGATCTCCAGGGTGTCTTCTGGTTTTAAAATTCAAAAATACTAGCGCAGAAATTAAAGTAAGAAAAAAAAATTCACTTTTACTCAAAGCAGACCATGTTATTTTTTTAATGATCTGAAAAGAAAAAGACTTCCAGAGATGTGGTGTGCTGATTACATAGTGGAGGTGCCGGAGGGGAGGCTGGATGGGACCGCTGGGCTGTGGCAGAGGGGATTTCCGTGTGTGTGTGTGTGTGGGGGGGGGTGTATTGGCAAAAGTGGGAACTAAGTTATTCCATCAGTTCTTTTTCCCACTCTGTTGAGTCAATGATTTTAGCACCATGCACATTCTTCCTTCTGTCTCTTCTTCTCCTGTTTTCTCTTCTTGCCCGTATTCTCAGTTATTTCACCACAATTTTCTAAGTAAGGGGGCTGGGTATTTTAAAATCTGGGTAGGAATAGAAGAGGGGCAATGAGTTTGAAGGCAGAGGTAAGGAGGAAGGGGGAGGGAGGTGAAGGGAGTGGGATTACCTGCAGATATTGTAGTTGGGTAGGTCTGTTATTTCAAGCTTGACTTATCTTTACTGTGGACATAAAATATGATCAGGGAGTACGATGTCAGTGCATCCACTCTCAATAATTGATATGATGAATAATCGCAACCTTCCGACACCTTCTGTACCTCCCCGCATCTCAAGAAACTTCATTCATCAGCCACGTTGGAAATGTTTAAGTCATCTCAGTGATGTATGGAGCCCTGACACTCCCTTGTTAGAAATTCATGCTACTAACATTCTATCAAATTAAAAAGCCACTGAGCTCTTGTGCATAAAATTATCATAAATTACCTTCTGAAGGTTCATTGCTGTTTGGAATGTTTAATTGCTCACTCAGCTGAACTTTAACAGCTCCGTATTATTAATCAACTTGTCAAAAGGTTTTTCATTATGTAGCCTTTAGATAGAAGTGGGCAAGGAACAAACTTGTGCCTACATTGGGCTGATTGTAGAAAATTGCAAACAAATTTTGATGGAGTTTGGCATCTTCTGTTCACTAATTTTGATTTGTTTTACAAAGGACTCTTAGGGAAACTGGGTTCTACTATAGTTTTCAATAAGAAAATGGATTCCTTTCTAAAGGAGAGAATTGGACTGGCCACTTAATAGCCAAAGAAGGCAGGTGAATGAAACCTACTTATAAGTGATCTTAAACATTGCTATTGAATTATGATAAGCATGATAGATAAACTTCAAAATATTAACAATGTTTCTGTTATATGCTGGCCTCTAAGTGTGATTTTATAGTAATACATTGATTAAAAATGGGGTTTGAAGGAACAGGATGCTTTAATTAATTGAATATTGTTCAATACACCTTTATAATGAGGCCACGGTTGTCTCATTCTCCAGTGGAGTGGAGGCTCTTCTTCGTCTAAGTTAGCGAAGCCACACCACAGGTTAGGAATTCTTACTGAGTCCTAGTCCCTTCAAATGTCAACCACTATAAAGATTGCTTAAAGCTCAGTGGAAATGGCTGATACTTTCATAAGTTTGGGGATAGACAATACTTCAATAAAACTAAAATAATCCAGCATTTTACACTGTGTGCAATTATTCCCTGTTCTCCATTTCTCTTTCTCCATCTTTCTCTGTGCATGTGTGTAGTAAAAAAATTGTACAGCCCTCACTGGTGTGGCTCAGCGGGTTGGGCGTTGTCCGAGGGCCGAACGGTCACTGGTGGGATTTCTGGTCAGGGCACGTGCTTGCGTTGCAGGGGTGTGAGAGAGGCAGCAATTGATGTTTCTCTCTCACGTCAATGTTTCTCTCCCTCTCTCCCTTCCATGGTCTCTAAAAATAAATAAATAAAATCTCTAGAAAATGTACAAATATCTGAAAAAAATTGGCATGGAAAATCATGTTTTTTAAAATTAGCTAGGCATTGTTACATTTTTGAAGTAAGTTTGTTTCTAGAAACTCAGGAAATTTATAGGAGACTGTTCTGTGTGCCGTGGGCCCAGACAGGACCCACACCCACGGATAGGTTCTCCCGTGGGGAATCAGGCCTGCACTGCACCTACACTGCTATGAGACTTGCTTTTGCTAAAACTCCCCCCGCCCCCCCCCCCAAATTGAGACAGCAAGTGCTTACTGTAACTTCCTAAAATCCACACTAAAACTCCCCGGTATGGAATGTAACTGGTTCAACCACTTTGCCCTTTGCATTTGCAAATATCCTTCTTCTGTGATGTGATTAGCAGCATCATCTCCTCTGTTTTTCTGTAAAAAGTAACCACCTAAAGCAAACCTGTGCATAGTAAATGAGGACCATCATGTGCCCGGAAAAGAAATAAAGGCTGGTCACAGCAAGGGCCACGGCTTTTGATCCCCTTAAGAGAAAAGCCGTGCTGCCCCTTTTCCTCCACAGGACTCGGTAGTCCGTGTGAATTTCTCGTGCCTCATCCACAGTGTGGTGGACCCCTTGAGCTGGGGTCTGCATCAGGAAATAACATCTAACAGAGGAAGATGCCCCAGCAGCTGGCTGTGGCTGTGCTCATGGAAGCGGTGGAGGTAGGTAGGGTACCCTTCTGAGCCTACTGATAACATTGTCGTAGATAATATTGCTGCAAAGTCTGCCTCCTAAAGCAACGAGAGTGAAAACCGGAATCTCATTATGAGCTGTCATTGGGACTGAAGCTGTAGGACCACCCAGTGGATGACTCACCTTATTAAACAGACCTTTGGTATGGAAAACTAATCCTTCTTGGTTGGGAAAGAAATTGCCTTTGCCAGAGATTCTTTAAAGAAATAATTTTGAGTGGGGTTTTAGCATATTTGCCCCCTTACTTTTCATGTAGCAAAAAAATGGCAATGACATGACAGAAAAAACTGCCCTGTTGCCACAGGATCCTGAGATGACTAAGGATTCTTCTCCCTGCCCACATATCCCTCTACCCACAGCCCATCCACCCGAAGCCAGCATGACATCGTTTCATTCAAAGTCCACATGTGTAGCATGTGGTAATATTAAAACCAAATGCTCTTTAATTTACCTTACGCCTTCTCTCTCTTCTCATTGCTGCTCTCATCACTTTCTGTCTCCAGCTGGACTGAGAGCAGTGGTTTTAGGGAGGGGAGACAGCTTACAGAGTTTGAGAAACATTTTGAATTAACGAAAATGACAAAACCGAGAGTAATGGACCACTGACAACATTGGTACTAAGAAGGAAAGATTGATGCTGAGATGGACATCATTTGTAGAAGTAACATAATAAATATCTTATCATCGTAACCATGGCATTAATGAGAACTGTGTGGGGCCACAGGTAACAGAACACCTGATGAACCGTGACTGCAACAAGGCATTATTATTCTTACATGACGACAAATCAGAAGACGGGCTCTGGCTCTTGCAGCAGTTGATTCGGTTGGTCAAAGATGCCACTGAGAACTCAGGTTCCTTCCCTCCAGTTTGGGCCCATTTTCCTTATCGGGCTGGGAACAGGGATTTTAGTGAGTCAGTGAGCTCTGTCCGCCACAAACTCATCAGCTTTGTCCTAAGATTGAATGTCACTGGTGAGACCCTCATTTTTATTGTTAGTCAAATTTTCACTCTACCCTCTCTGTATGTAACAGGAAGGTTTAAAACTTAGGTGAAAGCTTGAAAAAAAAAAAAAAACCCAAGATTTAATGACAGGTCAAAACAAGCTTATTAAGGAAAAGTTGAAACAGTCTTTTGTCTTCTTTAAGTACAGGAAAGATGGTTGAAAGGTGTTGGCCATATGCATTTCTTATGCAATAGAGGAGATAAAAAAAATTCTATTTCATGCAGATGGATTTACTATCAATTAAGATAGTTCTATTGGTGATTTACTATCAATTTTGTAGTCCTGGGAAGGGTAAATTCTATGAAAACCTGGAAGACCACCTTACAAAATAATGTATTTGAAATAATTCAGGCAAACCTTGCTTTGGGTCAGGCTGTGTGAAATGATCTCTTGAGGTCCCATTCAATTTGATGTCTCTCTGATTCTGGAATGCTAAATTTTGATATGATTGACTAGAATGCCTTAGGACTAAGTTTCACTCAGTGATACTAGTATTACATAAAAAAAAACCCCTAGAAATTACCTTTTTATGCACCGGTTGCAGCAGCTGGCTTTTCCCCCAAGTGTTATAGTGATGCATATTGGAGAATAGAGTGGAACACAGAGTGTAAATTTTCTTTAGTGCATGGATTTATTGATTAGTAGATCATGACAATCTATTTTGTCAGGTCTGCTACCACATGGGTTCTGAGTCAGCAGGCAGATGAGCCCTACAAAATATTTGTTGTTAAAACAAAAAAAGAGATACTGCATAAGATGAAATTAAAGCTCAAGAGTGTTGGAAACAGTTTTCTGGTGGGCAAGGTGACTGTGACCCAGGAGTCAGGATCATTAGAGGAAAAAAAGCAGCGATTCCACTTTCTTGCTTTTGTCAACTGAATGACAAATTTTCACCCAGAGGAAGATTAACACACAGTTTGGATCATTTAAAGATGTATAGTACGCAGAATAAAATGACATTTAGTTGCGTTCTCGGTTGCCAAAGGTGAGGTAGTCTGGGAAACAGCCTGCTTTGGCTATTTGGCTGTTGGTAATATATGAGAAAGCAAAGGGAGGCTGGACAAGAAGCAGAGGGAGGAATCAAAATGTGATATTGTTACAGTAGTAGCTTCAGCCAACCCACAGGGAGCTCTGAAGCTGGGGTATTCCTCCAAAGGTTTCCCAAATGGAGGCAGGAGAATCAAACCTTTGTATCGATCAATGTACGTGGTCTATCCTTTGGGAAGAGAAGTGAACTTGGTCACACAGCTCCCTTTGGCCTTGGGCAATTCTTGGGTAGGGTCACAGTTGAGGAAATGAATGGCTTTGTCCTTATTAAGGTCTGGGGAGCACACCACAGAATCTGGTGCAGTTCAGCCCCGCCCCTTAAATCCGCTTGCTTCATCTAGTAAACTTGTCCCATTGGGGAAGACTCACTCCATTCTGGTTGGTTTCTTTTGCTGGGGACACTTTCAAGAGAATGTTTGGATAAGCTCCAGCCCCAACTTAGTGTCCCAGGAAACAGACTTGCGAGTGGAGGCTGGGATGCAGGAAGTTGCTTAAGGAGTCCTCTCAGGAGTGAAACCTGTGCAGAGTCGAGGGCAGCAGGATGGGTCAGCTGGAGACAGCGAGCGGCTGCATGGTTGTGGCTGCAGTTTCAGATGCCCCCACGGGGGGCGCTAGAACTGGGATTATGCTTCAGAGGTTCACCAAATTGAGCCAAGAGCCCAGGGCATTGGCCAGTCTTTGGATACAGGCCATTCCTAGGAGGAAGTGTAAACTTGGGCAAAACAATTTCCTGTGGCCAAGGGCAGTTTCTGTAGGTGGAGGTAGCTATGATTTCTGAGTTAGGAGGAAGAACGTCTCAGTCCAGAGGAGGAGTCTGGCTGCTGTCCCACAGCTTTTTTTACCGTGATTCTGAATTTACTCTCTACACCTTGAACACTGAAACGCTGGTCTTACAGTCAGCTGACTTTTATTCCTCCCTTCACTATGTGTGCTCAGTAAATCACTTTTAAATAAATGAATGATTGAAAGATTGCGTGTTTCTGGTGTGCCAGCACTCTGCTATATATATATGAGGTCTGTCAGGAAAACGTCCAGCCATTGTTAATATAACGAGAATAGTTTACGTGATATCGATGCAACCTTGCAGTCAAGGTGAGTGGGCTGGAATAATGCACATACGTGATGCATGAGCAATGATGACTTCACTGTACTAGTCAGTGGGGGCGGTAGATGCCTGTTGCCTGAGCCTGTGCACTGTGTGGCCCTCGCATCAAAATGACTGAGCGAGTAGAGTGATGGATCTGCATCACATTTTGTGTTAAGCCTGAGCATTCCTCCTCGGACACTGTTGGGATGATGCAGAAGGCTGCAACTGTGGGCAACTGCTGATTCGCAGCTTCATCACGACAATGTGCCTGCTCATGCATCACGTCTTGTGCAGAGTTTTTGGGCAAAACATCAAATCACCCAGGTGACTCAGCCCCCCTACAGCCCAGATTTGGTGCCCTGTGACTTTTGGGTTTTCCCAAAACTAAAATCACTTTTGAAAAATTTCAGACCGTCGACGAGATTTTGGAAAATTGAATGGGGCAGCTGATGGCAATTAGGAGAACTGTGTGAGGTCCCAAGGTGCCTACTTTGAAGAGGACTGAGGCCTCACTGTCTTATGTATAAAGTGCTAGATACCTTCTGGACAAACCTCATATTCTGGTGAAACGGTTGTAGGAGGCAGGCAGTTTACCTTCGAGTTTGCTGAGTGTTGCTCCTCCCTCCCTCCCTGCCCCTTACTGAAAGGATGTACTTTGGCCAGTGATTGAAAATCTTGTCCCTCCATATTTGTATCTGCAAATGTTACAAATGGGGAGAGCAGTGTTTGCCTTGTTCACCTTGGGCTTATGCTTTCAGAGCGGTGTGTGGAGGGTTTTGGGAGATGCAAATAGTGTTTCATGACTCATTGTTGTAGAATTTGTGAATATTTTATCATACATTGACAAAGAATCACTTCCCTTTGTGTTGGCTAGACATACCCCGATGTAGACCTTGAATGTTACTTGAATATTTTCGGAAGGATGCTGTCGAGGTACCCATTGGGGAATGAAAATTGCAGTTTAATGCCCTTTACTTTTATAGTTTACTGGATTTCATTTCAATATTGTACCACAATAGGCATTTGGGCAATCTAAATACAGATAAAACATGTAATTAACTGAATCATCTAGATTACTGTTCTGTTATTTTAATAGTTACATGCAGTAGTTTCTTACTATAATATTATAATGTTAATGAATTTCTTCATTTCCCTTCATTTTTCTTTCTAAATAATAACTATTTTTGATATATTTTTTTCAAATTTAATGAAAGACAAATATCTGCATGGTAAATGTTAGCTGAGCATTTCACCTGGATACTGAAGCTTCACTACTTAACAATATACAGAGAGAACTTTGAGTTACAGGGCTTTGGGAGAGCCATTTTGGACCATGCAAGTTATCATACCATGAGGTTGGCCAAATTTAAAGTCAATAACAGTTACTGGACATGTAAAACATGTAAAGCCCTACCCCAGGTGATGTGAAGTCAAACAAAGATGAAGAAGGGAGGTGATGCATAGTCTTCAGGGTCTCATATTATAGTGAAATATGGGCCCATTTGGTCAGGCATAAGTGAGAAAAACGTACTTACCCATGTCAGTCAGGGGAGGGAGGATGGAAGTAAACAGTGTTTAATTCTGACTGGAATAGCTATTTCAAGAAAACACTAGACCTATTGTGGTGATTATTCACAATACATACAAATATTGAATCATGATGTTATGCACCTGAAACTAACACAATTTATTTGTCAGTTATGTCAAAATTAAAGAAAGAGAAAAATAAAACATGAAAAAAGCACTCAAGCCTTTTTTATCTACATTTTAATCTCAGGAAGAATGGGCTTCTTAGGGCTTTGTTTTTCTATTACCTACCTGTCGATCTATTTACCTGCTTACTTATCATTATCTATCATCTATCTATTTCTGAGTGTATTAATTGACACTAATTGTAGGCTAAGACAGAAGAATAAAGTGAGGGTTTGTCCTTCATTCTCTGAAGCACTAAGTGGCTTTCAACCCTGAAACCCAATTGTCATGAAAGTGGAACTCTTTGGGAGAAAGAGGTGGTCCATAATTTTTTTGATCTAGGTGCACAAAGCCATCCTGGTGCAGAGGATTTACAAAGAATCTGCTTTAGAAAAAGTATACTATGCCTATTTTTTTTTTTAACCAGCTATCTATGACAAAGGGAATTTCTCTATAGCTTGGTAGGGTGGTTTGGTTTTCAAACCACCTTGCCTGATGACGATCTCTCGACATTCTGTGGACGAGGCTGCGACACACACCCCGTGGCCAGACGTGGCAGCAGCAAAGAGGGTAGCTGCCAAGCTGCCCTCGGTACAGCAACACGGGGATTCACAGGTCCTTCTCAGTTTCACACACCTTTCAGAGTTTGGAAAAAAATAAACTGTCTCACAGGGGGTAAGAAATGAATGGGTGCATGGACCAAGGAAATGTCTGTCATGAATGCAAGGTCCTCAGAGGACTAAGCCGTGTTCAATCCTTGTCCTTAAGTAAGTTTTATAAAAGTCAAAAGGCAATAAAGTAAAAATCTAGAAACAAAGTCTTGGTCACCCATGCCATTCACACTTCCCAGTGTTTCTACGAGGTACTTTAGTGGCACCTATTAAGCTGACAAGGAGCAGGTTTTATTTTACCAGGCAGAAAAATTTTCTAAGGATATCAGCAATGAAACATGCATTGCAGAATTAAATAGCTTCAAATGAGCAGTTGGAGGGCAATGTAGAACACCTGGTAGACAGGTAAATCAATGTGTAAAGATGTACAAGGAATCTTAAACATCTACTCTACCAAGCAAATCCAAAACCTGGACGGGAACTGTAGCGTAAGGACAAAGCTCAGATATCGCTTGGGCTGTGATGATAAGTATATTCAGTTTTCTAAGAAAGTACAATAAAAATTGAACCAAGCATTGGTTACAGTTGATGGGCACTACATTTGCTTAGCGTTTATAGATGAGACTCTCTCACCTCTGAATTGTTCACATAAATAAAAGCATGGGCATTAATGATTTCAGACAACTGATTTAGAAAATCATACTTAATTTTAACAAATATTGAATGCTTTCTTTGTTGAAGGCACTGTGCTTGGCTGATCAGGGTCTTTCTTCAGGGAAGGATAGGACCAAATCCACCAACTAGTAAAACATTTACCAGTTACCATGTAATGAATGGTAGTAAATGGATGGAGAGGAGGGAGAGAGGGCAACTTGGAAAAGATTCATGGAGGAGGCCTAAGTAGCATTTTGGTGACGTGGGGAGGGGAGGGAAGGTGTGGAGGGAATGTTCCTGGATAAGAGAATAATGGTAAAAGCAAGACTGGTGAGGTGGAAAGTGAAAAATATGTTTGGAATTCACAAAGAGGTCATTTTTCCTTAGTGTATGGGACACCTACAGGGTGATGGGAATTTAGTCTGGAAAGGAAACTGGGCAATATTTTGAAGAGACTTACATTTCAGGGAAAGAAATCTACTTAATGTTGTATAGCATTTTCTCCACATTGGCTGGGTGGATATTTTGAACCAGATGACTCTGTCGTGAGGGACTGTCCTGTGCTCTGGGACAGTGGCACTCTTCTCCTTATTTCCCCTCTCTGACAACCAAAGATGTCTCCAGACTTTCCCACATTCCCTGCAGAGCAAAACCACCCCTGCTTGAGAGCCATTACTGTAGGCAGTGGGAATCAGCACAGGATTCACTAAGTAAAAGTGCAGGTTTTTTGTAATAAAAGACATGCTTTTCCTTACCTTCCATGTGTAATCCATCACCAAGTAATCCAAGCTCTTCCTAAACGTCTTTTGAACCCTCTCCTTGAATCACTATTGCTACCGACTTAGGGAGCACCTCCATCACTAGCTGCTCGCCTTCTCCCCGCCCCAAGCCTGTCATTTGCAACACATTTTCCATATCCTTTCATGCCATTTTTCAAAACATAAAATGATTTTGTCATCGCGCTGAATGAAACTGTTCAAAGACTCTCTCCGTTGGTCTCACAGATGTGGACCTTCATACCTGTAGAACCTCACCACTTCTTTCTTAGAACTGCATGTTCCAGTCAAACTGAACTACTGAAATCTCTTGAAAGCGTCACTTCTTTTATATTCCCATGTCTTCATGCACGGTATTCTTTCTGCCTGGAACTGCAGTCTCCCTGCTTAATGGCTGAGACTGATCAATTAATGATATATATTATATGTACACATATAAATATAAATTATATATAAAATTTATATATAGTTTGTACATATAGTATATATAATATACATTATGTATATATAATATGTGTATATATAGTTTGCCTCCTCCACTGGAGTGTACTTTTCTTGAGGGCAAAAGTTAGTCTTATTGTTTTTGTATATCTATTGTAGACATGCAATAAATAATTAATTTGGAAAGGAAGGGTACGTGACCATGGTGAAGATGCCCTGCATGGCGAAGGACTGGAAGTAGGGAGGACAAATTTGAGGCTAATGCATGTGGGAAAGAGATGACGGGACCCTGCACTAGAGTACAGGGGACGCAGACTGAAAGGACTCCTTGGTGGGGAATTATTTAACAGAGAGGTATAGTTACCTAATTGTGGGATTATAAAATCAGGAAGAAGGGGAGGTAAGAGGCAAAATGATGCCTTTACGATTTGGTGGTAGGTTGAGCTATTAATCCATTTTAATGAGCCCATTCTGACGGAAGGCTCAGCTGTCAAACGGAAAAAGCAGTCTGGAGTCAGCATGAAGAGCAATGTGGATTGAGGAGTCATTGGGTGGGGCAGATAAAATGCAAAGGAAGTGTAAAGAATAGACAGGGTCGAGGACTGAAGATGGTCAAATACCAAATTTATCAATGAGAGAAAGGGAAAGAACGAATAAGTTAACAAATCAGAGTCATATTGTTAGGGGGAGAAGCCAGAATGGTAAGCTCATCACTTTCGCTTGTCCTACCTGAAGTGGCATTGTGAAATCTAGTGGAAATTCTCATCATTTATTAGTTAGAAAACACTAGAAACCAGATCCCACGGTCAGAAGTAGTCAGTGATGTGGATGTGAATTATTGGATCATTATAGTTTTGCCAGCTGAAATACAGGGCACCCAATTAAATTCAATTTCAGATAAATAATCATTTTTAGTGTAAGTATATCCCATGCAATATTTGGGATATACTTATTCTAAAAATGATTCATTATTTATCTAAAATCAAAACTTAACTGGGTGTCCTATATTTATTTGCTAAGCCTGGCAATACTAATCACTGTCACTTTTAGACATTGTTTATATATGTCCTAAAAGGAAAGCAATGTAGTTTTGAGTAATAGTCACTGGAACCAGTGTGCTCTCTAAGGAGTTGGCTTCCCATAGGAGACTTATACAGAAGGGCTTGCTGGCCGTTGGGACATAACCTCTTCTTTTTACTACTTTCCAGAATGAGAAGAATCTACCAAGCCCTGACAGCTGCTTCAATTACATTGGCTTGTTAGTATTTACATTTTGTAAAGGGATTGTATTTCTGTCTACAAGTAAAAATTCAATCTGCCAGCTATATGACTGTATCTGGCTTCACTTAGACCAGTGGTCTTTAACCTAAGGCCCTTGGAACTCCAAAGTGTTCTTCACAGGCTTGTGATCTTGCACAATTGTTTTCTGAGAAATAATGCGTGGTTTTGGTACATTTTAAAAGGACTCAGAATTCTAAAAAGGTCAAGATGCATTTTCTTATGGAGAGCATCCTTTACAGAGAAATCTTTGCCTCTTATAAACTATATCAGGAGATTTTTTTTTTTTTTAAGCACAAACACAAAGGAAGTGTCTGATTATGGTTGAAAAAAATCAGACATGATTAAAGTACTCGCTAAGAAATAAGCGCAAAAAGCCCTGGCTTATTTTTCTATCTTAAAAAAAAAATCAGAGAAAAGAGAAAAATTAAAAAAGATAAGCCGGGATGCTGAATTTTCTGGAAACAATTTCAGCATCTGTAAAAGGTCTACACTGTTTTGGAGGGCTGGCTACTCCCAGGTCTGACATGTGCCACCGTAATCAACACTTTGGTGTGGGCGTAATGGAAAACATGTTTCCTCTGCCATAACCGGCATAAGCTCTTAACATCGGCCAAATGGGACAGACAGTCTGAGCCCCGCGACAGACAGGCCTTCTGACAGCGACATAGAGGACACCCAGCTCATGAAAGATAGCCTTCACAGATACCGCAGCCTCCAAGTGGAAAACCCTGTCTTGGAACAGAGAAAGTTGGCACGACTTTTCCCAGAAACTCTGCCAGAGATCCTTAATACTGGAGGAGGTTCTCATAATCACAAACTCGGCTGGTTGGTCGGTCCTACTGACACGAGTACTTGGTGCTTGTCCATCTAATCAGACTTGAACGTGGAAACAGCCCAAGCTTTTCTCGGTGTTTATATTATTTCAATGGCACTTCCTTTGATTTACCTAAGGGATGTTTTGTTTTAATTAAAGTTTCTGACCAAAGACGGGCTGAAAAAGTATCGAAGTGGATGTACGTTGTTTATGGGTTTTGAATACACTTATATCAACCATAAAAATAGGCCATAAAAATAGACCAAATAGTTTGGCTTGTCTGCCAGAAATCAATTCCTGATCACGAGATTTCAGGTCTTCATTTTGTTTACATTTAAAGTGATAAAAGGTGTTTGCTGATTATTAACTGGAGAAAGCGGTAAAGTGAGTAAATCTGGAAACTAACATTTATTAAGTTTCAGTGGGGAATGTAGCAGAGATCTGATGTTGGTTAAATTATGGACTCTTTCCAGTTAGTTGGCTTTCCCTCCAAAGAAAATGTACTAAAAATAAAATGACTTCCTTTTTGATGTCAATTATAAAGTGTGTATTTTTCTTCTCTTTTTGTCTTTTAGGTTTTGATAAGATTTGGCAACATAGTTGCTTATGAACCTATCTGACACCTGCCTCAGAAATCATGCCAACTGTCACAAGGTCAGGATCCATTTCCTTCACACTCTCTGTGCTTTTATGTACCAGATTCTTAAATTAGAAGCAAGAGAAATAATGTATTGGGTCATCCATTCTTACTGAGAATTTTTATTAAAACCAAACAACCTCTCCTGAGGCAAAATATTAGGCTAAAATAGCTTCCAAAATATAACCATCGACTTACTGGCAGGTCGTGCTAATCCCTTGATAGAGAACCTTGATTCTAAGAACAAAATTTCTAACATCTGTAGCTTTCCCCTGTGCTTGCAAAGCTGCTGAGGAACTTTGTAGCCAGGGGGCCCTGCTTGAGGGTCACCGAGTACGTGTGGACTCAGGTCTACAGCTGTCCTGTGTGCAGCCTGTGGGGTGGGCAGTACCAATCAGAATAGTCTTCACTCTGAAGTTCCTCCTCCGGCACTAACATGTTCCAGGGAAGACATTTGACAACGTTACTGTTTTATTTAGTATATGCCATATACGCCTTGCTTCAAGGTATTTCAACTCCCCCAAACGAGCTTTTAAGATGGGACCAAGAAACCAGAGGCATTATTTGTGAATATACAAATTGTATTATGAAGACCCGGTTTAACTAAGAGCAGGGAATTTGAAGAGGATCTGGATTCCATTTTTGGTTTCATTTTTCATGATTGTACGTTCTTTGTCAAGCCACTGACAACTGCAAAGCAAGGATACTAACACGTCTTTGCAGGAGGGAGAAGCGAAGGGCTTCTTCCCTGGAGAAGGACTGTTATTAATCGGGTTCATTTTGTTGACACAGTGCTAAGGGCTCTGGCAGGTTAAAGTTAAAGACTGGCTCAGACATAAATGTGGCCTTTTTGATCCCCTCACCCCTACACCGTGTGATTAGATAAGTTCCCTTTTGGGGACCAGGCCATCTCTCATGTTACCCCATGGCTGGTGAAGTGAGAGGGATTTGGAAGAGGTTCCCGGCATCCAGACTGAGATCTAGGGCAGCCACTCTCTTGCTTTTGTGATTTCTGCTGCTTCCGATGGGCACATGCATTCTCCACTGGCCTTTCGTTCATGCTAAGCTCCTATAGGAAGGCTTTGGGGTGATAGGAGGCAGTGGAGACCTTTAGAATGGCTTTGGTTTTCTCTACTTTGCTAGAGCAAAAGAAGTCTCCCCAAGGCCCATACCAGAAGGCTCAAGTCCAGCCAGTACTGGGGTCAAAGCCACAGACAAAGCCCCTTACTTGTCTCCGTAAATTGCTCTTTCTCCTTTGTGCTTTTTTTTTTTTTTTTTTTAAAATTCAGGAACTTGTGGAGGGATAACTGGTCTAGCATGGGATTTAGGTATTTAGAATCTATTTAGAATCTTATTTCTTGGCCCTTTATCTCTCAATAAGTAAATATGTATGGCATTCCATTTTGACATGATTTTCACCTGTCTCTCAAGGGGGTTTACAAGATTAGTTGAAGTAATATATCTCAAAGTGCATGCTTGAGGCACTATAAATAATCCTTCAAATATTTGTTATTATTTATGCAGGCATATCACACAGGTATATTTCTGCCTCTCACTATTTATTATAGTAAATAGCACGAGGGAGTTGACAATTTTTTATTAGCTACAGGTCAGTTTTCCAGCTTCTTCCTTCTCTCTATGGTGTTTACATTTTCCATCTTATTGTACTTTTTTCTGGGTCTGTGCATTTCATGTGTATATTTCATGGGCTTTCAGATTTGTTCTCTTTACCCTTAGTGACTAGTTATTATGTTGCAGGGGCTTTGTGGACCCAACTACTAAAAGATCTCTGGACTACAGTCTTGGCTCTTGTTCTCTGAAGTATGATCATGTCTTTTCTCATTCTCTTTAACCTCCTTGCTCTTTTCACATTGCTGCCTAAGGTGCAGGTGTCTGACCCTGTCTTGTTTCTGCCTTTTAAGCTCCGCCTGCCCTCCCTGCACCACCACATTTCTGGGGAGATAAAAGCCAACTGGGAGCAACGTCAGGGATTTAGCACAGCCCTCCTCCTTTCTCTCCTATGGCAGTCTCTGCTGTCATCTCCATGCCTCAACTTTCATTAGCTACCTCCGGTTCCTCAGTCTGAGGTCTCATTCTTGTTTTATGGGGTGGGGGTTACAGAGCCTTCACCTGCTGGCTGACTCCAACTCTCCCATGTGTTCCCCATTTAACAGTTGAGCATTCACCATAGTTTGAAAACTGTATTTCTCCTTCAAGGACCAGTTAAAACTCCCCTCCATGTCCATGTGAATTTCTCACTTTGCACTGGATGTGGGCTTCTGAAGGAGTGGCTTCATCTTACTCATCTCTGAATAATTCAGAACACTCCTACCGTCCTTTGTGTTGGAATACTTGTGTGGGTAGGATGTGTGGAGTTGTTTTGTATGGAAAAGCTCCTCCCTGTCCTTGTGCACCGTTGCCTCGCTATTTTCTGTTTATCCACTTACTGCTTATTCATCCTTCCTCTTTCCATGGAATTGCTGCTTCCTCAGGTATCCCCTGGATTAGGTCCTTCAGAAATGCTCTGTTAGCACATGCATTTGACTCCAAATGAGATTCATTCAATGCACTAAAATTATTTGTTCAATATCTGTTTTCTCTTCTAGATCGTAAGCTTCACATTGACTGGAAAGGCATGCCTGTCTTATTCACCACTTTATACCCACCATGGCACAAGTGTCTGTTGGTTTATTGATTGAAATTAGCTCACTTCTCTTTCTAGACACTACCTTTTAAAGTATGAAGCACAGAGGCTGAAACCAAATTTTAAAGATCTGTGTCACAGCTCTGTCACTAACAAGTTGCACACCCTTAACCTCTCTGTTCCTAAAATTGCTCATGTTTAAGATAGGGATTATAGCAGTGTCTGCACTGAGGGGTATGGTCAGGAGTAAGAGAAATAATCTGAGTTGCTTGGCACAGTCCCCTGCACGCGGAGGCTCTCAATAAACATTAGCTAGCATCAGCAGCCAGCCATCCTTATGGAAGGGAGGTCAGGGGCAGATAACATGGAATATGATTAAAAACATCTAGCTCTGGAATGTCACCTTTCAAATCAAGCTGAGGGGCCACTCCGAAGTGTATGTGTTTGCTCGTATGTGCCAGCCTTCACTCCTGAGCATGTTAGTACTCCCAGGAGCCGCCATGCGGGACTAGGGCCTTACGTGAGAGTGGGGGTAGAACAGACTCCTTCCTAACACGGGGGCCCAGCACGGGAGACACTGAATGTCCCTGCTGCTCTGTGGGCTCCCTCTGGAAGCAGGTCTTGCCTGGAAAGCACTAAATGCAAATGGGCCAATCAGCACCCCTTTGACTCCAGGGGTAAATACTAGAGCTGATGGTAGCAGCGTCTTTGAGCAGAAGATTCTCCCCTATAGTACTTTGGAGAACTTTCATTTGGGCTAAGTAGGTTGTTTTTACAGCAGTAGTCAACACCGATACTCTTCTGTTTCTTCATTTTCTTGACATTCTACCCAATCGATTATGAAGTAAATTGCTCTTTGCTCTCAAAATGGCATGGCTTTCTTTCTTTGGAACAAGCTTATGAGAATGTCAGAAATTGTTAAAGGAAGTGAAGAAACAAAACAAACAGAGGAGAAATGTGGCTTTTATGTTTAATTGACACACAGCCTGTCTTTTAGCCCTAGTGATTTGAAATTGTGTGCTGTAAAAATAAGGGAAATTTTAAGTTAGTTATTCACACCTTTTCTCCTTCGGTTTACATAACGGCTATATGAGGGCGTGGGCAGTTAGTTTTGGGCCCGTGTTAGAGATGAGGAACCTGTCACTCGATGTCTTCGGCCCACGGCCGTGGGCTTTAAGCTTTCAGGTTCCCGATTCCTGGCCTCGGCCCCACTGCTTACTGGTTCGATGCTGTGGGGAACACACTTTGCCTTTCTGTGTATTAGTTTCCCCACCTGTAAACGGCGGGATAGCCGTTCTATCTCTGAGTTCTCGGGATTAATTTTAACTGTGCGTAGCATATGGTAAGTGGTCAGTAGGTATCTGCTATTGATACAGCACTATAAAATAATATCTGCCTTTTGGATTCGTAGTGAGGTTTAAATGAAATAATCCATGCAAAACTCTTAGACTATATCCTGGCAAAAAGGAAGCATTTAAATTATTTTTTGTGTTTATTCTACTTGTTCCTTGTGATTAAATCTATAACCAAACGACTCATTGGTTGGGGACTGGAAGCCTGAGTTCCCCCTTCACCAGAATGCTGATGAGAACATCAGACTGCTTTTTAACATCCTTTACTATCACGTATTTTAGATAAACTGGTGTGTGTGAATTGGAGACGTGAATAACTCATCTGCTGGATGGATTGGCATTTGGTCATGAATACTACTGATATTTACCAGTTGGACACCTGTCATAAAGAAGTAGCAGTGCCCATTCTTTTCTATCATCGTTAGGTATCGTTTTAGATGTGGAAGTTTCGGACAGTACTTGGGGGACACAGGAGGTGAGAGGCAGCTGGTGACAGCGGACTGTGTTGGCAACATGGCTCGCAACTCAGAGCCGCCTCCTCCCGGTTTCACACTCCTGAGCTGCAGCTGCAGAGGCCGATCCCGATGCTAGGTTTGTCCAGGAAGCAATGTTTTAAACCAAACGAAATGATCAACAACAGTAGTAAGTGAGCTTTTTAACTTTGCTCACCATAAGCCACCAAATTTTAAGAAACTGATTTTGCAGAAGGATGCCCAAGGTTGCCTAAGAACATTTTTTCCCCCTAGATTTGGGTTAGGTTTTTAGAGTTTGAGCTCTTTGTCTTTTGAATATCAAGAAGATATTCTGGTAAGTCAGTGTACCCTGTACCCACACAAAGTTTTTGACTGTCAGGCATTTCTTTTGTTATTTCAGAAAGAAATTTGAAAAGCCTCATTGTCCTTGCTTGGGATGTAAGATATGATTAACCAGCAAAATAACTTACCTCACCAGGTCTTACTACCTAGCTCAAAGATAAAGAGTAATTTTGAAAATTTCCAGTAAGCTTAAGCTGCTTGAGTGAGCAGAATGGATTTAGCTGCAGATTTGGATGTGCAGTTAGTATAACGCCCTCCATCCCTCTAGGTCTAAACTTGTCTGTCTTAAATTCCCAGGTTTGAATAACACAAAGTAATACCAGTTCCAGTGATATCAGTATAGTGAGAGAAGGGAACTTCCTGGTCTGTGATACAATTTTAAATATTTTAGATTTGGGTTTGAAACACCTAGTGTGGTTGTTATTACGAGCCAAAGTATTCAGGTAATTGCCAAAGCACATGCTCTCTTTGGACAATCCAACACAGTATCGACATATCCAGAGGTCATCTTCAGCACCTTCCACCATGTTCAATGCCAGCCTATTTGTCTGAGAATCCAGCTGTTGAGTGGAAGTTTACGTTGGTCTTCTCCCCAAGGGCTTTCAGAGTAGTCAGTATAAAGTCCGGAAAAAAAATGAAGGGTAGATTGTTCTTAGCTTGCAGGAAGGAAGTTGTCAGGCGGAAAGAGGATATGGGTTTGTTTGCATGTGAGGGTCAGTATTTGCTGGCTGGATGTTTCCGCTGTGTCCACACGACAAGAAAATCCTCGGTTTCCTGAGCTGGACAAATAGCAGGAAAGGGTGTGAGGGTTATTGAATGACATTATCATGTTATAGCCTCATGGGTGAGGAAAGCCTGCTTATCAAAACCGATAGCAACACAGGCCTTGTTTGGGGAGGAGACCCAAGGTGCTGGAGTCACTTGGGAGGCTTTTCCTTTCAGGCACTTTGGATCATTTGGCTTTTGCAGACCTGACATTCTTTCTCTCAGACAAAAGGAACTGTTCTTACTCACTGGAAAGTTACTATCCGTTTCATTATTTGCCATCTTTTATGCTGCAAACAGTTCAGGTGCAAAGAAAATAATTACTCAACCTGATTGCCAAAGTAGGAAATAATGAGACCTGAAACATGCAGCCCCCCACAAACCTACTTATGTTGAGCCACAGATGCTCAGGTACATTTGACTGTATTCAAGTACTGGTTTTGTTCAGTGTTAAAGCTCGCCCTCAGTAACTGCTGGTGCAATAGCTTGAATCAGTTTGAGGGTTGAAAGTATAATTCACTCCGCTGCTTTCAAGGTTCCAGGTGTGAAGGTTTTTTTTTTTTTTTAATTTCTAACTTTTCTGCTTGGAAAAATACACAGGTAATGTCCCACACTTCGGACCTGTGAGTCTATTTAGGAGTATAATAGGGCAGTTATTAATTTGTCCTACAATCAGTTAGTTTTTACTGTGTTTATCAATTACTACTCCCCCAGATTAAGAAATTTAATAAACAATGAATAACTGCAGGTGTTGTCTGATCAGCAACCTACTTTTTATAGCAAGAAGTTTTAAAGTTATCATTCTAAAAATCTTCAAAATTGTAAAATACCGTGAGCAAAACAAATTGATTACCGTGAAAATGTTTGAATAACATGGAAGTTATTCTGTTTTTTTTTTTTTTTAAATTCAAATTCAACTACAAGCTGTCTGATTTCCAAGCAGAAATATTTAAGTCCAATAAAAAAGGAAAGAATCAGGACCTATTTTCAAGGAGAAATCTTTTTCTAAAAATGAATAATGGTAACACATCGAAGAGAATTGAATTAAATCTTTAAAGGAAATAATAAAATGACTAAAAGAAAGCATCACAGAATATTAAAATGCTAATAGAAGAGATTTTCAAACACATTCTTTGGAAAATGTCCTTTTTAATGATACCCTAGGGGACTTATTGTCAAGACGGAGGCACAGGTAAACACAGTTGGCCTCCTTTCGCAACCACAACAAAATTACAGCTAAACTACAGACCAACAATCCCTTGAAACCATCAGAAATCAAGTTCAATGGAAATTCAACAACTATGGAACTAAAGAGACCGTATCAATCCAGAAGGGTAGGAGACGTGGAGACGCAGAGATGCAGAATGGTGTGGTAGATAAAAATTTGGGAGGGATATACTCAGGAGAAAGGGGTCCCATGCCCACATTAAGTCCCCCAACCCAGGCTACAAGTGCCGGGAAGATAAACCCCCGTCATAACTTCTGGCTGTAAAAACCAGCGGGATTAGAGTCAGTGCAAAAAAACTGCTGGGTTCCCTGGTGCTTCCTCTTAAAGGGCCCATGCCACACTTATACAGATGCACTGCCTCTAAGAACCAGCACCACCAGGGTAATAGCTTGAAAGGCAGCAGTGGCATATAAGGAGGAACCGAAGTGCCTGACATCAGGGTGAGAGCTGGGGAACAGCTCTCGCCCAGCCAGAAAGGCAGGCAGAGGCCACTGTGCCTTTTCTGAGACCTCCCCCACAGAGCCACAGAACCTGCAGGGGGGAGCCATCTGAGATACCACCAACTGGGCTTATACTGTTTGCCCTGCCTTGGTGTTTACCTGAGGCTCTGCCCGCCCAACGTGTGGGCCAATCCCATACCTCTGGCTAAGCAGCTCCAGGTCTGGCCCTAGCAGCAGCTAGCTTTGGGTCACACTTTGGCTCCCCCCCAGGAAGCTCCGAGCCCAGCACAAGTGGCAGCTACCTGCAGATTACTTGGGTGGCCCCAGGCAGAACACAGGTAGTGGCTGACTCTGACCTGCACCACCTGGGAAACCCTGGAGCCTGTGCACCCAGTGGACACCTATAGACCACACAGGAGCATCATCACCCTGTCCCCACACAAGTGAACCTCCACAGAGGGTGGAGTTTAATGGTCAGTGGTCACAGTCAGTCCTTGCAGCTGACTGGCCTGGGCGAATCCCTCCCATAGACCTGCTGTCAGCAATCAAGGCTCAACTGCAAGTGGAGGGTGTACTCAGCCCACACAGAGGGTGCACCTTGAGTACCCAGTTCACATGATAGGGCAGGCTGTGCCACTGTAGCTATAGGCCACACTACCAAGATAGGGATTCATAGCGGCTCTACCTAATACACATAAACACAGGGAAGCTGCCAAAATGACGAGACAAAGATACATGGCTCAAATGAAAGAACCCATCAAAACTCCAGAAAAAGAACTAAGCAAAATGGAGATGAGCAATCTATCAGATGAAGAGTTCAAAACATTGATTATAAAGATGCTCAAAGAACTCAGTGAGGACTTCAACAGCATAAAAAAGAGCCAGGCAGAAATGAAGGATATACTAATGGAAATGTACAACTTACAGGGGATCAACAATAGAGTGGATGAAGCCAAGAATCAAATCAATGATATGGAATATAAGGAAACAAAAAATAACCCAGTAGAACAAGAAGAAAAAAGAAAATAAAAACAAGGAAAGTGTAAGAAGCCTCTGGGACAAGCTAACCCACCTTAGTGTCATAGGGGTACCAGAAAGAGAATAGAAAAAAGAAGAAATTGGAAATCTTCTTGAAAAAATAATGAAAGAAAACTTCCCTGGTTTGATGAAGGAAATACCCATGCAAGGCCAGGAATCACAGAGAGTCCCAAACAAGATGGATGCAAATAGTTCACACCAAGACACATCATAACTAAAATGCCAAAGGTTAAAGATGAAGAGATGATCTTAAAAGCACCAAGAGAAAAGCAGTTAGTTACCTACAAGGGAGTTCCCATTAGACTGTCAGCTGATTTCTCAAAAGAGACCTTATGGCTGGAAAGAGGTATTCCAAGTCATGAAAGGCAAGGACCTACATCCAAGATTGCTCTATCCTGCAAAGTTATCATTTAGAATCCAAGGGCAGATAAAGAGCTTCCCAAACAAGAAAAAAAAAAAAAAAAACTAAAGGAGTTTATCATTACCAAACCATTATTATATGAAATGTTAAAGGGACTTACTTTAAAAAAGATTAAAAATATGAATAATAAAATAGCAAGAAACATATACCTATCAATTGAATCTAAAAAACAAACGAAGGAAACAAGAAGAACAGAGACAGAATCCTGGGTATGGAGAGTGTATTGATGGCTGCCAGATGGGAGGGAGGTGTGGGGGAATGGGGGAAGAGGTGAGGGGATTAAGAAGTACAAACAGGTGGTTACAGAATAGCCATGGGGATGTAAAGGACAACATAAGAAATGGAGTAGCCAGAAACTCATACTGATAGCCCACGGACAGGAACAAGGTGGGGGGATTACCTGAGGGGCCTAGGGGTGTGGGGTGGAGTGGCAATGGGGGGACAAATTGTAACTGTCATAGCACAATCAGTGAAATATTTAAAAAATGATAATCTGGGACATGAGGGTTGTAGTTTATCTTGAAGTCAGGAAATTATTTATTCTCGCATGTTAATTTGGAGTTAATTTTCTTTTATACAGATTTATGAAGTATGGGGGGGATCCCCAAAAAACCGAAGTTTATTTATTAAAAATTGTGTGTGTATTCTTACATATTTAAACTTCAGTCACCTTCAAAGTACACTCCAGTCGATGCAATGCATGTATTGAGACTTTTCCCACCACTCAAAACAGTTTTTGAACGCATTGATTTTGATGCCTTTCAGTGCTTCTGCCATTTTTTGTTTCACCTCTTCCACGTCGGCAAATTGTTTCCCTTTGAGGACTTTTTTCATCTGGGGAAACAAAAAACAGGTTGTTCTGGGCAAGATGGGGTAAACAGGGAGGGTAGGGTACAGGGACCATACTATTTTGGGTGAAAAACTTCTGAACACTTGTCTCAGTATGGGCAACTGCACTAGTAAATCACCCGTCACGAAATGCACAAATGTGTTGGGTCTTAAAAAAAAATTCACGGAAGCTGAAAGCAGCCTCTCACAACAGCACCAGCTGGTGCACTGACACAGATGGGTTCCTAGAACACTCACCCTAGCAGGGGGAGACTGTACTAGGGGGTCTGCCCTCCAGAAGGTAATTCTGGTGTTTTTTTTTTGTTCCCCCTTGTAAAAGTCTACCTGACTATAAGTACTTCCAATACATTCACAGCCAAGTTATAGAATTTTTTAAATTTATAGCATGAAGAAAAAAATCATGATTGTAAATAGCTTTATAAGATAAATTACCCCCATTAAGCACCAAATTTCTGTTTTACCACCGAAGTTACGTTTTCAGTATGCACTACTGATTTAAAAAAATAATCATGGTGTTATGTATGGTTATTTGCTCTAAACCTAGGTTATTATACTCAAACTTAATCAGTTAAAGCAATCAAGAGTCAAATATCTTGAGATCGCCCATTCAAATTTTATTGATCTTTCTGTTCTAGGAAAAAGCCCCGTTCATGCTTTTAGCAAGTCCGTGAGATACTGTCTCATCGCTAGATCACTTCATGGGATTTTTCTGGAGCCTGGGTCTCCTTACTGACATATGGGGTTACAGATCACTCTTCTTCCTGGAGCCCCGTGGATATACCCTTCTCCGTGGACGGCTCCTTCGTCTACGGGTGGGTCTGTGGGAATTCCAGGAAGGTGGGGAAGAGGAGGCACAAGGTGCCATGGGAGAAAAGTGCCTTCCCTGTCCTCGGTGTGCGTGAGCACCCAGAAGCAGGTCCCAGAGGCTGTTTCGGGCTCCGCCCTATCAGAGCTACTGCCATCCACTCCTGTCTGTCTGACTCGGTTTCCAGCCTTCCAGGGTCTTTCCACGGCCAAACATTTCTACACACTTACGCCGAGGTCCGAGGGCTCTGGCCGTGGCACCGGCTTCTCACAGGCCCCTGGGGGCGCCTTTTCACTCTGCGGCCTGGGTGTTGGCTGCTGCCCTCAGAACTCTTCTAACGCCGTCCTGGCGTTACCCGTCTGCCCTTCTCTCCCCAAAGTCGTAGCAAGCAATCTGTTGCGTGAAATGGCTAAAACGTCTCCGGCGGAGAAGGCTCTGGCCGTGCACGCCTTCGCTGTCCCGGCCACGTCGCCCCTGCTTGCTTTTCCCTGTTCCCCAGGTGGCTGCGCGCTAAACCGGGAGGTCTGAGTCGGGGGAGCTTGCCTGGGCTCTAGGCCTCCCCGTGATCCGAACCTTTGTACACAAGTAGTAGGAATATATACGTTCGATAGACATTTTCATAAGCAGTTTTTCTCTTTTTTAGCTTTAATGTCCTCCCATATTGCATTCATCTGCATAACAGTAAACACATGCCCCAACAGAAAGTTGCAGGCAGGGATATTTATTTATAACAGATGGCGCGAAGCAGGAGCATGATGAATCGGTGTGTGGCTTCTGAACTAGCAGGCCCATAAATAAAGTGTCCTCAAAGCTACTTTGGGGATCTTGCTTGCTCAGAAGGAAGAAAGGAAAGATGATGCACACAGTTCTGTTGCTTTATATAATATAATCCCAAACATGTGCAATTTAACCACATTCGACCATAATTTTATAACTGAATTTTTTTCATCCAAAAGATATGTTCATAGGTAGCTATTCAAACCTGTGACATGATTATCACAATAGTAATTTTCCTTCCTTAATTCAGTTTATGTTTATTGATCTAATGTCTCAATGCATTTTAAAAGGCATATAATTGCAAACTGATAATGATCTAAACAAGACATAGACCAATAACATTTACAAAGCCCTTTGCTTAAAAACGTGGGTATTGATAGCTAAAATGATGAGATTAATTTCCAAGAGTACAGTTGTCAAAGACAGGCATGTTATTCCTTGAGTTTTAAATACTTATGTTGATTTCTCAATATATGAGGTATACAAGGATAATAAATATAAAGGACATATTCAGAAGACCTTGTGAATGCCAGTTATTCATATCAAGAATTCAGAGACTAAAATTTGAATTGTTTCACCAACTTTGGGATTTCATTGACCTTGTCATTATTTTTTTTGTTTTCAGGGTAAAATTTAACCGTTTTATTAATTCTAGCACATGTGTGAGCCAAATGTTTTCATAGGATTGTGTGTATATGTGTGTGATATATTTATGCTGTATATAAATGTATATGTGCCTGTGCATGTGCATATATGCATATGTATAGTTGGAAAAATAATCAGTATTATTTTGATGATGGATAAATCAACTCATATAGGAAAGTCTTATCCAGTAAGGGTATGTTTTTGACTTTTTAGCTGTATAATCTGGACTTAAACTTGTGTTTCATAAACAGATAATATTTACCGTTGTGTTTGAACTGTCATTTCCTTAAGTGAAACAAGCAATTCAACTCAACATCAAATTTACTATTTTGGCTCCTTTTTCTTTGGTGAGGGGACAGAACACCAGAGACTCATCATATTTATAAATTAAACAAAATATACTAACATCCTGGAGGTGTGCCAGTCCCCACCCTCCCAGTCAAACTGTTATAAGCCCTTTCAGATTTTCCCCGAAAGCTAGAGATAAATAAAAACAAAGGACAATATAACCCAATGAAATAGTTGAAGAGGAAGAGGGAGGGCTATTACACAACAGAAAGTTGAAGACAATTTTTTAAATATTTATTTGTTTGCTGACACATATTTGCTGGATAATTTCAATGTTACATAAAGAATTCTCAATACAAAAAGGCATAAGAAAAGCCTGCTGGGTAGACAGACAGGTGACTCTCTCAGAATGTGGCACCAGGCGCAGTGGGGTTGTCGAAGTGCTCTGATGGGAGCAGGGGCAGCACCCAGCGTGGCTCAGCGGGCGGAGGGCAGGGAAGACAGGCGGCCCCCTGTCTGGACGAACTGTCCTCGATGGAATGTGGCTAAGTGACTCTCTCTGAATGCTTCTTGTTTTTTTTTTTTTCCAAAATGGATAAGAATTATTTGTACTTTGAATTGAATTGGATTGAATAAAGAAAGTTACAAAATAAAAAAAAACTTTTGCAAAACAAATGAAAAAAGGATAATTCGTGATATGTTTTTTAACTAATATTCTAAAAATCTTGAGGGTGCTTTAATAAGACTAGGACTTTGATGAGGATGCTTTGTAAAACACTGAGCCTATTGACAGCTCATGATATGTGCTGCAAATCTAAGATGCTATTATTACTATACTTATTAATATTGTCACTATTTCCATGACTAATATGACTTAGCCTACTGCACAAGTTTGTGGTTAGAAACGATGAGATAATAGTCTGTAAAAATAGGAGACGTTTTTTATTTTCAGGGGTGTGGGGAGCTACAAGAACCAGAACAAACAATAGCTCAAAAGCAAAAAAGGATTCTGTTGGCATTTTTTTGGTCTGCACGTGACGAAAGCTACAGAGGGTTGCTTCTGGCAAGGAAGTAACTGCCTTACATACCATGGCCCGCGTGTCTGGAGTTCTCTTCGCATTTTTCTTATGGTGTTGACTCCTTGGTGTAAGGATACCTATGGAACCTCCAGGCATTCTGTGTATTTCAACCAGGAAAAAGGGGAGATGGAACTTTGTGGCATTTTGCTTTTTTATTTTGGAAGGGAAGCCTTTTCAGCAGATTTCTGCCTACCTCTCCTTGTGGGGAGCTGTGTCACATGGCCACCTTAGTAAGAAGAGAAGCTGGGGAAATGGAATATTCAAGTTTCCAAATTTTAGGGTAGAGGAAGGAAAGAGGGAGGGAACTTCTGGGGAATAAGTTTTGAGCAGATGAACCTACATTGTCTGGCATGGTATTAGAATTAATATTGCGATGTGTCAGAAATCTCAGTTTACATTTTCATACACGTGACTCAAGTCCATTATCTGGATTAATTACATTAACCTACGTGAATGCATCCTTTACATTTGCGAATTCTTTGTTGGGTCAGTTAACCTGAATCTTAGGTAAATTATAATATTTTTTATATACTTCACTTAAAAATATGTTAATAAAATGAATGAATACATATTTTTCATAGAGAAACTTGGAGTACGTTCATTCATACATGCATTTATGGCTCTCTGTTAAAACTTCTTAATCTTCAGCTCTATAATAGGTTGATGATATTCATGTTGGCAGACTGATGTCTGTACAAAATCCTGAGTGAAAGACTAGCAAAACCGGCACATTCAAGTATTTGAAATGGGAGCTCCCAAATCCGATATGGAGGGTTACTGTAACTATATTTTACTTGTCAGAACAGCAAAGACACAAAAGGACATTTTGAATAGTTTTTAAACAATAAAAATATATTTGTGGTGCTTCTCAATCCCTCCCACTCCCCAGCTAAACATGTATGAATGAAAACATGGAATTAACTACAGCTCATGCTAATTGCCTGTGGGTGACAGTTGATGGAGGTTTCCTGCACTTTGGTTTATATTAGTCAACAATCTCACTCCTAGTAAGTCACTTCATGTGTGCAGGTGTTTTCACCATAACTAGATTATAAACTCTGTGATTTCTCTTCTCGTATTTTCCCCTCACACAGACTGAGGATCCTACCCCTCCTAACTGCTACATGTACTTCTCGCTCTTTGGGTTTTTTCATGTCTCACAGCACTTTAGCCTAAGTTTAGCTTAATACAGAAATAGCAAATAGAAAAGTGCCAAGGGTCCCAGGATATACTTTCTTGGGAAAAGCAAGTTCGTGCTTTCATTTATTTTGCTCAATCTCATTTGTATTCTCTCCCACCAGAAAATAGCATAGTTTACATAGACAATTGCCATTTATAAATACCTTTGAGGCATCTTATCTTCCCTCGGCCATAAAAGGGGAAATTGAGGCAATTAGATATTCAAGATTAACTGGCCTAAAGGACATCGTTTATTGACAAAGATTAAAGTCAATACATTGAAACTTATTCTCTCTTATCCCTTCAACGTATTTCTCTCTTATCAGAAGCTAAATTAGAAAAAAAGTTCTCAAACAAATAGAATCATTGTAGCATCTTTTAATCAGGCAGGATGTGGTTTTGTCTCTAGTCATATGTGCCTCTGCTATTAAGAAACTAAAGTCAGTAATTTTCAGGGAATGTACAAATATCCAAAATAGAAAACTAGCTTTTTTTTTTTTTCTTTGCCTCAGACTTTGGAAATCTATTCAAGATGAAGGGAACTAGCATCAAGTGGAGCTTCTAATTTGTGAACTCCACATCAAACCCAGGTAACTTGGAGACTCCCGAGGGGTGGAACTGAATTTGTAATGTGGCGGTCATCTGGACAAGGGAGGTCGGAAGAAACAGGTTTGCCGTGTTTTTTTCTAATAACAGAGGCATTGACTGAATTCTCCTGTGTGATCCTGGTTAAGTTACTTCATTCTTTTGGATCTCTGTTTTCTCATTTAACCTGGGGTATTTGTATTTCCTTTTTATTCTGAAATTCTGTTGAAAAAACGAAAGTGGAAATTCTTTTCAAGTGAAGGATGCTCTGGAAAGTACTTTTGTTAAAGGGTCAGATTTTACCTCCTACAGTATGTCAAACATTTGTCACCTTTAATTGGATTATTTCCTCTAGTACCATTACTTGCCCAAATAGTGTGTACAAGTTTTTAGAAATGTAATAAAAATGACAACATTTTTTTTAATGCTCCACATGCTATTCTTCTCTACCTCAGTGGGTTAACTACTTAGGATTTCAATCTAATTTGACATCTCTCAGCTCTTTTTGACCTTTTTCTCAGAAACTATTAAGTCAATCCAATGCTCTGGTGGTCTGTAAGTGTTAGTTACTCTTTTATGGAACCCTCTAGGCATAACTGCTTAGAGAATTCACCTTCCTGCTCTGTAATTGTCAGCTAAATTGGGGATTAAATTCAAAAGGAGCAACAAAGTATGTTCATGGTAAGTTCAGAACAAGTTGGAATGCTTCTGATTTTGAAAATTGTTTTGGTGGAGAGAAAACCGTCTTATCCTTCGGAATGCATGTGCTGTGATGTTTCTTGGGATGTGAGCAAAGGGAGGACAAATGTTACAAAAAAATGCTTGTGAGTGTGTAGTGCCAGTGGAAAAAGATGTGTTCATAATTATAAAGCAGTACCTGCAGGTGATTTTGGGAAAAGAACTGTTCCCCTTCCCCCAAATCTTTACTCTGTCTTGATCTTTGCTAATTTTTCTTTTGAACTTTGGATACCAACTGATATATATTTTTTTTTACATTTTTTAATTGGTTCTGAAATTCTCTTTTCTCTGGAAATCCTGTGTATTAGCCACTGCCATCCTGCCATCTAGGGCTGAATATGGAGCACAGAGACTCATCATGTTCCATGAAACTCTCAAGTTTCTTTAGGGACATTACTATCATCTTACTTACACCCCAGAATGTAGCGTACTGACGGGCATAGGGTCAATGCGTTGAGTAAGTTAATGTTTACACAAGGCAGCCTTTGTTAACTATTTGAGGGCTAATTCATTGTGAGGATAACTCCGGCCTGGAGTCATAAAACTCACTCCCAAGGACATATTGGAACTGCATGTGTGCAGGGCACACACGCCCCCACTGCTGTTTCGCCTGCTTTTTCACGCACATGTATGGGTTTTTGTGCATTTGCTATTTGAAGTTTCCTCGTTAGAATTGTTTTCCAACATCAAATTGTAAAAGTATCCCATCAGGAGTATGTATCCTAAAGCTTGAGCATCTCCTTTCACTCCGTGTGCTCCTCACTTCCACGTTGCATCTTTAACATAAAACATTTGTTTACATAAATCCATGCATATATTTGTGTACATAATCTTGGAATCCAATGTTACATAAATGGGCTTATGCATAAGAATTATTAGAAATCTGTCTGTTTTACTTTAAAAAATGTGTCTTAGAGGCCTTTCCGTGACAGCACATGCGTGGGCACATATCTGCAAAGCGCGTGGGCTCCGAGGTAAGAAGGCCTGTGTTTGAATGTTATCTCCGCATAACCTTAGGCACATCAGTGAAGTTCTGAGGTTCAATTTCTCATCTGTAAAGTAAAGGTAATGACAGTAGTTAATTGAATGTTTTTTTTTGCTCTGAGATTAAAGGAAATTATACAGAGCACTAATGTTGAATGAACGTTAGCTATTATATTTATCTCAGCATTTTATTGCTAGTTGGTATTCGGTCAACAATATGGTTTCTTCCACACGCTGCTTTAGCTACTCTTAAATGTTGATGTGCAGTTTATTCATTGTTCTTTAGGATTAAATATTTTGCTAATATATATTGTGGATTTAATTTTGATTCATCCGTGTGTTTTTAAATTTCCAAGCTTACGAGTTTGTTTTATGTTTTATTTATTTATTTTTTTTTTGCGGAGGGACTGTCTTTTCTTCAGGGAGTAGTTATCTTTTTGCTATAAAGTTTTGATTTTTCTCATTTTGTTCCTTGTGGTAAGAGATATAATATGGTAGGTATTATATAAATTCTTTGGTATTTGTTAGCATTTTTTGAGCCAAATACCTGTTTATTTTGTAAATGTTCCAACATAAACTTAAAAGGAATGTGTACATATTAATTTTCATATGCAGAATTCTATGTGTTCCTTAGATTAAGTAAGGTCACATTGCTATTCACATCTTCTATATCCTAATTAATTTTTAGTCTTTTTAATTCAGTTGTGTGGTCCCTTGATGTCTTTTATTATAATTGTGACTTGTAAATTTGCCATGTACTTCAGTCAGTTTTTAGGCTTGTTTTGGTTGGGTAGATCCAGGTTTGACACTGTTACAGTTTTCTGCGACATGTTCATTTTTCATATATATTGACTCTCATTATCCTTATCACTCTTACCCTTAAATATGTGTTTTCTCTAATATTGTAGTAATATTGGTTTTATTTTTGTTAGTGCTTGCTGAGGGTGGTAGTTCGATCGCATTGAGCATCCTTGTTAATGGCTCCTATAGATGTCCATGCTCTTCGCCATGACTCTGTAGTTCC
The DNA here is from genome assembly GCA_004027475.1 of Anoura caudifer. Lineage (NCBI taxonomy): Eukaryota > Metazoa > Chordata > Mammalia > Chiroptera > Phyllostomidae > Anoura > Anoura caudifer. The sequence continues at coordinate 311,365 of PVKU01000088.1, read as the reverse complement.
TCCCACCAAAAGGTGGAATCTATTTTACCACTTCCTTGTCTGGGTTGGTCTGTCACTGGCTTGGCCAATAGAATGAAGGAGAAATGACAGTGGATCACTTTCAAGCTTGGGCCTTGAGAGGCCTTTTGTGTTTCATTTCTTAAAATCAGGCAACTGCTCAAGTTAGCCTGCTGCATGATGAGAGACGTGGCCCACTTAGCACCCCTCCCTTGCCTCAGCCAAGAGCTAGCAGGCAACTGCAGCCACCCTGGGGGAGCAGCCTCGGGCCCACTGCCTCGCTGACAGGAGAGGTATTAGTGAGCCCAGTCAGGGTCAGCTGATCCTGGTCCGTATCAGCACAAGTTTTCCGCTGACCTGAGATTCATGAGAACTTACAAATACGTGTGTTTTTAAGTGTCTGAATTTTGGGGTGCTTTGTAATGGAGCAGTAGCTAACTGACACGAACTATATGATTTTTAAAAAATTTTCATGGCTCTTTAGTTTCTAAATTACTGACAATATTCTTTTTTAATATGCCATTTTACTATTTTCTACTTTTCTTACCTCTGCTATATTTTTGATTCTCTGAAAGTACCATATAATTAGATTTTAAAAAATCCAATCTGAGTCTCTAGACCATTTATATTCATTGTGATTACTGATATGTGTGTTTATACAGCATCTTTTGTGATTTTCTTTTTTTGTTGTCCATTGCTTCTCCCAACTTGCCTTATATTGGATTAACAAAGTTTTCTTTGATTTCTAATTTTTCCCTCTACTAGTCTGTGTAAAATACTTCCCACTTCTCTTAGTTATCCTGGCATTTTTTAATGTTCACTTTTGATTTAAGAAACTATAAAGATGATTAATATACCTATCTTCCTATCCAGCAATATAAGATCATAAGAGTTTTTTAACTTTTATTACCATCCCTATCTAACATGCTATTATTACCTAGCATTATCAACTGGTACAACCTTGGTTTTAGCACCTCCCTCTCAGTAAGTGATTGTAACTACTGACATTCAATGTTTATTGAGGTTTCTGAACATACTTATCTATTTGATCACTATTGGTTTCTGCACTCCATTTTTTCTTCCATAATTTCCTCTTTCTACAGTTGAATTTTAAACAGTTCTTTTAGGAAGAACGTCCGAATGGCAGACTTTCTCAGTTTTTGCTCAACTGAGGAACACTTGGTTTTGCCTTTCTCTTCAGTAATAGTTTGGCTGGGCATAGAATTGAGGGTCAATGGTTATTTTCTCCTGATACACTAAAGATACCATTTGATGCCTATTATTGCTATTGAAAGAAGTTTGCTGTGCTTGTGATGGATGGTTCTGCCGATGCACTCCACTCTTTGGTTGTTTTCAGATTTTCACTTTTGGTGATTTTGCCAGTTCACTAGGAATGTGACTAAGTATAAATGATTTTTACCTCTCTTGTTCAGGAAAGTGTTTCTTCAATCTGAGTGTTCTTTCTTTAACTGTAGAAAACTCTGTGCTATTCTGCTTTTCAATACATCTGGATTCCATTATTTTATGATGTTTTTTAGAGATATATTGGTTCTTCTTGGTCTATCCCCCAAGCTTTTATCTATTTTTTTCATATTTTTAATCTGTTTTTTTCTTTTACTCTCAGTAGTTTCCTAAAATTTATGCTTTTGATCAATGACTTATGTTTTTGTCTAACCTTCTGTTGAACTCAGTTACTGAAGTTGTAATGATTATAATTTTTATTCTTCTATTCCTTTTTTTCTAAATCTATCTCTTCTTTTGCCTACAGATTTAGTTATTGACTTGCAGTTTCTATTCCTTCTTTCATGTCTTTAACACTTTTAAATATATTTATTTAAAATTCTCATTCAACTTGTTGTTCTGGGTTTCCCCAGAAGTTGACTTTGAGAAGATTCAAGTACAAGTGGTTTTTTTGGGAGGTGAAGGAAACTGTGGGAAACAGCAAGAACACATCTCAGAGTTACCACACCTTCCTCTCTGGCCCAGGAGCAAGGGAGCTGGGATATTTACATATTAGTCATTGGCGGAGGGCTGCTCTGGGGTGTTAACTCTTTGGAACATGTATCCTGCTATGTGCAAGGACAGAGTGACTTCTGCTGCTGCTTCAGAGACAGCCCTCAGGCAACATGCAGATACCTGCAGTTTGGGAGTTGACAGTGAACATGAAATGGTAAAGTCCAAGGCCCAAAGCATACTTTCAGGGCAATCAACAACGTTTCCTACAGCAAGTTAAATCTCCCATTGATTTTGTTGCTGAGTCTTGCATATGCGCGCTTTGTAGGTTGTAACTATGAGCTCATGTTGGGTGGTGAGCTGCGTATGTGTGAATTTGTCTGTTTTCTGGGCTTAAGGAGTAATTGCCCAGAGTGGTTTTCCTTTTACTTCTTCTGCCTTGTGTCCCTAGGGAAAAATAAATATTTTATTAATTTCTTATTTTCGGGGAATCCTGAAACTATGAGGGTGATATAAATTCAGTCTCGAAGTCTGAAGTGTGTGTGGGCTTGGGATTTTTATCATTTTCTTTTCCCCAGAGCTCATAGACAAGCTTTCTTGTCATTTCCCTTGGGTGGTGGTCTATTTTCTTTCTATTATTCTTTTCTCTGAGGGTGTGGCTTTGAAAGTCCTGACTTTGTGATCAGTTTTAGTTCCAATACTTTGCATCACATAGGCCCAGGTTCTTGTCTCCTGTGCTTTGCAACCCTAAGCCCCCGGCTGTTGCCAAACGAGAGGGCCCTCCCCCGGGCAGCTGCAGAGTCAGCTCATGTGCGGCAAGCAGGGCTTTCTGTTCCCTGGTTTCTGCCACCTGAGACTTTCCTCTTGTTTTTTTCCTTTCCAACTTAAGTGTGTATTACATTTTTGTCACATTTTTCTATGATTTCTAGATGTTGGTAACAGGATGGCTACAGATTCAGCCCAGTTGGCTGTTTTGCTGCAATTGACCACCTGTTTTAAATATTTAAAACATACCTGGAGTATTTAAAATATAAATATGAATGCTTTCAGTAAGACAGGTGCTATTTAAATAAAAAAGATTCCTGGGACACTCTGCCCTAATCAGGAATCTTTTATTAATGAGCTGCTATAGCCTTAGACAAGCTATTTATACTTTCTATGACTCAGTTTTATCATGTGAAAAAGAGTAGATATTTGCTAAGACCCTTTGCAGGAATAATAGTCCACCAACTAGTTTATAATCTAGTACAAAATGTTGATGCGGCCATTGTAAGAAAGTCCATATAATTAATAAATTAAGCCTACTTGCCTGCCCTGTTCACTAGACTGTGAGCATCTCATGGAGCAGGAGAGAACATAGTTTACATCACCACATGCCCCAATGCCTACTACGGTGTGTGGCCCCACTTCCATTAAACTTGCTGGGAAGTGTTCAGAGGTGCTCCATGCGGGACTCTCATGGTGTAAATAAATCACTGTTTCTTTAGACTTTCTCTCTCCCTGTGGCTTCCTCACTGCAACCCGAAACACCAAGTACGTCTATTCCTAACAAAACAGTCTTTGAAGTTTGCATCCTTGACCTGCCATTGCCCTACCTCTCCTTTCTTCACGGACAAGCTCTATGAAGTAGTAATTCCGAGCCTCCCTCCTTTAATAAACTCTTCTCCATTTTCATTTATAGCCCTGATCTCTCCTGGCCTACTCCCAGCTCTGTGATTTTTTTATTCCTCTTTCTGTTTCATGGCTTCTCTTTTAATTCTGCACCTAAAATTTTAGTATGATTGAGGGTCCTGTGTCTTCTAATTTTACATGCTTTTCCCAAGTTATGTCATCCATTACTAAAGCTTCAATGTCCACCTGCCTGCAGGTAATTTTTAACACTGAAATATTTTTTTTTTCAGTTTACTATAACAAAAATACCATAAACGGGGTGGTTTAAAAACAACAAATAATTATTTCTCATAGTTTTGGAGGATGCAAAGTCCAAAATCATGGTGCTGGCAGATTCGGTGGCTGGTCAGGGCCCACTCTTTGGTTCACAGACTGCACAAGCTTGCTGTGAACTCTCAAGGTGGAAAGGTTAAGGAAGCTCTCAGAGGCCTCTTTTATAAGGGCACTAAACCCAGTCAAGGGGGCAGAGCCCTCATGGCCTAATCACCTCCCGAAGGCCCCACCTCCTAACCCTATCATCTTGGGGATTACGATATTAGCACATGAATGGGGGCAGGACACAGACATTCAGACTACATCAATGTATTTTATTTGTTTTGTACGTTGGTCTGTCCTTCCTTGTACATGTAAGCCTCACGTGAGCGGGAAGCTTACCTAACTAGTTTACTGCCGCATCCCAAAAGCATGAACCGTGCCTGGCATGTCACAGGCACTCAATAGTATTGCTTAAATAAATGCCCGATTTCAATATGTCATACCTGACTTAAACCCAATGTTTTATTTATGTCAGCGGAGCGATTAAAATATTCCTGAGAAAAGGAATCTCAAAAACTCAAAAAAAAAAAAGGTCCACCAGTGTAGTTTTTGTGGTTTTCCCTCCAAATCCAGACAGAAATAAATGGAGAGTGAATCAAAAACTCATACATAATCTTTACGGTAACATCCCCACGGAGCCCCAAAAGACCAGTGGAGAGGGGCAAACCACACGCAGTCACAAGAGCGGAATGTTGCTGATTTCAGGGGGAAAGAAAGTGGAGAGAGGCAGAGAGGGGAGAGCAAAGTGTAGGCAGGTTCTTTCTGGCAGCTTGCTGGGCCAATATAACGGCAGCGGCTGGAAATGGAAGAGGTATCGCTCACTCCAAGAGCTGAAAACTGCAGGCGTTCTATGACTCTTGCCCGGCTTCCGCACGCTCTCAAAACCGATGCCAGGCTTTCTTCCAGGACAGGGTCGCACAATGAGGAGAAGCTGCTAGAAGGAGAATCGAAACAATGGAAAAAGGAAAGAAAGGTCAGTTAAGTGTAGGGGGTGGGAAGCAAAGAAAGAAGTCTCAGAAGGCAAACCACTATCTTTTTATCGAGGTATAATCGGAATACAATCAATCGCACGTGTTCGCAGGTTTGACAGGTGAAGCCACCACCACATTCAAGGTCGTGGATGTCTTCATTATCCCCACAGATTTTCTCGTGTCCCTTTACGATTCCTTCCCCCTGCCTGCTGTGCTCCCCACCAGCCAGCCACTGATCTGTTCTCTGTCCCTGTAGATTAGATTGCATTTTCCTAGAATTTTATAGAAATTGAATCATAAGGCCTGTCCTTTTTTACCCTGGCTTTTTAAACTGTGTAATTATTTTGAGATTTATCTATGTGGACACATGTATATAATATTAGTTCATGTTTTAATGCTAAATACTGTTCTGTTTGTTTTCCACTCACCTGTTGGTGGACATTTATGCTGTTTCCAGTTTGGGGCTATTATGGATAAAAGCACCGTAAACTTATGCATATACGTCTTTGCATGGACATGGGCTTTTCATGTCTCTTCACAAGTAAATGCCAAGGGGTAGAATGGCTAGGTCATATTGTAGTTGTGTGTTTCAAGTATTTCAGAAACCACCAAACTGATTTCCAAAGAGATTGTACCATTTTACATTCCTACAAGCAAGGTATGAAGAGTTCCAGTTCTTCCCCATGTTCAGCAACATTTAGTAGCACACATAGTGTTTTTAATTTCAGCTTTTTTAATAGGTGTGCAATAGTATCTCATGTTTCAGTTTTATGTTTCCCTACTGATTAATGATACTGAGCATCCTTGTGTCTTGTCTCTGTATACATGGAATTTACCATCTGTGTGAATTCTTGGTGAAGAGAAATGTCTGTTTAATCTTTTGCCATTTTTAAATTGGGTTGCGTGTTTTCATGGTTTTGAGTTTTAAGAGCCCTTTATCTATTCTGGATGCAAGTCTTTTATCAGATAAACCATATATGTTATATATTAAATACATTTATTTTAGCCATATTCAAAAATAATGTAAGGGATGAATGCTTTATTAAGGTAAAACAAAAGGTAAGCTAAGAGACCATCCAAAAGTTCAGGAAAACGAAATGCATAAAAATCATGACCAGAAAAGTACTAAGTTCAAGTTTTATACAAAGTGACTACAAGAAGACTAAGGAACTTCTAGAACCCTGCCTGATACATAGGACAAACCTCTGTCCCAAACAGTACAGATGGTTGCATTATCGAATCAGAGAACTCCCATCATTGTATGTTTATTTCTTTGCCTTAATGACATTAACAGGAATCTCACCAAAGGGATTACATGTTACCAACACCTCAAAAACCTTAATTTATGTGAGCTTTTACAGTGTGATAGAAAATTGAGAGAAGCGTCTTAGGGAAATGACTTACTGAACAGATACATAAACAGGGGGAAAGTAGAGAGGCCCATCTATCACGTTAAAAGATTTCATTGGAGTATCTTAGTCTGGGGGGGGGTCACACCTTGCATGCTGGTTGTATTTGGAGCAGCATGAAATCCAATTTCCTGTAAGAGAATGGAAGAAAGCACTTAGATGGAGGGAAGCAGAGTGATAATTGCTCACCAGTTCACCTGATGCAACCGTCTACCCTACAGGTGGAAAAATAAATAGGATAAAACAAATGCTTGGCTCTGAAGAAGGTCAGCAATAGGGGAGCTTCCTCCTGCTAAAATCTTTATGACTCAGGGAAAAAAATACAAGGAAGAAAGCAGATGGAGAAATGGAAGCCAAAAAGCGGTGTGGGGTGAGTATGGGGTGGGGGAAGGGATAGCTAGAAAGAAAAGAGGGAAGAACAAAACACAGAAGATGAAAGCAATCTTTTCAGGTTTGCTCTCTCTTTCTGAAAAGATTTAAAAATATTTTCAGCAAACAACGTTGCTTCTTCCCTGGTTTTGTTTTGTTCTGTCTTCCTTTCTACACTGCTGGCTGCTCTTTGTTTTGCATCCTGATTTTGCAGGGGGAGCTCTGCCTAAGCAGACAGCGAGGGAACTGCCAGCTATGTCAATCAGCTGTCATGACTAGGGCCAGAGACCAGAAAAGAACAGCACAAGCCAAAGAGGAAGGAAAAAAATGAAAGAGAGATCGAGATGATGTGTGGGAGTATGCCGTTGGAGGGGGGAGCAGAGGGAGCTTGCTGGGCTGGGAAAATACATTTTCCCCATTTCTCCTGAGTCACTTTGGCTATACTTTTTTTCAGTTCTGTGGGAAATCAAGAGCAACAGCTCAGCTTATCAGTGATTTCACTGAGCCAGGATTCAGAAAGCTGAAGGGACATCCTGTACCAAGCTCCGAAACACTGACCTCAATAGGGTCTCCACCCTGGACATCTAATGGAAAAATATTTGCCTCCTTGTGTGTGGTGGTTCTGTAAGATATGTAGGGTAGGGAAGACAATAGGAAAATTTCAAACACTGACTTCAAATAAAAGACTGGACAAAGCACTGGATCCATTTCTCCCATAAAATGTGGCATGCTGAAAACTTTACCAAATCCAGCCATTTCCCTGTGTTCTGATCAGTCTTGGAAGAATCCTTAGAGACCTGCATTTCTGCCAAAGACAGTTAGGGTTTGCCCATGCTGATGACCAAATATAGACCTTGAGTTCAGTGTTGTGTTGCCATGTACCTTCTCTGATCCAGAATGGGCTTGTTCGTCATGCTCTTCCTAGACATAACATAAACCACTAGGAAAACTATAATTAACACTGCGAGTACTGACTAACCTTTGGCTGGAACTATTTTGGCCCAGTAGTTGAATCCCGCAGTGTAAGACATCTAGGTTTATAACTCTAGCTGAGGTCTAGTTCCCTGTGCCCTCTGTAGAGATTGTGTGTGTGTGTGCGTGTGTGTGCGTGTGTGTGTGGTTGTGTGTGTGTGTGTATTGCCAAATGAGTTGCACTTCCAAGAGCACTTAGTTACTTTGGGAGAGCACGCTCAGACTTGTTCTTTTTATGTGTAACTTGTTCTAGTTGCTGGCTCCAGTGTTTACTCACCAACTATGATTATGCAGTGAGATATTAACCTTGATTTAAGATGCCAAGATTTGATGGAGAAGAAGAATATATGAATTTCTGCTACACCGTGGTTAGCATTTGATATCTTACATTAATGGATAATTCAACCCAGCTAAATAAGAAATTGGATTACATATCCGATTATTAGTGTCAGTAGATATTAGAACTATAACATATATTCTGTGAGTAATCAAGAAGAAATTAGAACCCATTGTACATGAACACTTGTGAGGTTAGCGTTTCCAAGGCCCTCACAAATATGAATGATTTTTGATGCCAATTTTTTTCTTTAAAAACTTTGACTTAACCGAAATATACATAATAAATTCAAATAGCATATGCCTATCTTGACATCATTATTGAAAAAACACTCCTTTCGGCAGAGGTTGGCAGTAATACTCCTAAATGTGTCTCCAGAGCCACATCCTTTACACGCTTTATCTGAAGTATTTCTGTCAATTTCTGGCCAAAACCACTTCTGATCCTAACAAAATCCATCCTTTAATTTGTGACATCTCATGGGGGAAATTCATGTCTATTTGTGATTATTAGGTTCAGGGCAAGGTTTTTTAAATAGCTACTTCCAGAGAATTCAAAATCAAGCTAGAACAGATGAGAAGGCATGATTTTTCTTAATATGAAGTTCATTTTGAACAAAGTTGCCTTCAATATATGCACCATAACAGGAAATTTTGTGCATGCAATAATATTTTTACAGTGAGTAACATCTTGTCATTTGTCAACACATTTGTCTTTTATATCCCCCTGCAGCTAAATATGGTTAGAAAAAGCCTATATAAAAAGACATCTATGTATTTATGTATTTCTAGTGCTCATCTCTGGAAGGCCAAAACAATGCTACAAAGGGATAAGGAGCAGATACATGGGGAGACTATGAGCCTTTTCATTAAACTCTAGGCTTCTCTGAAACTGAAATTGGTCACCAGATCAGGTTAAAAACCTATGTGAGGAAGGGCAGCCTGCAGAGATACAGTGATGGCCAAGATCCATCTTTCTGTTCCAAGTTCTTAGTTGTGTTTCTTGAAGTAAATTTATTTTTAAATAAATCATATTCACTTTCTTTGCCAGCATGTAACAAAACTTACTTGATATCCAGAACCCAATACTGTGTGTGACTTGGTATACTGAATTCAAAAAGGGGGCACAAAGTGTAAGGAATGGTGGTCAGGAAGGATTATTATAGAAAATATATGAAAGGTGTAAAAAAATCTCTTTTGGGAGGGTGGATCCCAACTTCTATGGTAGGGTCATACTCAAATAGGAGACAAAGTTAACTGGACTCATCATTAATAAGGTGGGCATTTTGTGATTTTCTAAGACTCGCACTACTTTCAGCACTTCCCAGTTAAAACATATCTATACACAGTACTCTTTTCCCTAAGCCTAAAGCTGGGAGTTTTTGTGCTTTACTATTCCTGCCATATTTCTCCACCAGTAAACTTTTTACTCAAATTCCAGACATTTGACTCCTCTTGTCGTATCATAAAATATTTGGAGAACTTTTCCATAAGCCTTCTCAGAGACCAGATAAAAGTGTCCTTTCGCTATTCCCTGCCTGCCACCCTCCCATTTCCTGTGCACACTTCTCGGACAGCTACATTTACTGCTAGGTTCATGTCCTGAGTCAAAAGGTGCGCCTTCCAAAGAGAGGAAGAGTTTGAAAAGAGAGATGTTTTTATTTGTACTCTGAAAAAATTATTTTTCCTTGGAGGGTTGGGTAGAAAGCTGACAGATCAGCCAGCTTTTTCAAAATCTCCCAAAGAATGGGAGAATGTGATTCACTCTTAAACATCTTTGCTTGTTTTTGGAGCTAATGTTCAAAGACCATTCATTTCAGAAATGTGTTTCTCCATTTGAACCGGAATTAGGAAGAAAAATAGTGACTTACCTTAATCCTCAAGGCAGCTGCATCTTTGGCCTTATAATTTCTGGGATTTTCCATGAAATGACGCTGATAGAAGGGGGCTTGATGTTAACATTTCAGTATTTTCCTGTAACAGCATCACTTTTAGGTGAATATGCTCTCTGGAGGTAGGTCACAGAATAATATAAATTTGCCTCAGCAACAAAGCTATGTGACAGAGCCAATGTGCAATCAAACATCTAACCCAATGTGACTTCTCTTGGATTGGGTGTGTGTCTCTATTTAGAGCTACTCAAAGTTTCCTAGCTTTCCCTAGCTTAACTGTTATCTTCATTTCTCTTTAGCTGTCTCTTGGACTTTGAGGTTCTGTGTTACGTTGCCCCAGAGCACACCCAGCAGGACCTGACCTTCATGGTTAACGGTAACAAGGTGAACACCGTTAGCCAGGCACCCCGAGTGAAGTCCTGCAGTCCGCGGAGACGCAGGGCGGTAAAAGGACGGTTGTAAGTTACGAGGTCAACCAAAAATTGTTCAGGCACTTGCCTATGTTCTTTGGGCCACAACTTCTCAGCAAGTTGTGAAAGTTCGTCATTTTTTTCTCATTTATTTATAGAAAAAATTCTACCAGATTAGTAAAAAGTATATTTGGTTCTTTTGCACATTTAAAGAAATGTCTTTGCTCATGTGATTTTTTATTGTATTTTTTTTCCATTACTATTTATCCCATCTGTACTCGCTTCCACCTCCACGACCTTATCCCCCCCCCCCCAACAATTACCACACTGTTGTCCATTGCTCATGGGATTTTATCATTAACAAAATAACCTAGATTACAAAGTTCCACATTACATTGTAGGCTTTTTAAAGGCAGAAAATATTAGTTGTATTGTGTCTTCCATTGTAGTTGACACAGCACTTTATGCGCAATAGGTGCTAATACATTTTAAAAAATTAATAGTCCCTATTTAGTTTTCTCTAAAAGTTTTCCTGGAAGGCTTCCAAAGTGTTTTACTAAAATAGAATGTTACCAAAAGCTCTAGGAGTCATAGATCAATAATAACTCCATTTCATTGAAGAGGAAATTGATATAAAGCATGTCCAAATGACTTCAATGGGGACCTAATATAGAAACAAGCTATTAAACTCTAGATTTATTTTGTAGTTTTTACCTAGAGACACATATAGTTTGACTAATATAAACTCTCTTGGAATGAACATACGGACATATGGGGAGAGAGAGGGGAGATGGATGGAAAGGCATTGGGGAAAACCTAGAAAGACTCATCTGGTTTCATTCTTTTCAGAAATTCAATCCAAGTTTATATTTGGTGCCTGTTTTAAGATCTGCACCATATTATAATTTATAGAACATGTAGAAGAGGTTTAAGACGTAGCCCTTACCTTCTAGAATAGAAACACTGTCTCCAGAACCCTTCTTAAAATGCAAACCTAATTAGTTGGATGAGGTAATGAATTAATTCACCAGCATCATGAAATACTTAATCATTTGATCTGCAAAGACCAGGGGTCAAAGGCAAGAGGGCTTGGAAAGGTAAATGATGATGGCGGAGAGCGGTATAGCCAAGTACATTGGACACTGCCCAGGAGAAATGTGCTGGTGGTGGAAGTGGGAGGAGCCCCGGTGGGGGAACCCTGGGCAGGGGAGGTGGCCTGAGGGTTCTGAGAGTCCGTGTGGGGAGAGGATGCGGAAACTGAGCTTCGCTTCACAATCTAGCTCGGCCCTGGTCCTGAGTGCTTCCATGGTGATGGTCAGGGCAGAGTGGGGAATTTTTAATAAGACAGGGTGATGCTTCAGAGTCTTCATGACTTTCTTGAAGAAATAAAATTAGTGATTCTTTAGAAAACATCAGTCTGATGGCAACTACTAAGTCTCTAAGAGTGTTATTCATGACCTATTTGCCTATGGGCAATGTATGTTGAGAGTCCAGTGAAAATGTTCAGTCTTTTCATAGACATTTTCTTCTCTTCAGACATGTACATGGAACTAGTGAAATCAATTATAAGCATCTTTAGCCCTTTATGTGCTTAGAGTTAGGAATTCTTTATAAAACCAAACTTTTTTTTGTAAATATTTTATTTGAAATCATCATGCCACATTATGGTATGAGCATATGTTTGCTTTATTGATTTTTTAAAGAGCATATTACCATATTTAATCATAGGTTGCACTGCATTTCAGAGCCAGTGAGAGTAGTTCCTTGAATTCAATGACTCTTTTAAAAGCTGCTAGGGGGAATCTGATGTTAGCTAACTGATCTAAAATCCTGTTGGAAGTTGGCCATGCTATTCTTTTTAAAAGGTTTTATTTATTTATTTTTAGAGACAGGAGAAGAAAGGGAGAAAGAGAGGGAAAGATCAATGTGAAAGAGAAACATCGATTGGTTGCCTCTTGAACTAGCTCTAACCAGGGGCCAGGTCCACACCCCAGGCAAGTGCCCTGACCAGGGATTGAACCAGCAACCTTTCACTTTGTGGGACGACGCTCGACCAGCTGAGCCACACTGGTCAGGGCTGACCATGCTGTTTTTTTTGACAAATCTGAAGGGTGAAATAAAAATGGACAAATTTGGACTCTTAATGCTTGTGGATGGGTTGGTTCTAGAATTAGATCAGTCAGAAAGAGGAGAAATCTTTTCAGATGAAACTGCTAGGAAAATACTCAGGTCCAAAACTGGAGTTTCAGTGAAGTCTCTTTGGTAGCCAGTAATAGAAAACAGCTCAAACTACTTGAGAGTTTATATAGGGGTCGAGGGACATGGCTGGCTCCCTGAGGGCAGGAGTGCAGCCAGTCCTTGGAAGGGGATCAAGGTAGTTCCTGTGAGCAGGAAAGTACTCTTTCTCCAGCTCTGTCTTTTACTTCAGGTACACGTGGTCACACAGCTCTCAAAGGTGTTTGTTAGGCTTCCAATTGCATGTTGAAGACTAACAGAGCTCTCTAACGATCTAGTTCTGAATTCCTGCGGGAAGGGATTTGACCCAGCCATGATCAGTCATCCTTGGTCTCATCACCTCTTTCTGACGGGGTTGGGTAGGCAAAGCAGAGAACTGACGTAACGAAGACCTACTCATGGGAGCAGTTTCCAAAGAGGGGAAAGCCTTACGTCGGGCAGATGCCCACGCGTGGTGGGATAGAGTTTGAGGTGAAGTTCGGTGAGTTTACTGTGGGACATGGGAAGAGGAGTACAAGAGAAAAAAATGGCAGTAGAGGTAAAAGTCACTTTCTGCCAACCAGGATTGGAGGCAGCCATTCTTAAACTGCTGAGTGAGAATATTTCCTCTCCTCTGCTAGTGTGAAAGTGGGGGGCACTGTGAGAATTTCTCCTCCTGCCTAATGTATTTTCTGACTAGTCATTTCTCGTTGACGCCTTTAACCTCTAAGCTTCTTCAGTGCTTGTGATTTGAACTTCACAGAACTCTTAATAATATAGTATCTTCTGTTTTTCTTAGTGTTATGTTATGCAGAGAAATGGTGAGAATATGCAAATATAATTTCTTCAGAGTAGGGATCTTGTGTGTGTGTGTGTGTGTGTGTGTGTGTGTTTTGTGTGACCCACCTGCTTCCAAGAGCACCGAGACAGTCACTGAAGACTAGGTTACTCAAAGGCTGTGCCCTTTCTGTCCTCCTCAACCTCTATTATTATCTGCAAAATCAGAAAAGTGCGCTGGCTGAACTCTCCAGGCCCTTGTAGCCCTAACATTCTCTGATCCAGAGCCTAATATATAAACTCCTCCCAGTGAGTGGGGAACTCTGTGACAAATCACAATCGTGGGGTGTCTGTGACAATTTTAGCCTGCAGGTGTTGCTGTGGTGTAAGAAGAATGAAGGGACGGGGAGGAACACATCAAACGCCATCTAGAAAAAGATGTTTTTAAGGATTTTGTTTACATCCCACGTGCTGGAGTAGGCTTCCCTGCCCCGGCATCTCCCTGTGAAAGGACTGGGGTCGGTTTCCGAACAGGGCAAGAATCAGAGGGTGTGTGTTCTCTCCAGCCGGACCTGGATATCTGCAAGGATGTCCTGTTTACACTTGGCACCAGGGCTGGTGATTGCAGGCCTGAGTGCCCCAGAGATGCGATGAAACTCCAAATGAGTTTTTCACACAAGTTTAAAAAATAGCACTCAGCTGACCCTGTCATCATACCACCTGGGATGGGCTTACCAGAGGCCTAGATTTAAAAAGAATGCTTACGAAGAGGGGTGAGGCCACAGCATCCAAGGCATGCGGGTTTTGGTGGCATGAAGGATTTTCTCCATCTTTTCTCTTTCTCCCTCCACCCCACTCTTTTTTGCCCCAATCCTTTTTTTTGAACCAAGAGAAAAGGGAGAGAGGGAGAAGCTTGGCTGACAGCCAGATTCATTTTATAAAATGACCTGTGTAGGTAACTGAACACTGTACAGTGTAATATTATCATAGTTAAGCGTTCAATAAAGAGAAAATTAACAGCAGGTATATTTTAAGGGCCAAAAAAACCCCACAAAAAACCCCTTTCTTTTTCTCTCTCTCCCTCCATTCATTCCTTCCTCCTTCCATCCTTCTTTCTCTCCCTCGCTCTCTCTCTCTTTGTAAAAGAAACAATTTATCTTTGTGAAAATTGCGTGGGAGGTGATGGTGGGGAGCCATAATTAAGAAGAAGAAAGGAATGAGTAACTAGATAAAAATGTTACTGGTGAAAAATCATTGCAGAGATGGAAACTCTCAAATACCTGAGTTTATCATGCCAGGAGCTTGAAAGCTGTGACTGTGAGAGTTGTTGTCTGTCTGTTCATTGCAAATCTTTGTTAAGAAGAGACATTTTTGCCCTGGCTCAGTGGATTGGGCTCCGGCCTGCGAACTGAGGCATCCCCGGTTCAGTTCCCCACGGGGGCCCATGCCTGGGTTGTGGGCTGGTCCCTGGCTGGGGGCAAGGCAACCATTCACATGTTGATGTTTCTCTCCCTCTCTTTCTCCTTCCCTTCCCCTCTCTCTAAAAATAAATAAATACATTTTTAAGTAGCCATTTAAAGAAAAAAAGAAAAGATTTAATTATGATTCTTTCCAAAGGGTTCCTGTCCTCTTGGTTTATAGTTAGTAGTAAATACTATCAAGTTTTTATTCAGTCTTTTCTTAAAATTTATTTTAATTGTTCTTGTACAGTTTTCTGTCTTTTACTCCCATCCCAGCCCACTGCCCCAGCCCTCCCCCCCTCCATCCCCTTTCCCCCCCCCCCCCCCCCCCCCCCCCCAGTTTTTGTCTGTGTCCTTTATACTATCAACTTTTATTATTGGCTACTATTGTGCCTTAAAATCTTTCTGGTATGAAATGAGTGGAGAAATATCTGAGGTTTTTCTGGAAAAAGTCCAGCCATGGTTAATATGAGAACAGTTGCATAACATCGATATAATATGGCAGCCAAGGGGAATGGACTGGAATGCGCATGTGTGAACAATGACAACTTCACTGTACTGGTCAGTGGGGGTGGTAGATGCCGTTGAGTGAGCATGTGTACTGTGTGGCCATTCATTTGGAATGACTGAATGAATAGAATAATGAATCTGAATCCAATTTTGCATTAAGCTTGAATATTCCTCTGAGAAAACTATTTGGATGACTCAGAAGGACACAGCTATGATCAACTGGTGATTGGCAGCTTCATCACAACAACACACCTCATGTGTCACATCTCATGTAGAGATTTTTGGCAAAACATCAAATCACCCAGGTGACTAGCCCCCCCACCCCGATACAGCCCAGATTTGGTGCCCTGCAACTTCTGGCTTTTCCCAAAACTAAAATCAGCTTGAAAGGGAAGAGATTTCAGACCATTGATGAGATTCAGGAAAATACAACAGGGCAGCTGATGGTGACTGGGAGAACTGTGTGAGGTCCCAAGGTGCCTACTTTGAGGGGGACTGAGGCATCACTGTCCTATGTACAATGTTTCTTGTATCTTCTTCAGTAAATGTCTTTATTTTTCATATAACGTGGCTGCACAGATCTCGTACGTGTGGATATGTTTTCAGAGGTATGAATTCTGTCCCTCCAATGAGAATATAAGATTTCTCAAAGTAAATCACCACAAAATTCCATTTTAGACATTATGATACCTTCACAGAAATAAAGCAGGGAAGAGCAAAACAACCTAGAGATCTCTATCTTTCGGTCTTTCCCAAGGAATTTGCACCACATTTCATGATTTCTTTGTTGATTCTGTATCAGTTGTGACTAACAAGCCTCAAATACCAGTTGGTGGGTACTTAATAAATGCCCACACTGCCCTTGCAATACACAGAACCCGGCCTCGCAATTGGATAGTGAGGTACGTGGAGACCAGGTACTCATAACTCACCGTTTATCAAGGGTGTGCAGGACAGCTGCATTTACTTCACTCTACGAGTGAGAGAATGTGCCTGGCAATCAGGTCAGCTCTGCGAACATCATGCTGTATTTGTCTTTAGTCCCTAAACATTGTATGTAATCAGGGAAGTGAGATGGAGTAATAAAAACCATTATTACAGAGTTCTGAAAGCCCTCAATTTCATATTTACATCTTGGAACCAGCTCATTCTGACTTCATAACTCCTTAATTAGAGAGGCACGGTCGTTTTCTTTTCTGTAGGGCATTTTTTTCACCCTCACAATACAAGCATACATTTGGTAACTAATACCAGCAATTAGCCTCATCTGCTATGTAAATGAGTGTAATTGCAATTAAATACTTTAGTAGGCCCAAAGGGAAAACATGCAATCATTACAAAGTAAGTAGGAGAGCACGGTTAAGGGACATTTAGAAGTGTTAGCAGAAGTGCCTTTTCTCTGTGGTGTCAGGAGCCTTTTCCACGGTGAATTATATCCATCAAGCCCTGCAACTTGACTTGCATTTCTTGTTTTGTTTTTCCAGAGAGAGCAGGAGAGAACTGTCCTTTTCAGTGTTTCTCATAGCTGATTGGTGTTGGTAAGCCTCAATTTGGTAAACGCAGTAGTACTTTCTGAACCATAGGTTTGCTTTCTGTGGTTTCGGTTACCCTCAGTCGACCATAGTCCAAAAATATTAAATGGCAAATTCCGGATGTAAATAATTCACATGTTTTAAGTTGTGTGCTGTTGTGAAGAGTGTGATGAAATCTCTAACTGTCTGCCCTTTGTGCTGTGCTCCCCACCCACTAGTCACTCAGCAGCCCTTTGGGTTATCTGGTATGTTCATGTCACCTTGATTTCACTTGATAATGGCTCTAAAGTGCAGGAGTAGTGATGCTGGGAAATCGGATACATCAAAGACGAGTGTTAGAATGCTTCCTTTAAGTGGAAGGATGAGTTCTTGACTTAATAATGTTGAGGCTGCTAAGGTCTACGGTAAGGATGAATTTCTCTGCGTGAAATTGTGAAAAAGGAGAAAGAAATTCATGCTAATTTTGCTGTCACATCTGAAACTAAACTGAAACAGTTATGGCCAGAGTGTGTGATAAGTGCTGAGTTGAGGTGGAGAAGGAATCGAGTTTGCGAGTGGAAGACGTGGACAGAAAACGTGTCCCAGCTGACGGTGAGGTGTTGGGCAGACGGCGTCAAGCCTGCACAAGACTGCAGCTAGGGATCCCCTGACATGAGTGGGGTCAAGCCATTTACTGCAGTAAGGGACCATCACACATCTTCAGGAGTAGATATGGGCTGAAAAATATAAAAATCATCTGCTGATTACCAAGTTGTCACCACACTCCCAACAGAGTCAAGGAAGTTGCTGAGTGTGTGTATATCCGTTATCTCAGGCGTCCACTGGGGGTCTTGCAACATATATATCCCTAGTAGGTAAGGGGGGACTACTATAGTTTCTCTTCAGTGTGGATCAAGAGTTAAAAATATCAACTTTTTGCTACTTTTGTTGCACAGGTTAGAAAACAGCACTACATTCATTACAAAGATAATTTTTAGTATCAATATTTACGCATTAGCTGATCTTAAGGTTGAGAACTGTTGAAAGAACATGACACCCACAGGGCAGAGAGACGATCTTCTAGGGAGCAAACAGTTCTGGTAAGAGCACAGACTCTGGGGCCTGAGTGTGGGTCCCCAGCCCTCACTAGCTGCACTAGCTGAATGCACTTGGCCAAGTCATGCACCTATTTCCTCCACTTGTAAAATGGGAAGACTAGTAGTAAATACTTCACAGGGTTGCTGAAGGTGAAATGCACATAAAGCACCTAGAACTCAGCATGGAAAAAGTAAGTGCTGAATCAATCTTTAGTCCTTCCATTCCTCCATGCAAATTTTCTCTCCAGATAAAGCCAGACCTTAAGGCAGTGCATCTAAATGGAATCATTTTGTTCTCTAGTTAGGAGTGAGCTGCTTGCGTTTTCAGCATTGTGCTGTAGGACTGCTCTGTGGGATGGGGTCCCCAGGAAGCTTACTACGGAGGTGTGCGTGTACTCTAGGAATGACTGACATTGCAATACATGGACTTCTTAATGAGAATCCAGGTAAACACTGGCATTTTCCTCTATGAACAGTGAATATATAACGGATCATTTTTCTTTGCACTGGTTGCTAGGAGTCTCAGGCAAATTTGTAGCCAATGCATCTCTAGTTATCTATACAGGATTTTCCTGCATCACAGGCTTTTGTTTCTCCTTCCTTTACTTTCATAAACATCCATGTTCCTTTTTTTGTGAGAAAATTTTATGCTACATACATCTTGTCAACCACTTCAGTTATTCTTCTATAATTTTGTGGCACTGAGCAAGTCACTTTGCCTCTTTGAGACACAATTTTTTTTAAAAGATAAATTTGGGTACAACCACTATGGAAAGCAGTATGGAATTTTCTAAGAAAACTAAAAATGGATCTACCTTTTGACCCAGCAATTCCACTGCTAGGATTATATCCTAAGAACCCTGAAACACCAATCCAAAAGAACCTATGCACCCCAATGTTCATAGCAGCACAATTTACAATAGCCAAGTGTTGGAAGCAACCCAGGTGCCCATCAGTAAATGAATGGATCAAAAAATTATGGTACATTTACACAATGGAATTCTATGCAGCAGAAAGAAAGAAGGAGCTCCTACCCTTTGCAACAGTGTGGATGGAACTGGAGAGCATTATGCTAAGTTAAATAACTTAGCGGTGAATTTCACCAGGCGGTGAAAGAAAAATACCATATGATCTCACCTTTAACAGGAACCTAAACAATAAAACAAACAAGCAAGCAAAATATAACCAAAGACACTGAAATTGAGAACAGACTGACAGTGACCAGAGGGGAGAGGGGAAGGAATTTCAGGGGAAAAGAGGAAGGGTTGACAGGAACAAGTATAAAGGACACATGGACAAAAACTAGGGGGGTGGTGGAAATGGGAGGGAGGTGGGGAGGGCTAGAGGGGTGGCCTGGGATGGGAGTAAAAGATAGAAAACTGTACTTGAACAACAAAATAAAATTTAAAAAACAAAGGTAAATTTGAGCTGGGTGACTTTCACAATTTTTTTCTAGCTTCAAAAAGCTGATCCTTAATTTTAAAAAGTTTTGGTGGTTGTTGTAAAATGATAGCCTAGGCAAAGGATGAAGAGAGTCTTCACAAAATAAACGATGTACAATCTCATTATCAGCGCCAAAGAATGTAGGAGAATCTCTCAGCTCTTCTCACTTTGGATATTTCTGCTTTCTTTCTCTCACTACAAATTATCCAAAGCATTTAAAGACACGATCATGAATATTTCAGTCAGTTCTTGGGTCTTTTCCAGCAGTGAAGGAAAAGGCAGAAGATTTTGTTTCTGGCAGAGGAAGTGGAAGAAGCATTTTAGTGATTTTTCCCCATGGTTTCTCCTATATCCTATCTGGGGAAAGGGAACAATGGGACCTCAAAGAATAAAGAAATAAGAGAAGTCTGTAAACCTCTTTTGCCACTTTCGATAGAAGGGGAAAACCTAGAGTTCTTATCTCCTCCTGTTCACCTACCGCTTAAGAGTTACAGGGAGAGCTTCAAAGGCTCAGCATTGTCTACTCTGTTGAACTACGTTATCGGAGAAAAGACTGCCAGATGTTTAGCAATCAAACTTGGTGCAGAACATAACTTTAATGGAAAACAGAAGGGCGTTTTGTTTCCCTCCCACTGTGCTATCTATCCAAGAGACTTTCAGGAGCCCCCTTTTCTTACCCTCTTTGAAAAGCACACACAAACTTCTGAATTGCTATAACATGACTCAGTTTGATACGATAATAATGTGAATCTTCACATATACTTGTGAAATCAGTAACTTCTCATCCTTAGGGAAGGAGTTGATGAAGACCAAGTTTTCTGGTATTAAGACCACCTTACAGAGCAATTAATCAAACAGGAATAAGAGCATTTTATGTAAAAACCACCCCAAGGAATCAAATTATATTTTCCATGTTTTTGTCTGGTCAGCTCTCAAGGGACTTCAGATTGAACACTTTTTTCTTTTGGAAAGACCTGGTAACTTTTTAATGGGCTATGGGGATAGGAATATAGGAAATGTGTTTCTTAGAAAGACACAGAAATTTAACTATTTTTCCTTCATGAAGTTGCCTTTTAGAAAGGAAAATAAATATCCATTATTTTTAGATTGAATTGAAAAAGAGACACTTTCAGCGGAAAGTCATTTGGACCACTTTGACAATAAAGGCGATACTGCCCAAAACAAACACTAAGATATTATCTGAAATGACTCAGGTGTAAAGCCTCTTCATGGCTGCAGAAAACAGGTGATAAACTTTTTCAAAACATGCATTTGCTTAAGCTGGGACTGGCTTGTCTTTAAAGGGTTTGTCCAATACCCCAGAGTTTATTCTTTACAAACTTATCTCCCAGTAAAGTGCCCATCTGTGGGTTGTAAAACAGCTCCAAGACATCTGGCTGTAGTGCAGCCATGGTTAAGTGTAATGGAAATTTGATTTCAGTGGCTACTTCCTGTAGGTGCTCTGCCTTCTGCTTACTTCTAATAAAGAAACAGCAGATTCGTACAATAAACTAATGGATATTCAAATGTACGACAATTCACAGATTTTCTTTTTATTTTGTTAGATTTTGAACCTAGGGAGAAAATACATGGTATGCTTGCAATCTATAAAACTGGTTGGTTGAGCAAATGTGACTCCATTTTTTAAGACACAGTTCTCAGTTTCATCTTTGGTTTCTTGATAGTCTTTTTTATCAACCTGTTTGTCTTTTGTTCCATTGAATTTCAAGTGTTAAGTGAGCAGAAGAGCCTCAAAGAAATAGTCTGTGTGTATTGGATTGGAGGCTAATCAAGACCACATAAGGGAATTTTCATTCACAGACCTCTGAGTGTGCTCTGTGTACCCAACTTGATTGACAAATGGTGTTTGGAAAGGGAAATTGTTCAGAAGGTAATAAAAATATCTTTGTTTATAGTCTGACTGCAAAACAAAGTGAGAAAGTTCTTGGGCCCAATTTCGAATTCTTGGTTCAGACAGATCACTCAGGCTGTGTTGAGCCTCACTCGGCTTCCATTTTGTCCCCAGGGAGGTGAGTTTAGGCTTCTGAGGTTAGGGCCACTATCCTGATGATTCCATCCTCCTTTCCTCTGCATTCCCTTTAGTAACAGTGCTTCTCCCTGTCCAGTGGCCTGTGCAGAGCCTTGGAGTAGATAGAGTACCCTCTGTGCCAATGTGAGTTTTATTTTCACTCTTAAAAAAGTGCTTCACCGAGAAGTCAAGCTTTTGGCCTGATCTCTTTTCTTGAGTTCATGGCCATGCTTCCAACTAAACAAAAGTTCCTAGATTGGATTCCAGTGGGTATCTCCTATTTTAGGCACTCAAGAAAGGACTTCTTCATTGCGGGGGGAATGTTTAATACCAAATACATGTTATTTTAAAAATTATGACCGTCAAATATATATGCTTATTTGTCATACTTGTTTAAAACAAATTCATGTTGTAACATTTAAATCTTCAATCCATTTTGAGTTTATTCTTGGGTATGGTGTAAGAAGGTGGTCTGGTTTCATTTTTTGCAATTATCTGTTCAATTTTCCCAGCACCATTTATTGAATAGACTATCTTTACCCTATTGTACATTTTTGCCTCCTTTGTCAAATATTAATTGACCATGAAGGTGTGGGTTTATTTCTGAGCTCTCAGTTCTGTTTCATTGATCTATATGTGTGTTTTTATGCTAGTACCATGCTGTTTTGATTACTATGGCCTTGTAGTAGACTTTGATATCAGGTAGTATGATTCCTGCAACTTTTTTGTTCTTTTTCAAGATTGCTGTAGCTGTTTGGGGTCTTTCATGGTTCCGTATAAATTTTTGGAATATTTTTTCTAGTTCTGTGAAATACGTTGGTATCTTAATAGAAGTTGCATTGAATATATAGATCACTTTGGGTAGTATGGACATTTTAGTGATGTTAAGTCTTCCTATCCATGAACATGGTATATGCTTCCACTTACTTGTATTTTCGGTTTCTTTCTTCAGTGTCTTATAATTTCTCAAGAACAAGTCTTTTACATCCTTGGTTAAATTTATCCCCAGGTGTTTTATTCTTTTTAAAGCAATTGTGAATGGGATTGTTTTCTTAGTTTTCCTTTCTGATAGTTAATTATTGGTATATTAAAATGCAATCAATTTCTGCATATTTACTTTGTATCCTGCTACCTTACTGCATTCATTGATCAGTTCTAGTAGTTTTGGTGGAATCTTTAGGGTTCTCTACATACAGTATTATGTCATCTGCCAATAATGACAGTTTTACTTCTTCCTCTACCATTTAGATGTTGTTAAGTTTTTTTTTTTTTTCTCGTTTGATTGCTGTGGCTAGGACTTCAGTACTATATTGAATAAAAGATGTAAAAGCAGGCATCCCTGCCTTATTCTCAATGTTAAGGGAAATGCTTGTAGTTTTTGCCCATTGAATATGATGTTGGCTATGGGCTTGTCATATATTGCCTTTATAACACAGAGGTATGTTTATTCTCACTTTGCTGAGAGTTTTTATCACAAATGAGTGCTGGGTTTTATCAAATGCTTTTCCTGTATCTATTGATACGATCATGTGGTTTTTATCCTTTATTTTGTTTATGTGGTGTATCAAATTTATTGATTTTCGGATATTGTGCTAACTTTGCATCCCTGGCATTAATCCTATTTGATCATGGTGTGCAGTCTTTTAAATGTACTGCTGGATCTGGTTTGCTAATATTTTGTTGAGGATTTTAGAATGTATGTTAGACTCAAAACCATAAAAATCCTGGAAGAAATCATGGGCAGTAAGATCTTGGACATTTCTTATAGCAATACTTCTTCAATATATCACCTCCAGCAAGACAAAAAAAAAAAAATAAACAAATGGGGCTACATCAAACTAAAAAGTTTTATACAGCAAAGGAAGTCATCAACAATATGAAAAGACAACCCACTGGATGCGAGAACGTATTCACCAATAATACATTTGATAAGGGATTAATACCCAAAATTTATAAAGAACTCATACAATGCAACACCAAAAACCCAAACAATGGGCAAAGGACTTGAATAGACACGTCTCCAAAGATGACATACAGATGGCCAATAGACATATAAAAAGTTGCTCAAGGTCACTAATCAGAGAAATGCAAATTAAAACCACAATGTAATTATTACCTCACAGCTGTCAGAATGGCTAGTAGTAATAAATCAACAAACAACAAGTGTTGTTAAGGATGTGGAGAAACAGGAATCATCATGCACTGTTAGTGAGAATGCAGATTAGTGTAACCAATGAGTGGAACAATTTGTGGAAAGCAGTGTGGAGTTACTTCCAAAAATTCAAAATGTAACTGTCTTATGGTCCAACAATTTCTCTTCTGGGAATATATTTGAAGAGACCCAAAACACTAATTTCAAAAAGTATATGCACCCCCATGTTCATTGCAGGGTTATTTACAATAGCCAAGATTTGGAAGCAGCCCAAGTGTTTGTCAGCAGATGAATGGATAAAAAAAGCTGTGGAACATTTACCCAATGGCATACTACTCAGCTATAAAAAAGGAGGAACTCTTACCATTTGTGACAGCATTCATGGACCTGAAAAGTATTATGCTAAATGAAATAAGCCAGTCAGAGAAAGACAGCTACCATATGATTTTGCTTGTATGTTGAATCTAATGAACAAAATAAACTAAAAAAAAATAGCAACAGACTAATAGATACAGAGAACAGCTGTCAGAGGGGACAGTGGTTGGAGGACTGTGTGAAAATGGTCCTCCATGTAAGGACTGGAGGATTAAGCAAACAAACAAGAAAAAAACACCTCATAGGCACAGACAGCAGTAAGGTGATTACCGGAAGGAAAGGGGGTGGGGGAGGCAGAAAAGAGTAAAGCGGGGATAAATGGTGCTGGAAGCAGACTTGATTTTGGGTGCTGAACGAATAATACTTATACAGGTGATGTATTGTAAAATTTTACTCCTGAAACCTATGTCATTTTATTAATGCCACCCCAATAAATTCAATAAAGTTTTTGGAAAAATAGAAAAAAATCACAGCAATTTTCTGAAATTGGGTGTATTTTAAAAGGGAAGCAACTTACAGGAGTAAAAAAAAAAAAGAGATTGGAAATTGTTTGCTTCCCTTTAAGAAGGAATTTATTAGATATATATTTTTTAAATCATTATTTTATTAAGAATAAATTTGGAATAGTATGAAAATGAGTTGAGAATACACAGATGATCATTAAAGAAGTGATATTTGTCTGATTAGAGAAGAATATATTTCAAGTCATCTCAACTATGCATTCTGGGATATGTTAGTTTACGGGTACATTTTTTTTCTTTAGATCAACAGTTTGTATATCTTAAATTTTGAATTAATTTATGACTACTACTGAGACATTTCCTATCTACTAGGCATAGAAACATAGACCAAATTTTATAAAAATTTATTTAAAAAAATTCTAAGTCCACAAACCATGCCTTTAGGATTTTAAACACCAGATATTGCTTCTTTGTTTGCTTTTCTGGTTGTGATAACAGAAATGTTTGATTTATGGCCCAGGAAAAACTGGAGTAAACCAAATTGAAATTTGTGAACTTAGGACATAGTTGACCCGAACTTCATTTTTCAGTGGACTCAATGGTTCCCCAAAATGATGAATGGAGGGTAAAGACCCAGCATCAGTACAGGGAAATAAAATGAAATCCTCTTCCCCACTGACGGGCAGGTGGCATTGTATTCATGCTCTAAATCCCACAGAAGCAGTGGCTTTGTGTGTAAAGGAAGGTTGGGGTGATTGTCCTGGAAGAATATTGATGCAGAATATATGGTCTGTCTTTCCCTGAAGTAGTGAACCAAAAGGCTGGGTCTCAGTGATTGTATCTGCCCCGAGCTACAATGAAAAGGATAAAGCAAAGCAATATATAAATACTTAACAATTCAATAACTGATTCAAGAACTGATTCTGGAATGCTCATTGTGGCACTGTTTTTATAGGGTGTCAAAGAGCTGCTCTTTCAAATGTAGGAGCCCAGAGACCTTGTCTGATGTTCATGAAAGGCCCTTGCCATTCCTGAAACATAGTAGGCACTTAGATATTTGTTCCGTGAGTGAGCGGAATGAAAGAATGCAAAGATCAGTAAGATGAAGTCTCCGCCCGCAAGGAGCCTATTGATTATAAAAGCATGTATAGAGTGCTTTACAGTTCACAAAATCTATTGACCTACATGATTATCTAAAGTGGTCAGTAGTTCCAACTCTAGTTTGTATCAGATTCACCTGGTAGGTTTTTTCTTTCTTTTTTTTTTTTTATGTGTGGATTGTTGCAACCCAGCATGACGTAGGAAATGGGAACTTGCTGGGAAGTGATAGAGACAGTGGAGGAAGCGGACCCAGGCATTCACCAGGTGGTCGGGGCTCACAGCCGCGGCTGACAGAGGGTGTCGTAGTGAAGAGGACAGGCTGCTGGCTTTGGAGCCACACTGGGTTTAGAAACTGACTCCAGTCCTTTCTAACTTTCTAGCTTTTAAGATGGACTTTGATGAGCCTCAGTTTTCTCATTCATAAAATGGGGAGAAAGACAATAACTTCCCTCACAGGACTGTTGGGTGGATTCAGAGTGTGATCACTCAATAAATGTTGTGATCGCTCACCATCAGGACCTATGGCTTATTTCATTTTCGGTTCTGGACTTGGGCTGAAAAACCACCCTCCATGGTCTCTAGGATGAGTATGCTTATCATTTTCTCTCATCTATTTAACTGGAAGATGGTCTGAGAAGCTTATTCCCCCCTGAATCCAAGCCAGGACCAACTAGGCATTTGGTAAGGTCACAATTGAAGAGATTGTGGCATTTCCGATCTTTATTGACTGCCCTCCGGGGTGAATGTGCTCATGTTGTTTCAGGATTTCCAGCTAGGCTTGGCCTGGAAACCAGGAGCTAAAGTTATCCCAAAGTGATAAGCTCAGGAACTACATGAAATGTTGATTTGAATCTAGTTCCAAGGTTATTGAAGGTTCAGAAGCTGAGAAAGGGGTGGCAGTTTATGGGCTGGTGGGAGGAGGGGGTGTAGCAATTTACCCACAGGGGAAAATTTTGCCGATGGAGACAAAAAGTACACTTTAACTGAAGTAGGTTGCCAGGGAAGCAGGTAACTTGAAATTAATGGTGAACTATACTCCGAGTCTCTAAAATAAACAAGAGAAGCAGCTGTAACAGAATGAAGTTTATCAGAGTGTGATAGGAAGGTCAGACGTGACAAATTGGGAGGCTGGGATGTTGAGCTGGCTCAGGACTATTATATAACTAACATCGTGCTAAATTTAAACTCAGGCCGCCTTCTCTGGAGGTGTGTGGGCGGAGAGGTGAAGGGGCAGATTGAAAACAATGGCCTTTATTTCCATAATGTACTTTAATTTTAGGCGGGGGTTGGATGAGAACTGTCAGCTAATGGTACACTTTTTGACAGTTCTGCATTTTTCTGAATTGAGACCACCCGTAGCCCCACGGAACAACCCTATTTTTCTGTCAAACTACTATATCCAGTACATTTTTCTCTGGCCTCCCTGGAAGTGGAATTGTCTCGGTCTTTCCCGTGCAGGACACAAAACATAAACATACGGGCATTAAAGTGGAAACAGGATCTCGGTTCTCACTGTTCCACTAGGCTCCTTAGCACTGACCTCTGACACTCATTAAGATCCCATGGAAAGTCTGGGTATCTGGGGTGTGTAGCTCACTGTGGGAATTTTTGTTTGTTATGATTGTTGTTTTTTTCCTCCTGGATTATTTTGGCTTAACCTGGGGCTACCATGTACAATAAGCCACTTTCAAGAGCTTTTCCGGCCCTCGTTTGGGGATGGGGTTAGAGGATGGGATGTGACTGGTGCTGCTGTCAGCTCAAAGAATCCATTTTTGTGTCTTTGTCTGAAATTCATGCGAAACAATTAAACATAGCATTTCTCCCATTCTCCTGCATCAATAACAGGTAATTTCTTCTTTTTGAGCGCCCATGTAGAATTGTAGGAGATATTGAGGCTACGTGTTTTTTAACTCACTTATTATCTTTTTAAAGTATTATCTCTCTCTCAGATGCCCTCTCCTGCCTTTTCATGATTTATGTTGTATCTCCACATACTTTCATTAGAGAAGAGACCTTTCCTAATCATTTTGTAGGAACGATCTCCGAGAAGGTAGTACTTTATGCTGGAATTCTTCATTTTCCTTGAGCAGTTTGAGATGCTAAAGCTTAGAAATATAGTTGGAAGATAATTTTAAACATTCTGGTTCAGTGGCTCTTTTATGTATACATTTAGGAGTAATTAGTAGAGGATTTAGAGAATTTTTAATAAAAGCAGAAGTCATCCGCAGTGAGGTAGAAAGTTCTTTCCTCTTGGTTCGATACCTCTGTGTGTGTCTCAGGGTAACAGACTTTCATTCAACCAGGTCCAGATTTCACCTTAAGCTCCTTTCGTCTCTAGCAGACTTTCTCATGGCTCAGTTACAGTTTATATAAAAGCAACTATTACACAAATGTGCTCGGAGAAGGCTGATACATTTTCTTATAGTTAATTTGGACTCTGTTTTCAGTAGAATGTTAACAGAGCAAATAAGTCATCTTTCTAGTGTTTTCTAGTGTTATTGAAGAAGTCAATATACTGGGTTATAAAAATTCTGGGGAGGACACAGAATTGTTATTTTGAAATGGAATAACAGAATCAGGAGGGTAATGACTTGGCCAAGGTCACCAAGTCTTACTGTATTATAACTCAGGTTCTTAGCCTGTAATACTGTACTGTGTAAGTAAAAAACAAAACAAAACAGAAAAACTCATAAAAGAGAAGAAATTGCCAGGAATGCCAATCTATTTTTTTGAA
This sequence comes from Anoura caudifer, assembly GCA_004027475.1. Classification (NCBI taxonomy): domain Eukaryota; kingdom Metazoa; phylum Chordata; class Mammalia; order Chiroptera; family Phyllostomidae; genus Anoura; species Anoura caudifer. The sequence continues at coordinate 283,206 of PVKU01000088.1, read as the reverse complement.
ACCCTCTGTATAAGAAATGATTTTTTTGAGAAAATCCCTTTACTGGATGGGCATATGTGGAATATTCTAAAATATTCCTAATAGAGACCATTGTTTTGCTTTTATTTTATTTAGGACTTACACTTTTAGAAGACAGGTGTCCTGTATATCCAATACCTGTAGTACTCAGGCTGCAGTGATTTAATGGACAATTCGAGAGGAGAAGCAAGGGGAGAATATACAACTGGTAGATTCAACAGGCCACTGGAGAAGGCCCTGGAGTGGGTCCTTGCTCGGCCACACCATTCTTTCTCCCTGAAAATGCCACTTCCTCGTACACTCTGCTATTCCAAGCCCAGAACATTTGAAAGTTGTCTCTTTAACAAAGTCTCCTTTATTGACACAGTTCAGTCCTCTGTGAACCCCCTAAATAGCTTCATTTGATTTCATAGAGAGCAAGCATTAATGCAAGTTTGTTGACTGATTATGATATGACATGATTTGTGGGCACAGGAAATTACTGGACTACATGGAGGATTAGTGCAGCCCTTTCTTTTGTGTGGGGATGGGATGGAACCAGGGCGGAGCACCTCTGTTTAGTCCATGTATCCTCTTGGCAAGGTTGAGCTACCTTTATTCATAACTGCAACTTATATATGTAGAACTCCTTAGAAATTCAAATATTTTCAATTTACATTATCTTATTTGATTGTCACAAGAAAACTGGGAGTCGTGTTTTGCAAATAGTTAAAACTTGCACTCGATGTGTGGTTTGGTTTGGATTCCTTTTACCTCCGGGGTGCATGCGCTTTTCAACTCACCTTGCCGCTTCTCCTGTTCCATAAGGCTGTTACTGTAACGATCATAGTTTGTGATTCATCCTGGAATAACCGCCCTGTCTCAAGTGATGTTTGCAAATGTTATCAACCATGACAGCCCCAATGCCTGCTGTATGCTCTGCACCTTCTAGCATAATAAAATTGTAATACTTAAATAAGAGGCCTCAAAGAACTGAAGGTTTCACGGAAAAAAAGCCACATGTAGTTCGGACATTGCATTCTACGCATATTGGATTCTCATGCTTCATTTCACCAGCGTGATTCTCGTTTTGACTTAGGAGGGAGTTTAGTGTAAACTTGTGGGCCAACCGACCCACCCGACGGAAGATTATAACATACTCTTTCTTTTTCTCGGAGCTGAGAGGGTACATTGAGTAGCAACTTTCTGAAGGAGCAGAGTCCAATGTACATAGAATTGTCTGAGAAAGATGATCTATTGATACAAGACAGTCATTTCCATAATGTGGTTTCCAAACAATGTGCAGTCACAAAGCATCAATGAAACTCCAACTAAGCAACGGGAAATTATTGGTAGATTAACTCCTTCCCGCCTACCCCCAAACAGCAATAACACTGTACCATGTATGGTACTTCCCATTTTGTTTTTCAGCTTCTGTTTGATTTCAGCTAGTTTAGACTTCCTAGTCTCAATTCTCTTATGAAGCGTAGCTGTTTTGCTTCCTTCCTTTGAACCTCACTGTATTGTCCAGCTCCAGCTGCTTAGACTCAGTCTCCCACATTTACTAGAGAACATTACCATCCATAAATGTTATGTTCATTATAGGTAGTTTCCCCTCCTGTAATCATTATTAATATTTGATGGCTAAGGTATTATTCTTTATCGATAGTTTTATAGATCACAGTTAATTCAGAAGGAAAAAAAAATCAGAACGGTAATGCAAAGTAGTGCAGCTGCACTTTAGAAAGTGACCTTGTCAAAGAGATGCATTTCCACTTCAATTAAATTCAAAGTCAGTCAGTCCCACAGGTAATGTTAGCAATTATAAGAATACTTTGCAAAAGTAGTTAAAAAACACTCAGAGAACTTTTATGTGATATGCTAGTTTTTAGAGCAAAAATGACTTTCTTCTAAAACTTCAATTCTTTATGAGATCATGTTGGAGTGTACCGTTACATAAAACATGAGGTCAGTAACTAAGGCTAATTAAATTTTAGTAGGAGCAAAAGTCACCAAAAGGTTTTTGCATTCATCTTACCAATTCTAAAACAGTGATACAATACACTGGTTAATAGCCTTAGAATTGCTAATTATTTCAACATGAATAGCGATATCAATGCTGTCAGTTTAATTTAATACACTCAGGAGAATTCCTGCAGAATGCATGATTTCTCTATTATTTCCTGGTTTTCACAACCAGTAGAAGCTGTTAATTCTTTTTTTTTTTTTTTAACTTCAGAGGCAGAGGTTAGTAGTCTGGAGCCTTCTCACCTTTTTTGAGGGATGTTGCAGTTGTTAATTTTTAAAGAAATGGGAAATAAAAACAAATTCAGGAATAAGAGTAGACCAGGTTTAATTCTGTGATCTAGGAAAAGGCAAATCGTTTCTAACTCCAAAGAATGAAAATTCTCATGATTGGTTTCAGTGGAGTTTCTATTTAGAGAATTATCTTACACTTGGGGTTGAAGTGTCTTCTTTTTGGAGAGGAGCTAAAATGGAAGTCTGGAGGTACGCAAGTGAAAAGAAATTGTTTGGCTGAATAAACAGCTAGGTTTTATTCATTAGAAACTTTACCAAGTGAAAAGGAAGGAGTCATCCAGTCTTTTCACAAAGTACTTAATTTATTTTTTATTTTTTATTTTTTTAAATATATTTTATTGATAATGTTTACAGTTGTCCCATTCCCCTCCCTTCATTCCCCTCCACCCTGTACACCCCCTCCCACCCACATTCGCCCCCTTTAGTTCAGGTCCATGGGTCATAAGTCCTTTAGCTTCTACATTTCCCACACTATTCTTGCCCTCCCCCTGTCTGTTTTCTACCCACCGTCTATGCTATTTCTTCTCTGTACCTTTTCCCCCTCTCTCCCCCTCCCACTCCCCTGTTGCTAACCCTCCATGGGATCTCCATTTCTGTGTTTCTGTTCCTGTTCTATTGTTTGCTTAGTTTGCTTTTGTTTTAGGAGTGGTTGTTAATATCTGTGAGTTTGCTGTCTTTTTACTGTCCTATTTTTTATCTTCTTTTTCTTAGACAAGTCCCTTTAACATTTCATATAATAAGGGCTTGGTGATGATGAACTCCTTTAACTTGACCTTATCTGAGAAGCGCTTTATCTTCCCTTCCATTCTAAATGAAAGCTTTGCTGGAGAGAACAATCTTGGATGAAGGTCCTTGCCTTTCATGACTTGGAATACTTCTTTCCAGCCCCTTCTTGCCTGGAAGGTCTCTTTTGAGAAATCAGCTGACAGTCTTATGGGATCTCCTTTGTAAGTGACTGTCCTCTTATATCTAGCTGCTTCTAGAATTCTCTCCTTCATTTTAATCTTGGGTAATGTAATGATTATGATGTGCCTTAGTGTGTTCCTCCTTGGGTCCACCCTCTTTGGGACTCTCTGAGCTTCCTGGACTTCCTGGAAGTCTATTTCCTTTGCCAGATTGGGGAAGTTCTCCTTTATTATTTGTTCAAATAAGTTTTCCACTTGTTGCTCTTCCTCTTCCCCTTCTGGTACCCCTATAATTCTGATGTTGGGACATTTAAAGATGTCCTGGAGGTTCCTAAGCCTCTTCTCATTTTTTTGAATCCTTGTTTCTTCATTCTTTTCTGTTTGGTTGTTTAATTTCTTCCTTCTGGTCCATACTGTTGATTTGAGTCCCAGTTTTCTTCCCATCACTATTGGTTCCCTGTGCATTTTCCTTCATTTCACTTAGCGTAGCCTTCATTTGTTCATCTAATTTGCGACCACGGTCAGTCACCTTAGGTGCCTTGCTGGGCCTGCTTGTTGCCTCCACGCCCCTGGTCACTGCCGCCTGTGTGCCTGGGGTGTACCAACCACTGCCTGCACATCCAGGACCACTAGCACTGCTTTTTCCTGCCACAATCCCTCTCCTGCTGGTTGCTGACTCCACACCTCTTACCGGTCTGGGTGAATTGTTGTTGGACTTCCTTACACTTCAATTTTCTATCTGTTCTGATTGTTTTTTTGGTTTTAAATTTTTGTTGTCCTTAATTTTGGTTGTGAGAGGAGGCACAGTGTGTCCACCTATGCCTCCATCTTGGCCAGAAGTCACAAAGTACTTAATTTAGAAATCCATAAAGAATAAGTACAGCTTTCTCATAGGGGAAGAATGAATTAAAAATTATTCTAAAATTATTAATTCTACAGTAACTAATTAGACCCCAAATCAGGGAATCTCAGGGTTGGACAAAGTCTTAAGGATACTCTATTCTAAGCTTTTAATACATATGTTCCCTCTACAACATCCCTTAATAGTGATTAACCAGTCTTGGCTTGCATACTCTCTAGTGACAAGAAACTTTCTCCCTAATTTTTAGAACATTCTAATTGTTTGAAATTTTTTCTTTAAACCAAATACTGTCATCCTTGTAATTTCACTCATTTGTCAGTTTAGTGTATCCCCAAATGAGGTACTTGACATGGTTTAGGTGATATACAGGAGTCTTTTCATTTTAGCTGTAATATACATTGGATTCATGATTTGGAGGTCTTGCTGCAAAAATGGGCAGATAAAATGATGGCCTGAACCATGGTGAAGGTAGCTGAAATGTTGAGAAAGAAGTCTGTTAGTGGGATGTCATGGGGCGAACAGTGTCCTGCATCTCTAAGGACTCAGATCTCACCTTTTCCTGTCCTGCAATTAGACCTCCACTTATTTCTCTGGGCCACAGTTTTTCTCATGTGTGGAATATGGGTGTTTTCCTATATAATTACCTAAATTCCTCCCAGCTCTGATTACTTAGGTATCATTGTGAAGGTATGGCAATGTGAGGAATGGGAAAAGAAGGAATTGAAGGTGGCAGTGAGGTTTGAAGAATGGGTAACCAGTGTCATTGACAGAAATGAGAGAGGCGAGGGAGAATATGGGTATCAGGCAGAAGGAAAGATTGGTTTCAATCTGTGGCATGGGAGATACTGAGAAAGAGGAAGACCCTATTTTCTCAATTGCAAAATAGAAATGAGGTCTCTAGACAGAGATTTGGGGGTCACCTACATTGACACAGTAGGTTAAACTATGGAAATGGAGAAGCCTACCAATAAAGAAAAGAAGAAAACATTGCAGAGGCGAGTTAATGTTTATTGAGAGGTTACTATGTGCCAAGCATCTTATTAACATTGTTTCAGTTAAACCTTGCAAAAATCTTAAGAGGTGTGTATAATCCACCCCATTATGCAGAATAGAAAAATTATGCTCAGCATGGTCCCAAACTGCACAAGAATGAACTCATAACTCAGATTTGAGCCCATGTCTGACTTCCAAGTCCATGTGACATCAGACCCATGAGGACAGGGATGTGTAAAACACAGCCAGTGAGAGGGAGCACTGGGGACACTGCCCAGGAGTCCTCTCAGGGGCGGATGGAGACCCCTTGACTGTGGGAAGGAAGTGTAGCCAAAGCTGAAGAAAAGAAAGGAGGGAATGATTACATTAAATTTGGCAGATTCATCGGAAGGGGTGAGGACTGGAAAAAAACTTTTCAGGGGGTGACAAAGTCAATGACAACACCTCAGCAAGTTTTCCAATACATATATTTTTTTCTTAGGCCCCACCCCAAACCTAGTTATTCAGAAACTGATTTAATTACCCCTACAGGTACTTCTGATCACACGAATGTTTAAAAACCACTGTGTTAAATTATGTTAGACTTAAAGAATTCTTTTCCTCTTAGGTCAATGGGGTTTGTTTTTTAAGTATGTTTTATTGATTATGCTATTACATTTGTCCCTTTTTTTCTCCCCTTTATCCTGCTCCCCCCAGTAACTTCAGCCCCTCTAGCATTCCCTTCACCCTTAGTTCATGTCCATGGGTCATACATGTAAGTTCTGTGGTTTCTCCATTTCCCATACTATTGTTAACCTCCCCCTGTCTATTTTGTACCTACCAATTATGCAGTTATTCCCTGTACCTTTTTCCCCCATTTTCCCCTTCCCCTTCCTCACTGATAACCCTCCATGTGACCTCCATTTCTGTGATTCTTTTCCTGTTATAGTTGTTTGCTTAGTTTTTGTGGGTTCTTTTTTGTTTGTTTTTTAGGTTCAGTTGTTGATAGTTGTGAGTTTGTTGTCATTTTACTGTTCACAGTTTTTGACCTTCTTTTTCTTAGATAAGTCCCTTTAATATTTCATATAATAAGGGCTTGGTGGTGATGAACTCCTTTAACTTGATGTTATCTGGCGAGCATTTTATCTGCCCTTCCATTAGAAATGATAGCTTTGCTGGAGAGAGTAATCTTGGATGTAGGTCCTTGCCTTTCATAACCTTGAATACTTCTTTCCAGTCCATTCTTTCCTGTGAGGTTTCTTTTGAGAAATGAGCTCATAGTCATATGGGAACTCAGGTAACTGTCTCCTCTTCTCTTGCTGCTTTGAAGATTCTCTCCTTATCTTTAATCTTGGGAAATTTGATTATGATGTGTCTCGGTGTGTTTCTTTTTGGATCCAAATTCTTTGGGCCTTCTGAGCTTCCTGGACTTGCATGTCTAGTTCCTTTGCCAGATTGGGGAAGATTTCTTCCTTCATTATTTGTTCAAATGAATTTTAAATTTCTTGCTCTTCCTCTTCTTTTTCTGGTACTCCTATGATTTGGATGCTGGAATTTTTTAAATTGTCTCAGAGGTTCCTCAGCATCTCCTCATTTTTCTGAATTTTTGTTTCTTCATTCAGTTTTGGTTTGATGTTTATTTCTTCCTTTTGTCCCAAATCGTTGTTTTGAGTCCTGGTTTCCTTACCTTCACTATTGGTTCCCTGTATATTTCCCTTTATTTCACTTTGTATAACCTTCATTTCTTCCTTTATTTTGTGACCATACTCAATCATTTCTGTGCACATCTGATTACCAGTATTTTGAACTCTGCATCTGATAGGTTGGCTATCTCCTCGTTGCTCAGCTCCTTTTCTGGAGTTTTGATCTGTTCTTTCATTCAGGCCATATTTCTTTGTCTCAGCACACCTGTTATGTTGTAAGGGGCTGAGCAACCCACCTCACAGTGTTGTGGTGCTATATGTGGGGGATGGATCAGAGAGGGAACAATGCCACTTGCTAGCTTGCTTGGCTCTCATCCACTTTCTGTCACTTCCCTCACTTCCCACAAGTAGATTGTGCCCTTTCAGGTGCTTATTCCCAGGTGGGTAGGTTTGTGTATGTTCTAGGACCCTGTGGGTCTCTGCACTGAATTCTCCTGTGAGGCTAGGAGTTTCTCCCACCACCGTAACCCCCACAGGTTTTTACACTCAAAGGTTTTGAGGCTTATTTCCCCGCACTGGAACCCTGGTTTGCATGGTCTGTCTCACTCCCCTCCCTGCCCTGGCTTATCTGCATGTGAATAGGGATGTCCTCTCCACCCTGGCCTCCTGTCTTCGCCCCTCCTACCAGTCTGGATGAATGTTTCTTCTTTAACTCCTTGGTTTTCAGACTTCCATACAGTTGGATTTTTCTGGCAGTTGGTTGTTTTTTTGTTTTCAGATTGGTTGTTGTCCTTCTTTTGGTTGGTTGTGCAAGGAAGTGAAGCACATCTACCTATGCCTCCACCTTAGGCAGAACTCCAGTTTTCCGATGTATTGATTACAGTGGACTTCGGATTGGAGGTTGCAAGTTATGAAAATGGTAATTATAATAGTAAATATATACGGAAAACTTCCCATATGCCAGGCACTTTTCTAAGTGATTTACAAGTATTAACTCAGTTCATCACAACAACAATGGGCTTATTGAATGGTCTAAGCTCAGTAGGGCTCAAGGCAAGAAACAATTTTCTTCTTTTCTAGCACAGCTTTCCAACACCTTTCCTCCAGTTCTCCACAACTGACCCTGGACAATGGATTGGGCAGATCCCCTAACTTTTCTTGATCAGTTTTCAGGTACTGTATTAGAAACTACAACCCATAGATTAATATGATGGGTACCATGTGGTGACAAAAAGAAGGAAGACACTCTTTATGTGTGAAACAATTTTTTAAGTAGAAAAAAATCACGAGTGGATATGATAACCTACCAATGTGAAATAAAGGGAAAACATACACATGCTTAATTATGTATACATTAACTAGTACTTGGAATATCCCCAAGGAACAAATAAAAGTACTTGCCAATGAGAAGGGGACTTGTTGGCTGGGATAACCGTATAAGGAGGGAGACTTTTCACTGAATATCTTTTTATTCTTATTGATTACTAATTGATGTGAATATATTACTATTGAGATCAGTCCGCTGTTGCTATAATAAAGATGCACGATGACAGTCATCCCAAACTCTGGGCCGTGAGTATCGACTCTTACGCTCCCAGGCGAGTGGTTTGGCAGAATGGCTGCTTCAGGCTGCGGTTGTGCACACTGCCTATGGTGGCTCTATTGTTGTCTTGTAGTGAGGTTGGGAGCTCCCACAGGGGTGATAAAAAAAACCAGTCATGTTTTGATCTAAAGATCTTGGCTTGGAACATTCATGTACTCACTTCCAACTCACATGCTTAAGTAAGTAAGCAGTGAAACATACTCCTCCAGGAGGCAGAGGGAGGTGAATCATTTCTGACTAATCTACCCCAATATTTAAAAATAATTACATCTGATTTTGAATACCAAAATTTGAATCTCTCACCTAATCCCAAATCTCTTCTTTTCCTATTGCAGCTCAGGTTTGACCCACATTAAGTCTGCAGTGTGGAGAGTGACAATGGCCACTTTCTTCTTCTTTTTTCTTTCATTTCTTCCCTTCCTCCCCTCCTTTCTTTTCCTTCCTTCCTTTCTTCCTTCCTCTCTTCCTCTCTTCTTTGTTACTTTCTCCTTTCTTTATTACTTTACCTACTTTCTAACTTTTAGATGATTTTCTGCTTTCTCTAAAATTTGGTCCAAGAAAGAAGGCTGATGACAAGAAATACCAAGTTCTAATGTAGCTGTTCTTATTGTAAGATGATATTGTAAGATGATTTGGGGTCTTATGTGTGGCCCAGAGCAAGGCCATGGTTCTCTGTTCTATGAAACACTTTGTTGTTCTTTTGAGATTGCTGACAGGGACCTCCTGCTCAACCATTCCTTGGTACAGGTGATACACCTTCTGAATACCATTCCCGACTCCTGCTTCTGTTGGTATACCACTCGCAGAGGTAATCAGTCTCAGATCTATTTGAGTAGATTTCTTTCAAACACTCAAGGTCTGCTACTGTATATGCCACTGATGAGAAATAAGCACTCTTACCCGTTGTGGATAAAAGTGTAGCGTGCATCCATTGTAGCTCTTTGTCCTCACTCTGTGCACAGAGGCAGCTCAAGCCAGCCACTCATCATTAAGCTTTTCCAGGTACTAGTTAGGTACTAGTGTTAGCACTCTCAAGGTTTTCTTGAATGGTTTCCTTGATTTGGCTTGACAGTAAGGAAGAACCTTGTCCGTTGAAATCAACTGTTTCCCATTTTCACATCTGTTTTCCTTAGTCTATATTAAGCATTTTATTACATAGGTTGGAAATGGATGGCGGGTTAAGGAAGTGGATGGCATCTAGAAGAATGAATTTTAAACACAGCTCTGCCACTAACTGTAGAAGTGACATGGATGACAATCTAGTTCAATGCCATTTATCTAAAAAAGAGGAAACTACAACTCATCTACTTTACATAACTTTCCCTTTTTAATCTGATAGTGACAAAGCTTTGCCAAATCTGTGTTTTTGAACCGTAGTAAGCTTTTCTTTCCCCACTGAATCAAAGCAGGAAGTCTTTCCTTATGATTAAACAACCTTATTTTTTGAGATTCAGGTCCTTTCTCATTGTTCTGCTCTTGGCAAGGACCAGACCAGGGGAACAACTGGCCGTTTTTGTGTGTCAACGTTAGAAATAAAGATTTCCAAACCTGTCTCAGAAGTCAGAGTTTCTTTCAGAATCTAAAGCCTCAGGGATTCATGTGTGGTCCATTTACTGGAAAACACTTTGGTTCTGAAGATACTTGTCTGTAAGTTCCCAATAAAGATCTCTCCCTACTGTCCATTCTTTTTTTAAAAAATACTTTATTTATTTCCTTTTTTCTTTTTTTCAAAGTTAATATTCTCCAGAGAATTTTAAAAAAATTTAAAAACATTTTATTTATTTATCTTTAGAGGGGAAGGGAAGGAGAGAGGGAGAGAAACATCAATGTGTGGTTGCCTCTCATGCATCCCCTGCTGGGAACTGGCCTGCAACCCAGGCATGTGCCCTGACTGGGAATCGAACCGCTATCCCTTGGTTCACAGGCCCATGCTCAATCCACTGAGCTACACCAGCCAGGGCCTACTGTCCATTCTTTAGGTTGTTTCTCTCTAGGTCTAGGGGGAGATATGCAAAACCAGCTGAACTTGGAACTCATCATTTTTAAAGGGAGGTATATTTCCAATATAATGCTTAGACTCTAAAGTCTTTTCTCTGTAGGAGTTGTGTTACTTAAGTAAAATAACATTCTTCTTTCTGAGTAGAGAGTTCTTCAGTAGGAATATATATCTTTTTTTCCATTTTTGGGTATTTACAATTTATTAAGTTATTAACCTTGAAAACCTCTATCCTCCCACTTCGCTGCCTGTCAGCCCAAGGTCTCCCTTCCTCCTTGCCATAGCTTCTCTCCTTATAAGGACATATTCTGTGCCTTTAGAGCTTCATTTCCCCCACTTCTCCCCATAATTGCCCTTTGTATGACAGTCTTTGAAGGCTCACAACTGTGCACGTGTGTTCCCCACATTTACAGCACAGTGCAGATGAAATAACAAAATTCTAACTCTCTTCAGGTACTGTGGGTGTCTCATTTCATATTCCTGCCTGAAAATATAACCGGGGCCCTGAGTCATGATCTCAAATTATGCCTCAAAACAGGCTTTCTTAAAAGTACAATTCCTTCCCCAAAGGAAATGAGAGAGCTATTTAAAACAAGCAATCAATCCATTTAGAACTCACCACAATCTGAAGAACATTTCTTATGATGATGAATTGAAAAAAGAGAGGCAAAGAATTTTTAAAAATGAATCCAAAAGGAGATTTTTGGACCCATCAGCATTCACTTAGTTGAAATGTAAAAATTCAATTCAATTTATCATGTAGAGAAAAGATTAATCACTTGCAGGAATCTTAAAATTAGTGTGCTGCATTCCAACTTGTTGACTGAGAATCATTTTTAATTACCACTGTCTACTTAGTATTACACTTTTCTTCATGATTTGACTGTCTTGCTGCGGCATGAGTTTTCTTTAATTCCCCTTACTTTCAATCCCCAAATAAGTTCTACAGTACCCCCTGACAATTTTTTTGAGGGTTCAGATTCATCCTTTCTTTTATTGAAAAGTGAACATCTCACGGAAAGTGACTACTTCACATGAATATGTACTATTCCAGTAATCTGTTATCTGACTAGCAGAGATTTTTATCTCTGCTTTCCTTTTTGTGTGTGTGTATGTCCTGGATGTAAAAGTGAGGATCATCTTCTATAAGAATTATTTAGGGAATGACGTTTCCATGAGCAGTTTACCTACTATAGTTTCTAGTTATTTTATCAACCAAATTTAAATTCAGGCTTATGCGTCCCTCAATATATTTCTCTTATGAGTTTTGGTTAAATATTTTGACCACTTAGCATTCATTTCCCCTGTATCTTCACCTCATTTTTGCCATGTTGCTTAAAATCTGTCAGTCAAGTTGCCCCAACCCTTTCTGGCCTAGGCAAGGGTCCGTGACCGCACCCTTTTTCCTGGAATTGGACATCAGCAGAGTGGGCCAAGCCGGGAAATGGCAGGAGTTTGTTTATCCCAAGGAGACTGTCCATTCGTCCCCACTGCCCGGACCCGCAGTGTTACTTGGCTCTTCTGCTTGCCACGTCGGTTTCTTTAGCTTTCTTTAAGGTGCTGTGAGCTATTCAATATCCTCGCGATGAATTTTGTTCTCTGGTTAAGTTAGAGTAGTTTTGGTCGGTTACACCCAGAGACTTCAGACTGAGACATCATGGAAATGGCCTCGACTAGCCTCCGTTCAGCCGGCTCTCCCACCTCTGGCCAAGAGCAGGAGCGGTTCTTTTGGAGCTAGAAGCTTGCTTTGTTCTTCCTAACCTTTCTCCTTCTTTGTGCCGCTAAGCTTTACCCTTTTCACTCTTTGTAACATTTCTTCAAACTTCCTTTTCATGCAAACTCACTGCATTGACCTCTCCACATTAAGGTTCCTCCAGAATTTGCTTAGTGCTCATTTGCCAGATTCCAGAAGTGGTTCTTCCTGCACAGAGATCTCCCAGCATTTGCATCAGGATAAGCTGCCAAATGTAGAGAAAAGCAAGCAAACTAACAATAGACAAACAAAACCCGACAAAAACCTTGAGCCACTGTGCATCCACTTCCGCCCTTTCCAATAAACCAAAGACAACTTGGTAATTAAACCAATCCTGAATCAGCATTATCAAATGTAAATTATCTATAGAAAACCATCACAAATTCCCTTCCCCTTAAAGAGCAGGAGGTAAAGTGCAGCATTGACAGGTCAAATCTTAGGCAGATAGTACACAAAGTTGTTTTTAAACTATACCAGCCCAATAGGCTAGTAAATGATCCTAACATCTCAGCAAACAAGGCAGCAGAAGTTGATTTCTTATTCATTCTCCAGGGGTTTCTGCCTGTCATAGCCTTGTAAAGACCAAGTTGATAGAGGTCCCCTGTTGATAAACACACTTCTTTTTCTTTTGTTTGCTCATATTTCACTGCAAACCAAATAACGTGACCTCTCTATTTTTAGTTGGGCAGGGAAATGAAGTCCTTCCGTGTGCATGGGAAGGGTATAAATATTGATAAATAGTCCCAAAGGTTACTCTCGATGCCTCACTCCTTGTCTATACTTCTCTTCCTCTCACCATGCCCAGCATCCTTCAGCCCTGACCTACCCACCTTAGTCCAGGCACGCTTTCTGGATTTTGCATTTGATTTAACTGAACGACTATTTGATTTCCCCAAAGACATTAATCAATAAGGATAACATATTGAGTTGATAGTGTCTTTATAGTTTACACAGCATTTCTCTATAAAATATCTCCTTGACCCTTACAACCATTCAGAGACATACTTGGGATAGCGAGCGTTAATTCCATTTTATACAGATGAGTAAACTGGAGCAAAAGGAGGCAAAGCGCCTGATCCCACTTCACAGTTATAGAGCTGGGCGTCAAACGTCATATATTCCTACACAAAACCCGCTGTTGTGTTTGCTTTCTTTTCCATACCAAATTTACACAGTGAGCAAACAAGGCATGTAGCTCCTACCAATTTTATTACCAAATAGAAGAGGACCTCAGGAAGGTAGAAACTCCCTCCAGCACCGAAGAAATGAAGCTGGACTGATAATCAGGGCAACCCCTGTAGTATACTGTGACCACCGCAAGGAGGGCGTGTCCCTGATTTTAAATACACCGCAGAGGTGGCTGCCTACTTCTCTGTTTACTTCAAGGAACAGTGGGAGGCAGGAGAGCAGTGGTGTACGAGTGTGTTTCACTGTCAGTTAAGAAGATGGGAGAGGGCCGTGTAGGTGAGAACTGCTTTAAAGGAAAGCAAAGAACCCTTCCGATGTCACTAGTAAGTGAGTGGCTCAACTAACCCTACGCTTGGTAAGAGTTCTTACCTTCATCTGAAAAGAATAGCAATGCATACATTTTTAACATCCACTTTCAGGTTAGGAAATTGGCCTGATGTAGGTCAGTTTAACCACTGAGTTACTAGAAAGCAGTTTGTTACAAAAACGTTATGGTCCTGCATGTCCTGGAATTTCCTGTTTTAGACAGATGTCAGTGGGTCTCAATTTTTGGATTCGGAAATGCAGCCGTCGTCCCCGAGGGACATGGAAACAGTGGCTGTGGGGTAGGACTTGGCTGTCTGATGCCACTCACTTCTCTTGTCAGTCTCTCGGAAGCATAAACTGAATTACAGGAGCATGCTGTGGCGTGTACAGAAACTTCAAGGTGACAGGGAAAGAACAGGTGATGTGTAATAATTGAAAACTCCACCGAAGAAGCCTGTAAGATAGATGAAAATGTGCAATTGTCTTGCAACTACGCTTGCCACTGAATATAAGTCACTGCCAATCACTGGTAAACTTTTCCAGGAACTCAGCCTCATGTTCAGCATTTCCCTGGGAAGGGTCATCAGCTCAAGTGCGGGCAACACACCTGTAGGCAGGCCTCTTCTGGCGTTTGCCTACGGGAAGGCTGAACAAATCAGGGCAGCTCCCCTGGCAGCAGCAATTAACCTTCCGGAACCTGGCCGGCTTAGGGATATTTTGGGACTGAAGAAGCCATTAACCTTCTTGTTACTTAAAGAGATGAACAGGAGGAGGAAAACGTGAGATCTCCTTCGCCGTCTCTTTTCACTTCCCCTTCTTTATCCCCACCTCCCTGTCCTGCCATTTCTCTCCGTGTCACTCACCCTGGGGCTGTCTTTGAGTTGTGTGGGGTCCCCTGTGCACGTGGGGATGGTGGCAGTCGTAACTTTGTGCCAGTCTGCACAGTCTCAACACAGCTGGCTCTCGAGAAGGTGACTTGCACTTGGTTAAGACAGGTCTTTTCTGATCTGGGTCCAGAAAGTGAGGATCGGTCCTGGGAGATGCGACGCAGGTCTTGAAGCCTCCTGGCCTGATTCCGTGTGGTGACAGGGGCCACTGATGCTTGTCCACATACATTTCCCCTGCTGGTGCCTCTTGAATGCCCATCCATCTCTTTTCCGTACATTCCCTCTGGCTCTCCGGTAAAGAAGGAAGCCCGCCCTCTCTGCAGGGGAGAGCAAACAGCAAGTTGGCTCATCCTCATCCGTCATTGCTCATGTCACGTGCAAGCTGTGGATGAATGTTCAGAGACTGACAGAGCACTGGTCAGAACCCATAAAAAATGCCCTTTTGTCCTGTTAGCCAGGGATTTCTGATTGGGAAAAAAATACCTACATCATTTAAAAATGTTAACATTCAGGAAATAGCATGTCATTTTGAATAGATGTCTGTTAGCTAGGATAACTTACATTTGGATCCTAAGGTACCAAGAAAGAATCTTTGGGTTCAGTTAATTTCACTTTCAATTGCAATGTTTCATCCTAGAAAAACAAAAGTAAAGATAAAAGGAAAATCATGGTGCAATAATCTCGAGTCTTTTATATTAAGTGTCATTGATGTACATCTATTTAAGAGGAAAAAAATAAATTGCTTGATTTCATTAAAGAATTAGATGCTATGATTTCATTTTAAAATAACTCCTAGGTAATTAAGCAACAATGTAAAATTCCAATCTGGCAACACATTATTGATTGTCACAAGAGGATACCTGTGAAGAAATTCTAAGAAGACAACTGATGCGGGGTTTGATGTGGCTTCTGGCAAAGTGAAGAGATGCCAGGATTGCCCCAGCCTCCGAGGAAGCCTCTTTAATTTAAATGTGCACGCTGAGATGCAGCTCTGCTGATGGACGCATATTTATTGGACCTGGAGAGGAGGCAAATGCGTAACTAATTAAACTACCCCGGTGTCAGCGAGTCTGGCCAACATCCCTTTGGAAAAAAAAGGGTCCCTGTTGAAATATATTTTGAAAGCAAAAAGTTGTCACTCATCGGGTTGATGAATATTATCTGTGAAGCAATTCTAAGGTAATTTACTAAGATTAGAAAAACAGAGTTTAGAAATGACTTTAATTTAGAGGTAGCTTTGTGACAGGTTACATGACTGCTGATCAACTACCTCTGTCTTCTGCCTGAGACTATTGTCTTTTCGTTTTATGACATAAACAGTATGAATTGGCTACAGAAGGTACTGAATGGTGTGAGAGCACATCTAGCCCACCTGTCTGGTTCACAGCTGAGGCGATGGAGTGCAAAGGGACTAAGTCGTGAACTAAGTAAGCTTCTCTTCTCAGTGGAGAGTCCTCCAATTGCATTACTGTTGGCCAATGGAGAATTTTATGATGCTAGTATTTTAAGAAATGGAACTGGTTAATCAAGAAAGTACTTGAATTTTTTTTTTAAACAAATCTTGACAAGATAGGTGGCCCTGACCAAGGCGAAAGCAAACAAACAGGACAGGTGGGCATCAAAATGCTGGAGTTCCGTATGTCCTGCGCTCTGCAACATGTTAAATGGTTCAGACCAAGCATCTGTTTCGTCCATGCTGTGCACACTTTGGATTTTTATTCTCTAATGACTAAGTATCTATTGATAGATCTAGGTTGAAGAGAACATTCCAATTTGGTGGGTTTCTGAGGCAGTGCAGTAAAGGATGCTCTCTTCCTTGCCCAGATTCTGAACTAATCAAGAAATAAATCAGCAGTGAGCTAACGGAGTGCTGAAGGATCACCTTTATTACTGATAGAACTCGAATAGTGTATCTTAGAGCTCATTCAGATGGGCTGGCTGGGCTGACTCCCAGAATCCAATGGGCTTTACCAGTTGCAGGTGGCAGTGAGCTGGGTGGGTGGAAGGCCTGCTCCCTCGAGGCAGGGGGAGGGGCAGGGTTATATCAGCCTTACTATTCTGATAAGTAACTTCCCCCCTTTTTTTGCTGGTGAAAGAAAGGGAAGCAAATGAATCAGAGTTATGTTCTTTGAACTCCTCCACAGGAAGGTATCTGTGGGGAAGAAGAGTTCCTTCCTAGCAAGGGTGTTTGAATTTTGTGTATTTTATTTTTTATGATACTCCACTTCCAGCTGGCTATAAAAGACATGAAAGCCAACAGTTTTGGAAAGCACCCTCCTTCTTTATCAGGTTAGGTAGGGGCCATGAAATATGGGTGTGTGAGTGTGAGTGTATGTTTTAAGTGACCTGGGCTCCATGGGCTGAGGGAACACCTCCCTCTGTGGGAGGGTGGGGGGAGGGGAAGGAAGGAGCAGTCAGCTCATTAGAGAAGCAATGCAAAGTGGAAAAAGGGGAGTTAACATTCAATTTCTAATATTTAAATAAGGATTTTTACAAATATATTTGCATCTAGGTGAGGAGAATGAGTAAGAAAAAGGGTTTTCTTTCTTTGCATGATAAAAACCAAGCCTAGAAAATTCACTTATCCCTAATATTACTGAGTTATGACTCTTCATTAGAGACTGTACTAGGCACTGGGAATATAGCAATGAGTCAAATCTGATGGTAGAGCTCTCCTCTTGCTGAGCTTATATATCCTAGTGGGGGCAGAGTTGAGACTTAGTAGCCTCCCATGCATCTGCTTCACTGAGTCAATCAGAGCAGGGCCAAGTGCTGGGTTCCTCTGTCACTTCAACAGTGAGAGTCATGGGGTCACCAACAAGTCCCCATCGGGTTGGAAGAGACCACACATCAAGGAAACCAGCTACTGACTTCAGACGGGAGAGTAGCAGCCAGGTGAAAAAGAGACATGATGACAGAAGTGCCATCAGATCTGAGGACTCCTTCGACCCACTGCTACAGAGACCTGGTAAGCCTCTTCCTCCGGCATACACCCGGACACCATTTTAAGTAGAGAAGGAGGAAGGTCACAAACTGTTCAACTGGCTAGATCGCCAAAGGAAAGGAGTTGAGTGGATGTTGATTAAGACGTGTGAAAATTAATTAAAAATAACAACTCCTTTAAAATGGAATCAAGTTGCTAGAAGAGAGAACTGTCACGCAGATGCCACTCAACACACAATACTGACCCCAATAGGAAGAGACTGCCTTTCCTCTCCAACGGGAAGTGACATTACCTTACTGCCTCAGCCAGAGAAAGCAGAGATTCCTTGTGGCCAAGAAGCAGCTCAGCCAATGGGAGACCAACGCAGCTCAGCCAATGAAGTCACTACACTTTGAACTTACAGTTTTCTCCAAGGGACTCTTTGCGTATGAAAGCCCCTCCCAGGTTCATAAAAGAGCATTTCTCTCCTTTGTTTCTGTGGACTTGAGCATGTTGCACCATATGACCATGTGTCCCAAATTGCAAGTATTTTTTTTCCAAAATAAGCCCATTTTGCAGAAGAAATATCTAGATATTTGTTTAAGGTCAACAGAGTGAGTTACTCACGAGCGAACTGAATGTTTAAACTAAAGAAAGTTTCATACTACAGTGACTGAAATATTTTTATTTGAGTTGGATTTACTTCCTTTTGCCTGGTATCTGCCAGGTGTGGGGAATTGCATGACCTTGCCTCAAGATGCTGAGGAGAGACGATTTCACACATACATCAAAGGTCCTTCTGTGCCTCACTGCTGACTCTTTGTCCCAGACAAATTTTGAGACATTTCCTTCCTTTCCTTGAAGCTGATAGTCTCTGGGAAACTTCACCAACTGCACCAACCGGGAATTATTTGTCAGTGATTCCCGCTGTCCACTTTATCCTAAAGGTAGCAGAACGTTCGGAGGATAGGATTGAAATAGTTATAGAACTTGGGACCACATGGAGTACACATGGTTTAAGGTTCTGAGATTTGGGCTCCTCTTGGGGAAGCGAAGACGTGCCTCAGTGGGCGAGAAGGGAGTTGGTACGTCACAGCAGGGCTGGGTCAAAGACTGCTCACAGGTTTTTGTTTGTTTTATTTGGTCCAATGAACCTCTTTAATCTTTTTGTATTGTCTTGATTTCTTCCCCTTTCTATTCTAAGTTCAACCCCCGATTTTATCATTCAAACTGCTTTTTTAAATATCAGCAAAGACCTCCAAATTACAAATCCATCAACTCACCCACCACCCTCCCATTGCTTTCTTGTTTTTGGGGTTCACTGCTGAAATTTTGCTTCTTTATGATGCTGAGAATGCAATGCTAATTTCTTCTCTTTTAAAAAATTCTTCGTCAGTCTCTGTTACGGGCTAATCTGGGTTCCCCCAAATTCATTGAAGCCTGAACTCCCAGTACCTCAGAATATGACTAAATTTGGAGACAGGATGTTTAGGGGGTAAATGAGTTAAAATGAGGTTATTAAGGTTGGGTCTAATGCCCCAAGTGTTGTGTCTTTGAGAGGAGGAAGTTAAGACACAGACATGTACAGAGGGGAGACATATGAAGACAGAGGGAGAAAATGGTCATCTGTAACCCAAGGGGAGAGGCCTCCAAAGAAACCATACCTGCTGACATCTTGATCTCAGACTTCTAGCCTTCAGAACTACGAGAAAATGAATTTCTGTCATATGCCACTCCGCCTGGTTACAGCAGCCCTTACTTCTCATCCTCTGAATGTAGACATTTCTCAAGGATCAGTCAGCACCTCAGTCTTTTATGCTTAGCTTTGCTAATGCTATATCCCTCCAAACACTCAGTTGTTAACCTCCATGAAAATGGAAGGATTTATTAAGTTGAACCATACGACATGCCATTTTTATAGGTTACA
Organism: Anoura caudifer; assembly: GCA_004027475.1. NCBI lineage: Eukaryota > Metazoa > Chordata > Mammalia > Chiroptera > Phyllostomidae > Anoura > Anoura caudifer. The sequence goes on along the minus strand of PVKU01000088.1, from coordinate 263,925 downwards.
GTGGCTGGCTATTGGCAGTCTCATATGGTTCAACCTAATATGCTTCTGCTGTGAACTTTCCTGAAGCTCCAAGCTTGCATGTCCCATGGTTTTTACATGTATCTACATGATTACACCATAAAAACCTCCTGAATAAGACATCCCAAATAGAACTTAGCATCTCCGTAGGAGACCTCTAGGCTTAAGGCATTGGCCTTATCTTTGGGTCATTCTTTTCTTTTAATGTCACATACTAGAGTAAAGACATGTGTGGTGTTTATTGCCTACCTGCCACACCCACTTCTTTAGCGCAGCTCTTAAGGGGGATACCTCTGATTGAGGAACCTAACACTTTGTAATTTACAGTCCCTAGACCTGCAGCAAGCTCCTTGCCCGGAAGCCTGTTAGAAATAAAGAATCTCAGTCCCCACACAGACTTGCACATTCAGAACCCATTTGTAATTTTTTTAAAGATCCCAAGTGATTCTTTGATCCACCTCTGCCCTGGCTGCCTTAGAGTGTAGTGGTTGTCATTGAAATTCTATTTTTCCAGAAAGATTATAAACATTTATTTTCCACTGGCAGCAGGAGAATATAGTGTATAAGAAAACCCATGATAGTCTTACATGGACAGCCCTTAATTTAAAAAAAGGACTCCATATATGAATGGTAAAAAATTATATTTTAAAAATATTAATATTTATCCCTCTTTAATTTCTAGTAAGGTTTTTTTACTAATATTTGCCCATGAATTCTCTGTACATAGCATTTGATAGTTCTTTTTCCAATCTAATTGTTTGTACACTTTTCTACATTCCATTATTCTTACTGTTGCAATTGCAATGTGGACAACTCCCAGGATCTTTAGTTTACCTGCTGAACTCGAACTGGAGGATTCTCAGTGTTCAGGACAGCCATGCTTTTAAACTATGTGTGGAATTTGAGGGATAAATTGTTTTCTTCCCAAATGCTTGTACTCATCTAAACAAATTATCTATACTTTGCTTAATTTGTGAGGATGATTTGAGAAAACTAATGAATAATGATGATTTCTGCAGAGAATGCCGCAATGCTTGACACACGGTAGGAACTGAGGAGGATGATTCTGAACCAAGTTGCAGAGCAGAAAACATAATGACTTGGGACTCTATTCAGCAACCTCTTCAACACACGCACGCATGGACGCACACGCATGCATGGACGCACACGCATGCATGGACACACACGCACAGGCTAGCAGGGCTCCTGGAGAGCCAATATGGGTACTGAGACACTGGTCACTAGGAATCACACCCTTTCTTATCATTCAAAATGATTAGTGTGCTGGCTGTGGCGATCCGGGCAACCTAGGAGGTAGCTTGACAAGGTGACTGAGGTCAAAGCCGGATAACAAGCAGCAGAAGAAGGAGTTCTACACTATTTAAGAAAATAAACAAACAGCCCTGATCATGCTCCTTGAGCTGGCAGCTTCACTTTGCAGTTGAATAAGCTGTCCTTGTCTTCCTTGTTTCTCTTTGTTTATGAGGATTTCTGTGTTCTTGCCTGTTGATAATGTGATTCGCTTAGCCAGACAAGCAGGTACTGTACACAATAAGTTATTCTAAATAAAAAGGGTGATTAATCAAGGAAAATCACACTGTGAGCCCTCGTACCGCTCCTTCCTGGCTGGTCCCAGACTCCCAGCTTGTTTATCCAGTGTCACCCATAGTCTGTCATGGCTGACCTAAAACTATCAGGAGCAGCCACAATGGCAGCCAAGCATAAACAAAAATCCGAACTGAAGGTGCAGGGGGGCTGCCGCTGCGCAGATAAGATCTATTGCTGTAATAGCCCTTGATTATGAAGACCAAAGGAGAAAAAAATACCAAATACACAGACACTTTTCTGTTTATTTATACATGAAAAAGGAGGGGGAAGCAAATCATTTACAAAGAAGAGGGGGGAAAAGGGACTAAGGTTTCATTCCATGTCCGTGTTTCTCAGTGTATACAGCAAGATTCTGTGATAGCAGAGGTTTGTTTCTGGTCTCCTTTGTTTGTGTATTGACATTTTGCAAGGCTTTAAAAAAATGACACACTGGGTCTGGAGAGAGCAGAGGGAAAGAGGAATTGAGGCAGGAAAACCAGCTAGACTACCTAGAGAAAAAAAGGTTTCTTACTTCCATGCAACTATTATAACTGAGCGATGATTTAGGCCAAAAATGAGTATGTTGGGAGACCCTGTTTCCTGTGAAATGATGTGTTAGGTTACGCTTTTCAGATGAAGAGGATCCCTTATTTACTGTAGGTGTGCCCGATGTGTTTCTCACACGCAAGAAGCAGTCCTGGGTAAATCCCTCAGCCCTCCGTTTGCCATAGTATTCTTTCGGCAATGGAATCTTTTTGCTTCTCATCAGATTATTTAATTTAATAGGGTTTGGGGGTTGTTTGGAAAGACAGTTACCTGCAGATGCTTCCTATCAGAATGGAGTAGAGGTAGGTGCCAGCTTCAGAGCCTGTCGGAGTACTGACTTAAGGTGTCCCATGAGAAGATTACTTTCACCCGAAGAGGCCCACCAGTTCTGGGAAGCAATAGAAACGGGTCTCTTCTTCATGGTTTGTAGGTGCTTTGCTGCTGTTGCGCATGTTCCAGGGGCCAAATTCATCCGCTTAATGGAGAAGTGTGCTTGTCGGTCGTACTAGCCTTCCAATTTACAAAATGTGTAAGAGGAAGGGCAAGGTGCTTTCAATAGGATACTGATATTGAGGAATGCTGCTTTATTGTTCTCTGCTGGTCAATGACCGGGACAAATGGCTGCAAGAAGTTCTCCCCTATCTATTCCCTTGCAGCCCGTGCAGTATTACCTTCCACTACAAAGAGGACAGCCCTAACGCTTTATCACATTCCGATGCGCAAAAGGGAAATTGCTGGTAAGGTACTTAGTGCTGAATGCATCCATTTTGGTATGCCGACATTGCCTGGGACTCCAGATAAATTTCAACAAGTCACTCTCGTGCTCGAAGGAATTGGGACCTCATTCTCTGGGGTGCTGGTGGAAACCGAAGGCCCTGCCTAAAGAGGGCACAGAATAGGGTGGACATCATCAGGATGCTGCACTGAAAAGGTGACGTGTTCTGTGAGCTACTGTGAACACCCGAACTGTGCTCACCGTGTAACTGACTGACCATTCATCTTCTCTTCCCTCTTGGGTGTTTGGAAAAATGCATTTCGGAGAGGCCGGCTTTCGGACACAGGAGTCCGGGAAAGAAGAACACGTGTTGGGCTCTAAATTAACATCCACATTTAGGTGGATACTTCAGTCCTTCTTCTCCAAGCGGTTCTGAGCTCGTTTCTACTTTAGCAGTCTCCTAGTGATTTGGCAGCCAGCTAAGTCTCCAAAATGCTTCTGAAGTGCAATACCGTTTTCTCCTTGCCTGGTTAGAGCCTAGCATTCTCTTCCTCTGATCCCTGCCAGTCCTTTCCCTACGGCTGCACTTTCTGCCTTGGAAGAGCTCTTTGGGCCTGGAGGCTGTTTGTCAGGGGCTGCTTCTGAACACACAGATTATTATTGTCAATCAGACCATTTTTAGGGTGAAATATGATGACCAGAATCAAGTGATTTATTATCGTGTGTGTTGGTTATGTTCTACTGAATTTTTCTGGTCTGTAAAAAATGTGTTTTCTCATATAATTTTTAAATTCAGATGTAATTCACATATTGTAAAATTCTTTAAAAACATATAATTCAGTGGCTTTGAGTATATGTATAAAGTTATGTAACCATCACCACAGTCGAATTCCAGAATGTGTGTAGTACCTCACGAAGAAGCCCTACTTCCATCAGCAGTCAATCCCCATTCTTCCCTCTTTCCAGCTCCTGGCAACACCTAATTCACTTTCTGTCTCTATGAATTTGCCTATTCTGGGATTTCATATGAATGGAATCATGCTATGTGTGGTCCTTTGTGTCTGGCTTTTTTCATTTAGCATAATATATTCAAGTTCCACCCATAGATTGTAGTTTGTATCAGTATTCTTTTATTATTTTATCTATTTTAGTTTTACAGCAACAATGAGAAAGAAGTACAGAGATTTCCCATTTACCCACTGCCCCCCCCACATGCATAGCTGCCCCTGTTGCCATCATCACTCACCAGAACAGCACATTTTTCCAAGAATAACCCTGCATTGACCGTTATAAACACTGAAGGTCCCTAGTTTCCATTACTGTTCACTTTTGGTGGTGTACATTCTATGGGCTTGGACAAATACATAATGACATATAACATCATTATAATATCATACAGAGTATTTTTGCCTGCCCTAAACATCCTAAGTGTTCTGCTCATCCATCTCCCTGCTTCAGTACTTCAATAACTCCTGTTCTTTTTGTTTTCCAGAATGTCATACAGTTAGAATTTTACCGCATGTAGTTTTTTTAGAGTGGTTTCTTTCACTTAGCAACATGCGTTCAAGCTTTCTCCATGTCTTTTTGTGGCTTAATAGTTCATTTCTTTTTAGTGATGAATAATATTCTACTGTCTGGATGTACTACAGTGTATCCATTCACCTACGGATAGATACCTTGGTTGCTTCCAAATTTTGGCAATTATGAAAAAGCTACTATAAATATCCTTGTGCAGTTTTTTTTGTGTAGATATGTTTCTAAATCTTTGGGTCACACGGTAACACTATGTTTAGAATTGTAAGAAACTGGCCAACTGTCTTCCGGAATGGCTGTACCAGTCTGCATTCACAGCAGCTCTGAATAAGAGCTTCTATAGTTCTACATTCTCACAGGCATTTAGTGTTGTCATTGTTCCGGATTTTGGCCATTTTAGTAGGTACGTAGCTATATATCATTGATGTTTGAATTTGCATGTCCCCAATGGTGTGTCATGTAGAGCATCTTTTCCTATGCTTATCTGTCATCTGCATATCTTCTTTGGTGAGGTGTCTGTTAAAGTCCTTGTCCCATTAAAAAAAAATCAGGTTGTTTGTTTTCTTATTGTTGAGTTTTAAGAGTTCTTTGTATATTTTGGGTAATAGTCTTTTATCAGATGAGCTTTTTGCAATATTTTCTCCCAGTTTTTGGCTTGTCCTGTACTTCTCTTAATATTGTCTTTCACGAAGCATACGTTTTTAATTTCGATGGCGTCTCATTGATCAATTATTTCTTTTATGGGTTGTGTCTTTGGTGTTGTTTCTAAAAAGATGACCCACATTCATCTAGATTTTCTCCTATTTTATCTTCCATGAGCTTTGTAGTTTTGCATGTTACATCTAGGTCTGCGAGTCATTTTGAGTTAATTTTTTGAAGGGTATCATGCACAGGGATAGCCAGTCGTTCCCGCACCATTTGTTGAGGAGTTTCTCTTTGGCCCACTGCGTTGCCTTTGCTCCCTTGTTGGAGATCAGCTGGCTGCATTTCCGGTGTCTCTGATCTTTTGCGTCGACTTGTCCGTGTTTTCTTTGCCAGTACCGCACTGCCTCGATTGCCGCGGCTGTGCGGCAAGCCTTGGATTCAGGCGGCATCAGTTCTCCTCACTCAGTATTGTGTTTGCTCCTCTGGGTCTTTTGCTTCTTCGTATAAAACTGGAATCAGGTTATTGACTGTTTTACTCTTTTTGTGGTTGAATAATATTCAGTTATATGCACGTGACATATCAGTTGGTGGACATTGGATTCTTTCAACTTTGCGGCCACCATGAATGGTGCTGTTGTAAGTAGTCACACGCACGTTTGGGTCTGACCCCTGTTTTTACTGTGCTTAAGTGTATTCTCAGACATGTGATTGCTGAGTCCCATGGAAACGCCATGTTTGACTTTTTGAGGAATTTCTGGGCTATAGTCCCAAGCAGCTAAAATACAAGTTTTTATACTGTGATAGTTTATAATTTATATTCAACTTTCCATATTTATATCAATTTATCTATGATTTTTTTATAAATTTAACTCTTCAACACAGGATAATTAGGGCTTTGATTAGAGCTTCATTGTATACATGGAATAATTAAGTTGAATTTCGTTTAATTTACATACCCATTCATTACAGTTTTTCTGATTTAAATTTTTTTAGCAGTCATTGTACTCAGTATTAAAAACAAACCCAAAACATAATTATATTAATAATTGATAATATTGCATGGTGGATTGGATATATTAATAGCTATTAATAGAAAAACTGCATTGATAATATCTATTAATTCTGGTTCTTTTTGCTTTTCTTGATTTTTCTTTGTTTAAATAATACCGTGTTTCACTGAATAAGATTACCTGAGCCTATGTCTTGGCTGTGAAATATTCTGTTCCATTTAAATGTATTTATAAAAATAAAATATATTTTAATTTACAATGCATGCAAAAACACTTTTGAAAAAGACAACACATAATTAAAAGAAAGCAACTGTTAACCTTGACAGTAGAATAATAAATTAACTACTTTGCCAATTGTTCTCTAGGCACTCAACAAACAATTAGCTAAATGATTGGTTGTTTAAAGTGTTAGTCTAAACTATGTTTTTGGGACTAGTAAAAATTTGGAGGCTAGATACCTTTTAAAACATCTGATGATACTCAAGAACTTTTTCAGAAATATGTACAAACATCGGGAACAAGCCCTACTACTTGTGTTTTCCGTTAAAGGAGACATGACCCTTTATTCTGGGTTTGATGGTGTAATCATGTTATTTTTAATACATTAAGAATGGGCTGGATTCTCTGTTAAACTTAGGAAATTACCTGGCTCCTATTTTTTCCTTAGGTTCCATTTATCTAGCTCTTCAAATTTACAGCAAGTTTAGATGTACTATTCCTCTATTTAGTGTTGAGAATGGGATTAAAGGCCCATGAAAAATTGAATGAGGGGGAAAATCACCTCTGGGAGAGAGTATCAGGTACATTTGAGAAAATATTAAGTTTTAAAAAAATCAATAACTAAATGTTTCCAAAGGTAAATAATACTAGACAGGAAGCAAACAAGCACTATTACGGTCAGTGGTCAGATTGGAGATATTTTCCCTGGTAAGGATCCCATGGCACCCAGGAAACCAATACAGACTCTGTTAAGGTGTTGAAACTGTTACTCATTTAGGAGAGTGTCTCATAGAGAAGATCTAATAGGGAGTTTCAGACCACATACCCTTCTCAGGTGGACAGTGACTTGTAGATCTATAAGGCTTGGTTGTGACGTGAAAGTTGTGATGTGCTTTGTGGAGGAGCAGATCCATTTGTGTGGCAAATTAGCAACATAGATTTACATAGCGAGCTTTGGACAGGTAACAAAACCTTCTGGGGAAAAGCTTGCATATTTTTAATCTAAAAATAATTAATAGTTGATTCCAATTTTAAAAGGACATTCATTATTCTGCTTGCCTACAATTGAGATTTGTAATAATAATGTCATCATTATTCTTCTTTTGGAGATGAAGTCTCAGTGCCTCATTGGAATATTCCTTGGTTTTGTTATAAGTTAAGTAAGCAAGTAACAGATAACAATTTCAGTAAGCTTAAGTTGGCAAGGTGAATTCACTATAAGGATAGAAGGATGTCTGAAGGAACCCAGTAACGGAAGGAACTTCAGCTCAGAAAGGAACTGGAACCAGGGGGTAGAAAGTAGTTTTCTCTCTGAAACTGTTTTTTTTTTTTTTTTCCTCCATGACAGGTGATAATATTTCCTTTTCACATTTGCAAGCCTATACCTTACATGTCTGAACACCCTAAAAAGGACCGTCTTTAAGTTCTAAATCCGATTCCAGGAGAAGGCATTCTGGCTGAGGGTGAAGCGATCCTGAGCCAATGCACCATGGCCAAGGGGATGGAGCAATCAGTAAAATGACCGTCGATAGGTCCGCCATTGTGGATGGGATGGCAGTGGCTGTAGCGTGCTTGGCAGTGTAATGTCGTGTGTTTTGTGTGGTATGGGGAGAGATTGGTTCAGGATGTATCAGAGAGAACTAACTTCAAGTAAGTCACACAGAATGAGAGTGTAAACAGACAACTGTCCCATTCTCCCACCGTAGCTGTATAATTCTACTGTCTTAGAAAACTCTGCATGTGGGTGCTATAGAAAGAAAACAAATATTGATTTACGTGTATCTTTTTTTCAAAGTGCAAATCAAAGGATGCATTCTTAAGGGAGAACATGGCAGATATTGTTTACCAATCTTTTGAATTCATACTCCAACCAGGGGGAAAATCAATTGCTTTTTAGTTGTCTTTATTAAAAGTCTTGTGAGGTCTTCAACAAAGAGCTGTCAGTTCAAGAAATTTCAGAGCCAAGTAACTATTTATTCAAGGGCAATGTGTAAAAGTGCAGTTGAACACAGCAATTGGGAGGTTGCTGCAGTGACTGCTAAGGTACGGTGCATGAGGTAGTCTTTCCCCACGCCCTTGAGGAACAGAACCTGCAGAGACTTTGATCTTAACAGAGATGTTTTAGAGGTATTCAGTATTCTATAAATACTCAGATTAAAATGGCATAATAGTATGTTAACTGTTTCCCAGAAAAGTTCTGCTTTAAGAATTTTACATTTCTTAAACATAAAAGAGAAGTTCTAGCACTTCCTTCCTTTGTCCATTTTGCCTTTATTTGTATATGCGTATGTTCAGCTAAATCCCATTTTAGTCATGCAATTCTCTATTTGCAAAAATAAAGCTAAAAAAATCAGAACTGAAAACCAGACATATATGTCTTTACAACAAAGGTGGTTAAAGAGGTGATTGTTGCTAATTTGGTGGGTGTCATTTTATTACAGTAGGAGGTAGAGGCTTCAAAAAAGGAAGGAGGGGATCACCTCAATTTGGACACCAGCAAATCAAAAATGTCTTCATGAAGGAAGATGAATTTAGAATTGTAGGGGGAGGAATTACAGGGGAGGGGAGTATCATGGTCAAGGTCACTGGGTGAGGAGGGAGTGATGGAAATAAACATTTTTAAGCCAATATTATGGGACAGATGTTAAGAAGTGCACACATATTTTAAATCGGTGGTAATAATGAGTATTTGACTGGAATATGGAGTATAAAGAATACAGTACTGGCTGCTATAGTGTTGCATATTAGTGTGGAATCGTGCAAAACCGGCTGTGCAAGCTGAAACCACACAGTGATCCTAGTAATCAATGGAAAAATTATAATTACACAGTGCCTTTTAATTTTTTCCAAAAGACTAAAAGCTGTCTTATTGTCAGTTATAAATATGGAGGTAAATAAAACAATACAACCAATACATTGTAATAAAAAACATGAGAAACACTGAGAGTTGAAGCACATTATTATTTTTATAAAATGCCTATCCATAGTAGTTTTAACTTGTACTTGTCCTCTTTTGGTCTATAAATTATGATAGAGAATGAACATTTTTCTATGCATTGGCACACTGTCATACTCTATTCTAAGTTTCAATTAGCTTCCAACATTTTATCTTCTTGCTTTCAGTTTGCAAAATATCTCTAAAATTTAGCTTCCTTAATGTTGAAGTTGTTCACTGGCATCACTTCCTCTGGGACATCATCTTTTTTGTCTAAACCGCTTTCCTCATGTAATGCGGTAAGTTCACCTTCACCAAGTTCTCCAGTTGCAGATCCTCAGTATCTCAAATGGTAGCTTTGTCAGCAATCCTATTGTTGACAGCAGTTTCTTCCATGAGTGTGTGTACGTTGGATTGAAATTTCACTTGATGTTACAACTAATTTTTTTTTTTTTTGCTGCATTTTATCTTATTTTTTTTTTTTTGTAAAACGTCATTTGGGTTTATCACTCGGAGACCAGAAGACAGCGTGGTGGTATGATTTGCTGTCTGTGCTTGCACTGCATGACTGTTCTGTTTCAGTGGCCAATCACTGGCAGCCTTTGAAAGAAGATGTGATTAGTCATTGATTATGATGCATATCTGTTATTTACTTAGTGATTTATGAACTGAGGGGCTGGTTGTGAAGTTTGCACTCTATGCAGTTACTCTCGGTTAATCTACTGTGGTCACTGGAATTTGAGCCACTTTGTTGGGGGACTGGTGTAATTTCACTGAGCCGCAGTGACCGAAATTCATACCCGTTCCCCGTAAAGTAAGGACTGCCAGAGATTAGAGATAGAGTTTCAGGAGAATATATGAAAATAAGGACAAAAAGGGCCATTTTAATGTCTTTTACAAATTAAGATGAAATCATAAAAATGCACTTTAAAATATACAAATCAATGGCATTTAGCATATTTCCAATGTCGTACAAACACCACCTCTTTCTATTTTCAAAACATTTTCACCATGCCAGAAAAAACCCTGTGCCCATTAAGTAATCACTCCCCATTTCCTCTCCCCCATTCCCTGCTTAACTGCCCATCTATATGTTTTGTCTTTATGGATCTGTGTATCCGGATATATTATATGAAATGAATCATACAATATGTGACCTTTGTGTTTGGCTTCTTTCACGGAACATGATATGTTCGAGGTTTCTATAAGCTGTATGTATTAGCACTTCATTCCTTTTTATAGGTGAATAATATTCCATGATACAAATATACCTCAATTTGTTCTTCATTCATCTGTGGGCATTCGGGTTGTTTCCATTTTTGGGCAGTGCCCTTAGAAACATTTGTGAAACTTTTCGAGGAACTGCCTGTACCTTTCTTGTCATGCACTAACATGTGCATTTCTTTTGGGCGAATTGCTGGGCCTTAGGGTTTGTGTATGTTCAGATTTAGTAGGTGATGCTAAACAGTTTCCCAAATTGATTCTACAAGTTTATATGACCACAGCAGTATATAAGAGTTATATTTGTTACACATCCTTGTCAACATTTGGTATTGTCAAGTTTTCTAATTGTAGCCGTTTGGGGTGGGTGTGTGCGGTATATTGTAGTTTTACTTGGCATGTCCCTAATTATCAGGATGAAGAACTTTTTATGTGGTAATTTTCTATCTGGTTATTCTCTTGTGAAGCACCGACTCAAATCGTTTTTGTAGGGTTATCTGTTTGTAAAAGTTGATTTATAGGAATTGTTTACTCATTCTGGATGTGAGTCCTCTGTTAGTTATATGTGTTGTAAATATTTTCAGTCATTCTGTGCCTTGGCTTTTCTCTCAAAGATATCTCTGATGAAAAGAAATTTCTAATTTTAATGTCTTTCAAGTCATCAATCATTTCCTTTATGGTAGTACTTGTGTGTGTGTGTGTGTGTGTGTGCACGTCTTGTTTAAGAAATTTCTGCCTTACTCCAAGCTAATGAAAGTATTTCCTATGTAATCTCCTAGAAACTTAATCGACTTTCTTTTCACTGCTAGATTTACAGTCCACTTGGAATTAATTTTAGTGTATGATATGAGGTGTAGATTAGCTTTTTCTCACAGACTGCCACTCGACTCCAAAGGCCGTGGTTTTTTTCTCACCACATTGCAGTGTCAACTTTGCGATAAAGCAGGTGGCTGTCCAGGCATGGGTCTGTTTGTGGTCTCTTTTGTTCCATCGGTGTTCTTAGTTATTGTTGTGCCAGGACCACAGTACCTTAAATATTGTAGCTTCATACTAAATGTACATATTTGGTTATATAAATTCTTTAGCTTGGTTTTTAATGTTCAAGATTGCCTTGGCCATTTTTGTCCTCTTGCAGGTTTATATTGCATTTTTCAATTCATTTAGTAACTTCTATACACATCCATACCGTGTACTGTCAAACAACAAAACAACACAAAAGACAGCTACCTTTCCTGGGGGGATCTGATTCTCTCCATAGACCAATTTAAGGAGAATTAAGGTCTTCAGAACATGAGTCCTCCAATCTAAAACCTTATATATTCTTCCATTGTTGAGGTCTTAGTTACGTTTTATGGTATTCTATGTAGAAGATTTATACAATCTTTTGTTAGATTTACTCCTACGTATTTAATGGTTTAGATGGCTATGGTAATTGGTATATTTTAAATTTTATTTTTAATTGCTCTTGCTGATATATAATCAATTTTTTATATTACTCTCATAGCCAGTGACCTTGCTAACTTTGTTAATGCTAGGAGTGCATACATAGATTATTCAACCTTAGTCCTTTCATCTATGAATAATAAGCTTTCAATTCTTATAAACTATTTTTTTTCCTTTGCTCTTGTCTTTTGGGAATAGCAAGAACTTGAATACAGTTTTGGATATTAACGGAGATTACAAAACATAAGGGTCTTGTTCCTCATCTCGGGGAGGGGCGCAGTTGGGGATTGTGCTGTATATTGTCCATGTGGCCAGTCCCCGCCCCCTTGCTCAGATCCCTACCCCTTAGAAGGTTGGTGCTTCTCTTTTTTCCTTTATTTTTTATTATTAGATTTTTATTATTGCTTGTGCTATCACAGTTTTCCCCCCTTTGACCACCTCTACCCAGCACCCCTCCCTCAGGCAATCACCACACCATTGTCCGTATCCTTGAGTCATGCATGTATGTTCCTTGGCTCCTCCCTTCACCTTCTACCATCCAGTCCCCTCCGCCCCCTGCCCTCCAACAGCTGTCAGTGTGTTCCATGTTCCCATGCCTCTGTTTCTATTTTGTTTGTTAGTTTAGTTCATTAGATTCTGTGTCACCATATGAGATCCTATGGTATTCGTCTTTCCCTGACTGGAGTATTTCTTCCAAGTCCATCCACCGTCTCTCATAAAATAGGAGTTCCTTCTTTTATTTTTCAGTGTGTCTCTTCCTTGTACTTTTAAGGTGTACACACATATAGAGTGCTGGTTAGAATGGGGTGACAATATTTGGAGTATCAGGTGTCTGTTACATAATATGGAGCTATTATTTAAAAAGAGAGAAGGATACTCTCCAAGTCAGGGACGACATAGTGGTGTCAGTACTCGGGCTGGTGGAAGGGAGGAAGTGAAAGAAAGCTGGGCATGATCACCCTTATTACGGTATCCTCCTAACAAACAGCAGGGATCCCTGGCCTTGCGTGTGCTTAGTTCCATTCTTTCGAGAATGATTTCCGGTGAACTCTCTGGTTGATCGATGTGTATGAAGCATATGCCATCCCCACTGTTACAGGTGGGAAGGCCCTTCCTGGCTTCACCCTGAATGCCTTCCCGCACAGTTTGTTGGCCTCACTAACCCTCCTTCCAATAGGGGTATTTCTGTAGCCCTAAGTCCCCGAGCCTGGAGAAAACTCCCAGAAAGCATTGAAGCCCTGGCCATTTCACATCTGAAGATTCTAGAGAATTGCTGACTTTGTGGGATTTTCCCAGAAGCCAGACTTAGAGAGGGCAGAGGGGAAAGGTAAGCAGAAAAGGACCCTTTTGTTAAGGGTCTTAAATGCTAAGCTGAGACCTTTGGACTAACTGTGTATACCATGGAGAGCTACTGAAGGCTTTTGATCAGACAACTGAATTGATCAAAGCTATATTTTAGAAAAATCAATCCCACGGTGGTATGAAGCCTGGTTTGGAAGGGGAGAGATCAATTAGAAAATGATTTTAAGAGTTCAGTTCAGACTTAATGAGAGCCCGACCCAAGGGTTGGGGCATGTGTGAGAAAAGTGGACAGAATGGAGAAGCATGGTTCCAGTCCCTGGCCCAGGCCCCTGGCCACTGCGGGCACTCATTAACGGCTGAGGTGTCCGGGAGATGCAGGACAAGAGTGCAATTTATGGCTCCGTTCCCAGTAGTAAAAGAATTCTGATTAGATTATCTGACCGCTGTCCTCCATCCTGCTACGAGGCCATACGTAGCTGGTGTATTCTTGGCGACTTTTCAGGACAGTTGCTGCCTGGTGTGCGTCTGTATCCAATACAGACTGCACAGGGTCTTTGCATTTTCTTTTCCCGTTACAGGGTTCTTGACACTTTCTTCCCAGCTGTCTTCACCACAGCCCCTCCCACTTATTATTCAGTTTTTCTGAAGCATCAAGACTCAAGGAAGAAATTCTAAGAACAGATAATGTGAAAGCACCAGATTATAAAACTAAAAGGTGGTTGATTGTGTCTACCTCTCTTCCTTTATAGAATGCAGTCCATTGCCCTTTGAGGGGACAATGCCATGCTGAGCTGCTCTTTTAGAAACTCAGTGTTTACTTGTTGTTGTATCTGCTCAGCCAAATTCTAATGACTCTGTAATGGAAAAAAACAACAACAAAAACAACAACAACAGCAACAAAAATAGGTGCAAATAAAAGTATCCAGGGATTCAATAATTAGACTCCCTTGGAAATCTTGATGTCAGTGGAGAATCCCAAAGAAATGGGTCATAAGGCGCAAGGTAAGGGGAATCTTTGGCCTAGCTGGAATCTTAGTGCGAAGAGAGGAAAGGAAACTGCTTTATTGAGAACAGGCTCATGTGTATCTAATGTCAAGCATTTGGAAGACTCAGAGAGTCTACAGTGATGTGACACTATTTGGTGGAGAAGTTTCAGTAATGAAAATGTAAATGTTGCTACTGCAGAAACCTGGGAGACTCTCCGGAGTCAGCAGATGTGAGTCCTTACACAAGCCAGGCCTCCAGACCTCAGGCTGTTACGAGACATGGAGATCGGTTAAATTGGAGGAGTAGAAGGGGGAAAAAACATGTGAATTGTGTTAAGTGTGAAACCTTTAGAGCGTTTGGTAATATTGAGCACTGAAAGGCATGTAGGTATTCCGTAAACATTGTTGATTGTTGCAGTACAAGATAAGCTGTCAAGCCTTGCCATGAAACTACTCCTACAGATGAAGTCTTTATGGTTACTATCCGTTATCAGGAGTTAGCATGGACTCTTGATTAAAATAGTTGCACACATTTGGAAGTATTTTAGAAATCTGGGTAAGTAACTAATTGCCTTATGTTTTAATTTACTCAGTTTCATAAATTATTTTCCAATCACTCATCCATTTTCAAGTTTCTTGAGATTTCTCTGTCTAGTTACTATCTTTGAATTTCCTGGATTCTCTGGTGATAGGATGCATAGATAGGAAAAACAAACCAACAAACCTTTAAGATAAACTATTATAATTTAGACTTGACACCTTAGTCACCAGACTGTCTTGGTGAGGTTCCCACTGGAGCTTATTTTGAGTTCTATATAATAGCTAACTTGACACACATCACAAACATTTGTGGTAAAGATCACGAGTATTGTTCTCATTTGCCTGTGAAGAAAGTGAGAATCTGAATTTAAGAAGTACCCTGCCCTGACTGGTGTGGCTCAGTGGGTTGGACATCGTCCCACAAACTTAAAGGTCGCTGGTTTGATTCCCCATCATGGCATGTGCCTGGGTTGTGGGCCAGGTCCTTGGTTGGGGGCTTGTGAGAGGCAACCAATTGATATTTCTCTCACACATTGATATTTCTCTCCTCTTTCTCTGTCTCTTTCCTCTCCCTAAAAATAAATAAGTAAATAAAATCTTAAACATGAAAGCAATGATTTAAAAAAAACCAGAAGTTGCCTGAGGTCGTTTGGTTTCTGAGCAGTGATGGAGTCCTGGTCCTCTGCCTCTAAATCCTTTCTGTGTCAATTTTGCTGTCACACGAGAATTAACTAATTACTCTCTGTTTCATTCTTGATGTTTTCGCTTTGGAACAGTTTGTTTACAATGGTGTCTATATATTTATCCCAATGGGATTTTATACTTTTCCAGGACAAGAGGAAGGAATGCTTTATGCATCTTTACGTCTCTTAAAGCAAATGTTATCTTGCCTCTAAGATTTTAACAAAGGTTTTTAGTGGAATAATGTCTGTCCTAGTTCTTTTATGGTCCTTTCTCTACTTCTCCGTTCTTGATCAGTCCATCAGTGCTCATTTATTTGGTGATTGTCTCATTCTTTTTATCATAGACATATTGACCTCTGGTATACGACACTGCTGTCTTAAAAGGGGCCGAAGGACACAAAGGAGTGTCTTCCGAGGCTTATGTAATTATGCACCCCTTTGCTATAAATGTCTGGGCAGCCTTGCCCACCCATTCATACAGGTGGGCACAGTTCTTCACACACAGAGTAATGGAACAACAGTGAAAGGTAGGGGGAGGAACACCACATGAACTCATTATGAATGGATCAAAAAATTAATATATATATGCCGTTGCTTGAATCGTACTTTGTCCGTGTTAATGTTTTCTCTTCAGTCTAGGGGCCATCTGTTGGATGGCCCAGTGGCTTTTGGCTTCATTGTGGCTGTGCATCCCAAGGTTTGCTGGTCCCAAAGCCCAGGGCAGTCAGACACGAAGAGTGTGGGATGTTTCTACACCTACTTTGACTAGGCGTGTGGCCTCTCTTTCCCTCAGTGTCTCATTTATAAAATGGGAATAGTACCAATGCATTTGATGGGACAGCTTTACAGGCATGTCACAACGGAGTGTCAAACATTGGCAAAGCTCGGTGACGCGCACGAATGGAATTATGGGAAGCAGAGAAACAGCGCTCACTGAGCTCACCGTACCTGTGCCCTTCCGGCTGCAGCTTCTGATCCTCATTTCCTGCTGGTTTTTATGCCCCTGTTCTGTTTACACATGGAATGAATTTATGTGCTTATGTTTTCCATGGGCAGTTTGGTCAAAGTAAAAAGAAAAGATTTGTTGAAAGTATTATTCTCATGGGGGGCTCTTGTGCTTTTCATCCCTGCTCTCCATATTTAGGTTTACAACTAGCCTATCCACTATTTGCCCCAGACTGAGTCTCAGCAGAGGAGGTCTCCGTAAGTCTTGAAATGTGAATCTAGAACAAATTTTCAAAACCAATAGATTGCTATTTTACACATGAATGGGGTCTAAACTGCAGTAAAACCGAGTCCTAAGCAGCTTGGTTTAACACTAACAGGTTATGACAATGTCTTTGCGAACATATTCTAATGGGTAGATGGCATCACTTCAATCAGCAGGGTCCAGTGGGCCTTTCAGCCTCGCTGGCTTTCGCTCAGCGTGCAGGGGTATCACCATGCAGCTCCACCGTGTGCCTAAACGCCTTCACTATAAGTAAATATATATGTATGTGCCTGAAGTGGGGGAATAAGAAGCACTTCTTTTTTTTTTTTTGGAGGGAATACAATTTTAGAAATTGTGTCTCTCTTTGCGAGGGATTTAAGGACACTAACCTTGTTACTGTACAGAGCGCTGTACTGTATTTACTAATTTCGCTGTATGAAAATTGTGTCAGGTTTGTATCGGTAGAGACTATTTTTAATTTTCCTTGGTTTGGGGTTAAAACAGCGCTTGGCTCCAGGCTGGCAGGACAGCTTGCTGGCATCTCCCAGTGTTCCCAGCGTCGCTGTCATCCAGGGACCTGGTCCGGGTTCGCTGACAGGCAAGAAGGGAGGCAGGAGCTACACATTTAGGAAGTCACTTGACAGGAATTGTTTAAACAGCAGCGTTCATAATCAGGTGTGAAGACATGGATCCTTCTGTGTGTATGTTTACTTTTTAATGTTTTATATTTACAAGCATCTTGCCTATTCTGAGAATGTCTAAGACACCCGGAGATTGTGTGTGGAGGATTTGGCTCCTCCTCGTACTTCAGAGAAGGTGAATAAATTATGTGTTGTTGAACGCTGGGGTCCTTGCTGACAGTGTCTTTCTGATGGGATGAGTCCCATGTGGAGAAAAGAAGTGGCAGGAAGGACAGAAAAGAGAAGAAATGCAAATAAAGAGAGGAAGAGGAGAGTGTGGCAGGCATGGCTGGGTGTGTGTCCCCATCCCTGAGGTTATTCACCAGGCAGCCTGTGGTCAAAAGGTGCTGCGGTGAATTGCCTGGGAGAGGAACTGCTGTGAGGCTAAACTCTCACATCCCCAGGAGCTGCATGGACTAGCGCATTGGCACCTGTCCTAAAGAAGAGGCCAAATGAGGGTTCGTTCTACCAGAACGATATTGTTCAGTCATTACAGGAAGGGACCCAGTAGTACCTTCCCGCGTGGCACAAGGATGGTTTGGTCAATGAGGGACCACATGTACAATGATGGTCCCTGGGATCATAATAGAACTAAAAGACTTCTGTTGCCTAGTGACACTGTAGCCATCAGAGCAGTATAGCCAGACACGGTACCCATGTGTTTGGGGTGGTGCTGCTGTAAGCTGCCAGTTGTATTAAAGTGTATAGCACGTACAATTGCATGCGGTGTGTAACACTCGAGAATGATCATAAATGACCATGTTATAAGTTCAGGTGTGTACCATAGTACGATTTTTAATTGTAATTTTAGAGTGCGCCCTTTCTTTTTATTTAAAAAAAGAAAGTTGCTATAAAACAGTATGCCGTGTTACTCCAGTGGCCGACTCACGCATCTCATGTTTATCACGCCTCAATTGCATCGTTTTCTTTTGTACTTCATTTCATCTCCTGTTGTTTTAATCAGTAACATGCTGTCTAGGTTTTCAGCCTAGAAGCAAGAAGGCTGGACCATGTAGCCTAGGGGTGTAGTAGACCAGACAGTCTACGTTTGTGCAAGTGCCACTGTGATGTTCGCACAATGACAGAATCACTTAGTGACGAGTTTCTCAAAATGTGTCTTTGTCCTTCAGTGGCACATGCTTGTATCTGGGGGCTAAATCTATGCTTGTCTGATCTTTGGACCCTTGGGGAATGCGCGTCTTTGTGCACCAGGAGGCTGAGAGTCCCAGATAGGACGTTGGATCCAGTAGATGCAGGGAGAGAGACTTTTTTTCTGTGTTTCATGGCTGGACTCAGGTACTTCAAACTATCCCCGGCTGGGGCGGCAGGCAGCGGACTTTCCTGGCACGCATTTCTTAATTAACATCACAGGGATGTCATAAATAAAACCTCCAGTTTATTGTGTTGGTCTTACATTAATACAAGCTTTTCTTTGGCCATGTTTTATTTAGTTATGTGTTAAGGTTATTACTGATATTCAGTCATGTTCATAAAAATCATATTAATATTGGTATAGTCTCCCCTCTTTGCAACATTAAAATTATAATTGGAAATATTAATCATTCATTTCCCATAATCATCTATGTCAAGTAGAATATTAACTATAGTTCTTTTCTTTAGAAGTTATCAACCAATGATTATTATAGTTTTTCTGCAAGGGTGTTTAGAACCATTTATATCCAGAGTAAGGTCTTTGTCGTTTGTTTACCTACTTCCAATGGCATCCTGAATCTTTGCCATGCATTCTAAATCTGTATTTGCTGGATGTTAGCAAGTTGAGAATTGCATCAGAGCCAATACCTTCTTGTTTCATTAACAACATTAATAGGAAAATGAAGATGAACATCATGGTTACCTTTGTCATAAAGATAAAAAAATATCACTGAAAAGCGATTTTTAACTTCTTCATACTTTGACGTCTACTAGAATATCAATCTCCAGGTTGACGAGAACCCTTCTGAACAGGAACATTTCATTTTGTCTTAGGACCAAGAGACATCCGGGTGCTTTCCATTCTCCTGCTTTGCCTCTTCGTCCGGTTTTCATCACCCTTTAGCCACTGCTCCGTGTGCAGTCACTGACATCCTGGGGCCTTGCGCACGGGCATCTGCCTGCAGCTCAGCCCCCCCCACCCCCCAGTAACAGTGACTGGCACGGTGCTGACGGCATCGGGTCACCCACCCTCGCCCACCCCCGTGGCTACAGATTGCATGGAGGGGGACTGCACAGTGGGAATGGAAGGGTGAAAACCTACAGCGTCATCACTTCAATTAAATGCAGTGAAAAGCCTTACTCATCCACGAGTTCTTCCACGTAGTATATTTAGGGCTGGAAATTCTTTGTCAGAACTGTTTTTAGTTTTTGTGGAAAACCAGTATAAAAAATGAAGAGCTCAATGTTCGTCATTCTTCATGGCTGCTGTTTGTACATAATGCACTGCCCTCTCTCATCAGGGCAGGATGTCTGCTGAAGAGATATTGGTTTCTGTTAGTAGATTGGCCTTTCCTTACGCTGCCTCTGGGATGATATGGACATCATCCCTTATGACATAATGGCCCCTCCTAGGAGAAAGCCAGGCCTGAAACAGACCCAAATGTGTTGCCAGAAAGTTAGGTCTGGCTCAGGGTGGGTGAATGAATCCAATTCAAATTCATCGTCCTACCTCCAGGTCCATCCTTCCTTTAACTCCCCCCTTCTTGCCATCGCGTGCAAATAAGCAAACAAACAACAAACAAATATATAAATATTGTAGAACATTTTTAGGTTCTTATTTTCTTCCCCCAAATTCAATCCATCAGTGAGTTGGAACTATATCATAAATTCATCCATTTCTTCTCTATCTCTAATACTGCCATTCCACACCAAGCCAAACCATCTCTCTTAAATTTCTGAATTGGTTTCATAATTCATGCTCTTGCTTAGACTTTTCCCCTTCTTCATTCTATTTTCCACACATCAGTAGCCAGCACGATCTTTGTCCCCCTGCTTAGAATGCCCCCAACCTCCTCATTAAATTTGGAGTAGAAATGGCAAACTTTTATTGAAAGATGTTGGAGGGCTTTACACAGGGTAGTTACATGAGCTGTTTCACATGTTTAAAAAGAACTTAAGGCTGTGAGCCTTGGCTTCTGTGAGGAAAATGAAACGAGGTGGTTGAGTGGAAGCAGACAGCCCAGTCGGGAAACAATGCCCATGGAACAGGCAAAAGGAGATTATACATCGGACTAGAAGGATGAATGGACAGGTGAGCAGATTAAGGGTGATGTGCCCAAGCCAGCAGGACTTGCCAATTGATTGGATGTGGGGTGTGAGGGCCAAGAGAAATTGAATACAACACTTAGCTTCTGCGCTTGGACAGTTAGGTAGAAATGATGTCAGTGACAGAAGATGGAGGAGATTGGGGGAGGGGTGGAAATGAAAACGAAGGACCTTCATTTTTGTTCCTCAGCTCAAACATAAACTGTCTAGAGACATCTGACCACTTGTCCAAATTTCATTATTCTCTTTTCAGTTTGATTTTTCATTTTATTGGAAGATTTAAAAAATTGATTTTCCCATTGTTGCAAAGCTTCTTGAGGGCAGAGATACCTCCATTTTGCTAACCACTGAATTCATACTACCCAGTAGAGAGTGAATCAGTCATTTAATAATAAACACACTAGGCATTCAATAAATACTTTCTGAATGATTGCATTACGTAGATCATTGTGCCAGCTTATTAGTTCCATATAAGTACCCATAGATTGTCTCATTTCAATTGGGTGGACTTAAATCAAATTTATGCGTCCCCCTTGGTTTACACACTGACAGAACGTTTCAGTGAATAGACTACTAGTTTCTTCAGGAGATAGGTTGACCTTCGGTCCGTCTTTGAATGCCCAGTGCCTAGCTCAGGGTCACGTGGGCAAAGCTATTTCCTGTTGTCTCTAAGCCTCAGTTTCAGAATCTCTAAGACAGATACGGACATCATCCCTGCTTTCATGCATGATTGTAAGAATTAAATGGGACAACCCATATGCAGCATATAGCAGGGTTCTGAATATCGTGTAAACAGTCCATGTGACACTGTTATTATTATTGATATTTATTGCTGAAAGAGTAGGAAGTTTGTGAGTTTGTGACAGCTAAGGACGTTATCAGTAAGCAAGCATGCTGCATTCTGAGTGTCCATAAACAGAAATCATTATGTTAATATTCAACACCTGCATTCCAAACAATATTTTATAACTGTATATTGGTCCAAGATAATTGTTAGAAGTGGCATTCTTCAAATGATTCAACACCATGATCCTTTTGATCATTTGAATAGATTTAATTAAAGGTCTGCCTTCTTACGCTTCATGCTTAAAAAGGTTTGAGTGGTATTAGGCCTCTAGAAATTCTACAATGTGAAAAGAAAAACGTTGGACCCCTCAGACATGTTCAAGCAGTAGCCAACAGTTATACCTACTAAGTAGATTAAAAGTATCATTGACCACCAGCTAAATAATCCTTTTATTTTCAATGTAAGAAACATCAGAATCCCACACAGCAACTCACTATGGGGAATTGCTTATTTTGCTTCAGTAAACATCTGTCATTTTGATATGATGTCATCGTGAGGTAAAATGTCAACATGCTTAAGGACGAGGCCTTGTGAAAACACAGATTTTGAGTATTTGAAAGGCTTACGCAATGACAACTAAGGCAGCGCACCCGGTATCAGAGCAGGCTTTGAGAGAAAAAGATGCTACGTTTCCGTGACCTGCTTTCATCTTCATGTTTAGGAAACAGTATCTAAGAAGTAAACAAAGTGGTTGTGCCGCACGCAGGAGATGATTATTGTTTGAATTTATGATTCATGCCTTGAGCGAAATTTTGTTTGTGGCCTCATTTGCAACCATAATTTACAACTTTACCAGGGATATGCTGTGTATTTGGGAGGTAATATATCAGACTTGCTTTGCCCTGGAACAGTTTTCTAGCTCTGGGTATAGTATTTTCTGTGTTTCTGCTAGCTATAAAATTTCTAGGCATAACATTTATTGTAGCAAATATGGAAATTTTTAAAAAATTGTATTCCCCTTAGGAATGTCTCATTGTATTTATATTCTTATTATAGCTAAATCCAACTAGCCTTTAAAGGAATTGTTAATCCTGAAAATATCTGGTTGCAGCAGTAGAAAGAATTAACCTTTACAGATTTCTTGGAAATAAGGATTGCCTCGTTTTTGCACTTTGTGTACCTCTCAGGTAAGAAACTGATAAACAACATGTGACAAAGATACACTGTGTGTGCCCTGACAATCCAGAAGAATTTTTCTCCTGTAAATAATAGGTAAGCTGTAATACTGAAAAATAAGTTTTGCCTATTCTCTTTGATCTGTGAGTTAGTGAAGAATTTCCCACAGTACTCACTGGGATTTTTTTTTTTTTTTGTCATAATTTCAATTGTCTTAAGTGATGTATCTGGAAATTCTGAGAGTTTTTAAAAGAAGCAAACAAACAAATCGATAAAACTACTCCAAGTTGCCAAGATCTTCAACTGAATATAAGGGTCTTCCTGGTACTGACTTACGTATTTCTTTGCATCTTTTTTTTTCATTTTTGTCATTTTCATTAGAATGATCATTTATCAAGAGTAATACTTATTCCCCCAAGTAAACTTGTAAAAATTAACTTGAAACTTCTATTGGTTTAGAAAATTTAAAGTAGGTTGATTTGAAAATAGTCATTTTCATGAGTGCACATAAGAAAGATGACCCTAAGCGGTAATTTAAAATGACTGAAGTTATAATTTTTATCTGATTATACAAACTTAAAACGCAGCAGAGCTAGCAAGTACTGCCATCTTTTCTGCCTGCTGATAAGACCCATGAGAAAGGAAGCTTAAAGCCTAAAGGAAGTTTAAGACTTTAGAAAAAGCTTGACAATGAACATTATTGGCCTGATAATGCTTCATGCTGCATGGGCTTACATCGTAAAACACAGAACAACCCAGGATGGACATTCCCAGGATGGACATTCCCAGGATGGACATTCCCAGGATGGAGCTCCAGGAGCTCCCCCACAGTCAGGTTTTAGCAGAATTTTCTGCTGTGAGAGTAAGTAGACTGGCTGCTGGGCTGCAAAGGGATGCGGCCCCTTTTCTCAAGGGGCACAATAGGGAAGGGAGAAGCAGGTGATGCCTTCAGTCATGACGCTGGGACTTCAAAACAGAATTCAAACTCTGTTTAGCAGTATGTAGGCTCACGAATCATTTCAGCACTGTTACCCATTTGTTTTCTCCCCTCGGTAATTATTCATTCAGCTATTATAACTAACCACAGTAATTTTCTTAGAACAAAGGAGAGCGTAGCAACAATAGCTTTAACAATGACGAGATTTAAATGCCCAAGGTCAGAGTGTAACGTTTTGATTTCCCATAAGCATTTCAAATGCTACAGGCTTTATGTAATAATTTTAATGTGAAAAATATGGAGGCCACGCTTCACTGCTCTTTGCATATACTCTAAAGAGGGGAAAAAAACCTTAAAAATTGCTTAGCTTTAATTGAGCAAAAGGATTCACATGTGATCTGAACTTGTGGCTCATAATTCCTCTAGACAGCTTCAGTTGCCGCGTGATGATCCTAATTAAATTATGTAACAGCACCGAAAGCTAAAGGGCCTGTGCTTTCAACTCACCTGATGGTTTAACTCTTTGCAGAATTCCGAGTTTGGGGCTCTGGTCTTTTATTGCGATGTTGTATGTTTTTCATTGTTAAGGGTGGGAAAACACGTTGATGGAATCGGCCTTGAAAATTTAGGCCTGTAGGTGGCAGCATTGTAAGGGTTTGGAAGTCGAGCTCTGAGGTCTGTGCCGTTCTTGCTGCATTTCCCCCTTCCCTCAACACCCACCCTTCACCCTTACCTTTTTAGGCCGAGCTAACATCATTACACACTCATGTCAGGTGAAACTAAAATGGAGAGAAATGTCATAGCCCCAAAATTAGGCTCTGTTCACTCTGGTCTGTGTTTCATTATATCTCTGATAATATGGTACATACATTTGTAGTTCTGACCTGAGATTCAGCTAAGGGAGGCATCTCAGTAGTTGGGCATTAACCCATTGCAAACCATACTCCTTCAAAATAGGCGTTATACCAAGTACAGGAAGGGAAATAACACTTTGGGAGGATAGTTAATTTAACCGAAGCATACCTGTTTTAATCACTTGGGAACAAGTCAAAAGGCTTTGAGGATGCTCACCAAAGCCACCTCATGAGGTCCCCACAGCAACCTCAACATCCTGACAAAGGTTGCTCTTTCTTTGTTATTTCTTTCTTTCCCCTCTGCGTAACCATGTTTCAGTCAAGTTATGTGATTGCTTTTCTGATCTGGCCAGGGTGGAGAAGAAACAAAGATTTACCTAATCTGATATACTTGATTTAAAAGTCATGATTCCTGTGGCTTTTAATGATGTATTACTTTATGTAACACTAGTGTTATTTAAGGTAGCCATAATCAAAGTATAATAAACAATACATAAGAAATGTGTATATTCAGATACTAGCATGGATTTCATTGACTATGCTGTTTTTCATAAGACACACACGGATCTTGCATCTGCAGCCTTTTGCTCTTCAAAAGTTATACTTGAAAAACTTCCCTGGGAGATCATGGAAAGAGATAGTGCGAGGGCACTGGTATCAGGCCTTGCGTGAAGACTTTGGTTAACTGAATCCTTGGGGAAATCATTTCTGAGGTCAAGATTGACAAAATTGTTTAAGTATTATTGAAAATATAAAACAAAATTGTTTCCTCAATAAATATAATTAGCTGTATATACTGCAGTTTCAAGAGCAAGCACCGATATTGGGACCAGCTCTTTAAATAAAATAGGACCTCTGTGGTCTCTGGAGGGAACGTGCATAAAGCAAAGTAAATGATTTTCTGTCAACACTAAGTAGACAGGTGCTTACATTGAACAGCATTCTAATATGTCTCTGAATATTTATGTCTTCTTTTTCAAATGCATTGCCCATGAATGTCACAGCTGTCAAACGTCTGTACACAAGAAGATAAAAAATGAAATTAATAAAAGGCAGATCAACATTTCGTTTGTTTGGAATACTTTTCCTCCCTGCTTGCTTCTTTCTTTTTCTTTCTTTCTTTCTTTCTTTCTTTCTTTCTTTCTTTCTTTCTTTCTTTCTTTCTTTCTTTCTTTCTTTCTTTTCTCTCTCCTTCCTTCCTTCCTTCCTTCCTTCCTTCTTCTTCCTTTTCTAACTCAGCTCTGTTTTAGGATTTTGGCACATCTGAAGTTTCTAAAAGGCCAAGGGAAATATGAGTTGACTTCTATTTTGGGTTTGCACCAGGGCCTGTCTCAGTATTTAAATACCAAAATAATCAATGGAATTAGTGACCTAGAGAACGGGGGTCTGAGGGTTTTTCTAGTCATTTCACTGTCCATGTGCCTGGTTTGCTTGGGTGCCACAAACGAGATTCTGACAGGTTGTCACTGCCCTGACCTGAAACCCAAGTTTGTGAGGTGAGAGGCTCTTAAATCTTTCTGCTTCTGTAGCCTAGAGTTTTAACTATACAGAATTAAAGCCAAAAAAAGCTATTGCATGCCCTCAGAGTCATAGAGGAATTCAGTTTTCAGAGCAGAGATGACTAACTAGAGTTGGTGGTGGATCAAAGCAATGGAAAAAGGGGCCATTTAGTTATCACATCCCTGCCTCGGTGCTGCTCACAGTCATTGAAGGGCCTTGTGTACAAAGAGCCTGTGGTGAGGTGAACGCAGCAGTATCTTAACAAGCATTTACATGTTCAGAAGCAGCAAATTTTGTGGCGTCTGTTTATTATTGCTAACTACTCCTCAGCAAAAATATCTCCCCAGTCAACATCCCTGTCTACCCTGAATTGAATGAATAAACCATTTCAACACAGGAAAAGAATGGAATTTACTTGATGAAGCAGGAATTTAAGCTTAGGGACTCTTGGCTCTTGTTTTGTGTTTGATAAAATTTGTTCCGAACAAAAATTCTCCAAATCATTAAATAGTTGTGAAAGCCTCAGAATAATAAAGCTTAAGACTAGTGTCCAAATTTTGGTGACCTAATTGCTATTTTATTGGTAACCACAGATGTAAACTAGATGTAGTAAGTATTGGTTCAGTTCAGATTTGATTTGGGGAGCATGCTGATTGCCCTGATTTTGTTATATTTATAAAAGTAAAAAAAAAATTAACCATGATGTAAACTACAGACTTGGAGTGATTATGCTGTGTTAATGTAGGTTCATCATTGTAACAAATGTACCATTCTGGGGGGGGATGTTGATGTAGGGGCAGCTACGCATGTGTGTGGGCAGGGGGTACCTGGGAATCTCAGTACCTTCCCCTTAGTTTTGCTATGAGCTTAAAATTGCCCTGAAAAATAAAGTCTTAATTTTAAAAAAGCCCACATAAATTTAGTTCTGATTTGAGGAGTTCACTGGACTACTTTTCTTTCTATTAAGAAAATTTCAGTTGGCCATCTGATTAAACAAATACTTGAGTACATTTATATTTGGAGTTCTACAAACACAGTTTGTTGCCTGGCTCAGTTCAAGTCCCTTTGGTTGGCATTGCACTATCAATACGGATCACTTCGGTGCAATACCAGCCTATTTCAAATCAGCC
The DNA here is from genome assembly GCA_004027475.1 of Anoura caudifer. NCBI lineage: Eukaryota > Metazoa > Chordata > Mammalia > Chiroptera > Phyllostomidae > Anoura > Anoura caudifer. The sequence goes on along the minus strand of PVKU01000088.1, from coordinate 237,010 downwards.
ATTTAACACCTTATCGGTGAAATTGGGAGTGAACCTGTTGGCATGGCCTTTGAAGGTTTTTTCAGACGTTGCTGCTGATACAGTGCTCCAGCCCAGACTTTGTTCCATCTCCACTGTCAAGATCCAGCACAAACATTATATTTCCCATCAAGCCCTTGCTCATTCTCCTTAGAAGTATTCTTCTCCCTTTTTCACATAACACGTTGTATATTCCTTGATTAAAGTAATTATCGTATTTTGCTTTGGGTTGTTGTAGTTGCTTATGTGTTTACTTCTTACAGTATATCATAAGCTCTTTGAGAATGGGGATTTGTCTCTTTTAAAATGTGTATTATCACAGTTCTAGTGCTCTTGTTGGCAGATTACTTACAAATACTGTGGCTTTCGGTGTTGGTTGAATCTTTGCTGTTGCTTGTTTGTCAGTTTGTGTTGGTTGGGATGGGTTGTTTGGTAGGAAAAAAGCTTGATTCAAGAGCTGTAAAACATAATCTACATGCTTGCCATTGAAACCCTTCTAGGGCATTTCACAACAGAGAGTATCTAAAAAATATGCAGCCATTATGAGCAGTTCACTCTTAAGTTCACATTTCAAATAGGTTGCATCTGTTTCTCATCAGGTAACTGAATGATTAGCAGGAGAAAACATATGATTAGAAAGCAAGCAACCCTGGCTGATATGTATTATTTTTAAAGCTCTCCAAAGCTAAGGTCAATAAAGGAATAGTACAAACAGCAAGAAGAGGAAGAGTTTCAGCTGTAAGCCCTTTTGTGAGCTGTTGTAAAAACAGAACTAATTTAACTGATGGGTTGAGGCATTTGGGACTGACATGAAAACTAAGGAATGTGAAAATAGATGAGAAGAACGGTGATTAGGAAAATTATGAGAATTGTAGTTGAAGAAAATAAAGTTTACTGAGTAAGAAGTTAATGAACAGATGATTTCATTTCTTTTTATAGAGCCGTACTTTAACTCAAAGAAAGCTGGTAAGAATAACGGAGAAAAGCCCCAAGTTTGATAAAACAGAATTAACAGGGACTATTAAAAACAAGAAATGTTGGCAAGCCTTTTATTTGCTTCCATTATTAATGGGGAAAAAATGACTTTCTTGAGGTAGTATATCATTTTAAGATCATACTTAACTCTTACTTTAATCCAGCACACTGAACTATCTCCCATTTTTTTGAAACACTTTTTACACCATTGAGCTTGACGTTCACAGAGGGAAAGAACAAAAAGCTCTGTTCTCTACTCCTGATTTGAACCAGACACAACTCCCTTCAGAACTGCGTGCTGTCCTCCAGTTAATTACCCTCCTGAATGCCATCAGACGGCCCTTCTCTGCAAGCTACAGCCTGCAGTGGCAGGAGGGCATGGTGAAACTCGCTCTTGCTGACTTGCTTTTTGACTTGACTCGAGATAACTTTCCAGGGTTTGTTACAGACACTGGCCACGCTTTTCTCGTGACCATCCCTACTCATATCATGGAAGCCTACTGGCTTAACGGAACTTAATGTCTGACCGCACCAGTGTACCTACAGATTTTGCTAAAGGAGGGAGATTTGGTCACTGTGCACACAATACCTTATAACACCGTTTTTTATTTTTTTAATTTATTTTTTAATTGGAATGTCAGTTCCAAGTTCAAAGGAACCTGAAACCATGGGGCCCTTAGCCTTGGGAAATTTTCAAAAATCTTGGAGGGCATGGACCTTCCAAAGCACATGGGGGTTGGGATCTTGAGCCAATTTTGACTAAATGGAAAGGATTGAATGACCTTATTTGACATTGGGTTTACTTTTTGCCATTATTTCTTCTCTTCTGGGTATGTGTAAGTCTACAAATTAACTGTAAGCTATAGTTAATTAACATGATTTGAACAATTACAACTTATAGTAATAATTTTCTTAAAGCCATGTTTCTGATCAAATTCAAAGTTTGATAACCAAAGTTGACAGGAGTTTTTAATACAAATTTTGAAATATGTGTCTATTTCCAGTATGAAATATCACTATGTCATTCATAGAATCCTAATATCTAATTTAAAAAAATACTTTAAGGAAAAAAAAACTTACTGATTTTTATTATTTCCATTCCAAATTATTTAACTTGCAACTTTTGCCAATTAAGCTCCATGTAAATGTTCCAATAAAATAGCTATTTGTCTGTTTCCTATATGACTTTCATAGGCTTGAAGACCATTTGTGTTAGTATTCAACCTTCTTTCCTACATCCCAAATAACTCCATGTCCCTTGATCTTTTCTGAGGGACCTTATTTTCTATAACTAATCACAAAGCCTCTGAACCCATAAAATCTTTTGATTCAGAATCTGTTATATTTCCTTTTTTTCTTTTACTTTCCTCTCCTTTTCTTGCTGATAGGAATAAAATAGGCTAAGAAATGCTTCTTCAAAAGTCGTGTAAGACAGAGCACGTGGCATTTTTTATTTTACTATTAAAGATGTGGATTTTCATCATAGTTTATCTTTTGCTCATGACATTCAATAAAATCTTTTTTCTAAAATCCTGACTACGAGTTTATGCCCATCAATTTACACCCTGCAAAACAGACCAGCTCACCTCTCGGATCAGTTTCTAAGCACACAGGAATCTAAGCAAGCACTTGTCTTCATAGAACAACTTCGTCTAAGCAATTAACAATCAAGCCCCATACACATAAACACACTGTAATTAACTGTTTAATAGTGGAAGCTTGCTTTTCAAATTTTTTCTTTTGAGGGTAGTCAAGGTGCATTACCTGATTTTTCCATCACTGAATGCTACAGCACCTCGGTCTTTTGCAAGTCTCCAGTCTCCACATGTTTTCCTATACCCACTATATTTGCCAGTAAAACTGCCAACCTCCATCATTTCCAACCGGCAGCAATTTAATACATAGTTGAGTCAGTTATTTAACTAAATAAATTGCTTAAAGTTAACTCTATTTGTAAGACCACAAGGTGTTTCTAAAATGTGCTGCCCTTTTATATCATAAACCTGGATTAGGTTTACAGCCCCATTTCCCCTCAGCAGTTTATAAATCAAACAAAGAACATAGAACAATGCATAAAAATCCCTGTGAAACCACCCTCAGAGTTTTTGTTAATGACAAAAGCATACTGGGAGCTGGATTTACTCTGTACAACGGAGAATAAAAGTTTGATTTTAAGTAACTGGAGGTTGTAAGGGTTATCCAAGCTCCTTTAAGAGTGATCGACTTTGAACCAGAATTTTGTGAAGCTACAAGCCATCTGTTCAATGCTTTATCTACAAAAAATGGCAGGCTGTGCTAAAAACTATTGGGCATGCTTTTCCATCTCCTCTACCCATTAACAAATAACCTGCCAAATCTTCTTAAAAATACATGGGAGAATAAATATTGACTTACTTGTGATGTCTCTCCACAGTTGCTCATTAAATATAAATGAACCAATACATGTACATACAACAACACAAAAACACGCAATGCCCACAGTGAACACCAAGGGATGTGTCCCGTTTTCCTTTTGCAGTTAATCGAGAGAGGTTTCTGAGCCAGGTTAGATGTGTAGCCATGGATGTCCCTGAAGGTATATTTAAAGAGTAGAAGGAAGCTGAAGATTGGGGCATTTTCTCTAAAATTACAATGACTAACTCTCTTCTAAAAGTGAACATACTTCATTTTTTTATGACTTCGAGATCTGTGTTTAGATAGAAAAAGAAACTGTAATGATTTGCTCTGCAAAGTTTAGAAACGGTAGGTAAGAAACCCATGTCGTATTTAAATGCATATCGCTTTGTTTAGATCTAGAAATCTAACCATGGTAGCAGTTTTAGGAGATGGTTTTATTTGCCAAGTGGCATCCTTGGTGCTCTATAGAACAGAGCCTGGCATTTCTCGACTACCAATTTCCGAAAGGGTAAGGACTGAGAAGTGGATAACCCTCGCTACCCAGGTATTGTTGACTCCTGGGTAGCTGCACTAACAGGAGGGAGATAATCCCCAAGGCATCTGCATTTGCCTCTGGAGGAACATTTTAGTATTTGTTTACATTTGAATCTGAGCACACTGCACTATTTAAAGAATTAAAGGTGCTGTCATCCTGCGTCTACTCTCCAGGGCCTAGAAGGTTCACCACCTTCTCAACTTTCCTGTCTCCCGCCTCCCTTCCCCACCCGGAAGCTCCATGCCACTTCCTGCAGGGGCAGGTTCATGTCTGGTAGACTGAGCTCCAGCTAAAAAGATCTACATAACTTACTTCTTCAGTTCAAATTTAGAAACATAGGCTTTCGAGATGTGAAGACTGAACAAGAATGGTGGAGTGGAGGCCAAGGTCCTGAACAGACAGAGGCCTGACAGTGCAGCCTCGGGCTTCTTTCCTAGGCTGCTGTGACTGTCTCCCTTCCGTTGCTGGCCACTGCTCTCGCTGTGCACTGGTCCTCGAGTCAGCGAAAGGAGAATGATGAAGACTCATTAGAGAGGTTCAGACCAAAGTCGCACGCAGGTTGCTTCAATTTCAGCTTTCACGGGAACTGAGAACTGGAATTCGGTCAGAGCTGAAACATTTGCAGAAGACAACAAAACAGAGCAGCATCCGCAACCGATCAGCGTGTACATGCCAGGAACGGAAACAGTGATTATCTGAGGCAACTTTTACTTAGAGGTGGGAAAGAAAATAAGTTCAATAGTAATAATGAAAACACATAGAAACCAAAAAGTAGGTTAATTAAAACCATCTTAATTTTTCAGTATGATTACCAAACTGTCCATAAGCCAAGTTCAGCACCCTGTGACTTGTTCTCTTGTTGCCTATCTTGACTTTACACGGAGAGTTCGAGAAGTGCAAAATTGCAGAAACTGAAGCAAATAGGAAGCAATAAGGGATCCATGAGTTTATTCTACAGCTTGAGAGCAATGCTTACGACAAAAAATAAAACTAAACAAGCCCCCCCACCAAAAAAATGAGAAATAAAAACAAAGCAAGAAACCTGCCCTACCACATAAAAACTCTGATATGAGTTATCTCTACGAATTATGTCATTGCCTAGAGAGGGTAAAGTGGGCGATGGAGGGGAAATGTCACATGAAGGAGTATATGTTAAAGATATATTTTACTAAAATAATTGGACATATAATACAAAGAAATACTGATGTACTTTGGATCTCAAAGTGGTTGCATGACAGTTCTATTTAAGTTTACTAAATCTGAATTGTGTAATATTTATTTATAGATGGACCCTCTGAGCAGATCTGTGTGAAAGTCCTAATAAGGAACCATAACACTGAGTGACTCTCCCTCGATTCCAATCTGAGTTCATCTGAGCTCTGCTCCTCCTTGGCCTCCTACCTTTGGATTGCTTGTCGACTCCCACTTGGTTAGCCCCCGCCCCCCCATCATTGCTTAAGTTGCTCCATGTCATACCCACGACTTTTGTATGTTCAATAATGTTCCACTTACACAGAATTCTTCATCTTCGTAGTTCTCAATTCTTAATTACAGCACAGCATCCGTTTGCATTTATTTCTGTAGGTGAGTTCTTATAGTTCTAATTTGTTATTATACAACTTGTTGCATATAATAGAGATTTAAGAAGATTTAAAATCCTCCAATTTCTTAAAAATATGCTTATCCCCTTTGTCCTTAAATGTTTACCCTCTCTTTGTGCTGCTCTAGTGGGAAGAAACCTGTATATGTTTGTTGCCTCCTACACAAAGCAGACAATCTCTTGAAGGGACTCCTTAGTTAAAAGGTCTTTACATCAAATTTATCACAATGTATGCTGTCTTCTTTCTTCCCTGTGCCATTGTTTTGGTAAAAATTCCTTGCCACTTAACAATTTTATGAATGCATGAGTATATCACAATGATTTGTTAAATTTAATAAATTTTATTAATAACCAACTACAAGTGATTGAGCCAAGCCATAAACTCAGGTTTCTGACCTTGAAGCTATTCACTAGACTACAAACCTTGCTTACCAGAGACTTACCCTTTAGTGTATCGGATACACACTCCACTTGAAATGGAAGATACCCCTTTATGGAACCACTTTCCCATATTGTTCTAACAGATTCTGGGCATTTTAATTTCATAGCCAAGATCCATCAATTTGTTGGAGCATATGCTCCAGGGAACTCGTTGCTGAGAGAAGGAAGTTTGTTTTAAAAGGTGATGTTAGTTTTGAGAATGGGTTGATATTTGTTTTATTGTTTATTTGTCTTGCTGATCACTTGCCTGGCATGTTTTGATTTAATTGTGTTGAGTTTTTGTTTTTTTTTTTTAAGTCTGCCTAAGGGCAGTAGGGATGGGTTCATTGGGAGACACAAACTGAAAAATAATGAATTCCGAGCATATTTGGTTTCTTACTGCCCTTTGGAAAATAACTGAAAAACTGTTTTACTTTTCTGTTGTCATTTACAAACTAGAAATGACACCAGTCTGTAGAGACAAACACCACACACCTTGCAGTTTATTAATGGAAGAGATAACAACCCGTAAACACAAGTTTCTACAATGCTGCAAATACTGAAGCCCTAAGACCTCAAAACACTTTGTAAATAGGATGCTTAAGATTAATTGCTTACTTATATGTACTTATTCCTGAAGATTGATGCCGACCCAGGGTCACCTCTGCCTTATCTGAAATCAGCTTGAATTTTTCTAAACAATCTACAAATCCTTGCTATAATAAATCTTTAGCTCCTGAAAATTTGTTCTCAAGACCTTTTGGGGCATTGACTCAGAGTTGAAAGTCTTACGTGGAAATTTTGGTGAATTTTGTGTTAGTTACTAGGTTGAAGAAAGACACTGTAGGAGTGGAGAGGAGCAGACTGGTAGGTGGCACCTACACCGTGCCTGTCAGCGAGCTAGGCTGTGCACACTTGAGCTCGCAAAATAGCGTGTTTCTTCCTCAATGCCTAGAAATTAAAGTACATTTGTGAGCATATACAATGCATGCAAATATTTTTGATATTAAAAATATGTTCTTTGACTTAAAAACTTGGGGAAATGGTAATACTATTCATGCTCTTTTATCATATGAGCTTATGAACCGTTCACCAATTGATAGCATAATATGTTTGTAAGAATCCCAGCTCTTCGGTGAGATTTTTTTTTTTTGTTTAATCTCTAACCTCTAATTTTTAATAGTGCCAGGATTTAGTTTGCTGAGCCAATGGATTCAAACTACTTCACTCTTCAAAATTCATAACTCTAAAGAAAATGCTAAAATAGTTCTACCTGGAACAATATATGTATATTGGTTCTCAAAGAAAGGCTCAGGGACTCCGAGGGTCCTCAGGATTCTCTCAGGGTCTTCAAGACAAAATGCGTCTAATAGCGAGGTGTTATTTGCCTTTTCACCCTCATTCTCTCACAGGCGTACAGCAAAGCCTTCCAGATACCACGTGACTTGTGCTGCTGTTATTGATCTGACAACTAAGAGTTTTTCATTCGTTTGTTTTTGCTGATAAAATCTTTTGTTTAATAGGATTTTTTAAGGTAGGAGTTTGGGGGTATAAATGTCTATATGGTTTTAGAAATTAACTCAGTTTGTTTTTAATTACTTCTATCTTGCTCTTACCAGTTATTTTTAGTTATGCCTTCTGTAATTTCTGTAACTCATTAGTATTCAATAAATTGTTAATTTTAAGGCTGAAATTTTCTTTGTACCTTCATAGAAACATGAGACATAAGTGTAGCTTATGCCTTATTTTGTAATAATAAGAAAATACTTTTAATATTACATACATTTTTAAGTTTCAATTGAAACTATATTTAATATTTAGTAATATTTATCATAAAATTTAAAAATTTGTATGCTTTTGTATTTAACATTGGTTAAAAAAAAAGGAAATTAGAAAACTTGCCTCTCAATGTAATTGCAGGCTTTGTCTAAAGTTGACAAAACATATGAAACCTCATAGAAGGGATTACTCCAAAGAAGTTGGAAAAAAGCATGAAAAAGAATGAGAATATGATGAAAGTTATCTTTGGTTGTGTAGAGGTTAGTAATTTACCTTGTTGTATCTTAAACACCAGAATATTTTTGAATACTGTTAACATATCAGTTATGTTACAGTATTCTTTAAAGTACCAACATAGAGATGATGAACTCTTTAAAGGGCAAAAAATTGTTTACTACATTTTCTTGAAACTAGAAATAAAAATGAGTGATCTTACAGGTAGGTTATTGTGGCAGACCCTTCTGCGTGGCGTGGGCCCAGCTCCCACCCGGAGGTGCACAGGACCCACGCCCTCAGATAGATTCTCTCGTGGGAAATCAGATTTGCAATATACTTAGGCTGTTTTTGGACTTGCTCTTTGCTAAAAACTCCCTTACCCTGCAAATGCTTACTGTAACTTCCTAAAATCCATGCTGAGCCCTGCAGGGACCAGTGTAAGGCTGCCTATTCATTTGCTAATGCCTTTCTTCTGTGATGTAATGAGGGGCATGGGCTCCTTAGCTGTAACAGGATAGTCAGGAAGAACCATGTTGGAATGTGAGAGAGATTAGGAAAAAAGGCCTGTCATGGTGGAGGCCGAGGCTTTTGCTCCCCTTGAGAGAAAAGCCAGGCTGTCGTCCTTATTCCTCCACCACACTCGGTCGTCTGTGTGTATGTTTTAATTCATCCATAATGACGCGGACACTGCTGGCCGCTGTCCATCACAGGTTACCACACAGCCTGTGAAGGGCACACAACAGCTTGTACAGTGGACATAGGCGAACCCCCGCTGAGTGAGATACCAGTAAAAAAAGGCCTGGCAGTGCCAACTGACTGACCAAATTAAAGATTTCGCTGTAAAACGGAAGGCCAAGTTAATATCTCGTGGTTAAAATTGCACAGAAGGGTGCAATTTAAGTCATGGGTTGACTTAACTGTTTTGCTTATATTTTCCTGGTCTCAGCACCAACTAATCAGTAAAGAAGTTTTGTGTGTGCGCGAACACTTGGCCATCAAACAAATGCTGATGAGATAGTCAAAGCACTTTGGAGCACTGAGTACCTGTTTGGAGTCTCAGAGCTGGCCCGGGCCGACGACTTCTTTTTTGTCACTTACATGGACAGTGAAGAGACTTTGCTGGGCGCAGCTGCTGGTGGCTTTGCAGGGATCAAGGCAAGGCCCTCAGCTGTGTATGTAGTCATTGCATTTATCACCGACATGCACTCACAGTGAACTGAATACCAGTTTAATTTAAGAACGTCCTTTGTGGGGCAATAACAATGATTAATTTTATTAAATCTCATTCCTCAAGTCCATTTTATTTAGTGACCTGCGGGAAGTGCGTGAAAAGCCCATCCGCCGTGCGGCGAAGCACCCTGGCTGGCTGGAGGAAAAGCCCTGCGTGATGGTCGTGTGGTTTTAGGGAACTTGTTAGCCTCCCCAGTGAGCTTCCTACTTTTCTAATTCTTCTAAACTTGCTCATAAGTTTGGGTGTTTTTTTGACACTGTAGAGTAATACATGTTAGCATTTGGAAGCCCTATAAAATTTGTTGAAACAATATTTTCTAAATGACCAGTTTATGATACAAAATTGTTATGAATAAAAGACCCATGTAAGCACAAAATAGACCAGTGGATTTTAATGTAACAATATAAAAGGCTTATTGATAAGTTTCAGAATTCACACTACACTTTAAGAAACGACAACGGCCAAATCTTGATGTAGTATCAACTAAGAATCTCTATAATTATCTGAAAAGACTATCATGGTATTCCTTCTTTTCCCATCTACATGTCTATGTGAGGCTGGAATTTTTGCATATACTTCAACCAAAACAACATATCGCAACAGATTGGATGCAGAAGCAAATAGGAGAATACAGCCATCTTTTATTATGCCAGATATCAAAAATATGCAGAAATGCCACTCTTATCACTACTATTTTTGAAAGTTATAGCTATTTTTATTAAGCCTTATGCTATTTATTTTAACATCATGAGTTTATTGTTGCTATTTTTAATGAATTAATAAATTTATTTTTAAAATAAATTTTCCATTTTAATTTCTAACGCAGTACATATTGAGATTTAATCATCATAAACAAGAGCCTTTGATAACTATTGCTAACTATTAGGAATGTAAAGGGGTCCTCAGCCTGAAGCATTTGAGAGGTACTGATATAATAGAGGCAAATTTATAAATATTTTGCTAGAGATATAAAACATATTATCCTACTCATCACCATGTTACTCAGGGAATTTTCAAAAAATACAAGACATTTGAATAAGACAAGAGAAGACAGTTTAATCAAAGAACCATTTGCATACATAGAGACAAAATTAAGGGAAACCAATTAAGAGAGAAGCATGCTGAGGCTAGCAGAGGAAGGTGCCGTTTCTATTAAGCTTGAAGGAGCAAGAAGATGGCACATTTCCCTGAAACTGGGGAGAGCTGCATCCGTAGAAGAGGAATTGTCAACACAAGCAAGTCTGAGCTGTCCTTTCTGATAATCTTCACACTAAGAGTAGACTTTCTGGGTCAGCCTTAGATCAGGCAGCCCCACCCAGAACGTTTGGCAGAGACCTGTGTTGGAAGTCCGGTCTCTGGGAAAGGAAATTCTGGATGGTAAGAAGCACCGATGATCTTTTGTAAAGTAAAACATAAGATCCTTTAGTAGATTTCACAAAAAACTAATCTTGCAACAAAGGAGCACTTTGCTTATTCTTATTTGACAAACAAAGGGAGCATGGCATTATTTACATGAGGTTCAAATAAAAGTCCGTAGTAAGTGAGGTTGGATGTTAGATGAGGAAAGAATGAGTGAAGGCATGTGAGTACAGAAGGCATACCAGCTATTGACCCTAGCTTCATTACTGAAAACTTCTTTTAAAGAAAATAATGTTCCTGCAACAAAGCATAGTCCTTTGTAGCCTTAAAAAAGGCTGACACTTATTCTAAAGTGCTAATGATACCACAATTTCATGGAAGTCATGCCTTTAACCTGATACTAAAAAGTGTTTATGGGTGAAGAATCTGCCCCCTCTTGGCCCATGAAAATCAATAATATGATGGATATTTGGCAAATACCCTTATTACCAAACGCATGGTAAATAAATGGAAGTTGCATTTTCAATCACTGTTTTTTCACCTTACCAATGCCATTGCTTTCATGTTCATAATATTGGGGTTTTTAATACTAGGAGTTACTGATTTTCTAAAATTCCTGTCCCCTTTTTTGTTCCCACTGGGAGAAAAAAATTTTTATTAATAAGACTTTTTTTCTTGTGCTTTGGAAACCACATGTTCTGCATTCTCTGAGAATTTTAAGTAACACGCTGGCATTCATGGGGAGGACTCTGCCTGCTCTGTGGAGTCCTCTTCTGTTTCAGGAAACACAGCAGGCCTGTAGGGAGAAAAGGGCATGCCATTTTGTAGTGATGAATAAAAATCATGGAAATTAGTTAACCTCATAAAGTATATGTAAGAGGAATGCCCAGAAGTTAATTAGACGAAGAGAATTGATATGATCTAGTTGTCTTCCTATGTATGAAACCAGTCGGTAAAATGGCGTACCAGCGAAAAGGCACAGTCCCTAACTCGAGTGGCTGCCCAAGCTGTTGGACAGACTTGGAGGCTGAAAAATAACTCTCTCGTACAAAGATTTGTAAGAGACCTAATCTGTGCCAGGATAAAAGAGAAGACAAACGCAACTTGTCTTCTGTTACCAAAGAAACTGCATTTGATGATACTTTACAAACCATTTGAGAATCATAAGAAATTCTTACTGGTATTTGAATGACACTCAGTGGGAGCTTTCTCAACAAGAATGCAGATGGCATTCCTACGTTATGCAGATTTCGTAAGTCTCACAGCAGTTAGACTTTACCCAAGTGTCTAGTTTGTTAGTTCCAAACATTGCATTGCAGGCCTCATAAAGATACTTCAAATCTTTTTTTTTTATGGTAATAAAGACTTTTTAAAACTCGATAAACTAACAGAACTTGTTTTGAGAGCCCTCAATAGTCATTTAAAATTTCTATTTCCATGATGCATTCCTAAAGGTGGAAACAATGAAAGGAATGACTAGTGCAACATTCTAGATTGTAAATATTTCTCTGTCAATGTGGCTTACTTTTCCCCAATTAGGGCAGCTAAAGGTATTTCTGTTGCTAACAGGTAGTTATGTAGCACAAAAGTAAGTTATAAGTGTTTAATTTTCCTTCTTACCAAACTTAAGACTCATGCCTTTGATATGCTAAATAAACCCCAAGAAAGAGTATTAATTAGTTAAATTAGACACTGTGGGGGAGAGTGTCAGGTGCAGAGTTTGTGCACTGATCACGATGCTGGATATTCACTAGTTGAAAAATGCTGGTCAGAGTAAATATACACTTTTAAGACTATATTTTAAGTAGATACACTTTGTGGAACTTTAGAGCCATTCAATTGAGAAAAAGGGAGGAGGTCACTAAGTAAGGTCATAAAAGTATTTTGCCATGCCTGAACAATATCTTAAATAAAAAATAGAAGCTATTACCACAATAGCAAACATTTGTTGAATGATTCTTCCGTAGCAGGCACTGAGCAGACAGATGAATTCCTTTAATCCTCATACCAAAGTTTTGGTATAAAAAGCATTATCGTGATTCTGACAGAAGAAAAATCCTCAAAATAGAGTGTGAAGTCTCATGTCTAAGGATAAACAGCTAGTAGGTGGCAGAGCAGGGATTTGAACTTGGGAAGTATGGCCTTAAAGCCCACTGTCTTAGCCCACTTACTAAGATTATTGGAATATATAGGTAAAAAAAAATAAAAAAGGTCTTAACTGTTTCAACTTTGCTGATTTGTAGAAGTCAGACTAAAAGAGTGAAATTCTGGGCATTGTAGATGTGTGTTAGAGAGTCATTATTAGTTGTAGACATTCATACGGCCTGGAAAAGATCAAGATAAAGAAGAAAAAGTAGGTAAATGGTAGAGGACGAATACCATGGCTGAGAAGATGCTGCTAAGTATGAGAACACTGTTCTTCAACTCACTTTTTCAATTTAATTACTTGTAAGATTCTTTTCTTATAGAAAAGTAATGGAAGACAATGGAAAAATGAGTCATACGTTTGCTTCAGTGATGTTTACCTAGCAGCCCTTTTCTGTTCTATAATATATAAGCTAAGGGTTAATCCTGCATCTATTAATGCACATATTTGAATAATAAGGATATATTTATAGCTGGACAGAACAATTTGAATTTTAAGTGTTTATGAATAAGAGTAGATAAGATTGCTACTGGAAAAAAGCCTTATTTCAAAGACAACTCTGAAGTCCAACTTTAAATAATCTTTGACAGTGATGCATTCCTTTAGTTGCTCACATAGCCTATACATAAGTATAATAATTGCACAAATTCTTATTTTAACAATAGTAGTTACTTTAATGGAATGTCTGCCCATCTTAATCACTATGCTAGATGATTTACATAAACGTTCATGTACAGCTTACAGTTACCCATGTGTTAGGTATATTCAAATCACTTTAAAGATGAGGAAGCTGAGACTCAGTAAGAGAAGCTAACCCGTCCATAGCTGAATGCATCAAGCCTGTGTCATTTCCTTTCCATGTATTCTACTTGGGCAACCCGGTCCTCAGATATCTTAGAGGCCTATAAAAAGTTTTTGTAGTGATGGGTAGTTTTTACATTTCAAAGCAGGCTTCACCAAGATACAGTCAAAGGAATTACATTTATTCTAAAGAATGAAGATAGTGATGATCTGCTACAATCACATCCTCCACCAAAGAGCTGTACTCAACCAACTTTGCCCACATGTAATATGTACGACCACTATGGTTTTCCTCTTTTATCTAGATCCTAGCTATGGATGGAAAAGGAGGGACTCTACCTACTGTGTTAATTACCTTAGCTCAAAAGTTACACCCCTGGACACAATATTAGCTCCTTAGAGGAGAACTGAGTAACAATAGGATTTAAAAAAATTAGTTGTCCTTTATTAATAAAAGCTGCCCAAAGAGCAAGCACTCCCCTAAATACATAGACACAAAGAAAACCAAGAAAACCACTTTTAATAAGGCAGCACTGTAGTACAGATACCATTATTTCTCTTATTTCTTGACCCTGTCGGCAGGTGATGCAACACGCCGCGTTGAAGGGCTGATGTTTTTCTTGTGGGTGGAGACCCAGCCAGCTTTGATTGGAGTGGTGGGTGGGAAGTATCACGCTTGGCCTTCTGTGACTGTTGATAACTTAACCCTGACAAATGATCACATTATCATTAAGCGGGTTTTTGATATCAGGACCTGCATATTCATCATGTAGACACTAGCGTTAGTTAAACTTGAAACATTCCTGAATAATCATACACACCAGCTTTAGAGGAGGGGTAGAAACGACATGGATATATGGATAGTAAATTTAAATTACCCTTCCAACTTGAAAGTCATTTCATTGATTTAGAAAGACGACCACAAACTCTGTCTAGTTATTCATGAGCAGAAGTAAAAGGATGTAAATGGGAAGGAAGAAGCACCCCCACCCTCCAGGGCCTCATTCCTGACTCTGTGGTATCTATCATTACCGTCCAAACTTTTTTTTTTAATTTTATTTTAATTGTTGTTCTTATACAGTTTTCTGTTTTCTACTCCCATCCCATCCCACTGCCCCAGCCCTCCCCCGCTCCCTCCCATTTCCACCCCTCCCCCAGCTTTTGTCCATGTGCCTTTCATACTTGTTGCTCTAAACCCTTCCCCTTTTCCCTGGATATTCCTATCCCTCTCCTCTCTTGTTCTCAGTTTCAGTGTCTTTGGTTATATTATGCTTGTTTGCTTGTTCTGTTAATTAGGATCCTGTTAAAGGTGAGATCATATGGTATTTGTCTTTTACCTCCTGGCTTATTTCACTTAGCATAATGCTCTCAGTTCCATCTATGCTGTCTCGAAGGGTAGGAGCTCCCTCTTTCTTTCTGCTGCATAGAATTCCATTGTGTAAATGCACCACAGTTTTTTGATACATTCATTTACTGATGGGCACCTAGGTTGCTTCCAACACTTGGCTATTGTAAATTGTGCTGCTATGAACATTGGGGTGCATAGGTTCTTTTGGACTGGTGTTTCAGGGTTTCTAGGATATAATCCTAGCATCATTACTGTCCAAACTTTAAAAAAAAAATAAAATTGTCCTTATTCCAGTGTCTTTTACTGCTCATTGAATGTATTGGAGATATCAACTAGCTATTAGAAATGTGGTGATGAACTATATAGTATCACTGAATAAAACAATTAGATGTGGCTTTTAGCTTTGCCCAGACGTAGTGGATGGCTTCGGGATACTCTCACAGCATGAGTAAACGGTGCAGGGTGGCATTAAAGCCATGAAGTGGACCGCCTGTGTCTGCACCCTGGAATGCTGCTTACTAGGCCTGAGACCTGGGCAGGGTTCCCCTTCTTCAAATAATAACAGCTATCTCACAGGAATTCAGGGGGTTTAAACAAGTACATGTAAACACTCGTGCCTGGCGTGTTGTAAAGACTTAGTAAAGACAGCCCATTTTATTTTACATACAGCTTTCATAATGTCAGTTATTCTTCGCTGAGAAATTCTTTGGAGCAAGTAGGATGATGTTACGTTTGCAGCCCTAATACAGAATGCGCAACCAATTAAGTTCTACAATTATCCCTGTATCTCCTATCTGTGTCTCTGTCTCTGTCTCTTCCTATCTATCTTTCCCTTCCTCCCCTTAGCCCTCCCTCCAAACATCTGTATAAAATCATCCTGAGTTCCTTATTTGCTGAGTTTGGTATTCTGTGTTTTTACAGTGAGGTGGTTTTTTTTTTTTTTTTTACCAAAGGTATTTTAATAGCATAAAAAGTCCCCAAACTTTTTGCACCTTCTGCAGATCTGTTTTTATTTGAAGTCTGCTGGATGTCTGGTACTTGGAGTGGCAAGGGGGGCCGTGAATCTGTTCAGTCAGGACAGCTGTGTTGCGCCCTGACTGCATGCCAGGTGCGGTTAGTGCACTGGGGACATGCAGGTGAACAGGACACATGAGGTCCCTCTTCTTGTGGAGACGGGGGCTGAGAAGGGGCAGGCACTAAATTTAAAAAAATGAGTGAGGAAAATGTCATATCATTACAATTCTCCACTATTAAAAATGAAAGAATATACTGAGATGCAAAGTGAACATTTGTATCGGGCGGCCAAACAGTCTTTTCTGAGGAAGTAACACTTGAGCTTTGCCTGACAGGAAAGACCCAGGGAAGTGAGGAAGCAGGTAAGGACCATTTCCAGGAAGGAGCCTGGCTTGTGCAAAGACAAGGAACACGAGGGGCCTTAGAGTATTTAAAGAGATGGAAGTGGGTCAGGGCAAAGGGGAGAATGGAACAGGGTGGGGCTAAAGAGGCTGTGCAAACTGTCTTAAGAAGTTTGGACTTTAATCTAAATGCAGTGGGAAACCGTTGACGAGTTCTAATAGAGCAGAAATGTTTTAAATACGTCACCGTGGCTGTTGTGTGGAAAATAGATCATGGGGTCAAGAGCGTGAGATTCTTCTGGTTAAACCATAAGCTGTCTTGGGCCAAAGGACATGTACTGATTAATGGAAACTCAGCAAGGGTTGAACAACCAACACAGAGCGACCAGAGACACAGCGGGGTCCAGGCAGGCACAACTGAAAACCAGAGTTTCGGATGCTGACGGGGCTCTCTTCCTCTGTCTTTTTATCCTGCATCTCTTGTGTAAACGTTTCTCTTAATCCAGGTGGACCCATATCTTTCTTGTGAGACAACATGGCTATACAGCTCCTAAGGGTTATAGCTTCATGGATTCCGCTACCAGCGTGAATTAAATCTACTTCTCAGTAATGGTTGCAGATCTCAGGGGAGGACACTAACTGGCTACTCTTGAGCCAAAGAACTGGCATCACAGAACAAGCTCAGGAGTTTCCTCATATGATGTCCAGGGACAGAGGAGTGGGGGCACCACCCCTGGCAGAGCCAAGGGAACGTAGAAGGGAGGGGACTGGGCAGGCAATTCCATATTGTCACCACCAAAGAGAGAGTGCGCTTGGGAGGGGGCAGAGGGAAAGGTGAGCGCTAACATACATTTGCGGGAGTGTTGCTTCTCCAGGTGCCGGCGGGGCAGCAGCACACGGAACTAGATAAAAAGCTCTGCATCCATGGAGCTTCCACTCTAGGTCCAGCGTTTGGAAAGTGCTATTAATGATGCCACCAATCAGCACTCAGCGCTGCTTTAGCAGCTGGGAACACACCAAGGAGGCCAAACAGACGCAGCCTGTCTGACATGCGGGAACTTGATGTCTATGCTCAGAGAAGTAAAAAGGTGGGGGGCGCTGGCTGTGGGGCTTGGTTGGAGCCTCATTCAGTGCATCAAAGTGTAGGTCCGGTCCCTGGTCTAGGCGCGTGTGGGAGGCAGCCAATTGATGTTGCTCTCTCTTTTTCTCCTTTCCTCTCTCTCTCTCAAATCAGTGAGCATGTTCTCAGGTGAGGATTAAAATGAACAAAAGAAAAAGGGGAGAGGACAGGACCAGGGCAGTCCTGCTGTGCACAGCCCTCACCGGTGAAAATGGAGAGGACTCTCGAAGATGGTTCCTCCCCTCCCTGTCAGTCTGAGGCCCACTCTGCCCTTGGGAACAGCGCAGCAGGAGGAAGGCTGCCTGGGTGGAGGCTGCTGCGGTGGTGGTACCTTCCCTGTGCCTTGGTAGTCAGCCTGTGTCAGGCCGAAGCCCGAGTAGCGCTCCTCAGCCTTTACGGCCAGCCTGTCCTCTGCAGGCTTTACATTCGAAGTGTCCTGATGCAGGAAGCCACTGTCACAGCCAGCCTGCGGGGACACCTGTCTTTTATTCTAAGCATCGCCTTTGTAAAAGCGTGCATTCTGCGATTAAAGCGGCGGAGCGTTCACGGCACACCTGTCAATCAGTTTCAGTCACTTGCCAATCAGGTAACAGAGCCAGAAGCCAAGAATCTGCCCAGGGCAGGAAAAGAACTGATGTGTTTGTCTGTCAAATGCATCTTAATCCTCTGCGTTGGTGAAATGTTTTGAGTCGACTAACAACCACAGAATGAATGACTTACATTTTTTTTCTCTTTTGAGGAAAAAAAAGAAAAAAAGAAAACGGTTAGAGATAGAAATCCATCTTGATAGGATGATGGAATAATATTAAATTGACAGAGTTTCATAAGTTTAGGAATACTTATTACAGTAATTGAAGGATTATTCCAGTGATTTTCAACCTTTTTCATCTCATGGCACACATAAGCTAATTACTAACATTCTGTAGCACACCCCAAAATATATTTTTTACTGATCTGACCAAAAAAATAGGTATAATTTTGATTCATTCACACCTGATAGCTATTGTTGTGTTGGCTGTTGTAATTTTTTAACTTGACAATCTAAGGGAAAGAGGTCAGTGCCCCTGGCTAGACAGTCAGGTACTGCATGGTTTAAGAATTCTTGTGGCACACTGATTGAAAACCACTAGATTTGATAATTGGGCCTACAGTTCTGGTCAAGAAAATTTTGTGTGTTAGAGCTTCATATAACTGAAGCTTGAATGACCAACTAATTTTTTAAATATTATTTTTTTTGTCAGCAGTAAGTAGAGAAATAAATGTTAACGAGGTCCATTTTGTGGACTTGAGTTCCGTGCGGGCCAGTGATGTCATCACATGCCGGTCCTGTTGACTTTGCTACTGTGGCTGTTACCAGTTTACTACCCCGAGCTCCAAATCCACCCACCGTTGACTGATTTTCAAAAATAGAGTTGGGGACTTCAAATATTTTTCTTTTCTACTTTGTACCATGTTAAGCTCTGGCCATAGAAGGCACTGGACAGATGCAGCATGAAGAGGGAGTTTTCCTTCCTGGCTCCCTTGGGCCCTCTTGCCAGGCTTCAGTGGCTCAGGGGTCTTCCCTAGCACCCGGTTTCTACACCTAGGGCCACGCTCATGCAAGCCCTGCCGTCACCCAAGGGCCCTGTGCTGGATGAGTGCTCCGCTGTCACCATCTTGAAATTATTAGCGGTGTTTAAACGAGGGGCCCGCATTTTCATGCCGAACGGGGCCCTGCGGAGGACAGAGCCCGCCCTGCCTGCATCTCGGAGTAGCTTCCGCAGTGCAGCACGGGTGGGCATCGAGCGCCCGGATCCGCAGGCCGCCGCGCTCAGCAGCACCCAGTGGCCCGCAGCTCCCTCACTTCCTTGGAGGCGGTTCCACAGCAGACTCCTCCCCGCGACTAGCTTTTCTCAGCACCCTGCATCGGCAGAGTTTTTGGCTCCCTTCTCTTATGACCTCCGTGTTTCCAGGCTATTGAGTCCTTTCCCTTGGCATTGGGCTTGACAAAGCAGGTGGCTGCACTCCTTGGGCGGGATGGTGAGGTGTGTGTGTGTGTGCGCGCACGCGAGTGCAGGGGGATGTTAATCTGATGCAATGGGCCTTGAAGACTGCAATGGGCATCAAAACGTTGTGGAGTCAGGGAGGTGAAGCAGTAACGGGAACAAAGGAGGGGAGCCGAAAAGATGCTGGGGGGCTCGGGGGCAGTCAGGAACTGATGGTAGGAAAGGCTGGGGGAAGCCAGGAGGGTTGAAGACAGCACGTGGGACACCACCTCTGATGGTGTCGGCTGCTGCCGAGGCTTTCCTATCCTAAGCTTAGGGAACAGGATCTGTCTTAGCAGCTCATTCACCTACAGGTCCCTCTTTCCTTCCTCCATCCCTGGGGCAACCTGATAATGTTTGTTCCACCTTCATGGACAGGGAACAGCATCAGATAAAATCCCCAGGTCCCCACACGAACTGATAGAAAATGCTGATTATGAGGGAACTTATCAATTTCTGTGATTTATAATTTTGTTTTAATTCAAGCACATTGATTTGTATTTTATCTTTTATAGTTTGATGGCCCTAGATTTTCAAACTAGATGCAGATCTCAATTCATTTGAGCTAATTTTCCCTCTGTAAAAATGTGGTGAGAAACAGTTTCACATGCATTGGGAACTTCTTAGTGGTCTTAGCAAACGAGGCACCTTTACTATGTAGCAGCGCAGTGAGAGGTTTCCTGTTTATTGTAATCTGAGGCTGTGCAAAGTTGCTTTTTTCTTGTATTTTGTTGTCTGAAATGACAGTATGTATTGCAGAGTTTATGGAATTTAAAGTTTGCAGCATGGACAAAGTTTAGTGCTAAATACATTTAAAATTGGATAGGTTCTACTTTTAAGTTGATTTTCATGTTCTCTTCAAAATGTGACAGAGGTAAAAATAATGTAACAAACAAATGAAATGGTGGGAAAAAATTTAAAAAAGAAACAAAACTGAACCGTATGTATTAGTATAAAATACTTTAAGTGACAAGATAGGAGGGTTACACAGGCTGCCTATGTCACATCGATTGCCCATGATTCTTTCTGCTTTTGGAATATTATGACACTTGACAATAATGTTGAATTTGATAAATACTACGTTTTAGACAGTTCGTTTTGCCAACTCCATGCTTGATGTTTTAAGTCGTACTACACCTGTCTTTCTTTAATCCTGGAATATTGCCAAGAATTATCTTTTGTTTTTAAATTTTACGTTATTGTATTTTTTCCACTACCATTTAGTTCCCTGGACCCCCGACCCCACCATCTCCACACCGTTGTGAGTGTCCACGTCCGTGAGTCCTTTTTTAAATTTCACTTTTCTGCTATTCCATCAGTTTCTTCTGTTGGAGTGCACATTATATACATGTCAAAACCTCAGATGTAATTGTCTTTTTTTTTTTTTTCACTACTATTTCATGTTGTTTGGTCCCTGTGTCCTTCAGTGCTACATTCTGGGGCAATTTCTCAGTACTTTCTTATCATGTACTCACTCTTTCTTCAACTACGTTCAGTTTGGAGCTTAACTGTGTAAGATTTTACATTTCAATTATTTTATATTGTTTTCATCTTTATGGATTTTTAAGAAGACTTTATTTATTTGTTTTTAGAGAGAGGGGAAGGGAGGGAGAAAGAGAGGGAGAGAAACATCAACATGTGGTTCGCACTCACGCACCCCCACAACCCAGGCATGTGCCCTGACTGGGAAGGAACCAGAGACTCTGGTTCGCAGGCCAGCACTCAATCCGCTGAGACACACCAGCCAAGGCATGTTTTTCTGGGTTTTTAATTGTTCTTTTTCACATCTTCCTGGCCTTGTTTAATTTTGTTTTCTATTACATAATTTTTTAAAGTACTGGTTTTGTTTTTTGTCTTATTTTTGTACTTCTTTGAACTCTAAATTTAGTCATTTAGATTGTTTCCATCCTCCTTCCCTTCTTCCCTCCCTTCCTTTCTTCCTTCCTTCTATCCTTCTCCATTCTATACTTCTTTTGCCCCTTCCTTTCATTCCTCCTTCTCCCTCTATTCTCTACTTGGATTCACCTGTCTTGTCGTTGTCTCCATGATATCTTAAATCTCTAGTTTTAAGCCAGGTCTTAAAAGAGCAACTCAGGGCTGATATCCCGCAGTGCCATTAGATATTTCTGAGATTTGCTCACCAAGCCAACTGGTGAGTTGGACCAGATCTAGGCTGCAAGACTGTGCCTGTTTTCTGTTATCCCTGTGAGACGTAGCCCTTGGCTGCAATCAACAGCAGTATGATTCAGACTGCTTGTTAGAGTGGAGCTTCAGTAACACGGGAAGGGAAAGGGAGGGAAACGGAAAGTCCTACCAGGTACTTAAACGGTGAGCCTTGTTTTGGTCTCCTGACTCCTGGGGGTGCAATGTTAATTCCTGATTCTCTGCAAAAGTTGAACTAAGTTCTGTATTTGTAAGGTACCTTAAAGCATGCATTTGAATGATGGTCTTGGCCAGTAGTCTCAAGGTCTTATACAATATTTTTCTAGTGCGTGTTTGTATGTTGGTGTGTGCATTTTTTCTCCAAGGTTGGGGCTAAGTGGTATATTATGCTGACAGTTCTGAAATAGAATTTTACCCACAAATAATGGAATCCCATCACCCAAGGACCATTTAGTGAATGCATGCTATGAACTAACAGTACAACGCCAGTTCCTGCAGGTACAGAGAAGAGTAAGGTAGAAGCCCCTCCCCACTGTGGTCTTAGGCCAGTGAGGGAGGCAGATCAGACAACCTCCCCGTTTGTGACTTTGCTGCAAATTTGACCTAGGCTATTTCCACTTAATTTTGAGATTTTAGGAATTCCTATGGTTCACATGGTTCTGCAAATACATACATTGCATTGGACAATTATAAAATATTGTCCCCAGGTCTGTGATGTCAGTTACTTAAGGACATGGAAGAGTAAGACCACATGTGCACATCCAGGGGTTGCATGGACGTGGTCAGTACAACGGAAAGAATTCTACTTTTTCTCATCTAGCCCCCCCAAAATTAGCAGAGCTCTTGGTATACTTACAAAAATAACTGAAACTTTAGAACTCCAGTTTCAAAAAAATAGACTTCACCAGGATTAGTAAGCAGTGCCCAGATTAGCTTTATTAGTAATAAATAGTGAGTCAGAAAGTGGAAACACCATCAGCTGTACCCGATATGTGCTGGGGTTTTTTTTTTCTACCCAGTTTTATCTTTTACTTATATCATTTTTGTGAAGTAAAGAGGCAAGCAAGAAGGAAAAGGCAGACAAAATAGAGCAAAAGATTTTAAGAAGGAGAGAGGAAGGGGTTATTCTGCAAAATGAGCAGTACAGAGGTTTACTTAGGATAAGAAAAATAAAAAGAGAGGAGGTCAGAAAGAAAATTAGAAAGGGAGTACATGAATTGTCCTTTCATTCACACTAATAAGGTATTTTTGTGTGTATATTTGTATAAATTGTTTATGTAGTTTATATGTAATATCTTCCTTTACCTCACTGGTGACCATCATGTATTCAAGAGAAAACATAGCACAAAAGCACGCACCTACTTTTCGACACAGCAGGAGGGTAGCTCCCAAATAAACTCATCTCTCATTCTCCCCCTTCCCACAAGTCTTAAATGGATTCGTTCTCCTAGGAATAGAAATTATGGAATCTAAGAGTAAGACAATAATCCAGAAAAAGAGAAAGGGCAAAATTTTCTTTTGTTTGCAAATCTAGTGTATTAATTGCGTTCCTGGGAGACTTTCTGGACAGAGCCTCTGGTAAACAAATTAGATATAAACCGAAGGCGAGGGCACCAAGGTCACTGCGGTGAGGGAACGCCAAGTGACAGGCGCTGGGACCCCCGATGCATGGCTTGCAGAGCAGATGTTTGCAAGGATGCAGCGATTATTGAACTGGTAATAAAAAAGCATCAGCTTACAGGCAGCCACGATGGATGCTGGTAATTATAAAGCATCCCCTGGGAGGAAAATGACACAAGTCAGCCACAACTCCACAATCACCGGGGCATAATTAAAGCTCCAGTAACAGTTGTTAATAGGGTGCAAATAAAACAGGGGGAAATTTTGAACACAACCTTTTTTTTTCCTTCCCTTTCTCTCGCTCTCTTTTTAAGAGATGGCAAAGGGCAATGCAATTACAGGGATAGCAGATTTTATAATTTTGCTTCACATCATAAAACAAAGGATTGGGGCTATTAGATGATCATCGATATTTAAAATACGGAAACCCAGATATACCTAAGTATATACATATATATATACACACCAAAGGGGAAAAAAAAAGTGTGCTTGCTCTTTGAATATGTAGTATGTGGGGGAGAACAGATTTTTAAACAGAATGTTTATATTCTAATTTTCAAAATGGTAGAAATACAAATATGTAAAGAAAACGGAATACATGTAAATATTTGGCCATTTCAGCCTTTCCGGAAGATCTGTAGTGCTATAATGTGCCAAGCTATATGATACTGTTGGTTAAAATGGTTTAGATATTGTTAAATAAAGTCAGCAAATCACTTACAGTGTTGAAAGTGTCACTTGTTCAGAGAATGCTGCCAGCCACTCCCTAACCTAAAACATTAAGCAAAACAGGGCTCATTTTCCATGGGCTAAATCACTGAAGCTATTTGCCAGTAGAGCTCCGAAGAAAAATACATCTACACCCATTGCGACCCAGTTGCTTGGGCAATTGGGCAACTAACTATGCATCTGGGTGTGTATTACCAATTAGGCCTATGTATAGATCTGCTTTAAGAGGCACATGGGTAGCGCCATGAGAAGGAAAGGAATCCTCTTAAGTTCCTATTAGCCAGTTTTTCATTCATGGACATGTGAAAGATTGGGTTTAAATGCAGAAAATGCACTTAATACCCTTGCACCGAACTCCATGGGAGAAGTACATGAATACCCACATGTATCATGTTTCAATAAATTGTAGGAAATAAGGGGAAAGGGAATTGCAATTTTCAGTAAACTTTCACTTTTAGGTTTTAATGTGATCACAATTAGCTACTGGAAAGCTTTCTGCTGCTTTCTTTTGATATCTGGAGATTTGGCCAATTAAAACATAACTGAATGCTGATGTATTTGGTGTGGAATGCATAAAGAATAAGTTGTATTTCCTAGATCTGGAAAGGACCCAAGCGTTTATGGCTCTTATCACCCCAAATACCTACTGTGTGCGGTGCACTGGAAAACATGAAAGGAACTGAGAGACAGTATCTGCCTTCTTAAAAGACTGGACACAGACACAGGAAAACTTAAATGATAGAAGATGAAGTCCTTGGCTTCTTCTGGGCCCCGAGATCATGGAAAAGTAATAAAAACTTCATGAGAAACTTCTGTTACTCTAAGCAAGATTCAGAGGCACAAGACATACTACCCCAGGACTGCGTTACTAAGAAATCTGGATATTTTGGCTTTGGGGGGCACAGGACTTCCTTCAGTTGGGAGTTAGGTCCTAAAGGAGTAAAACTGTGTAACTGTAGGGCCCAGCCTGAAAGGAGTAGAACAAAGAGGAATGGGGGTGGGGGAGAAGAAGGGAAATTCTATCCTCACCTTAGGGAGAGAACAGGAAAGAGTGCTGTGCAGGTGGCTCAGGGTTCTGTAAGGAAAAGGAGGGTTATAATCAAATAAGTGGGAAATGCTGTTTATTGCATCTCCCTCTTGGAGATTCACAATCACATTAGCCTAATAAATGCTTTGATAAAATCCTGCAGGGAGACTATATATCAAGCTAGTTAAATGTACAGCAAGACTTTAGAGCTTAAATGGTCTTAGTTTGAACCTCAGCCCTGCCAAAAACTAGCAAGTCACTTAACCTATCAAAATAATAATTAAGACAGCCTGACCTTTGGTTTGCTCAACTAGGAAACAGGGAGGTTGGTGGTATCTACCTCTGGGTTGTTGTGAAGGTTAAATAATGCATTCCATAGAACGCATTTAGCACAGTTCCAGGTGCATAGGGAGCACTCAAAATACCTTAAATGTTATTGAAGGTAACGTTATATTATATGATACATAAACCAACCTCTTTAACTTTTGGGGGGAGGTAGGAAAGGCAGTAGTTTGGGGGGCATCGGAAAGAAGATTAGAAGAATGCAAGTGAAGGAAGGGGTTTAACTAGGAGGCGGTAGACATTTTAACCTAGTTCTGTTTTTTTGTTTTTTCGTTTGTTTGCAATTGTTGGCAATGATGGAACAATAATTATCCCAATGGATTAAAGTTTTACCTATAAACTTACCACTGTCTGTCTGTGTCCATGTCTCAAAACTTAATTACTATGTTATCTATAGATATTCCATTACTTATCATTATAGTCTTAATAACCTGTTCAAAGCTTCAAACAGAGTTTTTAAACCCATTCCTTTGATGAGGAAACAAGAGACTATTCTCCCGTCTTCCTTCAATCTGCTCTCATACTTCAGGAGTCTCCACTTATACTCTTTTTTTCCTGTTTTCTTAATTATTTCTGTATTCCTCTTTGCCCAAAGTATGAAAACATAGAAGGATGAAAAATGTGAACAGGGTAATTAGGTTAGTCTAAGGCTGCAAGAGGAGGGGAGGTTTGCCAGGGTAGGTGAGATATAGCGTGGCCTTCCATCTTCCCTGATCCCAAACCACATTAAAATAGAAATAATCCAATATAATTTATTTCGAAACTAGGCACAAAAGAGGAGAAAATATAGATCAGATTATTTTCAATTTTTTAAAAGTGTTTCAAGAAGTGTGTTAAAGACTTCCCCACCGCCTTTGCCTAAAATTTCAGCCACTCAAAGTGCTTCGGATTCTTGCCAAGAAATTTAGCCAAATTTGTTTTAGGTTTCTGATAGAACATCTTTATAGCAGATTCCTTTTTAATTCTTCCTCTAGGGGATTTGTGCTCTATTTTAAAAAAATCATATGTATCCGCTGGAATGTCACTAATCTCCAGGTTTATAATATAAAACTCTTTTTTTGTCCTTGTAATGAGCTGGGGAAAAAAAGCTGATAACTGCTTCTACCTTACACTAGTGACACTTCCAACTGATGGGGCAATAAATGCTCATTCATTTACTTCCGTCAACAAAGTTAATGATCACGTTCTATATTTCAGTGGTCACAGAAGGTATTGAGGGTGTGATGATAATTAAGACACCATCAACCCTAAGAAGCTTCCAGTCTACTGGCATGTTCACAAAACTCAATATTGTGCCATGATGTGCTGTTGTAACGTTATGCATGGGATGGAATGGGGGCAGGCAGAAATGGGAAGGCTTGATAGGAAAGCTCTTCTTTACATGGACTCTTAAAGAACAAATGAAAAACACAACAGAACTGTGTGTAGGAGTGACAAGGAGTACATTTGGCTCTTTTCTCTTTTTCTGTCTTAACGCATCTCTTCTAGTTACATGACTGTCAGTTTCATTTATATTCATGTGATCAGTACATTTATTTCCTTAGTTCTGTTTCCCCCCTACACTCTACATTTATAGCTACCTATTCACCTACTATTTAATATCACATTTTACATGTTTAAAATGGAACAATTTTGTAAAAGATTTTGTTTAATTTTAGAGAGAGGGGAAGAGAGGAAAAAAGAGAGGGAGAGAAATATCTATGTGCAAGAGAAACATTGATTGGTTGCCTCTCCCACGCCCCTAACCAGGGTCTTAGACTGCTCCCCAGGAATGTGCCCTGGCCTGGAATCGAACCAGTGACCTTTCTTTTTGCGGGATGACACCTTACTGAGCCACACCAGTGAAGGCAAGACAATGCAACTGTTTTTAACTACCTGTCTGCCAGTTTGTTCTTCCTCTCGCATTCCCTGTCTCTTCGCCTCATTGCTACGTGACCCTTGCACTTGACATTCAGTCTCTCAGTCAGTTCCCTCGGCTTTACTTTCATGTTGTATCCTGAGCCGGACCATTTGCTGCTACTTCTCCGCCCAGGCCTTTTCTCTTCTGGATCCTGCACGAGGCTCCGAAATAGTCTCTCCACTCATCTTACCCTCCGCCTGCAGCAGGCAGAGCACTCTCTTTGAACCAGAAGCAGTTGTGTTGCTCCCTGGCTAAAATCCTCCACTGACTTCCTGTTATAGAATAAAGTCCAAAGTCTTGGGCGTGGCTTCTCAACTGGTACATGACCTTGCTGGGTTCCACTTCATCTGTCCTCCCTTACCCATGTCAGCTACACTGGGCTTCCTGCTCTTTGTTAAACTTGGATGCTGCACTCGAATACCTTTGCACTTGCTGTTCCCTGCCTGAAATGTCCTTGCCCCTAGAGCTCACATGGCTCGTTTCCTCTTCTCAAGTCTCAGCTCAAGGTGACCTCCTTGGAGAGGTCCTCTCGGATCAGCAAAGTTAGCAAACCCCTCGTCACCTAGCAGCTTCTATTCCCTTGCCGAATTCATCATCACATTTGTCACGGTGTGAATTTTATCATGTGTCTACAACGGTTCCATGAGGGCAGTGGCTCAGTTTGTTTCGTTTGCTGCTGTATCCCGAACACACAGAGGAAGGTCTGGTACATAGTCAATGCTCAAAAATATTTATTGAAAGAGTTCTGAGTCTTATTCTCTTGGTAGAGGTTGTCAGTTGTGTAATGAGGTATGAATCTAGAGAGAAGATCTGGTCTGGAATAAGTTAGTGAACTCAGAGAAAGGATGGGTAAGGCTGTGCAGGTGAACACCTACGAGACGAGAAGGGAAGGAATCCATGGGAGCCCACTTCTTCCGTTAATGGGTGGTCTGGCTAGAAGCAGATGCTGCGCTGACAGACCTGGAAAGTTCTTTCCTGCGTCTGCAGCTAAGAGGTTGTTGCTGTCTTCTGTCCCTGGTGTCTCTTGCTAGTCCTCAGGCATAGTTTGGAATCTGCTTCATTTCAGTGTATCTCACTCATCTAGCATAACAAGGATAGTCCACCTCGTCAGCTTATATGAAAAGATGAGTTATTTTAGGTGTATATATGGATATACAATTAATGCAAGTTAGAAAGTGCTACATATCTTCACAGTAATGATCAAATACTATAGGGATTTGAAGGATGGATCCAGGCTGGAGGTTTGAGGAAGCTAGAAGGCATTCGAGCTGGGTCCTAAATTGATTGACAGGGTTTATTGAGTTAGAGGAGGGGACAAAATGAACAAATGCATGGAGGTTGGAGAACACAATGTGTGTAGGAAAACATTCTCAGCTGGCCAGATCATAACCTGAGTTCTTTTAACAACTGAAGTTATATAGTATTCTTCACTCTTATTTGCTTTTTCCCTGCATGTCAAAGAAAATCAAGTATGAGATTTTGATTGTATCTTATAACATCATTTTGTTGCAAAAGGCTGTGGTTTTACTTATTCCATATGTATTTGAAAATCAGTGTTGCAAACCAACAAGCTATACGGCTAGGAAAAGTGTAAATCTTGGTTTTCTGTTCTTCCCTGATTTCAAGGGTCATTTACATTTTGTGTTAAAGGAGTTAAACCAGCAATAGTTTGTTAATAATGCTGCCAATCTCATCCAGACCCAAGGCCACATCTAATAGAATGAGTTCTGGTATGATTTGAAAACTACCCTTTCAGAAATGTTCTTTCTTATCCCCTGACTGGTGTGGCTCAGTGGATTGAGTGTCGTCCTGTGAACCGGAGGGTCACCAGTTCGATTCCCAGTCAGGGCACATGCCTAGGTTGTAGGCCAGGTCCCCAGTAGGGGGTGCTTGAGAGGCAACCACATATCAACATTTCTTTCCCTCTCTTTCTCCCTCTCTACCCCTTTCTAAAAAAGTATGTAAATAAAATCTTTGACAAAAAATGATCTTGCTTTTAGGAAATATATTCCCACATTGCTCTTTTTAGTAATTCTGAAGGCTAGTCTTTTATCAATTTTTTTCTTTAGCAGCCATTCCCTATATAATTGACCTAACAATCACCTGGGAAATTGTTTTATTTATTTATTTATTTTTAATTCTCACCCGGGGATATATTTATTGATTTTAAGAGAAAGAAGTAGGGAGAGAGAGAGAAAAAACATTTATATGAGAGCAAAACATCCATCAGTTGCCTCTCATCCACACTCCAATTGAAGATTGAACCCACAACCTAGGTATGTCCCTTATGGAGAATAGAACCCACAGTCTCTTAGGTGGATGGAATAATGCTCCATCCAACTGAGCTACCCAGTCAGGAATGGGAAAATTGTTTAATATGTGGCCCATTAATTGTTTAATGGGCCCAGAAATATGAATTTGTAGTACATTTCTGTGCTAAAATTTCTATGCAGCAATCCTAGAGTCAGAGTTTGAGAAACGCCACCTTAGAGAGCAAACCAATGTATGAGGTAGTGATGCATACTTTAGGATGAATTCATTTAATTCAATAGTTATTCTTTCTAGTAGCATTTTGAAATCAACCAGCATTTGATTACTTAGGGTGAAGAAGGAGCAGGGCTTCATCTGAAGTTAGGCTGCAGTGGGGAAGAGAAAGGCTGACTGGGAGCCAACAAGAGCCAGTAGAGACTGCTCTGGGGGCAGGTGGGACAGGCGCACAGGGTGAAAGAGCGCACCCAAGGGGCGCTGGTACTGCTGCGTGGCTTTGTTTTTTGCTCATTTCTACTGATATTTCTGTGTGGGCTCTTTCATTTGACTTCCATCTTTTCCCCACTGGCGTTTCTTACATATAGTTGAAACCATTTTGAGACTGTGCTGCAGAAATGTTGGAAAATTGAATGACCATATTTTGGTATGAGAAAACGATAATGTGCAAATAATTCCTGTTTGGTCCACCCAATGCCAAGTGAATTTGGAAGGGAAAACTAAATTTCCGTGCAATATTTTTTCCTGGTCAGTTCTCTACACCATTGTTGAAAAAAAAAATTCAAAACCCTACCGTATTCTATTTTTTTATTTTCATGACACTGCTATTTCTCTCTGCTTGGGGCTTATCAACTACATGAACACACGTGTCCCTCTTAAGACCTTGCTGCTACTCTTTGGCAGCCCTGCTTGTCAAAAAGACTTATTCACTAGTCTCCATCAGTTTAAGCATTAAGAATAATGTCTTTGGCTTGACCAGCAAGCTATTTTATCGTCTAACTAAATGTTTAATCTCGGCAGAAGCTCTTCATAACTCCTACTACATAGCAGCACCAGTGACACTTCTTATTTTAACGGTGTCAAATTATGCCCAATTTATTTTGTTTGATTTCCTTGTTGTGCACTGTTATGTGTTCTCCAAGCCTCCTTCCTGGAAGTTAACCCACAGCAGGGAGACACTTGTCACAAGGTGACTTTACTAGTGGTACTTTCTCCTCAGTGATAGAACTGGCTCACCTGCCAGCTTCCATGGCTTCCCCCAAACCGTGAGGGCGCCTCCCACTGAGATCTGAGGCAACCTCTGCATCTCGGAATCTGGCCAAAGAGGCACTGCCGAGATCCACAGCTAGGAAGTTTGCTATGTTTTCTGATGTGGAAATGGGACAGTGGGACAGGAAACAAATTTCTACAATGTGAGATGCTCTTTCTTGGGAATATGTGTTATAATCTTCCATTTTTAAATAGGAAAAAGATACTACATTTAATTTGAGGTTTAAAAGTGGGGATATAATCTTCTAAAATGAGATATGAATAAATAAACAATTTATAGAGATTGGAATAGAAGTCAGTAGAAGTATGTATCATATAGTGTTCTCACCTAGTAGCTCATAGCTATTTTCATAGCGTTGGGATTTTTGTTCAGTGGTGTTACAAAATGTTTAGCTATTTCTGTGTTATAGCGGAAAAAAGTAAATTATTACCTTCAGGAAGATATCATGCCTTAGAAATATAATATCTGCAAGGATCATATTTTGACTTAGTCTATTGTGTTGAAGTCATTATAGATTAATTCTTCTTGACTGGAATTTCTTGTGACAAGAAATTCTGGAATCTGAGTTTTAAGGAGTCAGTTCTTCCCTTTGTTTACTTGCTTTGCATCTCATCTCCACAGTGATGATTTTCAGTTTGTTCGAGGCCAAATTATAGTGCCATGCATGCATAGTTCCCATTAGTGTCAATAGGAATTACGCACAGTGACGGAAGAATAGACCCCATATGTTTATGAGAAATGAATGATTTGAAGCATCTGTGAAACATTCTTAAAGGCATCTCCATCACTGCATGCAATCACAGCAAGACTTTTTTTAAAGCACAAGAATTTCCCTCATTATGAAGACTTTAAGGAACTTAGCACTATAAGTAAACTATGTGTTTTAAAAATGACTGCTTGAAACAACACACTATCTAGAACACTTTTATAGATATAAAAGCACCTTTAAAATCTGGACATTTTATTCTAAAATTAGTATTTTTGTGTGTTACTTTGTGCTTCCATGTATTTTAATACTGCATTGGCATTTTTATTGTGTAACACTGTGCTCAGAGATTATAGGGCCATGCTTGGCAGAGAGTTTTAAAAACTTTTTATTTTGGAATAATTTTAGATTTATAGGAAAGTTGAAAAGATATATAGAGAATTCCTGTTTACACTCCTTCCAGGTTCCCCTACTACCAACCTTTTACATAATCATGGCCATTTGTCAAAATTAAGAAATTTACCTAGGCTTGCTATGATTAATACACTCTCTTCAGAATTCTTCATGTCCTTTTTCTACTCCAGCATTAAAGCCAGGGTATCAAGATGTATTTAATTCTCATGTCTCCTCATCTAGTCCTCATGTCAGTTTCTGAAGTCTTCCATTTTTCATGACATTGATTGTTGGAGGAGTACTGGTCAGGCATTTTGTAAAATGTCCCCCTAAAGTTGGATCTGTCTGGTGTTTTCTCATGGTCAGATTGGAATTATGGTTCCAGGAACCATAATTCCTTTGGGAAGAGTGTTACAGAGGTGAAGCGCCCACCACATCCCAGCAGGGGGTCCCTGATGTCAACATGACTTACCCAGAGTGATGCTACCTCGATCACATGGTTAAGGTGACGTCTGCTAGGTGTCTCTGCTGTAATCCTACTAGTTTTTCTCTTCTGTACTCAAATTACTGGCAGCGAGTCACTGAGTCCAACTTATTTTCAAGAGGAGGAAAATTAAGCTCCATGTCCTGCAAGAAGGACTATCTGCCTACCTATGTTACTGAGATTTTTTCTGTAGAGGTCTGTCACTTTTTACTTATTTACCTATACATCTATTTAGGTATTTAATTAATTATGTATTTATATCTGTTTTGACTCAAGGATATTTATTTTATTTATTGTTTGGTTATAACAATGCATTGGTTGTTAATTTTGATGCTCAAATAATAAATAATACATAAATTTGATGACCTTTGGCCAATGGGAACTCCCCTTTAGACATGGTTTTATTCTTTGTTGTTTTGAAGTTTTTAAGCACTTCCTTATTTGGCACTAGAAGATGCTGCAGGTTCCTCTTGTATTTGCTTTGTCCCAGTTCTAGAATGAGCGCTTTCCCAAGGAGAAATCAATCCTTGGAGAGAGATCTTTGGAAAACAAGATCTGGGTGCTGGGTGTGCTCACTGCTGCTGGGGGAGGGGGCAACTGCATCAAGAGCCCCCCAGGTCACAGTGTTAGGAAGTACGCCATATATATTAACATATATTCCCACACCTGTATTTCTCTGTTTACCTATCTGTTCATTGCTATGTTAAAATAGACATGAATTTATACTGACATTTCTGACTCTAATCTAGCACAATGGTGTTCATTAAAATATGTCACCCAACCCCATACACACTTGTTTGTCGTCTCTTTCTCTTGCAATGAGAAATCTGTTTTTCATTATCTACAATTTAGTTACTTATTTGTTCAAATTTGGTATATGTATAAAATAGTTTCAAAATTGCTAGCCCATTGCCCTGTGAGAAAAAAAATGTACCACTTAAAGTATAGCGTTCATGTGCCGTTTTTGTGGTCTTCATAATTTCAAGTAAAATTACCATTTTCCAAAGTTTTCTTTAGTGAGTTTGTGTCATGGACATTTGTGGTACAGTTAGATTTATTTGCTATAGTCTGTAACCCATCCTGAATCCTTCGACATCCTAGATGATTTCTTAAAACATTTCAATCAAGTGGTACAAATGCTATGGATTTTTTTTCTCCATCAAGTGGGTTTAGGTTAAGTTTTCTACTCTTTCTCCAGTTTTTTATGTTTGAAGGTTAGTTATTTATTTTAGGCCTTTATCCTTTTCTAACATAAGTATTTAATGCTACAAATTTCCCTCAAAACACTATGTTAACCACATACCACAAACATTGACATGTATTTTTATTTTCCTCTAGTTCATAATATTTTAAATTTTTCTTGAGTGTTCCTCTTTGTCTTATAGATTCTTTAGACATGTGCTGTTTACATTTTGAATATGTGGGTATTTCTAGATATTCCAATTATTAACTTTTAGTTCAATTATTTTATGGTTTAATACTAAGTAAAGTTTTTATTCTTTTGAATTTATTAAAGTTTGTTGTATGGCCCAGTAAATGTCTATTCTGGTGACTGTTCTATGTGCATTTGAGAAGAATGTGTATTTTGCTCTCTTATTGGGTAAAATATTCTATAAATATCTATTAGGTTCAGTTGGCTGATCATATTGGCCAAGTCATCCTTACTGCTTTCTGCCTACTTATTCTATCAATGACTGAGAAAAAGCTTCGAACTCTAATCATGGCCTGTCTATTCCTTTTTCTTTCTTTCATTCTTTTTTTTTATACCTACAAATATTTGCTTCATTTCTTTTGAAGGTTTATGTTAGTGTATATTTAGGATATTGATATCTTTTTAGAGAATTGACTTCATTGTCATGATCTGTCCCTCACTGCCCGTCTTTATCTGTAGTAATAGCCCTGTTTTAAAGTCCATTTTATCTGAAATTAATATTTTTTGCTTTCTCTACCCCTTTACATGAACCAATCTGTGTCTTTGTACCTAAAGTCAGTTGCCTGGAAACTGTGTATAGTTAGGTATTGCCTTTCTATCCAATCTGACAATCTTTGTTATTTAATAATTATGTTTACATAATTCTTATGGAAAGTGATTATTGATATGGTTGGACTGAAATCTCCCTTCTTGCTAGCCTTTTACTATTTTGGTTCATTGGTTTCATTTATTTCATAGGTTTCAGTGTTTTGTTTTGTTTTCTGAAAAATTCTTCAGTCACTCTGAGCCTTTGAAGGATATTTTACTGACTAAAGAATTCTAGGTTGATGCTTCTTTTTTTTAACTACCTTAAATGTGAAATGTTGTGTTGTTTCCCCCTCTGATTGCCTTCAAGTCTTTCTGTTTATCTTTAGTTTTCAGAAATTTAAGTATGACATGCTTAGGTGTATTTTTATTTTAAGTATTTTATCTTGTTTGTTCTCTGAGATTCTTACATCTGTGGTTTGATGTCTCTTACTAATTCTGGGAAATTCTTTGCCATTATAGCTTCATATTTTTTCTTTGTCCCATTCACTGTCTTCTTCTTCCTTCTAGTATTCTAATTATGCATATATTAGATTGTCTAAATTAGCCCATAGACCTTGGATTCTCAGCTCTGCTTTTTCTCCCTCCACTCTTTGTTTCTCTTTGTGTTTCTGTTTGAGTAATTTGCACTGACATATCTTTAAGTTCATTGATTCCTTCCTTGGCTGTATTTTTACTTTTGAGGCCAACAAAGAAATTCTCTTATCTTTGTTTTTGTGTACTTAATTTCTAGCATTTTTACTTGATACTTCTTTATGGTTTCCACCTCTCTGCTGAGACTACCTATCCAGTCTTGTACATTGTCTAACCTTTTCATGAGAACCTTTAATATATGAATCACAGATTTTATATTTTCTGGCCAATATCTGGTCATATCTTAGTCTGGTTCTGATGACTGCATTGTTTCCTTCTGATTTTTCTGACCTTTTCTAATGTTTCATAGCTTCCTGTTGAAAGTCGAACGTGTTAAAGGGGACAGTCAATACTGAGGTTTATTTATTTATTTTTTTATACTTAGAAGTGAGCACATTTTTTCTTTTGCTAGGCCTTTGTGGGTGTTTGTGTCTGTCTAGTCAAGGTTTGGGCTGGGTACGTTTGTTCGTTATTGCTACAGTTACCCTCAAGGCACTGGCCTCCGGATATGAGCTGTGCCTGTTTCTGCCTTTGGCTGTGTGTCTTCCCTGTGGAAGACAATTTAATTATGATGTGTCTTGGCTTGTTCCTCTTTGGGTTCAACTTCTTTGAGACTCTCTGAGCTTCCTGGACTTATATGTCTATTTCTTTTACCAGATTGGGGAAGTTTTCCTTCATTATTTATTCAAATAAGTTTTCAGTTTCTTGCTCTTCCTTTTCTCTTTCTGGTACCCCTATGATTCAGATGTTGGAATGTTTAAGTTGTCCTAGAGGTTCCTCAGCATCTCCTCATTTTTTTGAATTCTTATTTCTTTGTTTTTTTTTTTTCTAGTTGAATGTTTATTTCTTCCTT
The DNA here is from genome assembly GCA_004027475.1 of Anoura caudifer. Taxonomy (NCBI): domain Eukaryota; kingdom Metazoa; phylum Chordata; class Mammalia; order Chiroptera; family Phyllostomidae; genus Anoura; species Anoura caudifer. The sequence goes on along the minus strand of PVKU01000088.1, from coordinate 201,284 downwards.
TTGCTCCAAACCATCGATTTGAGTCCTGGTTTCCTTCCCTTCACTGTTGGTTCCCTGTATATTTTTCTTTATTTCACTTTGTATAGCCTTCACTTTTTCCTTTATTTTGTGGCTGTACTCAGTCATTTTTGTGAGTATCCTAATTACCATTGTTTTGGACTCTGTATCTGATAGGCTGGTTATCTTGTCATTGCTTAGTACTTTTTCTGGAGTTTTGTTCTGTTCTTTCACTTGGGCCATATTTCTTTGTGTCAGCACCCCTGTTACATTGTAAGGGGCGGAGCCTTAGGTTTTCTCCAGGGCAGGGCAACCTATGTAGCTGTGTTGTAGGGCTATATGTGAGGGATAGGTCAGAGAAGGAACAATGCTGCTTGCTTGGCTCTTGCTTTGCTTTCACGAGACTGGCAGTTTCTCCCACCACCACAATCCCCACAGGTTTTTACAGCTAGAGGTTCTGAGGCTTTATTTTCCCTGCTCTGGAACCTTGGGTTGCGTGGTCTATCTTGATCCCCAGTTGTTCAGCCTGGTTTACCTGCACATGAACGTGGGACTGTCCTGTCTGCCAGCGGCCACCTTGCCATGCATCCTCTCTGCCCTGGCTAACTATCTCCACCCTTCCTACCAGTCTGGATGAGTGTTTCTTCTTTAACTCCTTGGTTGTTGGACTTCCATACAGTTTGATATTCTGGCAATTCTGGTTGTTTTTTTTTGTTTTTAAATTGGTTGTTTTCTTCTTTTGGTTGTGTGAGGAGGTAAAGTATACGTACCTATACCTATATATTGGTCAGAACTGTTCAGCTTTTTTTTTTTTTTAATTTGTAAGTGTAAGAACAACTTTTTCTAGTTTTCCACATTCCTGATTCAAAACTGGAAGCCTTATTTCTTTTAAAGCTCTATTCCCATGTGATTTTCAGTAATAAAAACAATCCAAATCAACCTATATTTTTGATGGATTGGACTGTTTTTTGTTTTTTTTTTTTTTTTTGACTGATTTGATAAAATATCATGTCCAATTAGTCAAATAACATAGTCCACCTAATCAGAACTGGAGTGTTGGTCAACAATATAATATTTAGATAAAGTCTTTTTGACCCAAGAGTCAATGAATACTATGTGAGTTCTTAAATTAACTGTGTCTTTTAACTTTACATCCATGTTTTAAAGAGAGCAAAATCAATCTCTCTCTCTCTTTCTCCTTTTTATATACACAACATTGAGAGCAGAAAATATAAAGAAGAGTGTTCTGAGGGTTTGGGCAGAATCAGGCTGGCTTACTGCAGATTCCAAGAGCAAGTGGCCTGACACAGGCAGGTAAATGGAGCAAGGGTGGCATGGTTTCCTGGCCTGGCTCATGTGGTGCAAACAGAGGCCCACATGCACTACAGAGCGCCGGTCAGCCTAGTAGGAAACAATTGAAGAGAGCAGAACCAGTGAAAGGAGCAGACAGTATTCTATCTAGAATATGAATACAAACCCTGGTACTTTGTCTATCCATTTTTTTTTTTTGGTATCTCCTAAAGATTTCTGGTCTCCTTTTCATCAAAACCCCATGTTTCTAGTGAAGTTCTGGACTTTTCCGGGAGGGTTCCAGTCTGTCCTGGCTAAAATAAACCAGCATGGGGTACACGGTCATGCTGATTCAATTCCGCAGCTTCTTGGGGCTGCTCCTCTTCTGTCAGGGAGACAATTTATTCACACCTGATACCTGATAGCCACAGTGATGCCTGGTGAGCAACCTCCTCAGATCCCTTCTTAGGTCTTGGGATGGATACTTAGATCCAAACTCTCCCCAAATTTAAAAGTTTCATCAGAATTCTTTGCAAAGGTGAAAATGGCTTAGATCTTTAGTAAGGTTGGACAACAAGTGGTGGAGGTTTCAATGATCCTTGATGTCTTTTGCATCAGCTTTTTCTAAGGCAATATCTTAGCTAATGTAGACGTATTTGTTTGAAATATGGACACAATACTAAAAGCATTAAATATCTTTATTTGTATGTATACCCTTTTAGCCCTTGTCTTCATTGACTGTGTAAGTAACCAAGGCCTTGTGCTGGATTATAGAGACTGGACCTCAGCACACCATGGAAGCAGTTATTGTTCGTACTTAAGTCCCTTCTCGGTGGCTCCTTTGGTTGCATCGATGGTACCTCTCCACACCTGTGCTTCTGAATCTGCGGGTCTACTTCTTATTTTTAGTAGAAGTACTTTTATTGCTTTATCTGGTCATTGAAAGTATGCTTGTCACTTCTCTTTTCATCCCCAGTTGACCATGGTGCAATTTTGTCCTATTTCCCTTAGATATTTCAGACCACCAGGTTGAACCGTCATGTCTTTCCTGCTGGAAGACTCATGTCTTCTGTGGAAGAGACTGCTAGGTGCTGGCCAAAATCTACATTTTTTTCTTGTTTCCAGTTACCTACCTGTAGTACATTTCCCATCCTCCTTTGCAATTAGGCAAAGCCATTTATTTGATTGAGTTTAGTGAGTGGAATAAGAAGTAATCATTTCTGAGCTAAGGCTTTTAAGAAGAGGGTATGCATCCTCCTTGCTCTCCTGCCCTTTTCTGCCGGCTGGATTCGAGACAACAAAGAGCTCTTTGAGGATGGTGGGGTCACAAAGGAGTAGAAGGGACACTGGATCCTGAGTCATCACAGGGCAGGGAGCCACCTGCTTGAAACTCATGTGATTAAGAAATAAGCGACTATTTTATATTTACCATTCGCTTTTGCTTATTTCCACCCTTCATTTTGGCCTACGTCACAGAGGTCCTTACCTTACCTTTAAGGTCCTTGTTCTCTTGTTGGCCATGCTCTTCTGCTCCTGCAAGTCAGAGCTCTCAGAAATCCTGCTTTGAGAAGAAATAATTCTTCACCATTCCAAGGATGGAAAGAAACAGAGTACAGTACCTCAGGTTTTAGTTGGTAACATGTACCTAGGAACTGGCTTTCTTTGTCTCTGGTATGTTAACTAATTGCTTTCACTTTTTTTAATGGACACGTACATACTGATTTTTAGATTGTGTTTCACTATCACCCATTCCTGTATTTTCCTTAAGCCCTATTCCATTTGAGGTTTGCTATGGCAAAAAAATAAAAAATAAAAAAAAAATCAAATGAGTACTTAAATACTTTCCATACTTTTCTAAGTTATTTTTACCAGAACTGATATGGGGGAACAAAATTTAAAAATCAAAAAGTAATCGCATGGCAATTCCTTTGTCAAGATCCCACCAACTGGTGGAAAGAAAATAACCAGATGAGTCTACGGCCGTACCACCCTGAACGCACCCGATCTCGTCTGAAAATAGCCAGATGACAGGTGCTGACACCGCAGTCCTACACCAAGGAGTTCGCATGGTGATCTTCCCACATCAGGACTCGCACAGAAGGACACTTTTCCCCCCCTCTATAAAAGTAATCAGATAAGTTTGGGAAATGCCGAATATTATATCTCTCCTTGTATCGTCACCAGGTATTCTAGGATCTGAGGCATACTGAAGCTAAAAACTGCTTAACTTTATTTAGCCCACTTCTATATTAATGTGAACAAACCTTAAGCATGTTATAATTATTGAAGGGACTAAATTCCAGCATCTTTTATAATAGTATCACCATTACTGTTTTTATTTTTTGGTTTTTATTTGCTTCGTATCTCCTTGAAATTTTTTTCAATTTACTTTTTATATTCTGCATAAGATTAAATTTTCTTTTGCAAACCCAATTTGATTTTTATCTTTAATGGGAGATTTAGTCAATGTAGTATAATGACCAATTCATTGATTTTATGCTTTTCGTCTTTTTGTGTTTATTTACTTACTCTGTTTCCCCCCTCTTTTTCATTTTCATTTTTATTCATTTAGGTTGATATTCATTTTATTTTCCCCCATGTTTAATTTGGAAATTCTCTTCTTTTGCATTGAATTTATGGTTACATCACTTTCCCAGCTTTCATATTGACATATATTTTTCCACTATTACTTGGAAATGAGATAGCATGTCATTCAGTAAAATGCTCTATTTGCTTTAGTTTCTTATTCCTCCATAAATATAAAACTGTTGACATAAATTTACTTTTCCTACCCTTCCCTCACCCCCTCTGTACCCAAGTTTCAGAACATAATTTCCTCCTCTGCTTATCTCTACCCAGATTTCCAAGTTTCGATGAAATAGTTTAGTAGTTTTTCTTCTGGATTATAATGGAAACTTCCTTTGCTGTATGTTTCTTTAGTTTTAAATGACATATAAAACCCTCATCTAACATATTCTTGTTATTCTACAGTATTTATCTCTCTATTATCCATCTATCTCTATCCTTGGAAGTTTACTGATCACCTTGGTTCCTTCCCCCCTTCATCTTGCCTTAGGAAGTCTAACTTTGGCTCATTTTTCATTTCGTTAGAGTTTTTACTTGTTTTTGATATGGACTGAGTGATTAACCTATGATTTATTGTATGTTTAAAATGACCTTCTACTTTGATGTGTGACTAATTTCTCTCCATCATCCACAGTAATCTGTGGATGACATTCTACCGTGTTGCCAATGAGAAGTTTGATGACTGTCTGATTAATTTTGTTTATCGGTAATCTCTTTTCTGCCTCAGTGTGTGATTTCTGTATTTATACATAGATTTCAATAATTTTTCCTAACTGTGCCATATTTCACTTAAAAAGGCAACAAAATGGTAAGATACCTAGCAATAAACAAAATAGGAAACATGCATAATCTATATAAAGGAAACAACAGGATACTAACAGAAACACTAAATGCTAAAACTGGAAAGGAACTTCTCAGCGTTACATAGGGAGACTCAACATGTTACAGGTGTCAGGTATTCATAAAAAAATCTGTACGTTAAATGGCAGCCAGATAATTTCTTGGCAACTAGACAACCTGATTTAAAAGATATTTGGAAGAGTAAAAATGTATGAATATTTAGGGGAATTCATAAATAGAAAAGTCATAAGGAGATCTGTACCCTACTGGACATCAGAACATATAATACACAATAATTAAAACTATCATGCATTAAAATGAGTTTGCATATAGACAAATGGAACGGAATGAATATCCAGGGCTGTATGAAAATACAGCAGATGTATAATAAGTGAGATGCTGCATGTCAATAGGGGGAATGCGGCTTATTCAATGACAGAGGGACAGAGAGGTAAACATCTGTAGAAACTGTTCCTAACCCCTCTCTTTCAACAAATACATGTCAGATAAATGAAAGATTTAAATGGACAGTTGCAACTGTTAAGCTAGTAGGAGAATACAGAGGTTAAAAATCTCTCAGAGGGAAGAAGGCCTTTTTAAATGTGACATGTAGTTTAGAATCCTAAGTAAGTTGACATATTTGCATTGTGAGTACATGTTCAAGAATGCTCATTGCAGTTTTGATTGCAGTAATAAAATATTGGAATCAACCTGAATATCTATTAATGGAGAAATGGTTAAATAAGTTATTATATATTTTTGCAACAAAGTATTACGCAGCCATAAAATAACACATTATGATATGAAATGATTTACAGGATATATTACTAAGTGGAAAAAAGAAGATCCCAAACAGATTATATAGTATTATGCATGGACGCATTTATCATATTTTTGCCTGTATAGTGCATAAAGCTTCTTGTAACTCTACATAAAGTCCTTACCTCCAGGGAGAGGAACTGGTGACTGCGGAGGAGAGGTGAAAGGGTATATTCATTTGCTAAGGCTACCATGAAAAAGTACTACAGACTGGGTAGCTTAAAAAAAGAAAGTTATTTTCTCACAGTTCTGGAGGCTACAAGTCCAAGATCAAGGTGTCAGCAGGTTTGACTTATTCTGAGTCCTCTCTCCTTGGCTAAGGGATGGCCAGCTTCTCACTGTGTTCCCACATGGTCTTTCCTTTGTGAACACACATCCCAATTAAGCTCTACCTGTATGGCCTCATTTTAACTCAATCACCTCTTTAAAGGCCCCATCTTCAAATACAGCCACGTAGGAATTTTGGGGGGGGGACCACAACTCAGACCACACTAAAGGGCAACTTACTTTTCACTTTAGTCCCACTTATCTTTTTTGAATTTTATATCATATGATGTTATACATTGTGAAAAATAACTTCAGAACATTTGGGGGTGAGGCCTTTGGGAGGTACTTTGGGAGCACTGCTCTCATGATGGAAGGAGGACCTTGTATGAAGAGATGCGAGAGAGCTTGTTTCTGTTCTCTCTTGGACCAGGTGAGGATACGGGGAGATGGGAGGTGTGTGTAAATCAGGAAGCAGGCTCTCATCAGACACCGGATCTACTGGTGCTTTGACCTTGGACTTCCCAGCCTCCAGAGCCGTGAGAAGTACATGTTTGTTGTTTAAGCCACCCAGGCTGTGGCATTTCCATTGCCGTTGCCCTAATTAATGAACTGACTGCGATAATGGCCCCGTAATAAAGATATCAATTTGGTGTGGCAGTTAACTCGAATATTAAAATAAACTTGAATACATGTGAGTGTCAGTTTAGGCAAATAAGTGTTTGAATTCTTGAAGAAGATTATTTACTTTATAAAGCATTTGCCATATGATTCCTTGAAGTAAAAAGCTTTCAATACGATTTATTTTGCAGACATTTCAGAAGTCTTTCATTGCATAAAGAGAATTACACCTGAATATTTTTATTTCACAGTTTAATAGTGCCAGAATAATACAACAAGATTTTCCTGTAGCATAGTTTTCGATCTGTGATATTACCGTCTCCTCTGAATTACGTAGGTTATGTATCTCTTTAACAATGGATTCACACTTACATCTGAATGAAATTTAAAATGGAACGAACAGAAATATTCTTTAATGGAGGAGCCATAAAATGGCAGTTGTGTATATTACTCACAGCTATTGCGTAGTTACCATGATAAGCTAACAGCTGCATGTTTCCTCTGAGGTTTTCGAGAACAGCGTGAGCAGCCACATCTTTCTGGTTTAAGTAGTCATGTCCAGGGGCAAAGGGGTAGCTGGGCAGCTCTTAACATCTCGTTCTGCCTTGTGACTGCGGTAGCAGCAGGAGCGAAAGGAGCACAAAGGCCCCGTCTTCTGTAAAGCTTGACGTATAATTTGGAATTTTTGTAAAGATGAGTGCCAAACATGGTTCATCCATTAAAATCAGCTGCTTTTTAAGGTCAATATTTGACTGGAATTAATGTTAATGAAAAGAATGTGTCATCAGAACACAATTAGTGGCTGATTTTTCACAAAAGTTTTTAAAAATCTAGATTATGCTCTACTGTCTCAAAAAACTGGAGACACATTTATGCTCTTTAGAGCTGGCATTCTATCAAGCCATGAACTAATAAGTGTTTTTCACTGAAATGCCTTTTACTAAGAATGCAGTTTATGAAAAAAACCGGTCTACAAATCGTCTCCCTAGTTATATGACAGTGAGGGTATATTTCTACAAGTAGAAATTCCGTGGTAACTAAATCAAAGAGCATTTTTCTTAGGGATGGGTAACTCTTGCCTTCGAGGAGATGACAGTTTTTGAGTGACGTTGGTCTCATAGAGATCCTTTGCAAAAATATAAATATTTACACATGGCCCCATCTTTCCCCAATGCCACGGCCCCCACCGCATGCTCGCAGGTACAGTTATAGAATCCATGGCAGAAAGCTGGATTGAGTATTTTGACAGTAGACATAAATTTGCCCTTCACTCTACAAATTAGAAAGGCAACGCAAATTGAAGACTTAAGAAAATATTAAGTACAAATAAGATCACAAATTACTGATGCCTTTGGTATATGTTTGCTCTAACTCGGGCTGTCTAGTGACACATTCCTTCTTTCTGCCGGAATTAGACATCTTTTCCCAAAGAGCTGGAGTCATACCAAATGTCAAGAACTCAAGTAGAGAGACAAATTCAAGTTTCCTTAACTGGCACCACCAGAACATTATTGTACCAGTTTACTAGATTGCTGCCACACTTGAGCCACGCCCTGTGTCTGTTTTGGAGCATAGTCTCTGGTGTTAGAGCTGATCACGATTTGGGCATCCTGCAGGTAAAGCAATTTATAAGGTCAAGCGCAGCCCAGGCGAGGCCGAAAGTAACATGTTCGGCGCAACAACTGCTTGTGGCGCTATACTATAATTTCTAATGTGTCCCCTCAGCCACACAAAAAAAATAGCGGAGCAGTATTTTTGAGACAACATGTGCCATAAATTAGGTGGTGACCATTTGTTCCTACAAAAGTAATATTTTTCCATCTGCCGGCTAACAGCTTATGAATACAAACAGTGTATGATTCCCCAAGTGCCTGTTTGAAAGTTTCATTACAGTGTTAGTTGTGTCGTTCCACCTCACGGATGGAGGTTGCTATCTGAAGCTGCCTGTTGTAGCAAAAAAGAGAAAACTGGAACCATCCACCCTGTACACAGCTCCTGTACACGCGTGCGCATGAGTGTGTGCGGTATTCTTCTCCGGGCCCCTTTATTTGCGCTCCAGCTGGGTTTCTTGACTCCCTGGTGCCACGACTGTGCCCATGTCTTACCTTCCTGCTTTTGGCTCGGCTTAGGCATGGGACTTCCAGACATGCCCAAGTCCTCTGCTGGCTGTTGGTCCTACGCGCGGTTTGCGCGTCCCCTCCTCTCTTCCCGGTGCGCAGTGCGGTCCTCCTTGATTTCGCGTGGAGACCCAGCCCTGGCTCTAGGCTAAGCCACATACCCACACAGGCCATCGTAACTCAGTCCTGGCCAGCAACAAGTAACACATTTCACCCCACATAGACTTCTGGGGGCTGAAAACAATTTCGATTTGGAACGTTCATCAGCATACTCTCTGGGAAAGAGTTAGTGTTTCCAGGAGTCCCCGTGGCCGAAGGGAATAGCATTAGGAGGAGAAGTAAGGCTTACTTTCTTGCCAGCTTTCTGATCTTCGGTAAACTCGTTCTCATGACAGCTGGAGTGAGGCAGACAAACACAAGGGAGGTATACAACTGGTGTAAACGGGTTGAGTTCCTATTCTAATGGACCTTATTTTATGTCTCCTTTATAATGGACCTGAGATGTATATTTGACCCTATTTTGGCTGATAAAGTCATGGAGGCTCCCAGAAGCTTATGTGACGTGTATAAAGTCACAGTTATTGAGTGACAGCTCAGGAGTTCCGTCCGGGTCTGGAATTGTATGCGCATAACCTTTCTTCTATGTCAAAGCTGGCTCCGAGGATGCGAAGTCAAGGCACAAACAGAACGAACAACAATATCGGAATTTATTGAAAGACACCGAAAAGCACCTAGGATGTGAACTACTTAGAAGAATTGGAAGGAATTTACTTTTTGAGAAAGACTATCTTAAGAGTGCACCTGTCCAAGGGATTATTTGATAGTATACTTAATCCACTGTCTGAGAAAGCATGGTTTAAGTTTTCCTTAAAAGTTATGAAGTTTTAAAATAAGATTTCGGGATAACAGGCTGTTTTTCAAGTTCTGGGCAAGGAGCTACATATTGGTGCCACACTGCAGTCAGAGGGCTAGCTGTTTCTAGAGCATCCTGACTGTTTGGTTGAACCTGGTCCTGTGCCCTCTGTCTGGCGAGGTTAGTGTGGCAAAAATGTATGGTAGCGATATTCCATTAGCCGTGCTGCGAGCTCAGCATGCAAAGAAACACTTTGGGACTGAATTGTCTGATTTGGGTCTACAATGAGACTCAGGGAAGTTGATTTTCCTAGTCATAACAATATATTTTTCTTAAAGCTTTGAGCTGGACTAATTTGGTACATTTACCCCTCAAATATTTTTATTAAGGAAGATAGTAAAGCGTAGGCTTTCCCGTTCCCCTTTGCACCATTAGCGATGTTTGTAGTGGACTTTAACGCTGTTTTTATCAAGGGTTCGCCTTCAGACAGCATCTTTCATCGCCAGGCTGGAGGCCTCGTTCAGCATTTTTAGAGCAGTCGGGGGTGAGGCCTTCCTGCTCCCACGGCCCCATTAATAAACAGCGAGCAGCCTCCGCTGCCCCTGGCCACCGCCCCCAGTGCGGCCAAGTGCGGTAGTAAATCAGCCCTGCGTGTTTTCCTAATTTTAGTTTGGTCTGACTTAATCCATCTAATAGGAAAAACATCTGGTCTTGTTTTACTTTTAATCTGTTCTTTCCATCAGGAACCTTATCGCCCTGGGACCGGGGAGTAGTAAGAGGTCAGTTTTTGTACCTGGGCATGGCTATGTGTGGCCCTGCTTTCCATTTGGGCTTCCCGGTCCTTTTAGGCCTTCATTAGCGATGACGCACGGGCATCGCAGTCGGGCTGGGGCTGTAAATTTCCGGATTAGTGGAAATGTGACACATTTTGGGTCAGGGGGAGCTGGGTATACGGTCTGGGGGTGGGGAATGTGGTTCAAGTTTGTTTCTTCGGTAATCAACTTGCAAAGATCTGAGCACTTAACAGCCTGTCTAGTAAGGATAAATATTCTAAAACATTGTGTCTGAGTTGAGTTTTTCTTTTGTGTGGTTGTATGATGGCATACAAAATATTATTTTTAAAAATGTATGTAAATATCGTAGAGGAAGCAATAAAATATTGTCATATGGAGTCGGTTTAGTTTCTGTTTGTGATAGGCATGCAAGATAGCACAACCTAGTTAACCCTTTTGAAAGAACTGTGGATTGACTCCATTTTGACGTTTTTTTACTATGGTTAGAAACTGTTTGGGTTTTAGAAATGATTTAAGTGAAAAGAGACCAGGGGTCATCTGGTTTCCCAAATAGCATTTGCTACTAACCTCGGTTTTCTCTTGACATTCAGCCCTGATCATTTTTCTGCTTGCAGCCCCCATCCCCTCCCTGATGCCTTGTCCTCCAGAACTCCTCCTGCTCTCTTTGGTTTTTGAGAGAACTTTTGATAATAGTGTGAGGTTGGATTTTCTGACCGAGCTGAGGTCAATGGTGGCAAAGATGCCTAATTCTCCATGTGGCTTTCTACTCCCCTGAATTGGTTAGAAAATCACAAACAACAGACAATGTGAGGTAACAGGGGACTCTATAGGCATTAACTTCAAATAGCCCCCAGGCCTAAAAGCTCTTCCCAAATCTACAGTATGTTAGGGGACTTTCACTCCCCAAAGTAATGTAGCTTTTTATGGACTCCTGCCTCTGAGTTCCTTTTAACTGGGGCCCTAGGAGGAGTGCGTAAGCAACATTACTTCAGCAAGCAGGAATTAATTATTGAAATCAATTATTGCTGCTTTCCGATGACTGCAGTAAGTCCTCAGTGAGTTGACATAAAAACTGCGTGTCTCGATGGCTGTCTCTGTGAAAAGAGAGTGAAAGAAATCAAAAAGAAAAGGGACTGACTTTTGATGTGGCTCCATTTCTCAAAAACTTTACTGGTTTGGAGTTTACAAAAAAGAAAATATTTTAACTCTTTGCTTCCATAGATGGAAACTTATGTTTCCTGCATAGTAAAAGGATTTTCCTCAAAATATAGAGAGTTCTTTTGGATTTCTAATACAGTTAACTAGTAATACTGATTGAAAACTGACTCTAGCCTGGCCAGGGCTGTGGTCTGCAGGCTGCACCAGTGTCTCCTGAGCTTGCTGCCTGTGTTCCTTGCCTCCTGATCTTTGCCACGCATGCCCCATCCGACTTTCATTTGTTTATTTTAGGAACATTAAGGATTTACTTGGTAGGCACTCTCCAATGGCCCAGGTAGTTTACCAGACTTTTTAATGCACGGGAATAATATGGATGAACATTCAAAGGGAGTATTTCACAGGGCTCTCTGGGACTGAGGGTCACCTCAGGAGTAAGAAAAGCTAAATGTGAACACACTTCCAAGTAGGGCCATTGACTTTTTTCAATCATACAGCCAACTCAAATAGAATTTTCAATTCTTGGAAAAGAAAGAAAATATCAAGTTCAAGACTGCAACATACACTTATTCTCCGGGCAGATCTATAGCTCAATGGCAGACAAAATTTGAGGCCCCCCAGCAAGCCTGAGGCCCTACTAACATCTGAAACTGCAAGATAAAGGGGGTGCTTTTGAGGCAAATATTAAGAAAAAGGGAGAGATTTTCCCATTAGAACAGAGAGGATTCCCCTGGACGGGGGGAGGAGGAGAGGTTCAGAATAGTGAGGAGAGCAGTGAGGTCAGGTAGTTCCTGGGAAATGGGGTCCAGCAGTCTAGCAGGTTGGAATGACCCCGAAGAGAGATATGGCTGAAATAGGCTTCTAGGCAGCCTTGCAGAGATGCTCAGGCAAGTCCCTGCAGGAAGACCCGCAGGTTCAGGGAGCCTGGTGGACAGGTCAGTCACAAACTATGTGATTGCTAGTCATCGCTCCTTCCCCCTTTCCTAAATATAATCTTAATTCTTCCCTGGCTCATTGTAGATCTCCTGGGACTTAACCAACTCTGAGAAAGAGGAGCAGGAGCCCACCAAAATATCATGATTAAATTTTCTGCCAACTCAGCAGAATCAAGACATAGGACCTGAAAGGGAAAGGAAGTTGGTTTATAGAAAAACAAGATAATGTATTTTTCTTGCACTCCAAATATCTGGACTGTGATTTCTACCTGTTGCAAATTCCATCATTCATTCACATCCATTCAAATCCTTCCCAAATCTCTGCAGCTGTGGACTGGCCTGTGTCTTGTCTCCTTTGTGCTGTCCTTTTTAAGAGCTCACTGTTAGCAGAGACTTGCAGCACCTGAAAATTATTGCTATGTAGTCTGGATCCTTAATAGAAATTCCAGGAAGCTCAGTTCTGGGCAGCATATGTGAACTGAAGGGAAATAAATATTCCTTTTTCGGGGTCAGGAGGAGTCATGAGTAATTTAATGTGAGCATCCTCCCTTGTCCCTGGTTCTCTCCGGCGTCAGTGACAATGATTAGGGATGGGTCTCTGTCTCTGGCCTTAGAACATATAGGGAATGTGTGATTTCTCATTCTTTTCTCTACAGCTGTACAGTTCCTGCATGGACATCCCTTTTCCTGATTTCTCTCTTAGATCTCAATTATTTGTTCATATATCCAAGTGAATGAATTAACAAATATTTCGTATTCCTACTGTATAAAGTACTGTCTACAGCCCTGCCCTAGAGGTGTTCAATGTAGTAATACAATGCATTAAATAAGTGGGAGAGAGGCTGAGTGAAGAGGGAAGATGAGGGATCTGGATGCGCTGAGTTCAGAAATAACACTCAGCAAAGCCACCCCGGAACACGGGTGTTAGGAATTGGCAAGAGACTCCGCGCATTAACATTTCCAAAGCAGAAGATTTGAATTTTGATGTATGAAATTATTCAATCCCTTGCCACAATTTCATTTAGTATTATACCAACATCCCCTCCCCCCCCCAAAAAAAAACCCCGCCTATTAAAAACAAAACAAAACAGAACTGTTGCTAAGATTTTCTTTATTAAGGCCGGGCCCCAGGAGTATGATTCCACATTGTGAGGGTTAATGCTTCCTTGCTGGCTGACTGGGAACCAAGTGAAGAGTCTGAAGCTTGTTATTTTCACATTGGTACTGTACATATGTCTTCAGAGTGTGGGAGCTTCATAAACAACACATTTTGATCTGAGCAGATGTACTACATCTCTAGAGGTTAGGAAGTTCATTATTACAGACAGCCCACCTAACATCCATTTGGTTAAACTCCATTAGGTGTATTAAAATACAATGCGCGATGTCTGAATGAAAGGTTTAGTTGGTGGCCAGTGGGACGTTCACATCCCCTCCAGACAAGGAAAAGTTTAGTTTCCATAGCAGTGGCCACATTCAAGTGATGTATATTTGTAATATTGACTACTGTGTGGGTACCGCTGGTGGCTTTTACTGACTCTTAAAATAAATGTCTCCTAGCCGTACTTACTAGACATGATCTTGGCTATTTTTTTTTTTTTATTCCAGGGAGGGACTAATGTTGTTGTCCTTACAGGGTAGAAGGGAAATGCGGAAGGCAACAAGGGGGATGCATGATCTTCTCACATGTTTTTGATTCATGTTTCACGTCCATAGTTACTCTACTCTAGCAGAACTGATTCTGTTCTTCCTGGGGAAAAAAATTACATTAGAATTAGCTGGACAGCAAATGGTATCCTTTAAAGCAAAGGGCTTAAAGAGGAAATTATAAAATATATTAAATTTTTTCAAATGAAACATGACTCCTAGGATAGCGATCAATTTTTAGTTGAGAGGTAGCAAATGGAGGTTAAATCATGGATTCACACTTTCCCTGGTGATCATCAAACTAGCACTCTTAAATTATCTTCTTTAAAGGCTCAAAGTCTCTTGTTGTTTTATGCTTCTCCTATGTCCCTGGCGCTAGCATATTAATGGTCTTTGCCATTTGTAGAGTAGCAAGCTGCCAGATCAATAAGCGTGCTTAGCTGCTTGCCATTAAAATTGATCTGTACCATCCTTCCGATTGACGTCATATCCAGCTGTAAATACCATCAAGTAAGCTGTCAAGTGATTTTCATTATGAGTGTTTTTCATTTCAAAAGATGAACTTCAGTTGGACAGAGTGTTAGGATTTTTCTTCATTATTTCTGACATTTCCCCAATAGCATCAAGCACATCTTTAAAGGAAAACCAGGATTGGCCAGTAACTTTTAAAATGGAACAAGAACTAACAACAGCAGCAGCAACAACAACAAACAAAAAAAAAAAAACAGAAAAGACTAAACAACTGCAGAGTAACATCTTTGCAAGCTAGGTTGTCGGAAATTTCTATGAAAATCTGTAGTAGCAAGACTCAGATGTTCTCTTCCATGTGTGAACCAGGCCCAGGACACCTTGATGAGCGTCTGGATTTACATAAAGAAAAATATAGTGTTATATCCTTAGAAAGATACATTTTTCAACAGAGTTTAGCACTGAGACTTCACAGTTGTGTTTGTTTATATGACAGTTGACAAAAATTTTCCTGAGAAAAGTTCTGTTATTTTTGGTAAACCACCTTGAGAATTAGCATCGCATGGTGGTGAGGGTACCTACCTGATGTGAAAATTCTGGAAAGGTCCCAATTTTTCTAATACAGTGCCAACCTTACCACACTATTTTGGTTTCTAAAGAATGTTCCCTGTCCTAACCTAGCAATGGAGAACATAGATTCCCTAGGTCTGCGTGTGCCATCCAGCTCCCCTGCAAGTCTGAGAAGAGAAGCAGTAACAATTGGAGATAATCTGAAGCTCATTTATTCTTCTAAGGCAGGGGTGTCAAATTCATTTTCACTGGGGGCCACATCAGCCAAAGGGACAGAATAATTTCAGGACTGTATAAATGTAACGACTCCTTAACTGTTAAGGAGTTGAAATTCCATTCGGCCCTTTGAAGGCAACCAGGAGGCTGATGTGGCCCCCAGTGAAAATGAGTTTCACACGCCAGCTCTAAGAGTTCTAAATTGGTGTAGAGGTAGTAGAATATATATGCACATACTTGTACATGTAACATAAGTTAAAAAATACACATATATCAGGGGTGATGAGATGCACACAAAAATTGGAGGGCATTTCGGATTATTAGTATGTCTGATATGACCCACTTGGACTGTGTTCATTTATCTTGTCACAGAATTACCATTACTCAATTGTTTATTTTTTTACACATTAGGACTCATTTTGTTAAACTAAAGGCTATTACAAGACACAGTTCTATGAAATTCATTAACTAAATTTTTACAAAAATAATAAAGATTACAATCTATATCACTCTCTACATTTTAGAGTTTAATGCTAAGCAAATGTTGTTTTTTTGTGAGAATCTAGAGTCTTCATCTTTGTTTGGCTGATATGTTCCTTTAGTTTTGTTTGCCAGGAAGCTCAGAATTAAATTTGAAATGCATAAGAGAAACTAAAATAGGTATGATAGCGTATATATTCTGCATCTGTGTAGTATTGATTGTTTATTATTATTACCACTCTACATAGCTCCTTTTAAACTATCTCAGATCCTTTGTAAGGAGAGGCAGGGTGTAAGCAATTACAAACAAAAATATTGTTTATCAGGGTGACAGTTTGTGTTGCCTTAAAAGCTTGTCACTTTCTATAAAAATGAAAACCATGAATTATTCACTTCAAGAAAATCTATGTTCTTTTTGACAGAATGTACAGAATTTATAGTACTAATAAGACCTATACTGTGAATGCCTACTTAGTAATAGATACTAGAATATTTACTATATTCTTGCTGATCTTTCTAACCACCTTGCAAATAGAAACAATGTGTGCCTATTTTCTGAGGGTCAGAGAGTTTGAGAGACTTATTTAAGGCCCCCTAACTTCATAGGTGACAAAGCCATGGCTCAGATTCCTCACATGAAGTGGACAAATAAACTCTGTATGATATTGGCTGCAGAGTCTGGTGTACTTTAAATTATAGGAATGATCAGTTCCGTATCCTGTTTATCTTTCTTTCCCCTTGGGTGCCAATACCTAGCAAAGAGTAAATGCTAAAGAATGTTTAGCACCTAGTTGGAAGGACAAATGAGTAAATGAATTATGAATAATATGACAAGTAGCAGAAGTCATATGATATAAAATATGAATAATACAATTATGTAATAAATATAACAATTATCTAATGAAATGTTTGGGTTCATGTTAATATTTGTATTATTAGTTTACGTGTTATGTGTAAAGTGATAAGTCCCCATAACCTCACAAGCATTTCAGAGGTGATTCATACAAATCCTTTCACTGAATGTCACAGCGGATCTGTGACACGGATATCCGAAACACCAACCTCAGAAATCATAAAGTCGCTAGCTGAAAGTGGTGAGCGATGGGGTTGGGATTTGAGTCCCTGTTTAAATTGAGAGCTCATGATCCCATGAAACTTTGCCGATAAATGATTTTAATTTAATTGGTCTCTTATTCTACATTTCATAAATTACTCCACCCCCACACAGCTAGGTATCAACTTAGTTGGTCCCTCTCTCTGGAGACACTTTCTTTGCTTGGCTTCCAAGTCCCCACACTCTCTCAAGATCCTTTCTACCTCGCAGGCCAATCCCTGTGTTTTATGCTGGTTTCTTCTCTTTTCTTCAAGAATGCTGGTGCGGTCCAGTGCTTAGCACTCACTCCTTCAGTGATACCCGGTATGATGGCTTAAATACCACCTTTATGCATAGACTCCCCAATTTAAATATCTAGCGCCAGACCCCTTTCCTCCCGATTCATAAAGTCAACTGCCTACTTGAACATTTCTTTTTTAGACATCTAGTAAACATCTCCAACTCAACACGCCCAAATATGAATATCGTATTTTTCCTCTTAAACTTGCTCAGTCCATTTTTCCCATCTCAGTTAAAGGCAACATCATCCTTCCAAGTTCTCAGGCCAAATAACTTGTTGTCCTCCTTGACCTCTCCCTCCCTCCCTCCCTCCCTCTCTCTCTCTCTGTCTCTCTCTCTCTCTCTTTCATATCCCCCATGTACTGCATTTCCAAATCCTGGAATATATTCAGAAGCGGATCACTAGATCAATTGTCAATACAGCTAGCACCCTGACGTGAGCCTCTGTCATTTCTCTTGTGGGTTATCCCGGCCTCCTCCTCACCGGTCTTCCACATCTGCCTCTTTTCCTTGCCATCAGAGAGCGGCCGAGGCGACCCTTCTGGAACTTAGGTAACAGCACATCAATTCCATGCCGAAAACCACGTGATGCTTCTGTGCTTTATTCAAGGAAAATGGGAAGACTTGACAATCGCTTATAAGCTCTACCTATCTTGGCCCCTGATTTTTTAAAAAAAATCCCTTTTTTACTATTCTCATGCTCCTTGCTGTTCCTTGAATATGCCAGGCAGGTATTCATTTTGGAACTTTTCTCTGTGTGTCTCTTCTGTCTGGCTTAAGGACATTTTAAATGGGACTTTCTCGACAAGGCCTACCCTGATCCTTCTATTTAAAATTACACACTTTCTTCTAATTACCTATACCTCGATCTACTATTTTTTATTATCAACTTACTGCTAATATAACATATTACTTATGTATTATGCTTGCTTTTTTGTCATTTTCTCTGTCAGTATGCTAGAGTATAAACTCCTCAAGGGCAGAGGTAGTAGCTTTATTTATTGATATACCCCAGTCCTCTAGAGCAGTGTGCGAGTCATAGTATCTGCACAATTAATAATCAGTAAATTAACAAAGTAATTTACATGTGAAAAATTGCAGTGCCTTTTTGCAGTTACTGTAGGTTCGCTGCCAACTATTCGAGGACAAATTGCAACTGACTGTTTGGTATTATAGGTAGTTACGAAAGGCAGGTTCGTATCCTGCCTTAAGGGTAAGTCAGAGACTTTTGAATGGTGTGTTCCTTTGACTGAAGATGACCCTAAACCCATTAGGGGGCACACGGACCTATGTCCTTTTCTTGTCACTTGGTATTTTGCCTCTCCACTCATTGATTACATAATAAAGTGCAGCACTGCTTACTAGTGATAATTTCTGCTTATGTTTTAGCAAATACAGCCACGGCAAGCAGGATTTCTCTTCCTGGCATTGTTTCAATGCCTTGCTCTGGAAAGGTATTGTCCAAGTGTGAAAAGTAACTAGAACATGTATTTTTTTTTTTTTGAAATCAGAATCTCATACACATCTGACTTTAATTTTCACTTGCTGATATTTTATCTCAATCCTGACTAATAGGTTGTAAATCACATACGATCCTTCATCAGTCATTAGGAAACCTCCTGACAACTTTTCTTCTTTTTGTGCAGGCACAAAAATTTAAACACATTTTTAATGAAAACATCACTCCCATAACACAAATATTTTTATTTTAATATATTATTGTCAGCTTTTGTCTAGTTATATGTATATTTTTCACAGTTGCATTTGCAGAGTTTGTTTAAATTCAATGTTTTATTTTATTTATTATTTCCAGACATGACCTTCACTGGTCAGGCAACCATCTATGTTGCTTAATGCTGAAGCACTGAGTTTCATAAACACTGGGATCCAGGAGCTACAGGGAAACTCTTAGAAAAGGCCAAAACTCTCTTTATAATAGATTTTTCCTTCAATTTAGTGTATTTATTTCCTTTTAAGCATCTGACAAATATCCTCTTTAACCATAAACAGAAAATGAAGTGGTTAAATTTGTGATTATTTATTAAAGTACCCCAAACTACAAATCATTTTTCTAAGTCTGAAATATAGAGTGACAAAATCTTAGTATTTTTTAGGATTTCATATATTATTTTTAAGGAAAATGTTTGAATTTAACTTATTACTTTAGTCTTAAAGCTTTCCTGTCTCAAAAACAATAGGTAATCTCTTTTAATGAGTTACTTAATTTTCTGTAGTCTTGATTAACAATTTAGATTATCTTGGGTTTTCAATCTGTTTTGTGAGTTTACCCCCCTCCCCAAGTGCAGTATTCATTCTGCTAGGTTGATTTGATTCGCTCTCAATTAATTAATTCACAATTAATTAATTAATTCCCCCTTGACAACTGCCTTAGTGGCATCACAACTCATATTAATGGTGGTGTGCCTGTTCTAATTAAAATCAGTATGAAGTTCCTAATGACATAGTCTTATCTACTAGAAATACTGAAGCAGTAGATGGAATACATTCTGATTTTAGACCAAGATCCATATGACCTCATACCATTTGACAGTGTAATTGTAAGAAAATACTTATTTTGTATCTTAAAATATAATATAAGCAAGATCATTTATACAGCAGTCACCGTATACCCTAGTAATAAGCACATTGTCTAGAAATTAAAATGACATTGGCCTTTTCAGTCAGATAAATTATTCCTCCCTGTACACGTTATTCACGTTAGAATTTAAAGATATGTAACGCATTCATTCCGATGCCATCTAATTTGCCAGGCTTTACCATGATATAAGTTCTAAATTTGGTACAAATATTATTGTTAAATTTGTAGAGCAAGGGCTTCATGTTAAAAGATTTTTTTTAGTTTCGTTTGTGAATCTGACACTGACCTAAAATAACATGTTAGGAAGAGATGACGCTCCTTCTGTCTGCATCCCTGATAATGCTTTACAGTGGGCTGGTGGGAGGGTTAGGTTAGAGCCCCGCTCAGTTAAGGGACCGCCAGTTTGTGACACAGTGTATGGCAGAGGACGCAGGGAGACCTCCTCTGACATTGGTTGACATTCAGCGTGGAGTTTTACGTAGCGTGGGTTTCGTCTCACTAACGGTTGTGGCTGTAATAGTGGGAAGATGTTTCCAATCACGTGCCTTCAGTTGAAGAGAAGCTTCTTCTTTTCAAGAAGACCAGAAAGTCTACAGTGTGCTCTCAACAGCCCAGTTTTCGACAAATATGAAAAGCTCCATGCTTGTTTCTCTGATCTCATGTCCTTGATCAGCCTTATAATTTCTGCTTTTCCTTTTTGACTACTTATGTTTCAGGTTAAAAATCAGCATCTCAGACACCATCACAGCATTTCTATAAAGCTAAGCAATCAATATTAAAACAGTGGTTAACCTGTGCAACACTCCGGGTGAAAGTATGTAAAATCCAAAGAAGCTCCCGCTCCAGGCAGCTGATGTGTCCATTTCCTTCTCGCTGTCTCTGCTTCTCTCTGCTCACTAGTCGGAAATGCTCAACTTTGATCCTTTTAAAAAACTAACCCATTTTTTTTCCATTCAGACTCTTTCATTTAAGCTTCTTTTTGATAATTCTTATTCACTCTTGTCACAATATTTTACTCCCCAATTTAAAGAGTTTCTTTTTATTTTTGGTCCTTTAGTTTATTCTCTTTAACGGGCCACTGAGCAACATAACCCCTGTCTCATATGTAGAGTAGTTAAATCATATCTTATGTGAAATAGTGAAATCTTACTCCAGTACAAACACAAAACAAACAGACACTCGTCTGTAAGGCATCTGTGGGATGCATTTCCAATTATTTGTCCCTTGAGAATCACTGGTTATACAACAGAGAAAAAAGCGCCTTTCAAGGGAATAGCCTGACATAGGCATTTCTCCTGTCAATGCCGATATTAGTTTTTGTTGGAACCTACATGGAAGGTAATTCTAGTAATTCTGGCGACTAGGGTACTTTCTTCATTTAATGACACATATTAAAAAAAACAAATCAACTTTTTAAGTTTAGAAGACGCTTAGACTTTCTGTTTTCAATCAGGGTGTTGATTCTCTTGCCTGGTTGCAACTACCACAAAACACAGGCAGACAAGCCTGGCGTGCACTATTCATTGTCAAAAGCAGC
Organism: Anoura caudifer; assembly: GCA_004027475.1. NCBI lineage: Eukaryota > Metazoa > Chordata > Mammalia > Chiroptera > Phyllostomidae > Anoura > Anoura caudifer. The sequence goes on along the minus strand of PVKU01000088.1, from coordinate 180,103 downwards.
TCCTCACGTTGACGTCTCACTTGTGTACTTGGAAACACTCGGGGCTCCATCGTGAGGTGCTGAGAATGATTACTGGGATCACCTCTTGCGGTAGCGTCATATCCATGAAGCGGTGTGACCCTTTCTCACTCTCCCGCGTTATTTTTCACTAGCCCCACAGATGATTACATTTTCCATTTTAAGGACTTAGAAAACAGGACAGAGTAAATAATTTCAGAAATACAAATTGTATATTATAATCAGTTGTAAATGGGATGTCTTCCCATCCTGTTTCAGCTCCTCTTCTCAAAAGCAAACATTGTTCTTGGTTTCTTATGTCTTTCCCTGTTCGTTCCATACTCTTTGCATTCTCTGTTTCTATCTATTGATTTGTCCTTCATCCTTTAAAAATGTCAAATAGTTACAGATTATATTCATTATTACTAAGTGAATTTTGTGCTCTTAAATGTATTTATCAAACAGTTCCAACTAATTTATGTAGGAATACCTCTCAAAGAGGTGGAATATAACTACTCCTTAAGAATGAGATGCTCTTCAGGACTTGTTCTTAAAAAGTACAGTGTGAAAGAAAATATAAAAGGGAGAAAGAGAGTAACTTATAGTGGAGAAAACCGGCAAACATCACTCTACCCAGCTGATCGAGGTTAAATATTGGGCCCTAAGCAATGACCGGGGCAGCCATGGTTACGTGTCATGCTGATAGCACAGGCCCTCACTACCCTGGGAGGAGGGTGGCCGTTTGCCTCTGTGGTCTTCTTTCCCAAGTTTTATAACCCCTGTCTAGCCGTAGAAACATCAGACAAACCCAAATTAAAGAACGGTGTGTAAAATACCCGACTAGTATGCCTCAAAACTGTGAAGGTCACAGAAAACAAGAGAAGTCTGAGAAACTTTCACAGTCCAGAGGAGCTTAAGGGGAATTTATAACTAAATATAAGGCAGTATTCTGTATAGGGTCCTAGAACAGAAAATAGACTTCAGGCGAAAACTAAGGAACTTTGCATAAAGTTTTGACCTTGGTCATCACTGACTGTTGGTATTAGTTGTGGCGAACGTATTGTAGTAACTGGGTGTGGGGTATATGGGTACTCTCTGTAACATTCCTACAATTTTTCTGTAGTTCCAAAATTATTCTAAAATATAAAATGTATTAAGTGCTTAAAAGAGTATCCTTTGCATAAATCTGTATTTACATTGTTGTTTACAGTCATAACCTACTAACTATAAGCACTTACATAATGATTTAACTTGTTTAGATAATGATTTAACTTTTGGAAGTAAATTAAATTTTATATAGAATGAGTATTCAGGATTACTCTGTAGACTTATTCTCCTAATCATCTTTAATCATCTAATTCATCTATATAATTTTACATAGTATGTGACTAAAGAAATATAAGATTGCTTCATTTATAACAAAAGTATTAGAAAATAAACTTTGTGAATAATTTCCACAGTCAAGAGTATTCTACATTCACATTACTCTTCGAGTATGTAGTATTTAACATTTTCATTAACGATGAAGTAGATTCAGTTTCCCTACAGTAAATACAACTCACTTTGGATTCTACGCCTGGGTAATAGGTTAACCCCACAAAATAAAAAATATATATACCTGTTGGGAAAAGACTGGCTGGATTTAAGCATAGCTACAGAATTAACTGTGTATTGCTGGGCATAATAATTTGGCCCCAAATCAATAATACACAATAATTTGCAATAAGCTGCAAGTGCGGGGTGTGTAACTGTAGGACTAACTTCAGCTAACTCAGGTCTAGGGAAGGGCTAAGGGGGCTTCTGAGCAGGAGTGTAGAGCTTATCAGCTGATCCCTGATCAGACAGGGACTGAAGTTAATTCTGGAAACCAGACCTTCCTGGAAAAGCCAGCTGTACATGTGGGAAGAGGTATATATAGTGCGGAAGGTGGAAAATGGTATCTAGAGAGAGGGTTGGGATAATTCAGTCATAAATAACTTGGAAATTCATTAAATGAGTGTAGAAGACCATGGGATCAATAGGAATGTCAGCATCTGGACCATTTTCCAGAAACACCCATTTTCATATCTTTGTACCTTTATAAATGCTATTATTATCTCTACCTGGAACATTCTTCTTTCTGCTCTTCCTTCTTTATAGTTAATTCAGTAATATCAGTGTGTTACCTTTTTGGAGGGGTGGGGGCAGGCCCCTAAACCTCCAGGTTGTTAGGTGCCCCTCCTTTGTGCCTTCATTGTCTCCTGAAGTTTCTGTCTATTAGAGACACATCTGTTGACCTGAACCGTGTCTGTTTATCTGTGTATCTCCTGCAATTGTTACTGAATTCCTTCCTGGCATGGACTCTGCCTTTTTGCTGTTTGAATATCTGTGCTCCATGCCTAATACAATGATTAGCAAGCAGAGTAAATACTCTTCCTGCTTACAGGATAGAAAGATTAGAAAAAAAATGAGGCAGGGTACCCATATTGAGGCCACTCAAGTGTTTACAGGTTATCAACAGAGAAAGACCTAGAATCTAACATTTGTGATTCAATGCAGACATCATGGGCTATGATGCAATCCTTGATTAATACCTTGCATTATTCAGACCCTTACATTGTCCTACACACAATTTATAGAGACACAACCCAAAGCAGATCTTAGGGAATTGAAAGAAACCAGTGACATAAAGATGACAAACTGTAGGGAAACAAGACTTCAGAAGAAGGGATAAAGAAATTGGTACTTTATTTCTTTAGGGGCCTCAAAGAGAAGGCAATCTGATAAAAATCTTTAAGGCTTGGCAAGGATTTTCCATCTGAACTGAAGATGGAAGAAGAGAAAATGAACTCAAACTTTAGTACAAAGAAAAATTACCCATCAGTTACAATTGTTTATCATTAAGCTACATTCAGGGAAGTGGTCATACAACTGTATTTTGGATAGATTTTTATCTAATGGAGTCGGTTTATGCTTAATCCTGTATGAAGTGGAGTCAGGGAGCAAAGTGATTGCAAAATGCTGTGTCCAGTCCTGACATTCAGTGATTCCAGTGATGAGAGTACATTTCTACTTACCACATTCATCCTGGAGATGTGTGACTCTCAAAGCAAACTTTAAGATAAAACATTACAGTTTAGATCTTCCCAAATGATCTCCTCTAAGTTGTTCCACACACTTGATTCTCTGATGGTCATGAATCACTGCTAATCTCTTAGAAACATATTTCTTCAGATAACATCAGTTGCTCTCAGAATACGAAGAGAAAAGAAAAACTGCATTTCTTTTTATGCTGCTGCTGAGGATAAACGTAGGCATTTACTTGCAACAGAAGACGTTAAGATCGTTTGGGGTTAGTATCTGGTTCATAAACAGGAGGTTCTTTGTATATAAACCCAGCTGACCCAAAGCAGAATCTGTCTTGTTTCTTGTGGTAATTAGCGCTCAGACACCCCCCCGCCCCCGGTTACATTTTTTCCTTTAGTCACATTTACCAGTCACGCTAAACCAAACAAAATCTACCTTCTTTGTCAGCCCAGCAACATATTCTTTGATGAGAGCTTACAGCAATCTCCGAAAAGATGATACATCATAATGTTGATACTTTAAGAATATTTATTTCAAGTGTGATTTAACTAGTTATGATAGCACTTGGAGTTTTACAGCAGCGGAATAAATTCTGTTATGATGCCATTTCAAGGACTGTGAAGTCTGTTCTAAGCAGCTACAGAAGGGAGGACGCTGCCCTTCTTCCTTCCCATTTGTTTCTGCATTTAGATCTCTTGAAGCAAAAACAATCCAGATGACCTAAAAACAAAGGGCGAGATGAGCACATTCAAGTTTCCTTTTGACCTTGGCGCTCTGATATGCAAGTAGCAAGTTTTCGCTTGAAAAATAAACCCTCAGAGCCACCACCCCCACCCTTTTGTAAGGGGAGGAAAAAAAGCCCGAGGCAAACATAATCAACTATTCTAGGAAGAATTTAAAATATGTATGCAGCTATAGGGAATTCAGTATTTGAGTTGAAACACACACTTCCAACTGCAAGTTGCTGTTAGGGTTACAGTGCTCCGACCACTTAGGCTGAAAGTGAAACAAGCATTAATTAAGTAATAACGATCTAGGTATGGGGCATTTCCTTGGGATTAATGACCAGCTGGGGGAGTTGATAGCCCACAGTGCAGCCAAGGGCCATTAACCCCAGCTGGTCATCAATTCCTGGGCCCTGTGTTACAGTCATTATTGCTATCATAAGCCAAAAATGAAAAGCAAATGGGTCTATGGATTACTTTTATGGATGATGCAGTTTCCATTGGTATCTACAGGGCATTGCTGGCGAACGGATGCTCTGTCCACGCGTCAGTCGGTGCTTCTTCGACTCCCGTTCTATTTAGGATGCTGCCTGGGAGGAACGGGAGGAGAATGAGGTAGGCAGCCAACGGTTGAAGAGTTTCAGGTCTCTGCTGACACTCGAGAGCTGTTGAAGCCATAAAGACCACATGGAGGAAGATTCAGAGAAAGCAAAGAAAATGTGCTCCATAGGTGGATGTGTGTGTTTTCTCTCACGGATGCCCCAGTTTAGTGCCTTTGTTGTGAAGTGGAGAAAAATCATTGGATGGTAATGAGACCCCTAGAAGACAGCAAGCGCCAATTTGCAGAAGCAAAAGACAGAGATGAAAGGACAATGTACTGTGTTGGAAAAAAAAAGTACATCCATTAAAAATAAAGAATGCAAGAGACTGTCAGCCTACCGTGATCAGACTGGACAGATAGAAATTAATTATGTTTGGTTTAAGAAGCTGCTTCTGCAGCCGTGGTCAATTTTAAAAAGCACATTAGAAGATATCTCACACTGACTTTCCAATTACCATGGATGGCAGCAAAGTGTGTTGAAACAAAACTCATTTTCAATGGGTAAATGCATTCAATGCTGACTGACAATGTTTTAAAAATTCATAAACTTAGTCACTGGTCAAGTTCTTTTGAAGGTGACCCTGAGGAGAGTTGACCTTTGCTAGAGGAGAATATTAACGGGAGCCCTTCACCACCAAATTGGTAATCTTGGACAAGAGGATGCAGTGGGGTGGTGCGCACGAAGGGGGTGTGCCTGCTGCAGGTTGCTGGGAGTAAAGAAATGTGGGATTGGAAGTGACTCTGTACCAAATCTTAATTTTAATTGTATGAGAATTTTTACAAAACTGATACCCAAATCCACCTTTCCCTACTACTTCATAGTGATTTGAGAGACAGGATTTTTAATGGAGAGACATACAAGAAATGGAGATACTGGGTTTCAGACGTTTACTGTTTTACTGTGAACAAACCTCTAAAACACATCCTTTCTCGGTGGAGAGGAATGGCCTGCACAATGAAATGAAGCTCATTTTGTGTCCATGCACGCACATACCCTCCTCTCAGTCCGTCAGAAGCCAGGGTTAAAGCTGGGATGAAGGAAGCTTAACCAAAGCTCAATGACAAAATAATAAATAGATATCAGTGTTTCTATGGCTGAGTAGTAAATAATAAAACATACTTTATTAAATACAAATGAAATACAAACGGCATCACTTTGGTTTTAGGTTGTGTTTTTTATCAGCATCATTTTTTTCTCTGCCATCACAACATTTCAAGGAAGGAGGTTTACCTTTAGTTGGACCTCGCTTTAAACACAGAGCTTAGAGTTTGGCCTGGATTTAGATGTGTTTCTCTGACTCCCCAGCATGGAGAGAAGTGTCAGGCTATTGATGTAGTCTTTCAGTGTTTACGATTTTCTTCAACTCATCTAGTATTCTTTTTCACATGTCCCTAAATTATTATACATGGATGAAAGAAATTCACAAACTTATTTGTATCATCTGCTTACCCATCTATTAATATAACAGATGTGAACAAAATAAATCATGTTAACTATTGAGTTAATTATTTTTAACTTTTCAACTTTCCTGCCTTCCAAAAACATTGTCCATCCTCAGGGTTTCAGATGCCCATCAAAGTGGATGACTTCCAAATCTCCATTTCCAACCCTGATTTCTCACCTAAGCCTCAGTCTTCCAGCCAGACCTCAATGCCAATGACCCAGCTGACTCCTGACTCAGTATGATTCAATAGCTGCCAAACTAGAGTCAGCACATTTCGCTTAACCTTGTTCTCTCTTCAGAATCTCACTCTCTGTTTCTGGAACTACAATTGTCCCATTCACCCAGGCTGAAGACCCTGACGTTATCCTCGATCCCAACTCTCTATCATCCTGCATAATCAGATTATCCTAAATCCTAACATTCTTTCCTGTGCGGCGCATGGCACACTTTTCCTTAGATTCTTTCCTTCATCTGTTCTCCCCTACTTTCATTGTCACTAGACAAATGGGATGAGGCAAACATGAAGAGGACTTTTTCCTGGCTGGGCTGTCCTCTTCAACATTTTAATCCATGACTTGAAGAAAATATACTACTCACTATCAAGTACACAGATGGCAGGAGTCTGAAAGAAAAGGTGAATATTTTATTTGACAGAATCAGAAAAGACAAAACGTAGAGTCATCACTCTTTTGCTTTGTAAGCTCTTGGTGGTGGTTTATTGTCTTTAGCTTAGAGTTCATGTCTTCATCCTAAAACACCAGCCTTTATTTATTGCCTCATTTTTCACATGCCCCATGCTCTAGTCTTCCCATTTCCTTCAAGTGTCCTGTCTTTTCACACCTGGGTAACTTTTCTTCAAGGGGTTCCATCATCTGCAAATAATCTTGTACTATAGGTCTCCCTGCTCAAAACAAACAAGTGAACAAACAAACAAACTTCTTACTCTTATCATTTAACAGTAGCACTCCTTGTTATTTACCCAAATCATTTGAAAACCTATGTCCAGACCAAAACCTGCACAAGGATGTTTCTAGCAGCTTTATTTATAGTTGACAAAACTTGGAAAGTGACCCAGAAGTTCTTTAGTAGGTGAACAGATAAATGAAGTATGATATCTCCAGATAATGGAATATTACTCAGTGCTAAAAAGGAATGAGCTATCAGGCCATGAAATGCATATCTTAAATGAATCTTAAAATGCATATTACCAAGTGACAGCAGTCAATCTGAAAAAAATTAGGGAGTGTATTATTCCAACTACATGACATTGTGGAGAAGGCAAATCTATGGAGATATTAAAACAGAGGTTACCGGGGGAAGGGTGGGATAGGCAGAGTACAGAGGATTTGTTTAGGACAGTGAAAATATTCTGTATGATACCAAAATGTTGGATACATGTCATATATTTGTTCAAACCCATAGAATGTCCAACACCAAGATTGAACAGTAAATTGTAGACTTTGGGTGATTTTTATGTGGGGATGTTGATAACTGGAAGAGGCTATCAAGTGGAATATGAGAAATCTTGGTGCCTTACCCCCTGGTTTTGCTGTGAATCAAAAACTACACTAAAAAAAGTCTTTATTAAACAACAAAAACGTCTACCTGCTATCAAGGCCTACCTGAATGTCATATTCTCTCTATAACTTTCTCATTACTCCCTATGTTCCTAACAAGATTAAATGCTTCCTCATCTTTGTTCCCATGGAATTTTACATATGTACTGCACCATAGTGTGGATCATTTTTTTTGATTTCTTATACAGTGATCCTTACCTACCACAGGAGTTATGATCCAGAGACCCCCCGCGATAGGTGCAAATCCGCGAAGTAGCAGCGTTATATTTATTTTATTATTTATATTTTAAGGCTTTATAAACCCTCCCCACACTCCTATAAACCTTTCCCACTCTCTTATTAACCTTTCCCACACTCTTATAAACACTTCATATGCTCTTAAACACTTTATGTACTCTTAAACCTACGTAATTTTAACAACATATAAAATTCTATATGGTACTCACCGTGGGTTTTAACCCGCAATGAGTGAACCATGACATATCGAGGGACGACTGTATTTACTTCCCGGTGTCCTGGCAGGGTGTAATCTGTTTGATGGCCCAGCCTTTTATCTCCAAGTTCTTAACAACCAAAGAAATGAGAGGCACAATGAGAGTACAATAGGTATTCAAATGCTTGCTGCATTTTGTTCTTGAGAATAAGGGGCCAGTCCTAATTTAGTGAAAAGGAACCTGAGCAATGTTCTCTGCTGTGCAGTTCCAGTGCAGGGTGGGCTAAGTGGCTTACCAAGAGCATGGATAAAAATGATGGAGATTTAGTCAACAGTAACATGATTTTAGGTGACATCATTAGGGATAAATAAGGTATGTCTAACACTGGAAATTATAATTCTGTATTCCCCTGAACCATGGTGAAAATACCTCTAATACCTAAAATACTTATAATAACATCCTATAAAATGTTTGAAACTACATTTTAAAAGATACCCAGACTAAAACCTTTTTTTTTTTTTGAAGGTAGACAGCAAGGATGGCAAAAGGAATAAAAAGCACATCCTTAGAGGACACTCAGAAGGAGACAAGACCACTGATTACAGTGGTCTAGTGAAGGTCTCCAGTATGAGCGGCATTAGGCCAGCTCTGTATGGCCTCAAGGACGAAATCAGCAGGGACGGGCGGGGTGCGAACACCAGGAGGCAGATTTTGCTTCTGTGGGAGGGTGTTTTCTCGTCATCACAGCAGGGCCTTGGCAGCGCCTCTGGAGGCGGCGAAACTTGGCATAGGTTGAACACCTACTTTTCAGAAGTGACATAGAAGAGATCAATTGGCTATCCTTGTAGATGGATTTTTTTTTGTTTCATCAGCCCATTGATTATCACCAAAATTTTTTCAAAGGTGTGTGTATGCATTTAATGCTGCATGAACTCGTTAGTTCACTGATTGCCATATTTTATTTTCATCATTATTTGCTGCACACATTTATGTTTTTACCTGTCTGGTTCTCGAAGACCTTCAAGTGTGCCAACTCTCACTGTGGAAGGCTTCTTCCAATTGTGAGATTTTAGACTCCTCTTCCTCTACATAAATTATCTTCTCTATCTTCACAGCTGGTCTGATGTACATTTCCTCACCTGTGACGGCTTCTTCCCTTCCCACTTATGCTTTTAAAGTGATATTATAAGGCCCAAATTCTAGAAAAACTCCCTGTTATTTTGAGCCCCCAAACTTTGGGAGATTATTGTCCAAGGTGTCACCAATAAATAACAGTTTTATTCCCCAATATAGAGCTAAACACTTTGAAGAGCAAAACAAGGAGTGACCACATTGGGTGGACCTAGCGTGGTGTGGGAATAGATTGTGCTGCAGCTGAAGCTCTGAATTGGGCAGAATTATCCATTTTATCTTAGGCAGGACGAATACGGGAGAGCAGTTGTGACCTTGAACTCTCTTCAGTGAGGACTGCCTGGAAGAGGAGGAAGGACAGAGCAGAGCTGTGCGTGCCCTGGATCCTTCCAAGTTGAACTGCAGCAGGGTGAAGCCCAGAGCTGCCTTTTATGAATTCCCTTTATGGGAAGGAAACATCAGAAATGGGAACAAAGTATTCGCCAGTAACATCAGTGTTTCTCCTAATTATTTTATGTGTAGGTCTAACCTGCCCTCAAAATAACATGTTTTAGAGCTGGAATTTACCAAATCATTTCTTTGTTTAATTCAAAGTGACTAGAACTAAGTAAAGACTTTATAAATATTAAATGCCATCACACAGTATATAGAGCAATGAATGAGAAATCTGGAGACTTGAGTTATAGTCCCAGCTCTGCCACACTGAGATCTTAATACCTCCAGGCCTCAGTTTTTTGTGAATCTGCAAAATAGAAAGATTGGAGGAGAGTATAATCCAGGAGGGAGTCATAGGCCTAGACCCTTAAATGTGGTTGAAATAAATGATAAGAAGAATTGGTTACAGTAATCTGTTCAGATGTTAAAATAAAATATAGTTTTTCCTTGATATTGCAGAACTGAAGTGCCATGATTGAATTCAATATAAGTAAAAGAGCTTGAATATCTACATGTCTCTGATAATGACATACATTTTTTTTGCACAATTTTTTATTTGTAGATGCACAGAGCTGCACTCCTGGCTTCCTCCGCCTGAACAGGGTTGTATAATCCATCTTATTTTTTCTTTAAAATATTAATGTTCTTATCTTGGCAAGGTGTCCTGGAGGAAAGGGATCTGGTAAGCTAATTCACACAAAGGTGAAAGGTTTGTATTTTGCATTCATCCACAGCAGAATTTTAGGAAAGTGTTACATGCTAGGCGGGGAGATATTTTTGGACATGTCTTCTTTCCAGCATCTCTCCTACCGTATCACAGAGCTTCAGTCCACACACACCCCTGAAGCCAGCTTAGCCTGCATTTGAGAGTAAGGACGATGGTGCATGTGCGTGGGCTTGTGTGCCAGGCAGCATGAAGCCAGGCTGACAGGGGGGTCCACGGCTAGCTGTTCCGCATCAAGTGGATTATCCTGTGAAATATCTTGAAGTGTATAAATCTGATTAGATTCTCAGGAGATGGACTAGATAACTTAGTAGGGTAGTAGGGTGTTTTTTTTTGTCTGCTTCTATTTCCTGAGATCATTTTCTACCAAAAAAAAAAAAAAAAACACCCAAAAAAACCCAAAACATTTTTGGGTCTCACATGTTGGAACAATTATCCAAGAATATTTCATCCCTGAGAAAAATATAACCTCTGAGTCGCTGCCAAAGCCAGCGAGATCTATGGCAGCCTGCCTTCTGCACACAGACCTTGCACATGAACACTTTAAGGACTTGGAGCAGGGAGCACGTTTCACTGTTTCCTGCAGCTCACTTGTGAATGAAAGGGACTGACTCAGACCTCAAGGAAGGTGCCCTATGGCACCTGAGGAAATTTTTATTGCAAAGTATGTGCTAACTGGGCTCAATTCTATTTTTAGGGTTGCCAGTCATATGCTGTAAACATCATTTCTTTTCATATAACTGACAACTTGAATAAAATATTTAAAAGGCATTCTTCAAAGTTGAAGGATATTGTGACACAGATCACCAACCCATTTCCTCTACTTCCTGGACGCAAAGCTAAGCTGCATTTCTTAGTGCTCCCTGGCAGTTCCGTGAGGCCATGACACCGAGTTTTAGCCCGTGGAAGGTAATCAGAAATGACATACCCACCTCTGGGCCTGGCCCATAGAAGCTTCCCCACTCGTGACCCTTCATCTTCCTTTCCCTTTCCACTTAGCTAGAATGGAGGCAGTGCCCCCACCCATGCACCTCGCCCCCCCCAACCAGTGACATTGGGAGCCGCATGTTGAAGATGGAAGAGCCTGAGTCTCTGATTCATCTCCTCAAGGAGATCTACCCACCTAGGAACTCCCACATGGAAGTATCGTGAGGGTGAGGAGTAAGCTTTTACTGTGTGAAGTCACTGAAATTTAGAGGCTAATTTGTAACAGTGGTTAGTGTTACCCTGACCAATGCAATTACGATCACATTAATGTTCCCGAAGGTCATTGTTTATATAGAATGTTCTTAGTAAGGGTAACATGCTTTTTTGTATGTTGAAACTATGTCTGACAGTGAATTATATTCCTTGACTTGGAGGTTTTTCCTTCTTCCACCCCTTGCACATAATAGCCCAATATTTTGCCTTCTCGTTTTATTCTTTTCTTCTTTGTTCACTTCCCTTTTCAACACTTTTGGCTTCCTTCTCTCCTTTGGCACATTCATTCATTCATGCGTAGTATTTACTGGGTGCCTACTATGCTTCAAACATTTGCTTGGCACTGAGTGGACATTTGGCTCTGCTCTCATGGAGTTTTTGGTAGAATGCGGGGAGGGGTGATAATAAACAAGAAAAGAAACAGACACATAATGGAATACTAAACTATGATCAGAACTATGAAGAGAATGGCTGTGGTCCCGGGATGGGTAGGAATGATGGAGCAGTGCAGAGAACTCTCTCTGCTTCGAGAAGATTAGCACCGAAGTTTCGGGGAGGGGGGGTGGCGGTGACATTTTGACTGTGAGCTGAGGAAACAGGAAAAGCAAACCATGGAAGGACTAGGGGAAGAGCACTCCAACTTGTGCCAGGGCACTGAGGCAGGGAAGTGTCTTGCAGGTTTGAAGAACTAGAGAGAGGCCACTAGGACTGCAGCTGTGAGGTTTATGGAGGGAATGTTACAGAAATGAAATCAGAGAGCACATGAAACTCAGGGTTTGAAGAATAACAGCCCAAGAAGGAGAGTGTCACAGTGGTCCAGGTGAAACATGCTATGGTTTGGACTAGAAAGGAGGAAGCGGGGATTAAGAGATAGGAATGTATTCATGTCACAACTTTAAAGGCCGGTGTGACATTCAAGTCGAGATGCTGCCCACACAGTCAGATACATGTGTCTGGAGATCGGACGAGGGCTTCGATGCTTGAAGCATAAATTTGGGAGATGTGTCATTGTGCAGTATTTTAGCCAGACAGAGGAAGGAGTAAAAGACCCAAGACCTCTACTTATGCCCACAGCGTGCTTTTGGGATCAAAAAGCCCTCATGGAGAGAAACGGGCCCAGAGTGTCGATTAAACATGGCTGTGAGGGAGGCAATGTGCGAGTCAACCCATAGCCATAGAACATGTGTTTCAAGGTGTTTCTCAGAAGACGTGATGGGCTGTGCCGAGCTATCTACGCTTCCCTTTCAATCACCGTTGTGACTAAAAATGCAAAATTTATAAAGAGTTAGAAAAAGGCTGACTGGGAGATTTGTGCCGAGGTTTGCCACCTTTTCTTACAGATTTGCTGAAGGAGAAAGGGACTGGATTCGGAAGGAAACAGGTAGGAACCAGGAAGTTGCCAGGGGGGCTTTGCAGGCCTACGTTCTATGTCGTGGCTGAATCGGCTCCTCCCCAGTGACAGGCGAGAAGAGTTTCCGGGGTGAGAGCCCTTGCAGGGTGATGCTCCACCTTAGCGCAAGGTCTCAGGTGTGCCGATGCACGGAGGGTGGCCACCTCCGACTCACCGTGGACGCATTCTGAGACAGAGGCCCCCGCTGGAAGGAGTGCACTTGGCTAAAGTATCAACCAAACGCTTCCTCCTCTCTCAGGCAATTAAAGAGCCTCATCGCACACTTGGAGACAGTGTTCATGCAGACGACTCTTCTGCTATTAGAGAAGCAGATTGACTCCATTTTGATCATCCTGCCCTCGTCTGCTTGGCAAGCGTGGCGTGATGTCCATATGTTCTATTGTTCCCATCAGCAGGGCGCTAACGTTTCTTTTGCTGCTGCTCTCACTTCTGAGGGGGATGTTTTTTTAGCCCCCTTTTCAATGTTGCCAACACATACATATATATTTTTAAAACATAGCACTTATTCTGGTTCTGCAGAAGGTGTGAGCGCTGTGTCCTCTAGCCATGGTACTGCATTTTCATTCAAACCCTGCTTCCTGCCTTTAAATGATGCACAGATTAGTTTTCCAAAGAGGTACAGATCACCAGTAAGTGGCAGTAGCCTGGCTTAAAGAAAGGCTGCACTTACACTTCAGAGGCGACTGCCTGGAACTGGGAAAGGTTTGCAGCCAAATGGAATTTATTAGCGGGATCTATAGAATGTGTTTGAAGAGCTCCGGTGGTGTGAGCCGGCAGGCACACAGGTTGGCCCACCACCACACAAAGTCAAACAGGCCAGCTGCTCAGGGGATTCGGACTGGCATGCCTTGTCAGCATTTCTTTATTTCCTCCTGCAGAGAGACACAAATGGAACAAATTTTCAGCGCTGGGGACTGACGCTTTTTGTGCATTTTCCCCTCTTCCTGAGAGCTTCCTTCCATGTTCTCAGCCTCTATGTTAGCTTCTCTTCCCCAGATGGTATTAAGGAAGCAATTGTTTGTTTAGTGGTTCCAGCCGACCCCCCTCCCTGCCAGTACCTGGATTTCCTGTTGGGCTGGAGTTTTAGCTGGGGAGAATTTTCTCAGTTCCTCAAGTAAAGATTTTAAACTCCATGTGCGAGGAGAGGGATGTGGAATTTGGCTTCTTTACAAGAACTAATCAATGTAAAGCATGGGCTACGCTGCACCTGATCCTAAGAGACCACCACAGCCGTGGGGAAGATCATTTATTCTTCTCAGGGGTATGGAGCGTTCAAAACCCATTTCAGAATGTTGATTTAGTTCTTGCAGATGACTTCTTTGCGGGATGCTTGTCCTGATGGGGATGGAGACAGCAGGAATGGCGGGAAGAGGATGGCCTTGGCAGCCAGACTCATGTGGCCTCAGAGGCCAGCTCTGTATCTTACTGACTGGGTGACCTTGGGAAGACCAGCCTCAGTTCCCCTCTCAGCCAGCTGGGGAGAGGATCCGGGGGTGTGGCTGTGAGTTTCAGGAGTCGGGGAGGAGAGCAATCTGACATCGTAGCAATGGGTCTTCCTACGAGAGGACATTTGTAGATTTTCATCATTTCAAATTCTCACCATGAAGAATATCTTGCAGTTTTGACAAATTTAGAATAGACTCATAGTCTTTTTTGTTGTTGTTGTTGATACAATAGCTAAATGTATGCTAACGCACTTCACGATCTATTCCATTTTTGACAGAAGTCTGAATTCTCCATCCTGGGACCTCGAACTGGGGTGCTGGGTGGGGTGTGTTCTAACCTGTGTGTACTTAGTTGAAGTAGGAAAAGTTTCCCTCCAATTTCCTACCTGCCTCCCCACCAGCCCTCAGCATTAGGATTGAAATGGTGCAATATTTGTAAAACACCTGGGAATCGATTTGAACTATTGGATATTTAAGTGACTGGACTGACTTCCTAATATCTGTTTCCACCCACATTCAGTTTTATGATTCAGACTCAAAAGCAGCCTAAATCTTCTCGTTTCCACAACAAGCAGGTTGCAATTCTCTGTAGTTCCTCCAAAACTGCCATTTCTGTCGTGGATGGAACATCGCCGTGACTGCAGTGGGAGTGTTTTTCCTCTTTTTCTTTTTTATACTCTCTGTTTTTAATTTTATTTTTTATTTTACTATTTTATATTTTATTTTATTTTATTTTATTTTATTTTATTTTATTTTATTTTATTTTATTTTATTTTATTTTATTTTATTTTCTTACTATATTTTCCCCATTACCATTTAGTCCCCTCATACCCCGCTCCCCCCAGCCATTACCACACTGTTGGCCATGTCCATGAGCCCTTTTTGGGTGAGTTTTAGCTGAGTGTGAAGAAGCTCACAGCAGTACTTTAAAAGAGAAACACGATGACGTCGGGTCCATTCCCACCAGACAGACCCTGCTCCATGAATATTCAGGGAGCCCTGAAGAGTCCATTAAAAACAAAGTTGAACTCTACCTGTTTATAGATTACTTCTCTTTGTAATTACACTATGTTTCAGCAACTAATGGGAGTGAAAGTTCTTAACAGAAACAACTGACTTTCCATAACATGAATTAAAGGAGAAATTAAGGTCAATTTTGTTTCAAATAACTGTCTCAAAAGAAAAAAAAATATCTCTTCATTAATCAAAACCATGCAGATCCACTTCCCTCTATTAATCCAGGTGCATAGAAGCTCCTAACACTTGTAACCAATCTCTGTCTGCTCTAATGGATATTTGGAACCTGTATTGATTTGGGCAAATTTGCTTCTTCTAAGGTCAATAATGATAAATGAGTCATGTTCTGCATGAAGTGACTTGGTGCTTCGAATTAAATGATCGTAATTATCTGTAGTTATTCTGTAACTGCTACTGTGACTGCTGTTGACAGAATATCCATGTAATAGCGATGGGAATTTCTTCCCTTGCTCCTTAAGAACTTGGGTGAATTTTATCTGCGTGTGGAAACACTCACGGCAGCTGTTTGAGATGGAGAGAGGACCAATGCTGGACACCTTCCCCTGGGCGGCCACCTCCACGCTGCTCTGAGGCTGGATGGGTGCTGATCACAGGCTGCCTGGCCAACGTGGTACCCGGGGACTGGGAGGAAGGGGCGGAGCCACGGGCTGCCACTCCACGCCTTTCCAGTGGGGAGCTACCTCAGGCTCAGAACCCAGAGAGGAAAGGTTAATCGCCCACCGCGTTTCCTCGGCCATCCTAATAAGGTATCTGCTTGTAAGTGATCATCCACCCTGTGGTGTCAAACACTCGCTGGCAAGGAGAAAACCCTGCCGGCCCACAACCCTTGCTGTGCTTCCATCTGCAACCGCGGTTTGAAGGGAGCAATCTACACGCGTGAAGCCCTGAGTTCTGCCCCCAGGAGGTCTCCCGGAATTACAGTGGGTGCAAACGCGCTGCGCGCTCAGCGGGCCTTTGGCTCCAGGGCGTTGCCTATCCACGTCAGCCTAGAGGCAATTTCAGGATGGAATTGAAAGGCAGAAAGGCTCACTTCACACCCCTCGGCTATATGCTTCTCCTTTACACCAAGGGCCAGGAGACTTGTGTCTTAACATGCGTACAGCAACTTTGGCTTTGAAATGTTTTAAGAGGAAGGCACTAAGTTGGGCAAGGTATTTCATTTTTCTGTGCCTTAGTTTCAATCCTAGCAAAATGCCCTTGAAAGAAATGACTGGTTGCTTTCACCTAGGATTCTGGCATGGGGCATTTAGAGAAAGAACAGAGATATGACCTTTGATGGAGAATGTGGATTGGATGTTTTCATTATGTACCCTCCCAGTCAGCCTAAAGTGGTCTAATGAGGGTCCCTTTGTTAATTTGTGGGCTTCAAAACTCGGAAAGGGGGGAGAGAGAGGGAGGGAGGGAGTCAAATCTAGCTGGGATGAGGAAGCGATTTAAAGCAGAACAGAGAGAGGAACTCAGTGAGTGAGGCCTCACCTGGGCCAACAGATCTGGAGCGAGAAATGGCTTTATATTCAGCCATTTAGGGCAGAATACGGAAATGGAGAGCAGGACGTCGTAACTTGTGCTTCCAGAGAATAGAAGGGTATAGATGATACGAATTTGCTGGAGTTTAAATGGCAGGCTGAAAAAGAAGAGATGGATGAAAGCAGAAGCAGCTTCGAACAATGGGGGAGGCTGCTGATCGCAGAAAATCTTGGTGAGGAGGAGGGTTTTGTAACTGCATGTAAGTTGCACAATGAGATGCCTGAGTAGAACAGGGAAGCGGATGCTGTTGTCTGGTGCGCTCTCTCCTGCCCAGGCTAATGTTGGGGCCATCGCCCCGCTGGGGGAGCGGCCGGAGGTGGGGGCAGTGCATTTTGGACTGGGCACTGCCCTGCCTCCACAGTCCTTTGAGGTGAAAGGAGAGCAGTAAGGATTAGTCCGTTCGATTCCAGCAACTCTACTTCCCTCCCTCCTTCTCCCTCTCCTCTCCTGACCTCGCCTAACCTCTTAAGACCAGAGATTTGCAGCTGAGATCCGTTCCCATTTGTTTGTGCTCTGTTTCAGGAGTGGCTGCTAAGGCATTTTTATCTGTTTTCCATTCCGAATGTCAGTCTTAGACTGCCCCAAACACGTGTGTGTGTGTTTCATGAGACTAGGGCCTTCTCCCCCGCCACCCCGCCTGAGTGTGCTGATGACAAAGGAAAATCTATACGTAACATAGAGTCACCTTCATGCCCTTCTGACTCCCTCGGGTGGGGAAGACATTTGTGGCCCCCTCCATTGGTCTTACTCGGGTGGGCGTTGGTAATGAGGGGAAGCCAGAGAGGACAAAAATGGTACCCCGCGGCAGGGCCACTGATCCCTTCTCCATCGTTTACCGCCCAAACTGTCGAAACACCCAACACTACTGTAAAGCCAGCAAAAGCTGGTGAACTTGTAGCAGGTGGTATCGCTTGCAGCCATCCAACTTCAGCTTAAACTCCCCAGGCCCCTGGGAACGTGGTCGTGGGAGAGGGGGAAAGTGAGAGCATTCCTGTTTAAAGTCTGGAGTCAGAGGTTTTATTTCATGACCAAAACCTTTAACCTGGTTAACTCCCCTCTGAAATAGGAGAACATCAAGAAGAGACTGCATCTTCTACATTTTACAGATAAACCAAGTGGAGGGTCTGGTTCAAATAGTGAGCCTGTTAAGAAAGAAGAGAATTAGCACTATGGACTGTTCTTTTTCTTCCTGCACATGAGCTGCAGCAGCTCCCGCCCTGATCCAACATCTGTCTGCCAGATAATGTGCACAGCTGTATGTGGGTCATTATTTGTCTACAAACAGAGTATCACATGGTAGATGCTGTGTAGCTGGGATGAATCGAAAGGAAATCTGTCAGAGGCAGAAGGCAGCAAACAGAGATAGACTTGCATCCAAGCTTGGCCTTTATAATTATTTTTCTTAGAGTACCCATTACTCACTGCAGAGTCTGAAATTTAGAAAACAGAACAGTAGAGTGGGCGTTAGGGAGGCCAGCTCACTCACTTGCCGGAGTATTTGTTCTTTTTCACATCTTGTTGCAACACAATGGTACAGCCATTGCATATCTGTGCCCCAGATACCTGTCAGTACTGCAGCTTGCAGTGCAGGAGGACCTGGGTCTGCTATGACCTTGGCAGACATCAAGTTCAATGTCAGACAAGGAGATGATGCTGAATGGAAAACAGCAACCGTTCAACATCATTGTCCTCCCGCCTTATTATTCAAGATGCACTTAGTAGACAACTGGGACTTCCTGCCCTGTTGGCTGGTACTTTAACATTTTCCCCTCCCAACTCATGGGGGTCTCTTCCACCCGCTTCCATTTTCTTCTTCTTCTCTCCTCGAGCAGGGCTTTGGATCCTATGTAAACACTTCAAAGGAAAAGAGTACAGTAATTATTAAAATTCACATAAAGTGAAGAAATGGAAAATAGATCAGATATTTGCACTTGGTGAGAGAAATAAGTGCGTATTTCTGGGTACCCTGCCCCAGGGAGAATGGAGTACGTTGTCTGGCCTCAACTGGCAATAGGCAGCCACACATCCCAAGAACCCACTTGGCTGGGTAATTGAGCCCACTTGGCTGTCCCTGCTCAGCAGGAGTGTTGTCATGAAATAGCACGTAATAACACACACCTTCCTTCTTGAAAGGCTTGCTTCTTGACTTGTGCAGGTCAGGGATGGGGGCGCAAGGAAGGACCGATATGTTGCAGCTGCCTTGTACACCTGGGCCAGGAGGAGGCGAGGCTGGGACGCAGGGGGAAGGCTATTCCACAGCCAGTTCCATGCTTAGACTATGAGAAGCCCCCTTCATTGCTCTGGGTAAGTGAGGAAGGAGAGGACCAACAAGCTCCACAAAATGGAGAAGACGTTGTAGACACCTGGGGCCCTAACACATCCCATGGAGACACTTAACTTTTGTACTGTTGTGTGTCTTGTAACCTTTCATTTAAGAAGAATGCACTATGATCAGCGCACAGCTATTACAAGCTGTGATAAAACAGCTTTTTATATCATCCTAGAGAGTTATAGACTACTCTGTGGAGCAGGTGTTTTTGATGAGCTTGTCAAAAAGCTATAGCTACACCAGTCAAGCAAAAGAAAATGTACACTCTAATGGGTCGTCCCTAAAACAAACGTTCAAGGGGGGTACCTTTGGAAATGTGGGGTTCTACCTTTCCCATCTGCCATAAGCTGAAGTCTCCCTTGAAGGAGCTGGAGTACGAACTACAATTAGCATTGGAAGAATGGTGGATGTGAGTGAAAGAATTCATTCCCCTCAGAAATCAGACATGTCTGGTTTGTTTGGAGAAAACCGATGCTAGAAACTGCAGCCTCGGTACCTCCTCTCCTGAGCACAGATGGGAAGGGGGCTGTTGAGAAAACTTATCTTCGGCAAATTATCAGTTGCCGTGAATTACAAAATCAGAGAAATTGGACGCTGCTCCGGCTCTAGGTCTTTTTCCCCTTTCCCACACCAAAATGGAATCTTAAGTGAGAAATTACGGCATCTCCACCCTGTAATGAAATGTGCAGGAGAAATGAAAAACGCATTACTGTTCCCCATGTGCACGTACTACATCATTACACCACTGAGAATGTTTCACTAATGATACAGAACATATGGGGGTCTCACATAATGAACTACAATGAGGTGCATTAAAAATATAGATGAGTTTAATTTGATATATTTATTTAATTGATTTAAAATTTTTTTTATCAGGCAGTTTCCTAAGACTTCTATAGATGGCAGTCATTCCCATCGATGGGGTCCAGCCCTGGCTGTTACGAACTTTATACCAACTTAAGTCGAAAGCGATCTAGCCACCAAAATGAAGAATGTCTAGGTGAGGTTCAAATTCTTGCTTGTTTTAGTAGTTTGGGCTGTGAACTCATCTCATTCACGTCCTCTTTTGAGCGTCGGCTCAACTCTGGGCGAAGTTCTTTGGTTCAGTTTAGTGTTTGCCTTTTGCGATAAGCATTTGATTTTTCCCGTAGGTTGTTGCCCTCTGCCTTCCTTCCCGTTAACAAAAAAGAAGTGTGGGGCGTTCTTCAAAAATTGCCATCCTAGTGCCACAAAGATGTAAATATATCACTTGGTAGAGACTGTTATCGCTTTCTAATATAGCATATAATTAGATTGTACACCATCCCGGGGTAGGAAGTGGCCTAAATTACAGTTAGTATTAGACGGTCAAGGTATTGAATTTAGTTGACTCGGTTTTTCATTGGGTCTGTATCAAAATTGCTTGGTCAGCTTTATTCATACGGTATAACTCCAGGCTTTAGTATTTTCAGGGAGTGAAACTTTAAGGCTTCACAGAGAGAGGGAAAAAACTTTTTTGTTTAAGTGCAATTTACTTCCTCTTAATAGTTCCGGGTTTCAAATAATGGCACTCACATCCATCAACAGGTTGCAACAATTCAGAAACCTCATCTGAGCTTAGAACACAGACTGAAACTCAATTTTATGTTACAATAATTTTACATAACCCCTGTTACATCTCAATTTATGGAAATAATTAGGGCAAATTAGATCACAGGAAAGTTTAATTAGCCAGGCATAGTTTTGAATTAAAGTTCATTTTCTGTGAAAATTAGAAAAGCCTGAGCACTCAGTTCTCCATTATCTGATGATTTGGTCTCATACATCAATGGTGTCCTGGGCGTGCGAGGTGGGGTGGTGCCTGGAGGGCCCTGTGCTCGCTGACCCAGACCTGGAGACAGTGCGGGGAAAGCTGAGTGGTCCAGAAAGAAAATCACTATGAACCGAAACCCAACTATTTCCAACGCATTAAGCTCCAGGTTACAACTTTCGGCTCTTGATTATGCATGTGATCTGCACATTACCTGGGGAGTTCATTACTTGGGAAGCTACTATTTGATATTTAAAAAAAGTATCAGCCTCTTTTCACCATATAATATATGCTAGAAGCCGTAGGATAGTGTTTGTGCCTGAATATTTGTACCTGAATATTTAGAGCTGGGGATTATATTTTATACAAAAGGGAGTAACTTTTCTGATTTTACATTTACTCTTGAGCTTTAATTTTTCGGATAACTACATTATAGTTTTTTTTTATAAATGCAAGATGCATAGCGTGTGACTCCATATTTACTTTGTATATACGTAGAGAATTTGGCAGCTCTTTTACTGATGATGAAGGCCTTTAATTAAAATTTACTTAGACATGGTGACTTAATTTGGGTTAAGGTGGGTGATTAAGGTCTACCTTCAAAGACTGGCTCAAACCACCACTCTTTCGAGAGGACTTCCTGAACCCTCAGTCCGTGTGTCACCCCCGCCCTCTTACCAGACCCTCATCGTGTGCCTTGTAGTAAGGCTACTCACTCACGCGTCCCACCCTCCTGTAAGCCAGGGACTTTCTGTCATTCATCTGTGCTATGTCGCAGCACTTAGCTTAGGGTTTGGCCTGTGGCAGGCACTTAATTTATTTTACTGATCACTAACGTGAGAAGGTGTTTGTTATTCAGAACAAATGGCTTTGAAATGCATCCATGCGCAGCGAACGTCTTTGAATTTCTCGCCTCCGTGTTGCAGTTACCAACTTGGTGACTTAGGCTGAAGCAGCCACCAGCTCAGGATCCTCATGTTCACCACCACCCACTTCCTCTCCATCTCTCTCCATCTCGACTAATGACTTTGGTGTAGGAAGACACTAGACGAAAATCACGTTAAGACAATATTTTGTATCGTAAGCGCAAAGCCATCAAAAATGGAATTTAGCAGATCATGTAGATCAGCCATGAAATTCAATTTGACTTCCACTGTATATGGCATGTCAGAGCCATCTTATACGTGGCAGGGGGTTGTTAAATAAATACTATGAGAAATTACCACAGAAATAACTGGGAGCATTTGTCTATAAATTACTCTCAAATTAAGAATGCAAATCCTTGGCTTTGATTGTAATTTAACCACCAAGCACCTTAGTCTTCTATCCCTTTTCTATGATTGTAGTAGCATAAAAGTCCAATTATGGCCACTGGTTTTCATCACAACACATACATTTTATGTTATCTGAAGTTTATGATTTAACTTTGGAGGGTAGTTAATATTAATTTCATATGATATTTAATTAATAAAAATGTCTATTAAGGTCACAGTGATGGAGGTTGTGTTATAATTGTTTGCATTTTTTCTAACAAGGGAAAACAGAGGCACAGAGAATTTTCCGAAGACCACACAGCAAAGCCAGGGTAGTATCACCTACCCCCAGAGCTGCGTCTCTGTCCTTTGTGGTTTGATGTTGAGCCCTAAGACCTGTCTGCGAGTCTCTGTTATCTGAAAGGGGTTTACCAGTCCCAGGGTCTTGGAGCGGACTGTGAATCCCCCAAGCATGTTTTGTTTGTCTCTAAAACGTTTTTAGATTTATATTTGAGTATTATATCTGACATCATGGGAATTTGAGAAGTTTCACATAAAATAATTAAAGTTTTATTTAAAACATCTCAAATAGTGATGGAAGGAGACTTTATTTGAGTCAGTAAATACACAATACAACATACAGAAGATGTAATGTAGCATTGTATACCTGAAACCTATATAATTTTATGAACTGATGTCACCCCCCAAAATTCAATAAGAAGTACATTTTAAAAATGTTGATCGCTTCTCAGCCTTTTGGCTAAGGACAAGTGTAGTATCTGTTCTTATCAGTTTAATATCTGATATGTCCTCTATCTGAGGATAATATATTAAATGGATTTTTGGAACTAGGAGATGGATTTAGGGTCTTGGTCTGTTCACTCCGTGCATCGACCTGGTATTGCAGTACTTCCAGGAATGGTGCGTAAAAAAAAAAAAAAAAAAATGTTGAAAGGACATTGAAAAAATGTGACTTGAGGGAACTTCTCATCTATCAACAGTTTTACTAAACTCAACTTGCTGCGTATTTAATACAAGCAGGTTATGGTCTAAGCAACCCCTTCTACTTTACCCAAATTGAGGAAGTGAATAAGAATTTTAACTAAAAGTACCATTGAATTGTACACTTAAATGGGTAATATGAATATATGCTATATACATCCTATTTCAATAAAGGTGTTAAAAATAGGTATAGTTTCTGGATTGCTGTAAGCAAGTAAACACAAGTGAGTAAAACATAAATGGTTTAGAAAGTCACCCAGACTTAGCTAGTCAGAGTGAAATTTTAGACAGAAGATTTGAGAGCTGGAAGAGAATTTATAAGTTGTAGTTGCAAAAACTAGAGGCCCTGAGAGGCTGAGCCATTTGGCCAACCTCTTACAGTGAGTTAAAGGCTAAGGCAGCTTTGAAGTCCATTTCCCTTAACGGATGAGAGCAAAACTTGCCACTCGGAGTTCTCGTGAGTTCACTGCAGCACCCCCTGTTTTCCAGGGTGCCTATGTCTTCTAGAGTTAGTGATCTCTGTAAGGTACAGCGCAGTCTTGTGCTCAAAGCCATCACATCACTTGGTACTTGCCTCGGGATCTAGAAGTCCCCAAACAAAATAAGACTGGGTCTAAATAGCTATGTCTGTGGGAAAGGAGACAAACGCTTCTTTCTTCTTTTCTTGATTCTCATTTAATTAACCTTAACACACATATTCTTTGTTGCCAGCTTTTCAAGTCATTTTTGGGGAAGTGGGTATATGGAAACACAAAATTTCAAAAATCAAAAATGTTAGTTACGGCATCAGTGTTACATTGTCCTGCATTGTTGCAGTCTGAAACCAAAGGTTGCAGGCCTTTAATATTATTAAAATGTGTTGAAGATGTAAAAGCTGCCTGCATGCTGGAAGCCTTTTTTGAATTAAAACTTTTTGAACTTTTATCTGTAAACTAAAATAGATCACTGCACTTGGAGCAAGTATCCATTTCACTGTACCATGTTGGGATTGAATTCTCTATAAAAAGAAACAACCTTTTTTTCAACCTTTATTTATTTTTAGCTCTAGGTCTAATTTCACTTTAAGAAATATGTGCTTCATATTTGCAGCCAAATGAACTTCATATTTGCAATAAGAAAAATGTGTTTTATTATTTGAAACAATAGCCCATGTTTTACTGGGAGACATAAAAGGAGACTGAAATTAATGGAGTGACACACCATGTTCCGGAAAGGGAAAAGAATTTTCAAAGACTAAATTCTTCCTAATTTCTGTGTTTAATTCAATTTTATTGCAGACCCTAGCAGTCATTTTTTTTCTTAAATTTTACAATTATTTTTCAGTTCACCTTAAAAATGAAAGTAGAAGACTAGACAAGAAAATAAAAATGACGGCAGTTGGGACAGAAATGAGAGGTAAAATTGTAAATTATATACAATTTCTAAACACATGATAAAAGTGATAATAAACAATATGTTAGTGGCATATGGGTCAATGAAAGTAGAAATGGGAAACATCGGGGAAAAAGACCCTGGTATATCCATACTGGAATTCAAGTGAAATGTTAAAGATAAGACGAGCTGCATCCTTCGGAATTCTCTTCGGATAGCAGGAGAATGAAACCTCTTTCGGTCCCTTCCCAACCTCTTCTCTCCTTCTGCTTAGAGCTGTGTTGGCAGAAAATTAACCTAACGTGAGATTTAACTCACCAATATTGAATCGATTATAAAGACAAACTGATTCCAAAGCTCTGCCTGTTCTTTGTAAAGCTATCGCCTTAGGGCCAGGGTAGATGCTCTTTTGGGCATAAAACATGCAGCTAGACTCATCCACGGCAAGCCACCAAGGTTAACAGAATTTGGGTATTTACACAACAATTCTTTTGGTTGTTGTTTGAGGGCTTGGGAGAAAATCAGGCATTAATCTACGGGCAATTCCAATTTGCTGTTCCCATGGACCAAACACACATTTGTAGCCAGATAATGCCTCAGGCGTGAATGCAGGTGTTGGCAGTTGGACGTCAGGCCAGCAACCTCCGAAGTGGTCGGGGCAAGGAGATATAGATGAGGGAAGAATTCGCAATATCTCATTTTTTTTTTTTAAAAGCCAGTATTCAGGGTGTTTATTGCCTTGGCCAAAAAGTCCATTTAATTTTTTCCATAAAATAAGAGACACAGTTTTTATTTTCACCAATAACTATTGATTTGGGTATTTGAGTACGTTGGCTGTCTCCTGAGTGGTAGAATGCTGATTGTTCTCAGCGTCTCAATTTGATCGCTGTCAACTTCAGCGGGTCTACCTGGCCGTGAAGCATCATCCAATGAGAAATCTCCAGCATGAACCTTCTCAAGCCACTTTTGACAGGTTCAAGCAGTCCCAGCACCTTCTCCATACCCTGCAGAAATCTTTTTTGCATTTCAGTTGCATTTTTACCTTTCTTGAAATAATAAAGCATAATATGTTGACAATGTGTATTTTCTTCCACCTTCAATAGTACAATGGCTACACAAAAATTCACCAATTTTGATAAGTTTGTTTTAAATGCATGCTGATATGACAGCTGTCACGATACAATCTAACAAAATTGTTTAGAAAGAAGGTAAAAGCAACTAACTGCTCCTATATCAGGGTAGGTCAGACCAGAGGTCCAGCAGAAATCCCCCCAATCCTGAAAAGAGGCTGGGGAGGGGTTCGGGGGAGGGTAGTGAGGGGGTGCTGGGGTGTAGGCTGCCAAGACAGCAGATTACAAATACTGTGCCTTCTCCAAGGCAGGGAGGGGCCCATGGAGCAGAAGGCACAGTGCTTGGGTTATATTTCCATAACAAAGGCAGCTTACTGCAGCCCCTGCCTTCCTGAAGGGAGGGGCTCTGGACGGAGCTGCTTTTGTAAACAAAGACAATGTGGCTATGCAATCTTGCCAGTAGAGTTACTCAGGACACAGCCCTGACAGAGCCAGGGGTGGGGAAGCTCTTAGGACACTTGTGTGAGTTGGGCGGGCCAGATGCCCCACCCTGGGCGAAAAGATGCCTGTGCACCTGAGAAACGTTTGTCCTGACTGAAGATGGCAGCCAAAAGACACTGAGAAGCTGACCATCAATAATGGTGGACACTGATGCACCGTAGGAAAAGCTGGACACTCCCACTGGCTTCCTGCCTATGTGGGACTTCGGGAGAGCCTTTTAAAGTAAAGTGTGAAAGGTGCGCTCTCTCTCTCACTCACACTCATTCTCGTGCTCTCGGTACAGGTGCTTGGGTTGGAGAAACTGCTCTCTTGCTTTAGTTCACAGGCTGGTGCACAATCCACCGAACCACACCAGCCAGGGCTTGCTCTCTTGCTCCGGAACTTGGTGAAAGCCCTCTCTCTGGGCTTTTGGTATTTGGACATTCTGGGCCTCTATCCCTGCGCCCAGATGGACAGGAGTGCTCGTGGGTACAGGAGATGCTGGGCCTACGAGGGGCTTAGACCCCACAGAGGATGGAGCCCACTCCTAAAGGCAGAGTCCCCCACTGGGGCTTGTCTCACCCTGGGCTCCAGGTTTGGGGACTCTGTGCACTGCACGTGGTCCTGCACCACTATGTGGAAACTGGGAGCAGCACACCCTGGATCCTGAAGGAGAGAACTGCTGTGAGAAGATGGCGACTCTGAAACTCACAAGTACACGTGCCAGAGAGGATGGAGATCTATTTGCCTGACCAGCTTAAGGACAGATAAGGAAATAGGGAACTTTTGGGCTTGTAGTATTTTGAGGAGCAAGAGAATTTCTGGTTCTTATGGGAGAGAAGGGCTCAGAGCAGGAGTGGATTCAGCTCACTGCCCCCCCCCCCAAAAAAAAAAAAATTTGGAACCCTGTTAATAAATACCTGTTTCTTTCAACACAAGTCATTGGGTCATTAGAAAGACGACAAGCCCAGACTGCACAGTGACACTGCTAGAGACATCTTACAGAAAAAAAACCTAACTAACTTTTTGGCCAAACCAACACTTTGCGCAGCAAAGAAGTAAAGCTTTTTGGTTTTTCTATGACGAACTGTAAAAAGGTGGAGAAGGAAAGCTAATAAATGCTGCGTTCAGGAAAGACATGTGACAGGGAAGAAAGCTCAGCAGGGAGAAGCAACTTGGCAACTGGACAATCTAAGGAGAAATTATTGTGACTGGTGGGTGCTACTGATGGGGGGAACCCAAGAATTGGAAAATTTTAGTTTTAAGTTATAGTTAATAAGCTGAGTAATTAATGCATGTAGAAAGCTATTGTTCTAGGAACTGGGGTGACTGGACCCACTCTGAGTCCAGGAGAGCCACAGGTAATTTGAGCTTTGTGCCCCAGGAAGACTGCAAGCGATCAAGATAGTATCTGAGTCATTGTGTTCCAGGGAGAGGCACCCATCCCCCAGGGTGCAGATAAAGAATCACCAGCCAACAGATGAAAGAATGCTAGGGTAATTGCCTGACTGCATCTTTTTTATCTGATAGACTTTTTCCCTGAATTCCAAACCCCTTTACCTACTTTTCCTCAGTTCCAAACCCCGTAGCTACACTTTTCTTGTCCTTCTAAAAAATGGTTGGTTTGAGATGAGATAAGATGGTGGTTAAGGGCTTTTTCTTCTTAGAAACACTTTTCTGCTTGTTTTCTTCTCAGATCACTGGCCGTCAGAATAAAGCATCTGAAAAGAGTCAGTCCTTGTCTCTACTTATTGGTTCTGGTAGTGACAGGCAGTGTGAATGCTGACTTTTCTGATTTTACTACGGTGGAATTTTAACACGATGATGTTTTATAATGAATTTTAGGGTGTTTTCCCTTCCCTTTTACACTCTCCCTCAATGATTTCCCAACTCTTTTTTATGCCTAACAGTCTTGGATTCTCAGTGCCTGGAGAAATAAAGATGGAGGCTCTGTGTCTATGTTAAGAATGAAGCCATTTAGAGTGGGGATGAGATGGCTGGAAGTCTTTGGCAACTGAGCCAGAGTTTGTTATGGGAAGTGAGGCCTTAGAGAATGTAAGTCTCCCCAAGAATCCCTGGGTTTGGGGAGGCTGCCCGTCTTTGTGTTCCTTTTTTTAGATGTTATTTCAAAGAATAATTCCAGAAAGATTTGCAACTTGATTCTGTCTTTACAAAATTTTGATATATTGCTGATAATGAACTTTTGAATTAGTTTTGTTTTTTTTAAAGTAATTGATCAAAGTATTATTTATCTTATTTATTGGGGTTTTCTTGGTGCCCACTTAAATTTTGCCCCATACATTGGTCCTTCACTCATCTCTCCCCAGTCCTAGTGACAAGGTCTCTTTGGGTCTTATCATATTGCAAGATAGTATCCTAAGTTACTAGGGAAAGGAAATAGTAATAAAAGTATTGACGTAGCTATTTGGAATAAAAAAATCTTAAGTTCATCTTATAACAAATACATTTTGGTATGATTAAAGTGTTAAGTAAATAAAGTTAAAATATAAAATGATATTAGATCTCAGGGTACAGAAGGAATTCCTAAGCATAAAATAAAAGGAAAATACTACAAAAATATGCATAGATTTAATTATATCAAAACTTAAAATTTTTATATATTTTAAGAAACTTGAAAGGTAGATAATAAGGAAATTTGTAACAAATATTTTGAAAGTGAAACCGGAAAAGTCAGCGTTCATGCTGCCTGTCGCTACCACAACCAGTAAATAGAAAGAAGGATTGATTTATGGGCACGTTATTCAGATGGCTGGCAATCTGAGAAGACAGTGGGCTAAGAATCCTAAAATACTGTCCTACACATAATCTCAAACTGCTACTCTTTATAAGGAGAAGAAAAATGTAGGTAAGGGGTAAAGGGTGTGGAATTCAAGGAAAAGGTTAATAAGATAAAAGTTGCTGTCCAGCAATTTTCCTAGCATCTTTTTTCTACATTAAAAAAATAAACCATATATATTCTATGAAAATAGAAGGATGAATTTCTCTTTTTTGGTATCTCTAATTAGCTTATTTTTAATTGTATTTTCTCTATTACCATTTATCCCCCTTATATCCTCTTCCACCTTCACCCAACCCCCTATCCCCTGCAATCACCACACTGCTGGTGGGAACGCAGATTGCTGCAGCCACTATGGAAAGCAGTATGGAGGTACCTCGAAAAGTTTAGAATGGAACTGCCTTATGACCCAGCAATTCCACTTCTGGGAATTTTTCTGAAGACACCCCAAACACTAATTTGAAAGAATATAAGCTCCCCTGGATTCATTGAAGTGTTATTTATAATAGCCAAGATTTGGAAGCAGCCCAAATGTCCTTCAGTAGATAAGTGGAAAAAAGCAGTGGTACATTTACACAGTGGAATACTACTTGCCCAGAAAAGAGTAGAAAATTTTACCCTTTGTTACAGCATGGATAAACCTGGAGAACATCATGCTAAGTGGAATAGCCAGTCAGAGAAAGACAAATGCCATATGATCTCGCTCATATGTGGCATCTAATGAGCAAACTGAACTAACAGCAACATAGGGACAGGCTCATAAAGAACAGAATCACAGCTTGGGGGAGGGGATTTTAGGGGGTGAAAGGATAGAGTAAAAAAGAAAAAAGACTCATGGATCTAGCCCCTTTTTATCTGTTGACATCTGATTCTTTATCTGCACCCTGGGTGCGGGACGTCTCTCCCTGGAACACAATGACTTAGATGCCACCTTGACCACTTGCAGTCCTCCTGGGGCACAAAGCTCAAATTGCTTGCGGCTCTCCTGGAGTCAGGGTGGGTCCAGTCACCCCAGTTCCTAGAACAATAGCTTTCTACATGCATTAATTACTCAGCTTATTAAGTATAAAACTAAAAATTTTCCAATTTGTAAGTTCCCTCATCAAAAGGACAAAATTATGTTAACGTTATTTTTGAAAATTAATTTTGAAGTTTGAGTAAAGATCCTTAAAACTGTCTGTACTCCTTTCTACAGGAATCTTACTGCTAAGAATCTATTCTTATGGAATAGTGTGGCCAGAGATATTTAAATGTAGTGTTGTGCAGAGTTATTGATAATAAGTCATCTTGAAAGAATCCAAATGTCGAGCAATACAGGAATGGTTGAAGAAACCATGGCACCGTGACAGGATGGAACATCCTACACATATAAAACTCATGCTTTTAGAGAATATTTAACTGGTGTGGAGCTACAGCAGTGGGTATAGACATCAGAGGCAACACCAGGAACATGCCTTTGAGATGACCATGATGATTGTGATGACTACAGCGGACCGAAGGACAGGGGCCCCTCTTCCAAAGTTTTCTGGAATGTGTAAATTCTAGGTTCTGGGAAAGATTCTAAAGGAGGGAAAAATGAAAGGTCACTTAAACTGGACTTTTATCAAGCTCTAGGGGTGGATTTCTACACCAAGTGTGATTTGATTCAGAAAAATATGTTATCATAGAGGACATATAACATTTCAGTAATGAGATTTTGGGTGACTTTCATTTTCCTGTTTACATTTGTTAGCATTATATTAAAAATTTTATATCTCAGTTTATCATTTTGGCTTAGCTTCCAGATCTTTAAAAATACTTCTTTCAAATAAATATTATAATTTTGAGCTGTGGGGATATAGAGGCCTTAAAATGGAATTATTTTTTCCCAGTAATTTTCATATTTTAATAACAGAAAACCATAAATGTGTAAAGGGGACTGAGATGGCAGAATGAGATGTATATGATGCTACAGTGAACAAATGTCAAGACAGATGCCCTTTGGAATTAAAGACAATTCTTATAAGAAGTTCTTTAGTTGATAAAAGATCATTCTCTGCATTTCTATCATCTTCAATATTCACTCATTTCTGACGGAAGCCACAGACTGTCCCACTAGGAATACGGAACTGGGCATCAAGGGGTTGTGGATCCCCTCTCCCTCCTCTCGCTCCCCACCCAGGAGAGCTTAGCCACCATTGGCCACCCTGGTTGATTCTAAAAGGAAAGATTTCCCGTAAATCTTTGTTGATTTTAGGTTGCATCTTTTTGAAATATTTGCAAATATTGGATATTGATTTAATAAAATATTATGCAGAATTCATCTTTCAGTCTGCCTACTTGGGGCTTATAAAATACATGCTAACTAGTGACCGTATTTTATTTAATCCCTGATATTTTCAAAGGTGGGAACATAAATGGTCACAAGAGCGTTGACCTCAGACTCTAAAAAGCAACATGTTTTAGTTGGGGCAAGTGGAAAGGAATCTCTCATTAGAAGATTGTGTACATATATACCACAGACTAAACTTTTTATGTAAAGAAGGTGAAGATGACGGATGGCATTTTTTTGATTAATAGTATTTTAATGAGCATTTTGATGTTAGGTATGCTGCATTCTCGAACACTGACAAGTGCACTTTATGACTGATGGCGAGTCTAGTCAGCATGGAACCACCCTGCCATTTGCTCAACGGGAATGCACAGTGCACACCCCACCTGCACTCTCGCTCTTTCCCGACATCATGCAGGGAACTCATATCCAGTATTAACGGATTCATCTTTGTTTTTGTTTTCAACTAGTACAATGGCAGCTTTTTCCCTCCTGACTTTCCCCCCCATGGTTCACTTTTTGTTTTGGATCCTTGACTCGATGAACTCAGCGAATCACTGGGTGCTGTTAACTAGTTGACTCAAAAGATATACTGACTGACAGATTCATTTATTTTCTTTCTTTTTTAAAAAAATGAAGCAACAAAGAAATCTTATAAATTCGTTAAAATGCATCATTTTGTTTGGGCATAAAGGTGAATGTCTGAGATAAACCGTGAGCTAAGGGGAAGAGGGTGGCCCTGCTGGTGCACTTTGGATACGATGCCACCTTTCAGGTGGCTTTCATTTTTATGCCTGCGAGACGGGCATATTAAAAAAACTGGCTATTGCATATAAAGTTGAGAGAATTGAGTATTGTCTACTAAAGCAACAAGATTTACGAGAGATGTCTGGCTCAATTGCATTAAAGAAAAAAAATGATTTCAAAAAAATTGCTTCCCTGCCTTTTAAAATGAAAACCATCTGCAATGAAAATTTAAAATGATAAATCTTCTCCTTTCACACTGCTACTGATAAATGGTTAGTTTTCTTCCTTTTTTTGGAGGGGCCAGAATAAAGATAGAGGAGTATGTGATATTTGCATACATAGGCCTTTGATTAAATATCTCTATTATCTTTTGGGGAGGATTTTAAAATAAGATTCTAAACTATTATTATTACTATTATTGTTATTATACGATGTTATGAGAGCCATCAGATGGGATCTCCAGACTCACCCTTTGGAGTTCAACAACATTCTCACCTTTCCTAGCTATGCAAACAACTTTACTCAGTCTCAGTAAATATAGTGATTTAAAATCCATAGGGTATATTTAAGTCAAGATCTGTTCAGTGTAATAATACTTTAAATTAGTCAATTTATACAAACTTACATTACATCTTAAGTATTCAATAATTGGTGTTTTTACAGTAAAATATACTTTTCCTTTTGAAAAAGATCTATAGATTCTAGCATTTATGAAGACGGTAGGAGGAGGAAACAACTTCAGAGTTGTTTTTCTCCAATTCATGTGTTTGCACACCCATGCACTTCTGTACACAGTCACGCACAGAATGGGGGTGGTGACTAAAATAACAAAGTTACATTTAGCGTTTTTTTGTTATCTACTGAAAGAGCATTTAGGCAAACGTGTTCTGGTTTCACTTTACCCAGATCCTAACAAATAAGTGAGAATCCAATAAGTGGCCATGGTCGAATTCGCGTAAAATTATTCCCTATTTTCTGTTGCCCTCAGTTTATTCATCTGGAAGTAGGAGTGAGTAGAACCATCCCTAATGGTGGTGCCTCTTTCTTTCCTCAAATATGGGGGCGCCCAGGCTCCTTCAGAAACATGCGAGTTTAATTGGAGATTCAGGCGCCTACTCCACTAGTCATAAACTAGGTAATTGTTTCCTAATGCAACCTGGCAGTGCCACTGAGGGCAGATTATACAGAACTGCCATCCTGAGGTGTTCCAAACAAGTGACAAATCATTAACAGCAAGTCTCTGGATCCGTGCGCGTGAGCTCCGCGGCTGCTACTGCAGGGAAACAGGACCAGAGAAGAGCGAGGGAGATCTGAGCAGGCAGAGCCTGCTGCATTCATGCCGGGCATTGTCGGCACTGCGTGCTGGTGCTGGGGGTGGCTGCCGCATCTTCACGTTCACCTTCTTCCCAGGGGTGTTGCTATGGGTACCATCTCACAGGTGTCACAGAAAAAAAAAAAGGAGGTAGACTGATGAACAACAGAAGGAAGTAAAGGGTATGCAATGGCATAGCAATATGAAGACATTCTTCCCATACAAACGAGTGTGTTGCATACTTCAATAGGGACCCGTTAAAAATGGAGGATGGCAGACAGGAGAGTTGGTTGCATTGTCAACAAATGACAAATAAAGGGCGCTTTGGAACTATTTTATGGCCCCAATTATCCATAAAGATAATCATAGTGCTGGACCTTTGTCACTCAGGGTGCAATCTTTTGTCACAAAATTAATTTATGAGTCCCTGGGAGTTGTATGCATGTGCGGTAAATGGGTGTTTTTGTGATAGGGCAAGACTTGGGGAAGCTGTTTATTATTTTAAAGGCTATGTTTTTCTGCACTCTTTTCAAGCCCCTGCTCCCTGCCATAATCAGAGATCCTGTGAAGGCTCCAACTCCCTAGCATTTTGACTTCGAAATTAAACATCATGATAACCTTTCCTCCTGCGATATGTTAATCAACATTAGCCTAATTCATTCATTCATATTCATTCATATTCTCTCTCTCTCTCTCTCTCTCTCTCTCTCTCTCTCTCTCTCTCTCTCTCTCTCTCGATGTGGTACTTTAGCCTTTGAATAAAAGTCAGGGAGAAATTGTTAGGAGCATTTTAACAAATTTCTGCATTTCAATGATTATGTCAAAGTTGTCAGGTTTCTTCCGAGTAGAGTTGGAAAAGTGACATTTTCTTAGTCTTCCAAGTTTATCCAACTTATTAAAATAGCACAAACAATGTCATGGTGGAGAACAGGTTTTGGTACAAACTTTTGTTATTATTTTATCATCACAGAGTCCAAGCATGTGGATCTGTATAGGGGACATGATTAAAAATGCACAGAGCAGCCTCGCCTCGCAGTTTGATGGGAAGCTGAGAGCTCCTATTTTATTAGCTGTGTGGCATGCTGACTTTCCAAACTGGCGTGGCTACTTCCTGTGAGAAATATAGTCAGAAGTCTTTGTTTTGGTTTTGTTTTCTTCCCTTCTTTCTGTCTTATTTATTCATTTACTTTTGCTTGCCCATCTTAAAATCGTGGTAGCTGCTGGGAATGTCAACCAAAACACCAGTCATAATCTGAAATCACTGCCCATTATTTTCACACATATATCATGTAACTGTCATTGGAAACCAAATTCTGGTGTGATTTGACCAAACTCTTGGGAGGCTATTGCAGATACTTTTCTATAAAAAATATGTTTTTACTAAAATCATACGAAAAGGACCCTTGGCCCTGCTGCTGCTGCTTATTTATTTTTTGTAGGTATCAGTTTACTCTAGCAAAGAAACAGAAGTTCTCACAGAGGGACATGCCTCTTGCTGGCTCTAACTTAAGGTATAGATCATGGTTGGAACTAGAAGCAGATATTTATGGAAAAATGAAATTGAATTTGACTAAGCAGTGAGAACTAAAACAGATTAGAATATATAGAGTAGACCCGGATTTATTCATTAATTGGTTCATTAATTCAACGTTTATGAAACAGTTCTTATGCCAAGGTCCTATACTTGGCATGGGAGTTTATTACATAATGCTGTGAATAGCGTGTGTGATCTTAGCTGTCTAGAAATGAGTGAAGTAGTGCAGAGTATAATTCACTAATGGGCTTCCAGAATATCAAAGAGAAGGAATGCTTTAGTTTTCAAAGGCTCTTTAGGTATAAATAACTCGAAGTTCCAAAAACAAGACGAGTGCGTTACAAACTTCTTGCTAGCCAGGGGTTAGATGGAAGCTAATGTGAAGAATGTGGCTGGAAGAAGCTTAAAACAGATCTCAAAATTTGAGACTTTGTTACCTCCATATTGTTATATCCACCTAAAAATGTGGTTTGCAAATTGTCACTAATTATTTCTATTGTGTCATAGGGCAAGTCAACACTGAGAGGCTCTTATAGTCCTTCCTAGGTTTGAGTTTTATGATCTAGACATTTTCTGTAACAGAGATCCTTCAAATCAATTATTTTTTTATTATAAGGCTCAAAATTATTTGCCTTCTAACTAAAAGATCAAATTATATCTAGGCCAACAAGAATAATATTGGGATAGAATTGTTTGCATTGGAAAACTCAATCATTATTCAGTTAACTTGAATTCTATTAATAAATGTGGCTTTGCTTGTTTGTTTATTTGTTTTGAATTTCTCTTACTTACCCAGGTTTGAAAGTTGTCTGGAGAGAGTACAAACATTTGGGGTAATATGCGCAATTTCTAAAGTTATTAGCTCAGCAGCGGTACTAATTGAACAATGAATAAAGCCACCTGCCATTATGAGTAACAATGAATAACACATATTAAATCCTGCAAGACAGATAGAGGGCATTCAGTTATCCTCCTTAATACTACAAATTTTAGTAATTAAAAAAACTTTATCCAGCTACTTAGAAGTTTAATTTATCATGTGTATAACCTCCAAATATTTTACATGATTATAAATTGCTTTGGGGTGTTGTTATACCCCCAAAAGGTCAGCCTTTACTACAATGTGTAATTTATAGCTTTTATTGAAATATGCCTTCAAGAAAGCTGCTAAGAAGTTTTCTGCAACCATTAAATACATAAGCACTTGTAAAGGATAGTGTATCTCTATACACATACATATGTATGTGTATGTGTGTATGTGTATGTTTATACATATTTATATAAGCATGCGTGAATATACATTCTCACATTTATCTGTACATATGTCTGCCCTTGCATCTGGAAGAATATATTTGTGTTTGCAGAGACTTGGTCCAGTGTTCATATCCAAATGCAAATTTTGATTCTTTGAAGCACATTTCATATTTGCATCTCCTCCTTTCTCAGTAGTTTTGCCAGTTGGTGTATTTCTTTGCTTATTTCCACTTTTTCTTCCTCTGCAGCATCCCCCATGAAGTGGCGCTGAAAGATCACGTTAACACAGTTCCATGATGTGACATACCACAAGTCTGCAATTTTTTGGTCTTGAGAGCGTCACTGGGCTGAGAGGATGGAAATCTTTCAGTAATTATACCAGTTTGTATTCGTCTCACATTTGGGACCAAATACAAATCCGATCCACTCCTTCTCCCTGTGAATATTCATAAAAAACAAAGTGCCAATTCTGGGCTAATCATGTATGGAACCAAACATGGCGATGAGTCCTAAGTATATACTATATGTATGTATACATGAGACTGTATATATTTATACACACTAATTTTGCTTGTGTCCTCCTCCGTGCAGTTTGTTTGTTTAGTACAGGGGTTGCTGTTATAATGTGTTAATAAGCTGCTGAAAGCTTGGCACCTATTACTGGAAATGACAGCTACGTTAGAAGCCTATTAACACGCAGAGCAGCAGCTCTGCAGCTACTAGAAATGAATTTCTAAGAAGGTGAATGACCAAAAGCGATTCCTGTCTCAAAGAAAAGCAAATACCATGCCCAG
Source organism: Anoura caudifer (assembly GCA_004027475.1). Classification (NCBI taxonomy): domain Eukaryota; kingdom Metazoa; phylum Chordata; class Mammalia; order Chiroptera; family Phyllostomidae; genus Anoura; species Anoura caudifer. The sequence goes on along the minus strand of PVKU01000088.1, from coordinate 143,304 downwards.
CACCATATATACTTTGGAAATGCACAGTATATGAAATGAAAAAAATATATAAAAACAAACTCTTCCAGTTAAAGAAACAGCGGAAGAGAACATTCGGAGAAAGGAAAACTGCCTAAAAGATTTCCAAACAACCTTGAAGACATAAATGTAAAGGCTACCAAGCATAACTTCCTCTCTTTGTTTCCATTGTATTTAAATTAGAACCGCGTCAAACTTAATTATAGGAATAGAACAGTACAGGTAGAGGAAATTCACTTTTCTCTCCGTGAGAAAAATTTAAATTGTCTGGATTTAGCCTGAACTTTTTCTCCGTCTCTGAACTTAGAAGGATGCCATTTGCTATTGTTCTCTGAGGCAGGCCCCTTTGTGAGTCAGCTCACCCTGCCTTTGAACTATTTCATTTGACTGTTGCTGAAATTTTACAAGATAGCTGGAAAGTCCTGGATAAACTTTAGCTGTGATAATAAAAATGTGGTAAGTTAGGTTAGGAGTAGATTGATTTTTCCTTCATGAGGTTGTGCGTGTGTGGGGGGGGCGGGGGGGGGAGGCTACGCCCATGCTGGAAGGTGGACAGTGCCCCAAGTTTAGGCCAAATAAAGATGAACCTGTATTAATTTTTGAAGCCCTTGCTTTTGAAACCAAGTGGAAAGAAAAGCATAAAAAGACTTTCCATTTCAACTCTGCAGTAATTTCTAAGAAATTAGAAATTAGAAGACAGATTTTAGAGTTTGTGTAAAACTGGTAGTCAAGGCTTATTAATATAGTCAGTTTCATGCCTCGCATAATTTCCATTACCTTTTTAACTCTTTAATATTAGGACTGCAATGTCTTGAGCACATAGTAGCATTATTTTTGAGTCCATAGCTCCATAGTACCTATGATATAATATAGTGTATATACTACAGTATTCATTATCTTTCTCTGTATTGCTCCTACACACTCTAAGAAGAAATCTTGAAACGTCTTTGGGAGAGAGAAAAAACAGATGTAGCCTTGAAAAATGTGTATAAATGTAAACCCCAAACCATTCTCCATGTGTGTGCATATGTGTGCACACATGTGTCCATACACTAATATGGCTTCACAAGTTAGTGTCCAGTGGGTTATTGTAATGTCAGCAAAAAGACGCTAGGAGAAAGACAGTTCTTTTGTTACTGAGGTTCATTGTGAAATGTGTGTGCTTTTTGCATTGTCTAAATGAAGCATCAGTTTTCCAGGTAACAGAACACTATAACTGCGCATTGAGACACTCGCTAGAAATGTCCTTATGTCAAATTCTATCAACTGAAACTTATGTTTACATGGCCTGCACATCAGCAGTGCAGTGTCCATTGATGTATATTGAGATGATCCTAAAGGGACTTAAACAAGGTAAATTTTTGCATTTTGTATCACTGACAGTTTAGTTATAGCTGTCCAATATTGTAATATTCTGAAATTATCTATAAATGCAATCTAGTTATGCAAACATAAAAAGACTATATAACCTTAACATTACCAAGTTGGCCAAAATAAATTTTATTCTTTTCCTTTAAAAATATTTTATTTTTAGTCTTCTATTAAAAATATAGCATATATAGTCCTGGCCCAATGGCCCAGTTGGTTGGAATATCATCCTGTACACCAAAAGGTTCTGAGTTCGATTCCCAGTCAGTGCACATGCCGAGGTTGTAGGTCCATTCCTGGCCAGAATGCATTTGGGAAGCAACCTATCAATGTTTTTCTCCCCCCTCCCCTCACTCCCTTTCTCTTTACCCCTTTCTCCCCGACTTCCTCTCTCTTCCTCAAATCAATAAACCTATCCTCAGGTGAGGATGTATATGAGGTCTATCCAGAAGGTATTCAGCCATATAGTATGACATTTATTCAAGATACAAGAAACATTGTACATAGGACAATGACATCTCAGTCCCCTTCAAAGTAGGCACCTTGAGACCTCATACAGTTCTCCCAATTGCCAATATCCCTCTCATAATATTTTCATGAATCTTATCAATGGTCTGAAATTTCTTCCCTTTCAAAGGTGATTTTAGTTTTGGGAAAAGCCAGAAGTCACAGGGCACCAAATCTGGGCTGCAGGGAGCTGAGTCACCTGAGTAATTTGATTTGTCAACAAAAAACTCTACAGGAGACATGAAGCACATTTTGGGGATGAAGCTGCCAATCACCGGTTGCCCATAGTTGCGGCCTTCTAAATCATCTGAATGATTTCTGCAGAGGAATGCTCAAGCTTAATGCAAAATTGAATGCAGATTCATTGCTCTGCTTGCTCAGTCATTTTGATTCGACAGCCACAGGGTACACATGCTCACTCAATGGCATCTACCACTCTCACTGACTAGTACAGTGAAGTAGCCATTGTTCACACATGTGCATTCCAGCCCAGCCTCCTTGGCTGCCAGATTACATCAATGCCATGCAAACCATTCTCATTATATTAATAATAGTTGGACATTCTCCTGACTCCATATATATGTATTAAACATGTATAATTCAATGACTTATTACAAATGCCCAGGGGGCCACCACTCAAGTCAGGACATACTGATTACAGCATCTTAGAAACCTCTTTTCAATCACTGCCTCTTCTTCCTTCCATCCACAGTAACCACTGTCTTTTTTGTGTTTTGCCCTTCTTTATAGGTTTACCACCTAAACTGGAAGTTTAATTTTATCTGCCTTTTCAATTTAGATAGCTAGAATCATGCAGTATGCATTTGTGTGTGTGTGTGTGTGTGTGTGTGTGTGTGTGTGTGTGTAGCTTCTTTGTGAGAGTCATCATGTTTTGGGTACCAGATAGTATTTCAGTGCATGGAAGGATGTTTAGGTATTTTCACTTTGGAGCTATTTTAAATAGTGCTGCCATGAAGCTGGTGTGCATGAGCTTGTACTCTCTTGGGTAGATATCAATGAGAGGAATTACTGAGAGGGTTATGTATGTTCACCTTCAAAAGGAAATGTCCACCTGCTGTTCAAAGATGATGTACCGATTTGCATTTCTCTTAGGACATTTGGGGAGTCTTTGTTTCTCTACTTCCTCACCGTTATCAGGTTTTTTTTAGTAATTCTTGTGATGTCCCATTGTGGTTTCGATTTCCTTTTCCCTTATCATTAATGAAGTTGAATACTCTCTTATATATTTATTGGTCTATCTTTTGTGAGTGGCTATCTTTCCTTTATTGATTTGTCAGAGTTTTAATTTTCTATGTTCTATAAAGAAACCATTTTTCTGAGCCATGTGTTCCAGATATTCCACTATGTGGTTTGTCCTTTTAGCCTCTTATTAGTAGTGTGTTGTGATTAACAAGTGATCTATTCAAATTTTTAAAATATGTCAGTTTTGTTAAGATAATTTAGATATTCTATTTAATCTAAATTTTCTGTGTATGGGCATAATATTGTTAATTGTGTAGCATCTATGGAGATGTCCCTTTTTGAGATTGATATGGTTAACTATGCCTACCATTCTCTTAATTTTATCAGTTATGTAAGGGTTTATTTTATAATCTTTTAAAAACAGAGAGAGCAGGCTGGCAGCTCTGGGGTATAGGTTGGGGATGGAGGGATCAAGCAAAAAATATAAAGGGCTCATGGACATAGACAACAGTGTAGTTATTGAAGGGGAGAGGGGCTGAGAGTACAAGGGAGATAGATGGTAATGAAAAAACACAATAAAAACATTTCATTTTGTTTATGTTCTCTATTCTGTGCTTATTTAGTTTACAGTTTCTTTTCTCTTCTTCATGTACTTCCATCTATTCCATTTGGGTTAAATTTCTGTTCCTTCTCTAGTTTTAAAAGATGGATGCTTACTTCATTGAGTTTCAGTTTTTCATCTTTTCTAATATATGTATTTAAGGCTATAAATTCCATTTTCAAATGTTTTATCAGCACTACATAAGTTTTGATAGATCATAGTTTCATTATCATTTGGTTCAAAATATATTCTAATTTTTATTTTTATTTTATTTTGATCTATGAGTAATTTAGAAGTATATTGCTTACTTTTCAAGCAGATAAGGATTTTCTCTTGGTTTTCTTTTTTCTTTCTTTCTTCTTTTTTTTATTGATTTGTACATTATTTGTATTAAGACCAGAGCACATATTCTTTATGATTTAATTCTTTGAAACTTGTTAAAATTTCATTATGGACCAAGATATGGTTAGTTGGGGAAATTTTCATATGTGCTTGAAAAGAATGTGTATTCTGCCCTGGCTGATGTAGCTCAGTGGACTGAGTGCTGGCTTGCAAAGCAGATGGTCACTGGTTTGATTCTCAGTCAGGGCACGTGCCTGGGTTGCGGGCCTGGCCCCCAGTAGGGGGTATGCAAGAGGCAACCACACATTGATGTTTCTCTCCCTCTTTCTTGCTCCCTTTCCCTCTCTCTAAAAAATAAATAATATCTTAAAAAAATGTGTATTCTGAAATGATGGCCATGATGCTTTATATATTTTGATTATGTTTATTTTTTATCATATTATTAAATATTTCTATATAATTGCTGATTTTGCCTCTGTGTTTTATCTATTGCGAAGACTCATTATGATTTTTTATTTCTTTAGCTGTCAATTTTTATTTTATATGTCTGAGGTTATGCTAAGTACATATACATTTATAATCGTTATATTTTTCCTTTGAATTATACCTCATTATTGTAGTGTATCTCTTTACTTCCAGTGCAGCTTTTTGCCTTAAAATCTATTCATATGATATTAATGGGGTTACACTAGCTTTAGTTCTTCTTTTATTTTTTAAGTTTTGTATTCTTAGATTTTAGATATATAACAGAGTCCGTCCAGAAACCATTGTTAATATAACATTGTTAATATAATGAGAATGATTTGCACAACATTGATATAATCTAGTATATCTTGAAAATAGGATTTCATTGTTATCTTCTGACAATCTTTGTCTTTAATTGAAGCTTTAAGTTCATTTCTAGTTAATGTATTTATGACATACTTGGCTTAAATTTATTATGTTTTCAAATGGTTTCCATTTGTGCTATTGGTTCTGTGTTCCCTTTTCTCCTTGCTGCTTTTATTTTTATTTTTTGTTTTTGAGAAATAACTTTCTATGATTTTACTCTGACTCTGTTAGCATGGAAGTTATGCATCCCCTTACTGTCCTTTTGATGATTACACTAGAGATCACAGCAGGAATCCTTGACTTGCATATGACTCATAATAACTGATGCTCTTATTTTCTTCTGAATAATTTACTTTCATTTAACCCTTCCTTTTTTAGAATATATATAATCAACAAAATGTAGTTATTTGTGTGCTGTCAGTATTTATTCGTTTTACTCCTATTTATATTTCATTGGTTTTGAATCTTTCCTTAGTTTTCAGCCTTCCATCTGAGATTATTTTCCTTCTCATGAAGGAAAAATAAATTTGTAATTTTACTAGCCTTTAATGAAATTTAATATTTTATTTAATTGTGAGAGTGGTATTATTAGCAATCTCTATATAGTGTGTGCCGTAGGCAGCACAGGACCTAACATGAAGTAAGTGAATAACTCAATATATCTTACTTTAAAGAAATATATGAGCCCTGACTGGTGTGGCTGAGTGGATTTGGTGTTGCCCCACAAGGCAAAAGGTTGCTGGATTGATTCTTGGTCAAGGCATGTGCCTGGATTGTGGGCTGGGTCCTCAGCTGGGGGTGTGTGAGAGGCAGCCAATCCATGTTTCTCTCATAATTGATGTTTCTCTCCCTGTCTCTAAAAATAAACAAAAAAATCAAATAAATGCATATCTGAAAGAAACAATATTGATATTATATTAAAATTAGTCTCCAAATTAGCCACATTTCTAAAGTGAACATTTTAATATTTGGCTGGAAAGCTAACGTGTGACTGTAATCTCCGATCACGCAGTGCAGCGTTCAGAGTATAGTAACGACAAACCTATTGCACTAAAGATATGAGGCTTCATTCTGGAAGGCAGCATCTGTGCAGAGACGGGGCTAATGTTGTCGGAAGTCATCATTACCAGGACGAGGTACATCTCTTACAATAATTATATGTAAAAAGTTCCTGCATTATTTTCATATAGTTCCATTCTGGGGTCACTAGAGAAGAATGGATTAGATAATAAATGACAGTCATTTTAAACATTTATTGTCTAAAATTCTTGGATTTTTATGGCAAACTTCATGGCTCCAAATATTTAGGCAGAGAACGAAAGTAGGCTCATTTGAAAAGCTGCTCTTAGTAAATTTTTAAATCCTCACCCAAGGATGTGTTTATTGCTTTGGGAGGGAGAGTGGGGAAGAGAGAGGGGGGGGAGGAAGGAGAGAGAGAGGGAAGGAGGGAGGAAGAGGGAGGGAGGGAGGAGGGAGGGAGAGAGAGAGAAAGAGAGCGAGAGAGAGAGAGAGAGGTATGTGAGAGAGAAACATCAATCTGTTGCCTCCCATATGTGCCTTGACCAAGGATTGAACCCACAGACTAGGTATGTGCCCTCACCAGGGATTGAACCCACAATCTTTTTTGGTGTATGGGATCATGCTCCAATGAACTGGAACATGGAACCTGGCCCATCTGGCCAGGGCTTTTAGTCAATTTTTATAATTCAGTTTCAAAGCCAAAAAAATTTAGTTAATTAATGATGAACATTTTACCAAAATTCAGGGAAATGATGTCATCCACGTTACAACAGTACAAGGATGTCCAGAACCAGATTTGAAAAAGAATCTGAAATTTCCTTATCTCTGGTGAGTCAAATATCAACCCCCAAATCACAGATGATTAATCTTTTAGAGTCTTATTCCAACATTACTTATGGAAAATAGTTTTGTCGGAGGAAAGCAGAGTTGGACCCTACCTAAGGAAATTTCAATGCTGAAGCCTCAAACAAAATTATAAGCCTGTCAGGTAGCTGGAAAGGTTTGGCTCTGTGAGAGAGCTGTACTAATAGAATATAAAATATATTTATTTTATTTCCTTCCCAGTGTTAAATATTCTTGCACATCCTATGGAAAGTCAACTTTTTCTTTAAGGTGGTTACTTCTAGCTAGCTAGCTAGCTGATCTTCTGAGAACAGTGGAAAGATTCTCAGAAAACTGGCAAAATCCTGTGAGGGCTTATCCTATTGATTCGCCTGCCACCTCATTTATGTTTATTTGGGATTAATGTGTACCTTTTTGGAAAGACTGTTGAACCTTTTCCTGAATTTAGTAACTAAATCTCAATTACATTCCTAGCAGACTCTCATTCTTCCCGGTCTTTGTGTGTTATTCTCAGGCCAGGAGCTCCCCCATAGATCAAAGGCAGCCCCTCGTAGAGAAGGGAGACACATAGGGGCAGAGGATCCCAGAACCCGACCCCATGTTACTGCCTCTGCTTGACACAGTGGAGAAGTTAAAAACACTCACTAAATAATTCTCTTTAAATCAGAAGAAAAATGATTTTTTACAGTTAACAGTAAGATGCATGATGATTAATGTTTTCAACCTTGAGGGCAAACTCTGCCTGTTTAGTATGAATTTTTTATTTCTGTGTTTCAAGTGAAAAATATCCTGGGGTTCTTTTGAATTTCAAACAATTAGTCCAAATTTAAAATGTATTAGGCTAATTGTATATTTTTAATCTAATTTTAATATTCTTTGACTCTGAAATTGATAAGCTGGCATTTATTTGCTCTTGAAATATTTCAAAGTTTACAATAATCTTTATCCCTTTTAAATGGTTTTAATGCTTAATGATAAAAGCCTGGCCTAAGGAAGAGATAACATTTAATAACTATACGAACTCATGGGGCCAGGTTATAAACCATCTATCTGATCAACCACTTCCCATGACTATATATTTATTATATGTTACAGAATTTAGTGTAGGGCTTCCTCCTCTGGGGGACAATTGACTCAGATATAAGTGACAGACTAGGCAGATGTGAATGCCATCATAGCTGTACCACTGGATTGCATAGAAAGACAAAGGAACCAACTTATACGTTCTTTGTGTAAGGGAATAAGAGGTAACTTCCTATTTTTCCTGATAGGAACATAGGAGACAGACATGAGTCAGGATTCCTGCTCATTTGTGTTAAATATATTTACCCTCCCTGGGTAAATATAAATTTCCTCAATTGTTAAAAGCCGAAAATAAAACCTACTTTAATATGCATGCATTAAAAATTTTCTGAAAGGCTACACCACAAAAAGTTAACAGTACTTATGTTAGGGAGGTGATTTTATTTGTCCTTTACTTTAGATAGATTTAATTTTTTAAAAAAATGTATTGATTTTAGAGAGAGAGAGGAATGGTGATCTGTTGTCCCACTTAGTTGTGCATTCATTGTTTGCTTCTTGTAAGTGTCCTGCCCAGAGATTGAACCTGCAACCATGTGTATTGGGATGACATTCTAGCCAACTGAGCTACTTGGCCAGGGCTACCTTAGATAGATTTTTAATATTCTTATAACAAGAAAAACATATAGCAATTAAAAAATTGCCTTAAGGTATCATTTTCAATTTTTTTGAAATTTATCAGCATAGTCCCTTTCTCAAAATGAATCTTACATGAAACTTCAGTACCTAAATATATATAAGTAGAACTGCTCTGCTGAAGTGTAGGAGAGAAAACAAAGCCCTGGGCCCTGGCCTGGCTCTCCCTCTTCAGGCCTGTCCATGGAGCCCTGGGGATCAGGGAATCATGTTTGAAACCCACCTCGATATGGATTAATGAGACCACAAAGTAAAGGGCCCTTCAACAACGCCAAGTATGTAGCATACTCAAGTAATGCTAACTGTTAATGTTGTTATTGTCATCAACTGTTTTTATTCTTCACTCTGGAAAAAAAAGGAGAATAAATTAGGAGAAGTGAAATGAAAGAATCATTCTTTCCTACAAGCATTTTACCAATTCACTCTCTCTGTCACAAAAGTACGTATTGGAGAGTCTGTCCTGCTGGGTCTGGACTTGCTGTGTTGAGCCTGTGCTGGCTGATCAGCTAGAGCTGGTGGCTCAGCATGACATCGTTTCACTGTTTCTGATTCAGGCCATGGAGATAAAACAGTGTGGGGTGGCTGTCGTGTGTTTGGCCCAGCTTGTGTCAAGCTTACTCAATTCTATTCTTTTCCGGGGGATACCCGATTATGCCACTTGAAAGCTCAGCCTTGCCCAGTCTCTCAAGATCACACCCGATGTTGGCAGAAGGAATGAGGAAGGTCTACCTCCCCATCTGGGGATCAATATTATGACTCCTTATCTGTCTTTAATCTTTCCCCTCAAATCCGAAAACCAGGCTCTCACTGTGTGCTAGAGCTGACTTGCACTAGCTCATGACAGCCACTTGCTAATGTTTTAGGAATTTTGCAAGCTGGTGGATACAACATATGTAGCTTGAAATCATCCTATAGGGAGTATATACAGTGTAGGAATTGATCGGCAAACTCTAAATTTCAATCAAGTCTTTCCTCTGGAGAGCCAGTTAAGCATCTAAGCATATCACTGGTTTAGGAACTAGCCAGCAACTTCTGCTCTAATTCTCATGATTGGATCTCTGCTCCTCCCTAGGCCTGAGTTTCTGCCTTGACATCATAAGATTTTAATCATTCTTGTTAGATGTGCATCCAGTGTCAGGAGTATGAACTTATATTCCAGGTCCAAGATGAAATCTCTCTCCCCATTTTCTTCTCAGCAATCTCTCTGAAGGTTCATATAGCTAAAATTATGACTATATCATCACTTTGATTTTCTTATCTCACTCTGCATGGGTCTCGATTCATCACCTCGCATTCCTCACTATGATATTAAATTCTGTAAAGCCTGTCCTCATGCTTATTTATTGACTTACCCTTTAATTGATGTGTTTTATCTCATGGTCAGAATCCCTCTCATCTGTGGTTCTGGGTCTGCTTTGCCCTTCTTCTAAACCATTATTATTCTGTCTCCACATTAACTGAGATAACTCAATATTCTTTCTGTAGAATTAGAAAAATTTTTTTATTATATTCCTCCTAGAAATCTTTTTCTATTTTATTAGGCTCTAAATTATTTAAATGTAATTTCTTAGTGGTTTTAATTTTAAAACCTAATTTAGCATTTTAATAAATAATAACATTTAATATCCATAATGAGGATTCACCATATATAAAGTATTTAATTTCCTAACATAGCACCTATATTTTCTCATAAAATAACTAACATTAATTGTTGCTCTCCATGTCCCAGACACTGTTCTGAGTGCTTTGCATGTATTAATTCTCTTAATTTTTATAGAATTCCTGTGAGACATGTGCTATTATCATCTTCACTTTACAAACAAGGGCATTAAGATAAAGAGAGGTGTAGCTAACAAATGACGAGTTAATGGTTTCCAAAGGAACTGCCTGTCTCTGAAACCATCATCTTGTTCTCTCTTTTTCTCTTTCTTTGTTTTTTATTGTTGTTTAATTACAGTTGTCCCAATTTTTCCCCATTGCTCTCCCCTGCCCTGCCCACCCTGACTCCCATAGTCCATCCCCACCCTGTTTCCTTTGTCCGTGGGTCCTTTATACATGTTCCTTGACTTGACCCTTTCCCTTATTTTCTTCATTATCCGCCCCCCCCCTTCTTTCTGGTCACTGTCAGTTTGTTCCTTATTTCCTTGTCTCTGGTTCTATTTTCCTCATTTGTTTGTTTTGTTCATTAGGTTCCACTTATAGGTAAAATCATATGGTATTTGTCTTTTGTTGCCTGGCTTAGTTCACTTAGCATAATCCTCTCCAGTTCCACCCACGCTGTTGGGAAGGGTAGGAGCTCCTTCTTTCTGCTGTGTAGTATTCCACTGTGTAAATGTTCCACAGTTTTTTGACCCACTCACTTACTGATGGGCACTTAGGTTGCTTCTAGCACTTGGCTATTGTAAATTGTGCTGCTATGAACATTGGGGAGCATAGGTTCTTTTGAGTTGGTTTCACATTCCTTAGGGTATAATCCCAACAATGGTATTACTGGGTCAAAAGGCAGTTCCACTTTTGGTTTTCTGAGGAAGTTCCATACTGTTTTCCACAGTGGTGTCACCAATCTGCATTCCCACCAACAGCGCACTAGGGTTCCCTTTTCCCCACATCCCCACCAGCACTTGTTGTTTGTTGATTTGTTTATGATGGCCAATCCGAATGGTGTGAGGTGGTATCTCATTGTGGTTTTAGTTTGCATCTCTCTGAAGGCTGGTGATGTTGAGCATCCTTTCCTATATCTCTTGGCTCTATGTCTTCCTTAGAGAAGTGTCTGTTCAGGACCTTTGCCCATTTTTTAACTGGATTGTTTGTCTTTCTGGTGTTGAGCTGTATGTACTTTAACCATTCTACTATCCTACGTCTTCCTAAAATGAAGCACAGGGCTGTTACTTATGAGAAACTCCATAGTCTTTTAACTTCAATGTTGGCAGCTAACACCATATAGGAGAGACATGACCTAACAAGAAATCTTTAGGCTGAATAGTGTCATCTCAGATCCAAGGAGATTTGGAGAAATGAGTTGACAGAGGATCATCCAACTAAGTAGAATCACAAGCTAAGAAATAAATATACCACCTCATCTTCTGTTGATTTGTTCTTTTCTCTTCCTTTTTCCTTTCCTTTCCTTTCCTTTCCTTTCCTTTCCTTTCCTTTCCTTTCCTTTCCTCTCCTCTCCTCTCCTTTCCTTTCCTTCCATTCCATTCCAGCAATATTCAGTGAGACCAGCTATGGCAGACAAAGAAAACTGGGGAACAAATTATTTGCTGACATATGCGAAACATCTAACAAAATTCAATTCCTTTTTGTTATTTGGGAAAAATGTAAAAATGCATATAAATAAATGTTTTAATAATTATTGTGATCTTATTTGTGCATAAAATAAATATATAATATATAAATCTGTGTTCTATCATAATATTTATATGGAGTGGTAAAGCTGGGGTTTGGAGTAACAGTAAGGTTAAAATACTTCAGAAAAAATTCTATAATATTTTGCCATTTATTCTCATAAAAATAACACAAATTATATCTAGCCATGTTATAACATTTGGCATATTGAATAGGAAATGACAAAATTAAATAAAACAACACAAAGAAAGGTAAAGAGGCAATAGTTCTTAATCCTAGGATATTTTCTAGAAAATTCATAGGAGAAAATAAAACCTTGCAGCTTGAATGGACTCACGAAACATCTGCATGTAAAAAGTGACTTTTGTGAATCTTACAGTTTAAGAACTACTCTATAACTGGGTAGCCTGCCATGGCAGCCAATGACTGGATGATTTACTGGATAATCCTAATTCCAATCATTAGTTTCACTCTAGATATAACTTGGAGAGACAGAAAGGGTGCAAAGTTAATGTCAGTCCACATGTATTATTCTTAGGGGTCTTATCGTATCTGATCATAAATGAAATTCATGAAGAAAAACATGTGAAGACCATGGAAACATGTTAGGCAATCAATTGAAGTCCCTAAAATGTAATTTCTACTCTGGACCCTAAACAGGAGACAGACCAAGCAGTGAGACTGGGCTTGGTTTATCATGTATACCACCCTTTGTTAACCTGTTTTCTTACATCTCATTTCCAGAAGAATAGTAGAAAAGAGTCTGTTGTGGGTTTTTCTTTGCCCCCTGCATATTATCAGTGGAAGAAGTAGTTGGGCCTCTTAGGTATGTACTTAGATCTGCTCTCTCTATCCTAACAGATAATATTATCTTCAAATTCTAGATAAAAAAACTGAGACTCAGAAAATGTGAATGATGTAAACATATAGCTTATTAATGGTGGATTGAGCTACAGATCAGGTATGCAGTTCCTTAAGTTTGAATAGCTATTTCAGGTCACATTTGTCATATTTTTATGAATAGAAATATATGTCAATGATACTCATGCTCAATTTTTGTTGAATGACAATGGGGAAAGATCCTAGCAAGCATTTGTGGCAGAAGCAAATCTTCTTACTTTTCCTTTTCTGTCCTCTGTTGCACTTCTGTCTTTATTGCTCTCCAACCCGGTGCCCAGGACCACCTGATCCCTAGATGCTCAGGGTCTGGTATTCTACCTGCTCCACTCAGCACCCACAACACCCCCTCTTTATCTGTGCCTCCACTTCCTCTCCCTTTTGTGTGATAATGTACTCCTCCCCTGTCCTGGACCCTGAAGTCGCAAAATCCTGCTGTGTGATTGTCAGATAAACTAATCCTTGCTTCAATCTATCTGTAGGGTATCAAGCATTATCCGATTCAAGTTAAATTAAGCATTTCCTTAAGGAAGTACTTCCATGGTTGTAGCAGTGCTTCATAGGAGTTCCATTTCCAGTGAGGGATGCTTTGCTCTGTTGAAACCAAACAGGCAGAGGCTCGATCCACTTACATACAAGGCCAGCCCCAACACTTGACATTTATTTAAATACCCTTTAGGGACACTGAAAACTTCAGTGCTGCATGCGCAGAAATTCAAACCAAATATACACACTGACATTCCCACCCCACCCCACCACTTCCCTAGATACTCATAATATTTAAGGCCGAACTGATGTCAGGACCCCCCTGCGAATGATAGTGCATGTCTGCGAGTTTGTCTAATGGAGCAACTGGCATTTCCTAGTCTGCGGGAAGAGAGGTGAACACGAAGGCTTTGCAAAGTCTCCAGGGTTTCCAACAGCAAGGAGCCCAACAGAGTAGTCTACTCAGACCAGATCCAAACCATCTCGGAAATTAAGTAGATGGGAGACTAGACTCTTCTTTCCCATCTCTCAGCTGTGACCTGCTATCTGCTTTGCAAGGAGCATAAACTAATGGAGAATAACTGCTACCACTAAGATTTTAGCATCAATGAACACATTTTCGTATTTCTGCCCTCCTTTGATCCTCACAAGTATTCTTTTTCCTAGTTTTATTAGATCTGGGATTATGGTGGGGTTTCTTTCAAGGTTACCTAGCTGCAGGTATGACAGAATGATTTGTTAAGATTTTAATTTGTGTTTTGTTCTCATTTTTCCTACCCCATTTTGAGATATTAATCTGGCCTTTGTGAGAGTGTCAAAATCAAAATAACTGAAAGGCAGATTTCTCTCCTGATTTGTTTTCTAAGCTGGACTCTTTGAGAGGGGTATGCCAGGGCAGTGGAGAGAAGCGAGGACCTTGGAGGGGAGGGGAATGATTGCTGCAATGAGTCTGAAAAGGAAGAAGAGGTTCTCTGCAGTGGTTTTGGATGCCTTGAAATTGGTGCTCCTACTTCTTCGTAGTGCCTCGGGGTGCAAGCAGGAATCAGGAGGACATACTATGTGACCCACCTAAGGGAGCTGCACCATGGGTACCAAGGTTTTCAAGCTCCACAAAGATAATGCTGCCTAGGAGGGTAGCACAGACCCGCCTCTCAGGGACCATATGGGTTCAGTCAAAAGCCATTTCAGGGGTAACCAGAGACCAGAGAGGCCACAATAAATGGCTGCGTTGCATACAATTCCACAATATTGGTGTCATCCTGGACTTGGGGGAGAGACGCTATAGTGACTATGATTAGACTTGGTGGGACAGGATTACTGACATTTAACTTGGTTTAAAGACCTGAGGTGATAAGGTAAAATCTAAGCCTTTTAAGTTGAAGAATTTAGCACTGCAAATCCAGCTCCTGTTCCTTTTTGCACGTTTTCCACTTGGCAGTGTGGCCAGGAACCACAAGGGTCTCTGGATGATGAGGTCAGTCGGCTAGTGTCTGAAGTCTAGGATGCCCATATGGGCATGGCCAAGGGCATGTACAGGTCTCATGGCACATGAAGGTGGTAGCCTTCTGTGGTGGGAGTAACGGCTTATAAAACACACCGGAGGAGACTGCAGGGATTGTTTAAAAATCAGATTGCTAAATAGATTTTCCAGCTCCTTGAACAACTTCTAATATATTCTCGACGGCCATCCATATGTACCCTCTGCCTTTCGATGGTGAAACAAAATTTTATTATTATGTTGCTTCACAGAAGAAACTTCTTTGTTTCACAAAAACTCTTTGATCCTCAACTTAAGTTGAAGCTAAGAACTAGCTTACCATTTACATATGGTGTGTAGTCATTACAATAAAAACAAAACAAAACACAAAGTGAGCTGGGGGTTGGGGTGTTAAACAGAAAACCCCCTTTTGCTAATCTCTCATCTCCTTTTCTCACTTTTTATTTTCTCTCTTCAATATCCAGGCCTCAGAGAAATACCTCCAAACACAAATTACTGTGGGGTGCAACTCCTACTTAATAATGACATCCCGCGACTTAGCAAAAATCTGCCAACATCTGCAAGCACCTTTACAGAGTTGTGAGCCAAAGTTAAAAATCATGTGTGGCAGTGCTGTGGAAAATACAATTGATTCCAGTCTGATTGTGTCAGGTCCGAACAGACACAATATTGATGATGCTGAACAGTAATCTTATTGGGCTTGGGCCCAACTGAACATTGGTCTTTGTCAACTCATTATTCCTCTGTCACAGGGATCTCCACAGATTGATCTTGCCAGCACCTTTTGATGTGTCTCACAAATCACAGGCAGATTTGAGAATTGCACAGTAATTGCCAGGCTTTTTTGCTCCCTTCTCTCTCTGCCTCACTTCCCACCAGGAGATGCTGATTATGTATTTCAAGTCATTGTCATATGAAAGACCAAAAATGTTCTAGCAAGGTGTGCAGATTCTGGTGATACCAGGAGCTATGGCCCTACCACTGGTGACTGTGGATTGGCAAAGGGAAGTATTAAATCTTCTCTTTCCTCTTTAGACAGTTAATTAGAGAGATTCCTGAACTTTTCAGAAGTCTGAATCATTGCCTGTACAAAAGTTCAGCTCGGCAGTTGAAGGGTCCAGTTCGGATGATTTGCATTGTCTCTGCATTTTTAGCAAGTTTGAAAAGTATAGTCTCATAACTAATGGTGCAGGGGAGGAACAAGGCAATGGGTATACCATTTTGGACTAAATGACATTTTCTTTTGTGATCTGATCTGCCTTACGCAGAGGTAATTTGACATTCCCTCTAGACAGCAAAGCTTTCAGAAATCAGTTATTAATTTAGTTAATAATAAATCAAACCATAAATGGATTGCTGGTGTTCCCAGGTGGATCGGTCGGAATAAAGTCCAGCCTTTGTCACGGTGCTCCTCAGGTTTCCTCCTGGGTCACAGCTCTGACAGACAATGTGGACCTGTGTACTTGGGGATTCTCCCGCTAATTGGAGGGCAGCGGCACCAAGGCTGATCAGATCACGCCTTTTGAGAATGTGCATTTGACATCACAGATGTCCTCAATCATAAGAGCATTTCTGATGTTCTGGGAATTCGTAACCCTTTGAATCAGCAACAGAAACTGACGTTCCAAGCTTCTGAGCGATCGCTGCAGAAAGGGCCCATCGCTCTCCACCTTCTGTTGCTTAACGGGAAGGAGCAGCTTCTGCGGAGTTTACACACCACGAAGGTAGACGCCGAGGCTGCTCGCTGAGACGGCTCCTTCCGATGCCCTTTAGATTTCCGTTTTCTCTGCTCAGTCCTATATCTTACGAGGAGTTACAAAGCTGAAATAAGTGATCTTTATAAAAAAGGAAATCTTCTACAAGTTTAATGCAAGTGAAAATCAGCTACAGTACAATTTTTGTACAGTGTCTTGGAGGCTTCTGATATTAAAAACCAAAATTCAGCCCAGTAAATCTGAATAGCCGATTGGCTTTATGAAGTGATGCATGAGTCAGGGAGCATCCCAACTAACAACTAGAAGGGCATTCTGAGGGGTTGAACCAAATGGAAAGTTTTTTTATAGGAAGAAGGGTGGGACAAGAGAAGGGGTCATTCGGGGGCTAGGACATCTTTTTCAGGGGGTTGATAAAGAGAATGAGAAGTGTGTTGTCATACAGTTTGCCTTTAATTTCTATGGGGGATGGAGAGGGCCTACGTAAGAGATTACCTCATTGTTTTTAATCAGAAAATTCCAGACTGGTTCATTAAGATTACATATCTGGGAAAGGCTGACACTGCAAATAGATCGGGCATTAAATCTAGATTTGGCATCATGGGCTTTTAGCATGAGTGACACCATTTTGGGCCTATGGTTTTCTCTTTAACACTGTCAGTGATGCTTGTGGAATTAACAGAATCACAGATATTGGGACTTTTGTTGCCTGCCACTTCTGGGGTCACTAGTGTCCTCTCGGCAGGAGCTGTGCCTGTTCAATGGCCTCCGTGATGCAGTGATGTCGGTTGGAGAGCTCAAAGTTGTGCGCCTCTGCACTCCACTCCTTACGCAGCATTGCTCCCTACACCCCACTCTATGCCAGGGACTGTAGTTGACTGGGAGTTCATAAATGGAGCTCAATTTTGCTCCACTGATTTAACTCTATTTACTTCTTATCTCTCTCTCTCTCGGGTGGAGAAAGTAATTGAGTGTTGAAGTCTGATGCCCTCCTGCTGGGGTGGCAGGCTTCAAGAGAAGGCAAAAATAAACAAAAGATAGTTAATTGCGTTGGCAGATGAAGCTTAATTATTCCAGCAGAACATTAAAGCAAGATCTGCATGGGCGGACTGACAGTGTGGATAACGGAGAGTTGACTGTTGAGAATCCATTTGACACCACAATCAGGAGAAGGCCACCAGAGGTGAGGACAGGGGCAAAATCGTGCTGTTTCTTCCCTCTCCCTCGTGGATATTTTTATATGGGTGCAAATAGCGCAGACCTGGTCCCTGTGGTCAGTCTTGAAGATACTCTGGGTATTAAGTAAGAGGATGAGAAAAGCATCTAAGGGCTCCTCATTATCTTGGTATAGGTGAGGATACTGGTGTTCCTGAGAAACTGGGTGTATGTGTAAGGGGCCACCTGCCTGAGAACTTGTCTTCTTAGTTTTTACTATGGACTTACCACAAAAGAACAAAATATCTTTTTCTCTCCTTCCTCAAAAATTGGTAGACGTCATCACATCAAGAAAGCTTGACCCTGTAAGCAGCGATCACTGTAATTGTTGAATATGCTGTATACTTGTGTTTAGTGGTTTGAATGCTCGAGAAATCATCACAGACCATCACTAAAAGAAAATCAGAAAAAAATGAATGTTTAACCAAATAACAACAACAAAAAGCCCACACCTAAAATATCTTTTTTTGGCCTATTTTCATTTTATTCACCTATTTGAGGAGTTAAATTTTATTGCTTGTTTCTGGTAATTTCTCGTGCCTTCTTAGGGACCGCTGCCTTAAAATTTAATATATATAGTACCTATTATATATGAAAACAAACATGATTATGTACGTAACTATTGAACATAAGGAAATCCAGGGTCAGAGGGAAGCAGGGGGAGGGTCTGGGCACCGTTCCCTTAGGTGTGACGTTGATGCTGTCATGACCCAAAGTGCAGCGGAGGCTGTTGGATGAAGTAGCAGGTGTTTGCGGCCTAGAAAGTTTTTAAAAATAAGACGCAGAAAACTTCAAATATTTAGAAAGTCTAATGTTGGCTTTAGTCTTATTCTAAGAGGGCCATTTTAAAGGGGAAAGTACAGACCAAAACAACAATTCTGTAGCTCTCAAAAGACCCAGCTCAGAAAGGCTTGCTAAATATAGTTCTTGGACTCACCTAAATAAATGAGCCCCTTCAGTCCCCTCTATACAGACAGGAGACGGCCCACTAGTAGTTTGGCCTGAGTGTCAAAAATGTGCCACAGCCCTGGCTAGGTGGCTCAGCTGGTTGGAGTGTTGTCCCAGACACGAAAAGGTTGTGGGTTCAGTCTGTGCTCAGGGCGCATACCTAGGTTGTGAGTTTGATCCATTGATATTTCTCTGTCTCCTCTCTCTCTTTCCAACTCCCCAAAATCAATAAACATACCCTCAGGTGGGATTTAAAAAAAATGGTGCCATGAAATTCTTGCTTTGAGGACTACAGCTTTTACATAAGGGATCAAGACTAACTTTCCGAGTGTTACTATTTTGTGTAAGTCAGGGCTCCAAGCTTGCTTCATGCTCTGCTGCTGCTGTCTTGAGATTGTTCATAATTTTTGAACAAGGGGCCCCGCATTTTCCCTCTCCCATGGGCCCCACACATTATGTAGTCATTTGTATCAGGAACCTCCAATTTGTCATCACACCAAGTTGCTTTCTTCCTCCTTCCATCCCTTGTAAGCAGAAGGAGGGAGAGATCTGCAGGCAGACGTGCGTACAGGGAGTGGTTTGGTCCTCAGCAGGTCTCACGTCCAGCTCTCATATCCAGCATCCTGAGGGAGCAGCGTCATGTTCCAGGTCTCACACACAGAGCCGTGGCAGGGCTCACCCAAGCCCTTCCCTGTGCCCTCGATGAAACTCTTCTCATGGGGCCAGCCAACTGTCTTACCCTCAAATGTAAACACAATTACATTTTACTTTAAATTAGACTTCCCGCTAACATTAAAATTACTTAAAATAAATAAAAAAAGTATTCCTTCTCCTTTGCAAACAATAAATCAAAATAAATCTGAAGCCCCATAATAAGGTTCCTTAGATAAAGACGGGAAGAACATCATCGGAGCAAACAGCCACACTACATTCGCACACGCATGCGCGCCAGGTCTAATTTCTAAACCTTGCCCACGTTGTACCACTTGCAGATGTTTAATGAGGAAGATTTTACTTCTGCCAATATTTGGCCATATGACTGTCAACACTTCATTCCTTCAGGAGCTCGTCCAGGATGTCTTTGATGGCACGGTCAGTGCCCGAGAGGGGGCCTGGACGCTGGCTTTGTTCAAGGGAGCCGCCCTGCGGAATCCTCGCCCAGCATTTCCTTCTGTGTGGTGTGCCCAGCGCATCGCGGAGCCCCCACCATCGCTGTTCCCGCTTTGAAAATATTTGCATGATTAATTGTTCCTGATGTGTGTATTTCCAGCCATGATTGCAAACAGCTTTTCATTTTAAACAAGTCCGGAGGCACCCTGAAGGGCAAGATCATACATTTTTATGAAGGTGGTGCTGTGGAAATGTGTAATTTTTGCAGAAATTTTCACTTTTTTTTTTTCAGGGGCAAAATGAAAATTTAATACCTGTGAAAACCACTTTTCATTTTAATAAAATAAAGTGACAGCAAAAATAAAACATACTTAGATTCTTATAATTTTTAGGGGGAGGGACTGTACTCTGTTCTTTTCACGTCTGCATAGCACCTTTCTCAACAGTAGTAGGTGCTTATAATTTTGAGTCGTGTGTGCGTGCCTTGATTCCTATGAGAAAGAACTCCCAGGCAGCTTCACAAGTTATGAACATAATAAACCAAAAAAATAAAACCCAGATTATTAAACACTTTGAGAAAAATTCCCCGATGTGAGGAATCAATGCCAGAATTTTTGTGCTAATAGGGAAATCATCAAGACATAGAAAGCATTTGTTTTTTCATTAAGTAGGAACAGAGAACTTTCCTTTGGTCAGGTCCTAGTAGTAAATGTCATTTCTGAGTCTGCATTTTGAATTACCAGGAAAATGTAAGAGTCTGTGACCTTTTAATCCAAATGTCCTTGGCCATTTAAATTACTTTAGTTTTCACCTGGGTGACTAATGTAAATGTTTTTATTCTAAAGGCGAGACAGTGTTTTTGAAGGTGTGGTTCTCACGTACCATCTTCCGGGCGTACGGGAGATGACTTACGCACTACAGGGAAGAGCGCTTTTTGTTTTAACTGTGAACATGTTTTAATGAGTAATCGGATGTATATGTGGGTGTGTGTGCGATGTGAAGTAGTGCACCAAACTGAAGTTTTAGCAAATCCTGTTAGCAGTACCTTAGAAGTACCCAGCATCCCACCTCGCCATCTTCGCTCTGTGTTCACGACCTGTGCACCATGCTGCTGCTGGTGTATTAAGACTATGGTGTCCTGATCTCTGTCTAGCCTTGGCTCCTGGCGTGCACAGGAATCGGAGAGAAACTTTAGAACACCTACGTGCAATCCTGGCATTCAAAGTTATATCCTGACTTTTTCAGCTCCAGATTTTCTGGGGCTTCCCATTCTCACTCACCACCTTAGTCAATGCCGGTGCCGTGGCCCACGAACCCTGCCCTTTCTTCCCTTTGGCGTAATTTCCTATCACTCTTTTCCTTCCTCTCTCCTCCAGCTTCCTCACTCTTCCTCAGTCGTGTTAAGTATAAAATATTTCAGGGCCTTTGGAATTCCTTTTCTTTCCTCTATCTAGAATTCTCTTTTCCAGACTATCCACATGGCTGACTTTCTCACTGAATTAAGCTCTGCTCAAATGTCACCCAATGTGGCCCTTCCCTGATGCCTGTATTTTCTGTATCCCCTCCCCCTGCTTTGTGTTTCTCCATAGCTGCGGGGCACTGAAGGGATGCCCTCTGTTTGTCCTCCTGTCCTGTGTCTCCACCCTTTGCCACGTGACTTTGTAACCTCTCACTGACCTGCTGGGGGTGGCTACATGACTGACTTTGCCCCATGGCATGTCAGCAGGTATGATTCAGGCACACCCTTGAAAATGCTTGCGCTCATTCCTAATCAAATGTTACCGTCTTACAGTCCCCATGACTGTGTGCTGGAGGGTAAGCTTTGTGACAGGGATCTGACTCGCCCCTGTCACCCCCAGCCGCAGCATTCCCGGTCAGCCCACAGCTGGCTGACGTTTGGCTAGATGAGCAAATTCAGTAGAGACTAGAAGAGCTGAATAACCAAGCCTTAAATAAATGACCCACAGACATGGAGGAAATAATATGCTTATTATTTTTAAGGCACTCAGTATTGAAGTGCTTTGTTGCGCTGTACTATTACGGCAAAATATAGCTCCGGTATTCCCTGATGACATATTATATTTTTAAAATTTATCTACTTCAGACTCCAAGTTCCCCAAAAGAAATGCTCTGTTAGTTATAGTTACGTTTAATGGATGAGGTTTGGCATGCAGAAAATATTTATTTAATATAATTCTGTTAAACTCAGTGCCTTTTATGGATAGTGAAGCTTAGGGTAAGCACGTCATCCACCGTGCCGTGGCCGCCCACCGGCAGTGAAGGTTGCCTTTGCCAGCGTAAGATGCGCTGAAGTTTTGAGTTGAGCAGTCATGATGTTGGTCCACTAACAATTAAAGTTTGATAAGTACTGTTTGAAGGTACCGGGATGTTACACAGTATCACGTTTCTATGTGGTCAAGCAGGGGAAGGGATTTGTAGATGCTTTCTGTGAAATTTCCACAGGCATGTCCTATAATCCTTAACTCTACCAAGTGTGCGACTTGAACATAGGGTCTCCTAGTGGCCTAATTAACGGAGGAAGATGTATGATGACATTTGCAGAAGTGCACAATCGCAACCCTTTTACTACCGCTATCTAATATTAAAGATAAGCAGCCTGAAGTGGTTCCTTGGTCAATTAACGTTCATTGTTGAATACAACTATTTATTGAGTACCCAGTATATACGTAGCTTTGGTGTGGGCACAGGGAATACAAAATTAAAACAGACATGGTTTCTTTATAAATGCATCAATAGAGTCACAGTTTTTGATAAATCCTTCAAATAAACTAATGGCAAATACTAGGCTGGGGAATAGGGGCCACAAAAAATGAAAACATATGAGTCTCTCACCAGGCATTCGAGTGCTACAGAGAGTCAAATGCTACGTCTTTTTCAGCTCTTATTCACTGAACTCTCAGGCCCTATGATTCACACTCACTTATCATCAAACATCGAACTAATAATTTGTTATTTGTTCAAATGCTTGTGCATAGACATTGGCTACAACATATCCAGTTTCCAAAAATCAGGAAGGTAACTGAAAGTATCTAAACAGCACATTTAGTCACAACAGCAGAGCTTCTGTGTGAAACCTCCCTCATGCAATGCATAAGGTAGGGAGGGAATGACTTTCCTGACCTCGTACCACCATGACCAGCCTGCTCTGTGTGTGAACTGCCCCACATCATTGTTTACATTCTATAATGTTGAGAGTGGCCCTGCACACGGGGGCGCTACATGGTGAGTTTGATATTTTATTGTTACTGTCCAAGTTACCCAGGTGTGCCAAGATGGGCTGAGTGGCTGTTGCATACTTGTTCTCTCCCAAATACATGTACAGTGTAGACATATGTATAGTATGTGAGAACTCCCCTTTGCCATTTCTGTTACTATTGAAAATTTTTTTATTTACTCAGAAATTTATCCTAGGCACCAGATAGAATGATTTAAAGCCAGAGATGACTTTTCTGGGGCCCTGAGATCCACGATTTATATGTTCCTCTGTAGAGTGACCTGTTTACCCATAAAATCTGCACCAAATTATTATTTGTAAATCAGATTGACATTTTATTAAATTTCTCTCTTCTCTATTTTATTCATAGCAAAGGTTATACACACACACACACACACATATACATACACATTTCAGATATCTTAGCTACATGACAACTTTTTCCACTTAGGAACTAGAATACTTATGGTTCAAACTCTAAACACTAACGTGCATTGTGAATATCTGAGATGGAGGGAGTATGAGAACGTATATTTCCCCAATAGAGTTCAATTCAGAAACTGCCTCTCTAACCCCAGTGGTGCATCTAAATGATTTACTATTTCAGAGAATTTGTTTTGGAAAATTTTATGTAATGTATACATACCTTGATCATAGCTGTATTTCTGACCAAGAAAACATTATTGCTAGTCATTTAGTCAACTAAATAACGAATGTGACGTTTACTGAGATTCTACTGTGTTTCTGACTCTCTTCTGGGTTTAGGGGGAAAGATACAAAGATAGCCTTGATACTCGTTATGATTTAGTTTTTAAATATATTTTTGGTATATAGATTAGTTCTGAGTTGTACTGACCAAATCTAATAATAAAACTAAGGAATGCATGTCAATGTATAAACCAACTAATAAAAAGGAGCAAAATTTGCAGTTAGTTGGTGAACCCTGGAAGGCAGGGGCTGGTTGCGACCCTCCGTGACTCATCTTTTTTCTTGTATTTCTCCTTCTACCATTATATTTGCCCTTTGCCCCGGACTCTCTTTCTGCCTCAATTTATTGTCAATATGCTTAAATTCATATTTTAAAAATATTGTAGTACATTAACCTGGTCATAGTTACCTGGCATTTTGCCACCTTGCCTCTGACCTATTGAGAACAGTGATTGTATTTATCACTTCTTTGGAGCCCTCAGATCCCTCAGTCTTGCAAAAAAAATAGTTGTTCAATAGTTATTTGGTGACTTGGTTTAATTGAGTCATCACTTCCATCTACCAGTAACGCTCATGGCATTCAGCGTTAGTAATCCCGTTGGCAGCCTCCGGGGAAAAGGGAGGTAAATGTTGCTTCACTAACAGAAACAGGAGAGGGTAGGACACATTTTCCATTGGGGAGGATATTTCAAGTGCATTTGGAAATTGGCAACCTGGCTAGAGAGCAGGTATTCTTTGAGTTTGGGCTGAAATGATATATTTGAACATGTATGCACCTCTCCATTTCTCAAGCATCTGTGTCAAAGATTTTACCATGATTTAAATCTGATTCAGGTGGTGAAACATCTGGAAATCATGATGGTATTTACTGAACATCATAAAATGTTGACATTTAAAGCTAAAATTGTGTAATGTACCATTTTGTGCTAAATCAGATGCCATCTTATGCTAGATTCTCCTATAGATGAAGAGTGGCATGTGTCAAATATATAAGAGAAGACTATCAGAGAAGTAGTTTAAAGAAATTTGATTTTTCAAATTAATGAATTGGAGTCTGCCTGTTTTATTCTAGTTGTGAAATCTCTAAATAAACCTATCAGAAGCATTGTTTAAATAGCCTAAATGTGCACCCAACTGAAATTTGACATTTTCGTTAAGAGCAACTCTATAATATTATATTTCATAAGCTAAAAGATGGAAGTACTAGTCTGGATAAAATTATTCCTCTTTTTTAAAGTAAAAAAAAAAATGAAATTGGTTACAGCCCTGCTTCTGCAGTTACAGAATTAGAAGAATTTGGGTCCGTTTGACTCTTTTGTTTTGCACATTTCTAATCCATCTTGGTCTTTGGGGGGGAAAATGAGTTAGAAGGAGAACATCTGTTGCTGTTCATGTCATTTCTCATCTACGTCAGGCTACATAGTAGTTGAAGAGGTCCTCTTTCTCTCTCTCTTTAAAACTGTAGTCCTTAACCAAAACTCTAAGAATTTTGCGCTGCCAGTTTCATTAAGATTATTAAAATAAAGTGGTACTGTTCCCTTCATCTTTCCCTATCTCTGTCAATAAAACTCTGTTCCCTTCCCCCCCCCGCCCCGCATTCATCCCAGACTGGGGCTGGCCGCCGCTATGGCTGCATCCTCCTCCTCCTCGCAGCCCCTCCATATGGGCTGTGCATTTTCTCCTTTCCACTTTACTTTTGTTTATATTTTCCTGCTCACTGTCTCTCAGTACCCCATCTCTCACTTCCCAAGCCAATATTGAATTTCTGGGGTTTTGCCCCTCTGCTTTCGAACATGGTAACTTTGGAATTAAATACGTACATAGTAAAAAAACCCTTTTGCATCTTCATGCACAGACATCTGTTGGGCACCTACAAGTGCCAGGAACTATTCTACTTATTGAGGATAGGGTAGGAGGACAAGACAATCAAGGTCCTCCTTGTTTGGAGCATCTATTCTAGCAAAAAGGGTAGGGGAAGAAACATAATTTTAAAAAATCAGGTAAATTCAAGTGTAATGTAAGGTTGCCAGATTTAGCAAATGAAAATACCAGCTTGCCAAAAGAATTTAAATATCAGATAAATAACATTAAGCAAGCAAAACAGAGAAAGACTCGTAGATAGAGAGCAGGCTGATATCTCCCAGGGCAGGGGTTGGGGGTGGAGGGATGGAGCAAAAAACAAAAAGAACTCATGGACATGGGCAACAGTGTGGTGATTGAGGGGAGGTGGGAGCAGGGAGCTGGTAGAGGGTATGGAGGGATAAATGATGATGAAAAAATGATAATGAAAATAAAAATGACCTGTCAAAAATATATACAAATAAGCATGTCCCATGTAATATGTGGGATTAAATTAAAATATAGTAGAGATGGCCCTGGCTGGTGTGGCTCAGTGGATTGAGTGCAGGCTGCTAACCAAAGGGTCACAGGTTCAATTCCCAGTCAGGTCACATGCCTGGGTTGTGGGCCAGGTCCCCAATGGGGGTCATGCTAGAGGCAACCACACATTGATGTTTCTCTCTCTCTCTTTCTCCCTCCCTCCCCCTCTCTAAAAATAAATAAATAAAATCTTTTAAAAAATGTAATAGAGATGGACTGAGAAAATTCAAGGCAGTTTTGTAGCTGTCCTTTCCCCAAAGACTTGTATGTCCAACTTGCTCCCAGGTGCCTCTAGCCACATTGTTCCCTTGTGTACCTTCTTCCACCCTGCCTTCCAATCTCAGTTATCTAGATGCTGCTCATTCTTTGGTTCCACCTTCTTTAAACACGTTCTTGCAATTATTCCAACTCACATCATTGTCTCCCTTTACAAATCGTCTTTAGAGTTGCTATCCACGTTATACCATCAATATAAAAATTCATGGTTCTAGTCCATGTCTACATTTTAGAATTGATCTATGTTCTTGTTACTGGTCCAAAGTCAACATATCCAAGGCTTCAAAAGACTAATAATCAAAACATCAGACCCTGGGGAAAGGAAAGGTTTATTGATCAAGAAGGTACCAACTGAGAAGATGGGAGACTTGGTAGTGCCTTAAACCCATTTTAAGAAAGTGCAGATTTCAAGCTCCTTTTGCCAAGGGAAGGGGAAGTGGGAGGGGCAAGATGTGATTGATGTCAACATCTGGGCACTAAAAGGGGTCGGAGGAAAATTATGCTTAGTCTGTTGACCCTAGTTGATATCAGTCGGGTCACAAGGTTCCTGCAGATCTTTGATGAAGAAAATGTATTTGCCTTATCTCCTCAGGAGAAGCACTTTCTGGTAAGGGCCTGTTCAGCACGTCTATATGCCAGAAGCTATTAACCTGAATGCTATGGGAGCTGAGCAGGCTGGACAAGATGGAGTCAAAAACGCTGAGCATTTCACTCCATCACGTTCTGCTGCCATATTCATCAGCTCTCCTCTGTGTGCATATCTGTGTCTACGATTTGTAAGTGTAGGAGTCAGAACAAACGCTCTGGGGTCAAACAGCCCAGGTCTGCTATTTACTGCTTATAGGACCTCATAAAGGCACTTCCTGTGCTTGAGGTTTATTTGTAGAAGGGGGAAAATAATAGTATCTCTCTGATACAGTTTTTATAAATATTAAATATAATTATGTGTGTAGAATATCTGCACAATGCCCATTAGTTCTCATCCTCCAGAATAAATCTACCAAGACATGATCGGCTTGGGGAGGAGAGGTGGCTGATCTCTCAGAGGAGAAGGGCCAAGAGCCTGTTCCTCAATGGGCTTTTATTGGGTTCATTTTGCACAGGAATACAGGTAAAGCTCATCAGTCATTGTCAGGCAGTAAGGGTCAAACAATAGATAACATACAAAGAACTATGAGGGCTTATTCTGAGTCAGGGTCTGTTAGCTAAGGGGCTACAAAACTTTGGGAAACAAACTCGTTTCCTACTTGGGCTCTTATCATTTGATTGAGAGCATTCTAAACAAAACAAGTTTCACAGGATTTTAAATAATCTTTCTCCGGCCTGATCACCCAGGGAACCTGCCCTTTCCAGCACAGGGCTGCACCACTCTCTGTCATTGCTTCAAGTTTAAGTCAGGCAGGGGAAGTAAGGCAGCCAAGAGATTAGGAGACTTCTTGCAGACAGAATGAGGACTCAGGCTATGTCAAAGGTGAGGGGCGAGGGTCCATCACCCCTTTCGCTATAGCCCCCCAAGTCCTTCCCTGGGGCCTCCATGTGATCTTGCCTGTCTTAGGTCATCCCTCCCCTGAGGAATCTTAGCTGTCATTGGCTAACCGATCAAGCACTGGGGGCCAGGCAGGGTGAAGTAAAGCGGGCAGAGGCGGTGCCCCTGCCAAGGAGATAAGCTTTGTCTCCTTACTGGCATATGGTCCAAAGGTCACTCACTCAGTCTTCGTCATGGGGGGTTACAGCTTCTGAAACCAGGCAGGGCGGTTCCCAATACTCCTCTTCATGCTCCTGGTTATTGCCATATACATACAATTTCTAGCATAGCACAGAGCTGGGCACGATTATTAACCAACACAAAACCAGTATTAAGTTATCATTGAAATGAACAATGGCCTCTATGTTTTTGTTAATTTGTTATATGTATCTGACCTGCATTTTGGTCACAATGGGCAGTCAGGAACAATTTGCTTTGTATTGTTTTCACAGAAAATAACTAGAGATTACATTAGCTGGGGAGTGAAGAAAGAAACATAAAGTTACTATGCTCAAAAAACAACAACAACAACAACAACATAAAAAAACTATAATATGCAAGTAAATGCTATTCATGTCTATTGTCTCTCTTCCCCTTTTAAAAATAACTTTCCAGAAAACAGAATCAGTGTTTTTGGTAAGAGGACATTTTCTTAAATGCACAAGATTTTGGTCACTGGTAAAAGATTTAGTGACAGTTTTGGAGATGGCCCCCTGTAGATTTGTCCAAGAAAACTAGATTCTACAGTAGGTTTCCATATCTACTGTTCGGCAGGAAATTACTCATTTTATGTAGCTGATGTTTTGGGTATTATATTATTTGTTGTAATTCTATCTGTAACCAAGTTTGTAAATTGAATTCTATAGCATACCTTCTAAAGTTATGTGAAATAAAATCTTTTGGGTTGAAATAGTGTAGGTTTGTTCTTGCCAAAAAAATAATATGGGGGAAGCCCAGAATAAAATAATACATCCCATCTGCATCAGAGATCAGTGAAACTGTAAAAATCATTATTGCTATAAATCTGTGGTATACTTACATTATTGTAAGTCTATAAGTACACTTTTTGGATATAAGGATTATGAAAGAAATACCTCCACAATAGCCCCCTAAACTATGGTATAGCTGAAGATGAAAACTCCATTAGAATAAAAGCCAAAAATTATTCTGGACATGGTGCTCATATTTGGAAAAAAATAAATCTTTGGGATGACTGTTAGAATGACAATAAGACTGACCGCAAATAGTAAAAAAATATCATAATAAGCTCTTTTCCTCCTGCCCTCAAAAATAACTTTGATAAGTCCCCCTTTTCTTAGATTATATGATCATTCTAAATTGCATCCAAGAAGCATAATGTTTTCTAGAAAGGCCTGTTAAGGGTGGTTTTAAGCACGCACACATACACACAATTTTGAGCTTAAATGGTCATAAAAATTATGATTTTTTATAACAAAAATGTAATAAAATTTGAATTTTCATTATTCCCATACTCATTTGAGGGATTTAATTATGACATGTGATGGAATCTAATCATTTAAGTTCTGTAAATTGAATTATATTTTTCTATGGCCTTCCATAGTCAAGATGTCTTGTTACTTATTTAAAACATCAAATCACAATGAGAATTAGGGACACAATATAGTTGTCATCAGTGTTTTACATAGTGTGATATTTGAGCTTATTCCATTTTTAGATAATTTCCCCATTTCTATTTTGAGTGATATGAATCTATGTTGGGTAACATGAAGAGGAGGAAAAGGCCTTTGCTTCTCCAAATCTCTGTCCTACATGCCTGGATGTGGATAGTCAGAAGAGAGTCCTTCTTTCCTAGCTGCAATTCTGAATCTTGGAATAATTTGAAGGCTAAACAAAGGCCTCAGGAACAATGACATTCCTTCCAGAAAATTGGTATAATGACCTCAGGGAAGAAGGGGAGTGTGTGTGTGGCAGGGGTGGGAGGACTAGGAGGAGAGGGAGAGAGAGTAGGTGAAGAAATTTCTGTGATTTCCATTAGGACCCACCACTTTTTCTTTTTCAAACCAATTAACTGTTTAGCCAGCAAAGCATATCTGACTAAGGGATTTAGGAAACTCTCGAATCAGGGGAACACTGAGGATCATTGGCTAAGGAAAATAGAGCAGGTACAAGTGAGGAAACAGGTAAAGAAGAAGTTCTGATTTTATACTTTCTGTGTGTGAGAAAGGAGGAAACTGAGGCTCAGAGAAGCTAAATAATGTGGAGAAGGGGCTGCAAACCTGCGACAAGCAGACTGAGATTAGGACCTGACTTCACCGACACCAGGCAGGCTCTTAACACAGTCCCTAGACCAGATCAAAATAATCTCCGTGAGATCAGTCACTAGAAAAAGGATCAACTGAAGGGTTAATTTACAATTTATTCTCAATTCCTCATCCGTACTTCCCTTGAAACAGAAAGCTCCATTTCCTTTGCCTGGGCTGCCCCTCAGCAAGTGCAAGCTGGTCTTTTCACTAAGTCTGGGCGGCCTGCAGTGACCTGCCCTTGAAGTGCTGGTTTAACAACCTTTGCCCAAGCACTCTCTGGCTCTTTGTACATCTTTAATAGTTTCCTTGACGGACTATGAAGAACTGCCAGATGACAGTTCTATTTCATTTTTGTCATTGCCTGGTGCTCCTTTTTTGCTCTCTGGCTTTTTCTCAAGGGCATGATTCTATAAGTCAATGTGGCAATGTTCGCGATGGGTATTGCTCTTTCAACCACTGTATATTGATGCAGTGCGAGCAAGTCATGGACGTGTCAAGATTTCAGGCCTTCAGAAAAGTAATCAAGGAGTATTTTATAAACTCTAATGTCCTTTCCATTGAAAGCAAATTGAAACTGGGGATTGGGGTCTGATATTAAGGGTTTACTTTAAAACACCGCAGCCAGAGGCATAAAAAAGCCCCTTTGATTAATATACCTCAGGATTTTGTTCGCTTGGAAAAAGCACAAAGCCGTGTGCTTTTGTTCCCCAAGTTCTAAAGAAAACATTTGTCACTTTTGCATGCTGTTTATTACTAATTGCACAATTATTTTATGGTATGGCACCAGAAAAATATGACTGGAGGTCCCTTCTGCATATTCTATGTTTTAAGTAAATAATCACTTCAGTCAGAAATTATTTATTAAATTCATTGATTGTTTGCTAAACATAATGGAGACGTCAAGACTTTTTATTAGTGCCGCATAATGAAATAATTGAGGAATTAGCAATAAATTTTTTTCTCTCGTAATTGAAAATAAATAAAAATAATTACTAGGGTTTTCTCTGAGAATGAGAGATTCTTTAAATTATTTCTCATAAAATTATGCTGATGAATGTCATATGTTTCTTCAGCAAAATCAAAATGAAATGGCTTTTCCTTCTCTGCAGAATCAGCATAACTATCATACACTGCACGGATGTGCAGATTTCTTTCTGTATTCTTCCCTTTGGAGAAGATAGTTAGAGAGCTTAGTTTCAAATATTAGTACCCTGGTACATTAAAAAACACTTCATAATGTCATTAATCATCCTATGTTGCCAGGCTTCAACTTTTATACTAAGAGTAGAAAGTATCTTTAAGAACTGAGTAGTACCTTTTTATGACTTCCCGATCGATAAGTGCTTACTTACCATGACACCTACTGTGAGACATCCTCCCAGGCACTGTTAGAAACTTGAAGGCAAAAGAGATACGGCCCTCGCTTTCAAGGAGCTCACCATGCAGCAAGGGGAATAGTAAGTGTACATAGATTTTTAGACTGCCGACCAAAAGACAGACATCGGCAAAGTGGTATGGATTTTCAGAAAGAAAGAATCCTTATGTCCTGGAAGGGGGGGATATTGGGAGCAGGGAAGAGAGAATATCAAGGGATTGACATGTGAAATTGAAGGGCGGGTTTGAACAGAAAGAGCTGCTATTTGCTGAGGTTTTATGTTGCCAGACACTCTCCGACTCTAAAGTTCATTTTCTTAACCACGAAACCATAGGGCGTAGGTATGGAGGGACACAAGGAGTGGGTATTTTTGGCAGAGGAAATGATATGAGCAAAGACACAAAGGCAACTGTGTTCTCTCTTCTAAATCATTTTGAGATAGTAACTTAGGTCTGGCGCATGCAGAAGATGGAGCTACCCTGTTGGGTCCCTACAGGAAAGTCTAGTCAGCACCCTTTCCATTGCAATGAATGCCAACAGCAATGTGTGCCCTAAAAATGATGAGACACAACTATGCTTCCCTATAGACAGTTAATAAATCATATATCTATTAACAGAATGTTTCTCTCTGTTCTTCCCACTGTGAATTTCTAGCATCAAGCACCAAATATACAATAGAAAGAGAGTCATAAGGAGGGCAGTCAGAGTTCTTCATCTGGCCTTGGTTTACCTCTCCAATCTCATTTTCCTCTTCACGTTCCTTAGGCTCCTGCCAAAACAGTCACAGTTTTCCTCCTGGGCCCAGACCCGACACACAACCCACTGTCTGGTGTGTCTCTGGGCCTCAGAGGCTGGTTCAGTCTAAAAGGCTGTCCTGTGGTAAGGAGTCTCTTGGAACCACATGAGATTTTGTGGTTGTTGAGTGACATGCATCCTGATGATATTTCTGTCACATTTAAGAGATTGCCTGTTGGCTCAGAATTGATTTAGAAAGAGTATGGACTTAGAACTCAACTGCATGGCAGTTGCTCCTCTCAGCCCCTTTCAAGGGCCATGCCTCTCCAGTTTGTATTAGAGAATAGAACCCTCTATTTTATCCGCCTCCGGATGAAATAGCATTTTCACACCAATTTCCAGCATTCCACACCAATTTCCTTACTGTTCCTGGTTTTGCAGAGATCACTGCTCACTTTCCTGCTTTTAACTGGCTTTCCTATTTCCTAACTTGGAAATTTTGGGAAAATACTTGCTACTTCATATTGCTACCATGTGGTCCATACCCACTATTTTGGAAAGTCCTCCTGGCCATTCCACTCCTATGAATTTACCCAAGAGAAATGAAAACATATGTCTACAGAAATCCTTGTAGCAAATATTTACAGCAGCATTGAAATTGCCAACTGTTTTTGAAAGCAGCTTAATCATTTTGCATTTCCACTAGCCATGTATGTGGGTCCATTGCCAACACTTAGCAGTGTCAGTATTTGTAATATTCACTTTTCTAGTAGGTTTGTAGTGGTATCTCATTATGGCTCTAATTTACATTTCCCTAATGAGCAATAATGTTGAGTCTGTTATCATATACACTTATTTGGCATCCATATATATTATTTGGTCAAATTCTATTATTTTTTGGCCTACTTTTAATGTTTATCTTATTGAGTTGGTTACTTCCAGCTTCGGGTAATTACAAATAAAGCTGCTACAGTTACCTGTGCGAATGTTCACTTGGGTAAACAGCTTAGGAGTGCAATTGCTGAGTCCTATGTTAAATTTATGTTAAATTTATAAGAAATTGACAAATTGTCTTTCAACATGACTGTACCATTCTGCATTTCTACCAGTAATGTGTGAAACTTCCTACTGGAATTGAAGTTGAACTGCATTGCATCAGTTTGGTGAGGATTGGCATACCAAAATATTGAGACTTTTAATCCATAAGAATGGTATATCTCTATTTATTAATCATCATTGATTTTTCTCAGCAGAATTTCAAAGTTTTCAGTACAAGTATTGCACATCTTTTGTAAAATTCATCTCTAAGTATTTTATATTTTTCCTGATATTGTAAATAGTATTTTAAAATTGAAAATCCCAGTAATTTGGTCCTAGCATATACAGATAAAATTGATATCAATAAGGATATTCTGCACAGATGATCATATTTACAGCAAATAAAGTTTTATTTCCTTCTTTCTAATCTGTCTGTCATTTCTCTCTTTTTTACCTTATTGGCAAGTATAATGGGGACAGACATAATGAGAGGGATACCCTTGCCTTGTTCTTGGCCTTACAAGGTCTTTAACCAATAAGCACAGTGCTAGCCACGGGTTTTCAAACATGCCCTTTAAAAATTGAGGAACTTCTATTCCTAACCTGCTAAGCACTTTTATCAAGAATGGGCTGGGGATTTTTGTCAAATATTTTTCCTGCATCTATTGAGATGATCATATAATTTTTCTTTTAGTCTGTTAATATGGTGATTTATACTGATTGCTTTTCAAATGTTCAACCCACCTTGTATTGCTGGAGTAAATTCTACTTAGTCCTGATGTATTATTGCCTTTTTATATGTTACCAGATTCAATTTCCTAACGTTTGTGAGAAATACTGCTTTCTGGTTTTCTTTTCTCTTCTTTTATTTTATTTCCTTTCTTTTTTCTTTTTCTTTCTAATATCTCTGTTCAGTTTGATATTTGGTCAGTTCTGCCCTCATACAATGAGATAAAATAAATGTGTTTTCTTTTCTTTCATTTTCTTGGAAGAGTTTGTATAGATTGAAATAATAGGTATTATTTCTTCCTTAAATGTTTGGAGAACCCACCAGTATAGCCACTTGACTTGGAATATTCTTTGTGGGAAGGTTTTTGACTATGAATTCAATTTACTTAAAACATAGGATTATTCTGGTTACCTTTTTTTCTTGAGTGAGATTTGGAAGTTTGTATCTTTCAACAAATTTGTTTAAATTGTTAAATTTATCAGCAAAAAGTTGTTCAAAATATTTCCTTACATTTTAATGTCTGTAGTATCTGTGGTTATGATCTTTATAGCATTTCAGATATTGGTAATTAATTTTCTCTTTTCTGATTGGTTTCACTAGAGGTTAATCATTTTATTGGTCATTTCAAAGAGTCACCTTATACTTTTATTGATATACCTTATTTTATTTCATTAATGTTTGCACTAACCCTATTGCTTTCTTCCATTGGCTTCCTTTGGAATTTCTTCTTCTAGTTTCCTAAGGTGCACATCTAGATATGACTTGAGATATATATATATATATATATATATAATCTCCTATTATAAATGTTTTATGGTACAGATTTTCTTCAAAGCACTGTATAGCCTGCACATTTAATATGTTATTTTTATTTAGTTTAAATTAATTTCTAACTTTTCTTATGATTTTTTCTTTTAGCCCATGGGTTACATAAAAATATGCTCTATAATTTCCAAATATTTGAGGGAATATTTTAGATATCTATTTATTATTGATTTCTCCTATAATCATATTGTGTTCAGAGAAATACATTGCACAATTTTAACCCATTTGTATTTATTGAAATTGTTTTATAGTTCTGAATATGGCCAATCTTGTGTGCATTTGAAAAATATGTATTTTACTATTTTTGAGTGGAGTATTTAAAAAGTGTGAATTAGGTCAAGTTGGTATATAATATTTCTCAAGTTTTCTTACCTATTTCTTCTTTAATCATTCTTTCAGTTATTGAGAAGGGAGGTTGAAATCTCTAAGTACACTTCTGTATTTGTCTATTTCTCTTTTCAGTTCTATAAGCTTTGATTCCCATACTTTGAAGTTCTGTTTTTAAGTGCAGGTGCATTTAAGATTATGTCATTGTGCTACATCTCTCTTTATCTCAATAATGTTACATACTCTGAAATCTACTTTGTCTAATATTAATATAGCTATACCAACTTTGTTTGTATTAGATTTGCATGATATATCTCTTTCCATTCTTTTACTTTTCTCTGTGGTTTATACAAGGTCTAGGTCTGTCCAGAAGGTATCCAGCCATGTAATATGAAAAACGGAGACATTTATTTAAGAAAATACAAGACACCAGAAATATTGTACATAGGACAATGGCACCTCAGTCCCCTTCAAAGTAGGTACCTTGGACCTCACACAGTTCTCCCAGTGTCTCTTCCATTGTTCAAAACACTATAAAATCCTCTGGTGGAATTGCCATCAGCTGCCCTGCTGTATTTTTCTGAATCTCATCCACAGTCTGAAATCTCTTCCCTTTCAAAGGTGATTTTAGTTTTGGGAAAAGCCAGAAGTTGCAAGGCTCTAAGTCTGGGCTGTAGTGGGCCTGAGTCACCTGGGTGATTAGATGTTTCGCCAAAACCTCTGCAGGAGACGTGATGAACGAGAGGGCACATTATCGTGATGAAGCTGCCAATCACTGGTTGCCCGCAGCTGCGGCCATTTTTGTTGTGTTGCATCTCCCAAGAGACAAAGAACATTGAGACGGTATTCCTTGTTAATTGTTTGGCCTAGAGGGGCATACTGGTGGTGAATAACACCTTCCCAATAAAAAGCATAGTTAACATGGTCTCGCTCTTGCTGCTACATTGCTGCACCTTCTTTCATCATGGAGTCAACATCCATCGCGATGACTGGGTCTGTGTTTCTGTAGACCCACCATTCATCTCATGTTGTGACCTCCTGAGGAAATCTGGTTCATTAGTAGCAGTTTGAATCAAGTCATTAGCAACTACAGCATAATGTTCCTTCTGCTCTGGTGGCAGAAGCCAAGGGATGAATTTTGCTGTGACACATTTTATGCCAAGATCCTGCATCAAAATCTCACACACATTAGTTTTTGGAATCCCCAGATCAGCTTGTAGTTCTCACCCTGTCAGTTACCAGTCTTTGCTGATTGCAGCCCGCACACGTTCAACATTCTCAGGTGTTCTGCTTCTTGCAGGCCTTCCAGAGTGGGGATCACTTTCAACAGATTCTTAATCATCTTTAAAGCATTTGTGCTACACTTTTATTTGTGCTGCCCTCACTGCATCATCCCTAAAAGCCTTTTGAATCATCTGAATAGTTTCCGCAGAGGAGTGTTAATGCTTAACACAAAATCTGAGGCAAATTTGTTGCTCTGTTCTCTCAGTCATTTTCAATGTGATGGACACACAGTGCATATGTTCATTCAAAAGCATCTACCGCCCCCACTGACCAGTACAGTGAAGTCATCATTGTTCACACATGCGCATTCCAGTCCACTCTCCTTGGCTGCCAGATCACATTGATGTCACGCAAACTGTTCTTGTTGTATTAACAGTGGCCGGACTTTTTCCAGACAGACCTCATATTTATAGTGTGTTTCTTATAAATTTTATTCTCCTCCTCAATCTTCACTGCCAAAACTTCTTACCTTGCTTTATTATTTTTAAAAAGAGCGTATATCATTTTGGGACATTATGTTTATTGTTTCTATCTTTCTCTACTGTAATAGAATGTAAGCTCCATGGGACGAGGAATTTCATCTGTTTTGTTCAATGACATATTCCAATACTTAGAATGGTGCCTGGAACACAGTAGACATTTAATAAATATTTGTTGAATGGATGAACCCATTGGCAAGTGCAGAACACAGGAAGTAAATTTACTGATTATATTGAAAATAGCTGTGTAAAATACTTGCAACAACTGTGCATAGCATGAAATTATAGATAAATTTTATTCTAAATAAAGTTTTTTATTTATTTTATAAAAAGAAGAGAGAGGGAGAGAGGGAGAGAGACATCGATTTGTTTGTTCTCCCCATCGGTGCATTCAGTGGCTGATTCTTCCACACGCCCTACGTAACTGGGAATCAAACCCTTGACCTTGGCACATCTGGATGATGCTCCAACCAATTGACCCACTCAACCAGGGCTTATACATTTTATTATTAAAATGTTATTCAATGTGATTAAGAGTCTAACATAAATATAATTTAGATAAAGTCAAATTATTTCATGTAGCAAAAGGCCAGTATAGAAAGAAATAACTGATAAATAATGGAGAAACAATCTGGTATGTTTCAAGGAGTTTTGAACAAAAACCTATTCTAAGCATTTTTTTTTTCTCTCTCGCCCCCTAAACTAACAGTCTAAAATTCCACCAGAGTGGTATGCCTTTAAATTTTAGGGGGGTTTTGGTAGTCTTTAGACATTGCTTTCAAAATGCAAATATGCAGAATGCAAATGTAATTTATACTTTAAGTATAAATTTACACTTTGGAAAGGATTCATTGACATCATGTCAAAGCAAGTGCTTCTAAGAAGAAGACCTATGTGCTGACAAGTAGAGCCTTCCCATGACTAACTTGAACTGCTTCATAACTCAGGCTGATCAGAACATTTTATTGGCCAGTGTGGCTATTGTGTGCATTCTATTGTGTGGGCATCCTCATGGGAGGGAGAGGGAGATCCGGAAGGGCTTAATGGTGGGCGGTTTCCTTTTCAGAGTATTAGAAACCAGATCCTTTTATACCCTGAGCTTCGTCTTTGATAGAATAATATAGTATTTTTTAATTAAACACATATTGTAGTTTGGGTTAATCCATAAAATTTTAAAATAAGGTGGACTTTGGTAGGCAATAGCAGAAAGTTGTGTGGCTAGTTTTCTATTTGCAATGCAATGGAACCTTTAAATCTAGAGCCTCTCACGAATGTGTTCATTTCTACTTCATCCAGAGAGACACCAGAATGAGGAAGGCAAATACTAGCCATTGTAACCCATCCAGAAGAGAACACACGTGAATGTAGGGTAAGGTTCAGTGAATGCAGAGCTGAGATTACGTCTATGCGGCTCACCCAGAGTTATGGGAATTTAAATGATTCTCTTTCACTTGTAGAGCGAACTGAAAAATAAAGCTTTGACACTTTCCGTCTCCTGCTGCATGGCCCTGATTATAAATGAATGATCAACTGACAATTCCTTCAACAACTCAGAATTTCTCCAAAGGGCTTATTTGAAAGATGAGAAAAGGGATGAATGCCAAGGCACGGGAGTAATTTTTTTAAAAGCAGATAATTCAGTTACTCCTTAATGAAATATTTTATCATTTTTCTTCACGTGTCTTCTATCATCTCATATCTTTCAGGAACCTCCCTGAGCCTCTGTAGTACTGGATGCCTGCTTAAATCTTAGAGGACTTCAGAGCCTTAGGAGTTCACCTTTGAGATGTAAATGACCCTGAGAGGACTGAGCAGTGAGCCTTTAGAAGCAGATGGAATGACGTCACCTTGAAAGCAACGCAGGGCATTTTGCACAGGAGGCTACTGCCCACTTTTCTTTTACGTGCTAAGAGAGTAAATCATTGAAGTTTGCCTTTTTTCTACCTCATATGCTCACTCTTATTTTATGGTTGACTTTCACAGGCAAAATGAGACACCGGTAATCTGGCTAATCCATGGGGTAGATAGCAATTCTTTTTAGATTCTGGATCATTTAGGTTAATTACATTCAATACTCTATTTAAACCTCTAATAATTATCTGACTTCTATTTGACCACAGAGATACCTGCTAATTTTGTATTTGTTATGTAGAGAACAGTTGACATTTATCAAGTACTTCCCATGAGGTAGAAACCAGGCCTCATACATTTTTAAAAAATAAATTTTTAATTTTAGAATAGTTTTAGTTTACAGAAAGATTAAGAAGATAATAGGGTTCCCATATACCTCACACTCAGTTTCTCCTATTACTAATTAATAATAGGTACATTATAATAATACCTTTGGTACATGTACATTAATATGGTACATTTGCCACAATCAATGAGTCAATATTGATATATTAACTAAAATTCACTAGTTATTCAGATTTCCTTAGATTTTACCTATGTACTTTTTCTGTTCCAGGAATCCTTTTTGAATACTGCACAATATTTAGTTTCTCATGTCTCCTTAGGCTACTCCTGCCTGTGACATTTTCTTAGGCTCTCTCTGTTTTTGATGATGATAACAGTTTTAAGGAACATGGTCGGGTATAGATTGTAGAATCTCTCTCTTGGTATTTGTCTGATTTTTTTTATGATAAGACTGAGGTTATGGGTTTGGGAGGAAGACAGTAGAGGTGGTCTCAATCTCATCATATTATGTCAAGGGTGTATACTATCAAAATAGCATCTGTTTATGTTAAGTTTGACCACCTGGCTGAGGTAATGTGTGTTAGTGTCAACTCCAAAGTTTGACTGTCCTAAATAAACCCCTGTGTGTCACCTACTAACACCCCTTCCCTGATCCCCTGGGGAGCACTGATCTGCTTACAGTCTTTATAGTTTTACACTTTACAGAACAGCGTATAATTTGGATGATAAATTATTCAGCCTTTGCAGCCTTGCTTCTTTCACTTAGAAGTACACATTTAAGTAATCCATGTCTTTTTGTGGCTTGATAGTTCATTCTTTTTTTTTTAAATTTTCATAGAATGGTATTCTGTTTTTTGATATGCCACAGTTTATCTGTTCATCTCTGAAGGACATCCTGGTTAGGTGTGCAAATAGTTTTCCATTCATTTGCATAAATAGCATACAGCTATGATTGCTGGATTATGTGGTAAGCCCATATTTACTTTGTATGAAACCACATACAAGTGGGCCTCTAAGTTTTACATTCTCACTAGCCTTGTAATTGTTTTATTGAAAGTTGGACATGTATTTAGTAATAGGAGCCGAAGTAAGTAGGACTTTAGTGTGAGGATTTATGTTAATCTGTTAGTTGGACGGTGTTTAATGTTGACTGTAGCTAAAGATGCTGGAGGCTTCAAATTTCTTCAGTGTCCTAATTTTCATCTCTCTTCTTCACTTTAGGCTTCCCTAAACACTTCTCCTCACAGAGAATCTACGTCTTGCAGCTCTTTAGATGTAATCTGTCATTATTATATGCCAACAGAAGCCCTGTTGATGTGGTGGTCAGGTATGGGGACAGGGAAGCGCTCTATGATTAAACCTCAGTCTTTCACTGGACCTATTTTCCTGGGCTTACATCTGCAAAGTGAACAGTTATTGTTGATGGTCTAGCTTCATCTCCCTCCCTCCATTCCTTCCCATGGCCCCTGTAGACTTTTTTTATTTTTATTTTTTTAAAGATTTTGTTGATTTATTTTTAGAGAGAAGGCAAGAGAGGGAGAGAAACATCAGTGTGTGGTTGCCTCTTGAGTGCCCCCTGCTGGGGACCTGGCCTGCAACTCAGGCACATGCCCTGACTGGGAATTGAACCGGCAACCCTTTGGTTTGCAGGCCTGCACTCAATCCACTGAGCTATACCAGCCAGGGGTATTTTATTTTTAATATCCAGTGAGACAGGTAGGCTATATTGGACACCAATATTGGAAGATGTCCTTCAGCTGATACAAGGCTTTGGCAAAGTCCTCTCTCCTGGAGGGCATGTGTTTGTTATGGGGAAGGTCTGGGTTTATTACACGGTGACTGCTCTTCCTCAAACTCGGTCCAAGCAAGAGCCATGAGCTGGGGATTTAACCTTCACCATAGACCCTTTTGTGATTCTGGAAGGATAAAGCCCATGAGAGTTTGTGGGCCACCCTAAGACTCCACACCCCAGGAGTCTCTCACTCTCCTGTCAGTCCCAACTCAGACTTCAACAATTCATCAAAATTACCATTCAAGTGTTTTTGACAGTTTATGGCTCCAGCTGCTTCTGTTCTATGTAAGCGTACCCTGGCTCTGTCTCCCTGTATGTATCTGTCTCTCCAGACTGTTGGTTTGGGTTTGCTTTGGGGCCTCAATACGCTATCGGGTCCAAAAAAGTTTTTGACTTTATTTTTCCACACTCTTCTTGTTATAAAGACAGGAGAGACAGCTTCCAAGCTCTTTCCGTGTGGGAGCTGAAACTGGATGTCTTCCATGCCAGGATCTTTACGTGCACTAATTGTATTTAATTTTTTCAACAAGTCAATTGAATAGTCACCATTATTGCCCCCGTTTTATATGTGAGAAAAACCACATGATGTATTGAATCTTACATCTTGTAATTGCAATTAAAAATGAAGATCGAAACGCTTTGAAATAGTAGAGGGGAAAAAGATAGTTTATTAGGGAAATGCAAGGGCTCAAAGTATGGCCTATATCTGGTTTTGCCAAAGCATATTTCATCATCACCTTACAATTAATGGTTTCTTTCAAGAATCAGTGTTGAATGATTAAAAAAGAAGTTCTTTTGTTTCTTAATAAAGAATAGTTATAATACTAGTTTCCTTTTCTTTCATTTCTGCATAGGATAAAACTCACATATGTTCACCTTGCATGTGAGCTTGGTTTCCATGTTATAATAATCCCTACACATGCCCTCGAGATTGAATTATTGGCAAATCTAGGTTATAAGTTTCTTCTAATAATCCCAGAAAACGAAATAGCTTGGAATAGATTCAACATGTACCAAAAATGCCGAATTCTGGAGTGGCTGTATTTTAGAAAGCTTCAGAGTCATAAGCTTCAGAGTTACTCTTAATGTGTGACAACAGCAATTTTTCTATATTTGAATATATATTTTTCACTTTACCAGAGGCTGCGCAAAAGTACATATTCATAGAATTAAATCAAAACTGTTACATTTCTGTTCATTCTTTTCTGTAAGTATACAGCAGTTGAAAGATGGATTGAAGAGGTTAAGTGATGTTCTCCCAGATTCACTATGATGTGTAAGATAAAAGAGAACCATTAAATTGTATATCTTATTTATGGGGAAGCAGAAGTAGGCCCTATGGATTGTCAAATACTGTTTGAAATATAACTGAGCCTAGTAATGCATTTTTGCTAATCATTCTATTGTTTGTCTGAGCCTCAGCAGTGAGGTAGTTTGCTGAGTGGTGGCTCAGTGGTGCATTTGTTTTCATAGCATTTGGGGGGACCATTTTCATAATTAATGTTTAAATTATGCTAATGAGTGGCTCAGACATTCTAGATAAAGAAGGCCCTTGGTCACATGACACAGAACTCTGGCAGCATGGCAAGTCAGGGAAAGTTCATATAATGTCAAAAGTATGGATGACCCTGGAAAGAGACAGAAAAATACAGGTGTGCTGTTGTGCTCAGGTGACGAAAATGAGGCTATTTTATGGCAAGTGCTCTGATGTGACCTGTCGAACAAAAGACATTTGACTCCTAACTGGGCAGGAGATAGCCTTTGGGTAAAGACCTTATTTCCACAGTGGCTTTAGGTGAGCTATTAAATACAGTTTCTGGCTATGAATTCAGGGAAAACTGTATCTTGCAAGTATAGTTAGTAAGTGTAGTCACCAAGAAGGAGTCTTTGAGGAGTTTCTACTGCTGATCTCTGCAAATTGCCTATGTCTGGAGGTATTTTAAAATAAAGACATTGGAAGCACCAGCAAAGAGAGAATGAATAGCTTATCTTCCTTAGCAAAAGTAACATATTCAGATTTGTAAATAGAGGAACCAAAGCAAGTAACGTAGATTACAATCTTGAATTAGAAAAAACATTTAACATTCCTCACCTTAGGGATTATTAATCTGAGATTCATGCTGGGCATATAGAATGGAAAGGGGAAGTTTTCACAAACCTTGAATTTATTGGCAAAATTGACCATCTAGGGCCATTTGGATGGCAACAGAGGCAAGTACTTTTATCACATTCTCTGAGGTATGTATCTATTAACCAAAAAGCATAGGAAAGATCAATGAACAGTGACTTAATTATATCTGTATATCTTTGAGTGGATGCAAAAAGAAAAAAAAAGTGTTTCTATCACTTAAACTGAAAGATGGTTGAAATACTGCTTTGGTGCTAGGTAGACTTAGCTTTGGACTACACAGTTCTATTGCTTCAAATAACTTTGGGTGGATTAGTGTTCTTTGTAAAGCAGGAATACAAAATGGTGCCTACTTCACTGCGTTATTATTATTTTCTAGATAAGAAATATAAATGTAATTATAAAACACCTAGCAGAGTGCTTCCCATGTGGTGGGTACTTGATTAATGTTATTTCCAAGGCTGGATTTGAGAGCTGTTGTGATGTCTATAATTTGCTTTAAAATGCTTCTGAATAAAAAGCAACATGTGTGATATACACTGGCACTGCTTAGCTTCAATCACATACTAAACAGAAATTCAACTTTCAGAGGTGACCAGATGATATCTTTTTAGAGGTCCGTAGTCTAAAATGTGCATATTGTAAGTGTTTCAGTGATATTTATCTTTGACTTCTACCAGATGCTAAAACGAAAGCTAGAAATGAGTTGCCATTGGTGAAATTTGTGGTTCATTAATTAGCATAATGGACTGGAGAAGTGTGCTTTCACTGGTGAAATGAGTAGTATTCTTGGTATATGTTGAATGAATGGGACATTTTAGAGATACTTTTCACACTTCCATAAATAGTGATTAAGAACCTAGTGGGTCCTCGGTATCCTGTACCCTCAAGACGGCATGGTGCCTGTGGCTCTATCCTGTATCTAGATATTGGTGTTAATGTAGATTTCCAGGGCCATGATATTCTGCTTCTAGAATATGACCTGTCTCCGTCCCATGAGTCTCTTGTGCAAGGAAGGTATGGTAAGCATGCTTCAGGGGACAGTTACAGCTTCACTGAACTTATAGGACAGCTTGTACAAACTGTTCTGTGCTGGCCAGCTAGTAAAAATTTATTTAACGAATGTCAGTATATTTGGGAGACTTTGGCTAGAAACTTGCTCTTACTGAAGAGGCTATTATTGTGATAATATATGGTAGCTATAATTACATAGCAAAAAGGTCAAAAGAGATGTCACGAAACTGACTTAGTACAGTTTTCAATAGAGCCAAAGGGTAAATCCTTCAGTCTGAACAAAACAGGTCAGCTCAGGTCCATAAACTCATGAATAAAGAAGGTCCAAACAGGTCCACTATGCAGATGACA
Source organism: Anoura caudifer (assembly GCA_004027475.1). NCBI lineage: Eukaryota > Metazoa > Chordata > Mammalia > Chiroptera > Phyllostomidae > Anoura > Anoura caudifer. The sequence continues at coordinate 98,959 of PVKU01000088.1, read as the reverse complement.
AACAAGGAGGTCACAGCTAACTGAGATCAAAGGAGGTAAAAGTCAGGAGGACGGAGGAATCTGAAAAGGCTGCAAAAAGCCCTGGCTGAGTGGCTCAGCTGGTTACAATGCCATCACATACACCAAAAGGTTACTAGTTCGATCCCCAGGCAGGGCACATACCTAGCTTGCGGGTTCCATGCTCAGTCGGGGACGTGTGGGAGGCAACTGATGGACGCTTCTCTTTCACATCGATGTTTTCTGTCTAAAATCAATATACATATCCTTGGGTGAAGATGCTTTAAAAAGCTACAGCCAACTTTGATCATCTTAAACAGACTGCTGCCTTCGCCAAGGAGATAGATAGAATTCCTATCAGGGCAATTTCCATTTTTGAGCATCTGTTAATAGAGGTGAGTGAAGGTAGACAGGAAAGACAGGCAACTGATGGTACACATCTCCCAAAACAGGAAGATCCTGACGAGAGGTTTATTTTGTATCAGCTGCTCTGCCTACTCCTGTGACTCATTTCTATCCCCCTTTAAAAGCACCTGCTTTGGCAGTGGGGCACCGCTAGAACCTTCACTCTTGCTGGTGGGAATGTGCAATGGTAAAACAATTTGGCATGCCATTTGGCTGTTTCCTATAAAGCTAGACACATTTGCCATATGATCCAGCATGCTCACTTCTAGCCATTCATACAAGAGACATGGAAGCATACGTTCATACGGAGGCATGTATAGAAGTGTGCATAGCAGTTCCATTTACTTGTATAAAAAGCCCAAAGTCAGTGGATAAACCAATTGTAGACCACACATACAATGGCATACGGCTCAGAAAAAAAAAAAACCTATCGATAATCTGATATATTAAATATTACTTGCAGAAATGCTATAATTTGTTGGTACATTATCAACTTGGCTGCTTTGTGTGCAGAAGCAGGGAGTTGGGAAATTCTTACAAGGAACGCAGAGGCACAGAAGAAGAGAAGTACTGGTAGGGGTTTCAGGCACAGAGGAAAGTTGGTGGGGAAAATATTGATAGTTGTGCTTTGGAGGCTATTCTTAAATTTTCCTAAGCAAGACATGAGGCTGTCTACTCCATCTCTGAAAAGTATCCAACTTTGGACATTGAAATGACATGCAAATGAGGCGTTCTGTTTTGTGTGGATACCACTCTCTCAAGGATTGGAAACTGAGCGAAATTTATGTGTGTGTGTGTGTGTTTTTTTTTTTACTAGGTTTCTTTCCCTTTTAAATGTAACACTTAGCTTCTTTCCCTTTGAAATGAACTGATGTTAAGTTATTGAATAATAAAAACGGCCATTTCAAATTTGAGCACAGGAATGGGATTTCCTTTGTGAACCCCAGTTCACTGTGCCAGACACCAAGAAAAAACGGAGGGGAAAGAGATCTTCTTCGCGGATCTGGGATGGAACCCCTAACCTTGTACAAGCCCTTTTTGTGCCCGTGGGGGCCTGGTGGGAGAAGCACTTCACACAAGGCCAAGAACATAGTGCTATTCAGAAGCTAAAATTCATCAGCAGGCTCATAATCAGTGGGATAGTTTATAACTTAGGATTTAGTCAGCAGGGACTTGATGGCCAAAACTTTAAAAAAGGACCGATTTATTTATGGGCCTTGCTGTTAATAAATGATTGTTATAGACGTCAATAATCCCAAGATAAAATGGGAAGAAAAGTTTTCTTTAACAACAGTTCCTGGTGAGGTTTCTCTCTGAGCTAGTTCTAACTTTAATTTGTGTTCTCCTAGTGAAAAGTCACTGGGGCTGCATTGTCTCCTTGAATTCCCCCCCTTTCTGAAGGGGTGGCCCAGAATTGCCAAGGGGAAGGCTCTTGAGCACTGGACTCAGAAACTTTTGCATAGTACAAAAGAGAGAAGTGAATAAGCTGTGCCTTATTTACAGGTACAGGTTCTTTGCTCCGTTCCTGGAATAGAGAGGGGAGCACAGAGTCTTCAGCTGACAACTAGGCCATTTTAAATGGATGTCTTTTATACGATGCCTTAACAGAAACTGATGACTCTTCTTAGTGTCCCTGTCACGAAGCAAAATGGGTGGAGGCAGCAGAAATCAGGCATTGCGAGCGATCAAAGTATCAGGCACACTCCGACTCTCAGAGGACATTAGAAGCACACCAGATAATGTGAGAGGCAGCTGTCTCTATAAAAACTAATGTTTGCTTAAGAAAATAAAAAGATAAGCCACAGACTGGGAGACAATATTTGCAAAATACATACCTGATAAAGGACTTATATCCAAATATAAATAAAAATTCTGAAGACTCAACAATACAAGAACACAAACAATCCAATTAAAAATAGGTAAAAGATTTGAACAAGCACCTCACCAAAGATATAGAGATGCAAAAAGAAGCATATGAAATATACTCAATATCATATGTCATTAAGGAATTTATACACTTACCCGAGCATACCTGCTAAATTGCTAAAATCCAAAATGCTGACAACACCAAATGCTGACAAGGGTATGGAGTAGCAGGGATTCTCACTTGTTGCTGGTGGGAATTTAAAATATCACAGCTACTCCGGAAGACAGTTTGGCAATTTCCTACAAACATAGACTTACCTTCTGGTCCAGTGATCATGCTCCTATCCTACATATTCATCCCAAAAGTTGCAACTTGCATACACACAAAACTTGCACATGCATGTTTATAGTAGTTTTATTTATTATTGAAAAAAATGGGAAGCAACAAAGATGCCCTTCAGTAGGTGATGGATACATAACCTGTGAGATACACACACACACACATACACACTATTATTATGCGAAAATAAATATATATATGTAAGTATAAATATATATATTTATATGTAAATATCAATATACAAAGGCTGGCACAAGCAAGGCTTGCTTGAGTGTGGTTAGGATATGTGAATGTCTCTACAAGATGGACAGCGATTTGAACATTTCAGCTAAAATGTCATATGGTGTGCTTGAGTGTGATATTGTTATGTTACAGAATTATATGCTTATGAGTTTGTAAGAAACTAGGGGCGTATTTGTGCTGGACCCTGTATTGTGATAATGATAGAAATATATGAGCTATCAAGATAAGAAAATACATGGGCGGATCCTAATTGCATACTGCTAAGTGAAAGAGCCCAGTCTCACAGGGCTACATATTGTATGATTTCAAATATTTGACATTCTGGAAAAGACAGACTATGAAGACAGTAGAAAGATCAGTGGTTGCCAGGGATTCTGGGAAAGGGGAGGAGGAATGAATAGGTGGAACACAGAACATTTTGGAGGTGACAAAACTATTTCGTATAATATTATAATGGTGAATACCATATGTTATGCACTTGCAAAAACCCACACAATGCATAACAAGAGTGAGACCTCGATGTGAATTATAGAGTTTACTTAGCAATAATGTACGGGTTCATCAGTTACAACAACAGCACCACACTGACACAAGATGTTAACAGTCAGAGAAAATGTGTGTGGGGGCAGAGGGTATGGAATATAGAGGAACTCTCGGTTCTTTCTATGCAATTTTTCTGTAAACCTAAGGCTGCTCTAAAAATAGACTATTAAAATAAAAAACAAGTCACAGGGATGTAAAGTATAGCATAGGGAATATAGTAAAAAATATTGTAATAACTGTGTATGCCAGTTGGATACTTGAAATATCAGAGGGGTCACTTTGTAAAGTATATGACTATCTTATCACTATGCTGTGTACCAGAAACAAATATAAAATAATATTAAATGTCAACTGTAATTAAAAATAATATTAGAAAATAAATTAGTAAAAGAGCACAGGAAAATGATAAAACTAAATACAGAACGAAAACTATGCTTTTTTGAAATTGTTGGCTTTTAGGCACATTAATTCCCCTCCCCAACTAGGAAAACTCCTTTAAGCCTCCCTTCCTGGCTTTTGGAAGTCATGACATCTGTTGACATTTATCATTCATTCAACAACTACTTACTGAGAGTCAACAGTGACCAGCTGTTCTACATCCCGCAGATACAGCAGTAAACAGAATGGATCAAGCACCTGCTCCCATGGAGCTTACACTTTGTGGGGAAAGATAAATCTATGAACAAATCATTAGAATAATTTCCGATAGTGATGATCAATGTGAAAACATTTAAAAATAAAAAGTGTAGTAATAGGAGAGAGAGGATGAGGATAGGAATTGAGGGATGAAACTTAGTTAGGCTGATCTTGGGCGGCCTCCTTGAGGAGAGATCTTTTAAACTAAGCCTTCAATATTGACAAGGAGGCCACGTGGGAATCAGTACACTGGGCAGGAGAAACAGAAAGGTTAGCGCCCACCAGTGAGAATGTATCTAGAATGGCTGAGGTTTCAAAAAGACAGTCAGTGCCGTGAGGAAGCACGTTGCATGGACCGTGGAGCATGAAGAGTGAGAACCAGAAGAAATTGGACCAATGGGCCAGCATGGGGTCCTACCGCTGCTATTTCCTTTCAGCCAGTGAAGCTTCCGGAAGATGAAAGTTGTTCCAAAGTTCCTTTTAAAAGACTTTGGAAGTCAGTATACATATTACCACTCATCGGAATGGATCCATGCTCTCCATTCTGTGTATTCATCAGGTACCTGCCTCATGGTCACAGAAGTAGTGCAATAAGAAAGAGCGACTATCTTCCATAAGACTACCTGTATTTTGCCCAATATTCCATAACTAGATGTTTCATTCCTAATAATGAAATGTCTTAAACATGATGAAAATAACAAAATGAATATCAAAGTACTCACAGCCCGGAATTAATAGAAGTTAACAACTCACTGCTTCGTTCCAGAGCTTTCTTTGTTTTTGCTTGTTTTTAAGTTAGATGTTATGTAATTCAGCTACAGCCCAGTCTCCCATCCCTTCCCCCTGCCCTTCTCCCCTGAGGTAGTTACTCTTCTGAAGTTAGTATGCACCATTTCCAAACATATTTTAAACATCTTCTGTAAATATTTTTGTTGTTAATAACATAGTATTGCTCCATGTATTTTAAAATTTGCATAAATTGTATCATACTTCATATATGTATTTAATTACTATTTTCCCCTCAAAGTCATTTGATGTAAGTAAATGAGATTAATTAGTTAAAATTGTGTAGGTTGATATATGTTGCTCTGTAGTAAGAATAAAGCATAGTTTATTTATTCATTCCCCTATTCATGGGGCGTGTCATTACTCAAAACAGTGCCACAGCGACACGCCTCTACATTTTTCTGCCTAGCCATGTAAATGAGTTTCTCTAAGGTGTGTACCTATATGGACTTGCTAGGTCATAAGGCATGCGCATGTTCAGTGCTTTTAGGTGAAGCAGAAACTGCTAGTTGTCGATCCTAAAACTCATTCTCCCTCAGTTTTCAGTAGAACACATGGGTGTCTGGAGACATTTCTCAACTACCTTGCTGCTACGTGCAATGATACGGCCAATGACATGTAAGTGGGAACGTGGTAGATAGCAATTTTCAGTCAATTGTCTTAAAAGTTAGCTGGCATATATCTTTGGACTTTTCTTTTCCTCTGTACTGCTATGGTAATTATAGATTTGATGACTAGAAGGCTGGGGGCCATTTTAGAATCTGGGTATAGAAGGTCCCCATTGTACAGGTGTCAGAACTGGAAAGAACCTGGGTACCATCTTGGAGCTAACTTACTAGTGATAGACTTCAATCTTTGAGATTTTATTAGAGGAATATAAACTTATCTCTTGAATGAGTCTTGTTGTTTAGGTCTTTTGGCCTCAGCCAACCAGATATAATTCTAAGGCAATAATAGTCCAAATTGGTTTCCGTTGTACCATTTCATACCTCCGCAAGCAATGAGTTAGCCTGTAATTGTTACACATTATTTGTAATTGTCCAAAACATTTTTATGATGACCTCTCACTTTTATCCTCACAATGCCATATGAAAAAGAAAACAAGATTGTTGGAATCTTTGCTCTGTAGCTCAGGAGGGTGGAGCCCAGGGAGATTCAATGGCTTGATCAAGATCTCAGGAATTGAGTACCTGGCAATAGGTAAAGATATCAGAGGTGAATATGGTATCTCAGCAGCACAGGCTGTGCTCTGGTGAGGCTATGTGAAGAGACAGTCTCTTGAATGTGGTCTAGTTACTTTGACAAACCTTATCTGTTCTACTCTCCATTAATTTACATAGCATTGTAATGAGAGTCTATCGTTAGCTGTTCTGTTGATAAGCAGGAGCACATTGAGTTGCATGCTGGAATGCCCACTTGGGACATGGGCTGTGACTGGGGAGAGTCATGCCAAGCCAAGCTAATTGGTTTACAGAGAAGGAGAGATAAAGTATACATGTATCGGAGGGCACTGGCCAATTGCCTGGTCTCTTGGCACTGAGTCAGCCAATGTGCAGGCTGATGTTGGCAGTGGATATAAAAAAAGTCACTGATCTCCATACACAGCTGGTGGGCATTGGGCAAAAAAAAAAAAAAAAAAAAAAAAAAACAGAATTTGAAAAGGAGAAGGAAACAGAGGCTTAATCCTATTTTTAGTTTAATTTTATTTCATTTCGTTCTTTCTCTCCGCCCCCCTCTGTCTATCTCTGCTAATCTGGAGGTGACTTAGAGAAAGTGGAGTGTGTCAGAATTATTCAGGCTGCTAGACAGGGCGAGAGAGACTGCGCTGCCGGAACTCCTAAGGGCAGGGCTGAGTTCCTGGGAAATGTCCAGGCCGGTTGTTGACTAAAACTGGAGATGGTCTGAAGGTGGGCTTCTGGCTGCCGCTCCCCCAGAAGGGCTCCACGGTCACAGCAGAGTGCACACACAGGTCAGTCCGAGGTCACGGGTTCTTTTCTTTTGCCAAGCATATGTTTGCCACCGTCACCTTCTTTGTCACCTCTGGTGTCATGGTGCGAAAGCCCCTGGAATAGAAAAGCATGTTTGGTGTGGATGTGTGAAAAGAAGGGACTATGAAGAAAGAAGAGAGACAGACAATTTTATATATTTTGGCCTCCTGCAAACTGAACCCCAGCTCAGGTAATTTAAAATACGTTCTCTTTAAAAATTTTTCCCCCTACTAAATATGTTTTCAGTTATTATGGGAAATTAACTGCCAAATTTTAAATCTGTCTTCAATGTCATGAAAAATTGCAAATAGAGAAGAATAACTTATAAATCAAGCTCACTATGCTACAAGATACAATCCAGTTCATATATACCCAGTAAGTGCCAGCCATTTTCCAAACCAGATTTAAGTATCTGTGTTTGATATGTGGCGGGCAACATACATACTTAATAAAAATTTAAAATTCAGGCCTTAGGGCTCAACAAATTTAGCCCCTGACTACCGAACTGTCATTGAAAATAACATACCGCATTTAAAATTGAAAGTCCAAGAAACCGGTATTTCTGCTGAAACTAGATAGCGAGCCCTTACTCCATTTAATCAGCTGACAGGAGACAGTCAGCCCTGGTTGATCCGTAAAGGCTCGGTTTTTATTTGATTCTGCTGCCTCCTACTGATGGGAGGCCATGTGGAATGCTAGCAAGTGTGTTGTGAAATGCAGAATATACTGGGAAGAATATACTGGGTAGGGGTTCTTGACACCTAATTTCCAGTCTCTGTATCTCCTCTAACCAGTTCTGAAATCTTGGGTGATCTTTTAGTCTCTTCCAGTAGAAAATAAGGAAATGGGAGATACTCTCGCGTGTCTAGTTCAGGTTCTGTGGTTTACAATTATCTCACAGATCACGCCACTGATTAGGATTGCTTCTGATAAGACTCATAATACCATGGAAGAGACTTTCGGTGCTTGACAATATCTAGTTCTCCGACTCCTTCCTGGATCTATTATAGTTAGGTAGGGTCATGTGACTCTGTTCTGTGCACTATAGATTTAATGTCTCTCTGAGCCAAAGAATAGAAGAGCAATGTGAGTTCTTCATTGTCACTATTCCCCTCCAGTGGCAATCCTGCAAGCTAAATGTTCATTGAGATAGCAGAGACACAAGATGGAAATGATCGGATCCATAATACTTGGAAGAGAGCTGCCCTGGAGAGCCATTAAACTTGTAACTAACCTGGAAGAGTAAGAAATGCATTTGAGCAACTGAGCTTTCGAGGTTTTTCATTGCTCTGCCGCCAGGTTTGTAGACAAGAAAAACACATCATTGCCCAAACCCAGGTGGCTCACCTGAGACCCATGTACACTCATGCATCAAATGAATACAGGTGACCCCTGAACAACATGAGGGTTAGGGGTGACAACCCTTTCGTATAGTCCCAAATCTGTGTATAATTTTTGACTCCTTAAAAACTTAACCACTAATAGCCAACTGTTGACTTTATTGATAACATAAAGAGTTGACTACAAATATTTTGTATATTACATGTATTTTTATAATGTGTTCTTATAATACACTAAGATAGAAAAAAAAACAAAGAAAATCATAAGGAAGAGAAAATATATTTGCAGTACTTATTTAAAAATCTCTGTATAAGTAGAACTATGCAATTCACACTATTGTTGTTCAAGGGGTCAACTGTAATTGTTTACAGGCAAAGCCAAACATAGACAAAGAGAGCATGATTCCCCGTCTATAACACTGAGAGAAGAAACAGGAAGAAATACAGAGCTAGAGATACTTAGCAGGGGACTGAGCAATGACAAATGTTAAATTAGCGAAAACTGATATGAAGGTTCCCCACCTGTGTGTTTGGATAGGAAAAGGGGAGGTGGGGGGGGGAGATGAACTCATTGAGAGCATCTCTGTATCCTGAGTACTGTAGCACATGGTGGAGCTCAGGAAATGTTTGCTGAATTCAGATGAATTGAATGAACACTTGGTATGGTGAAGCATATGGCTGACTTTAAAACTGACAATATAGAAATGGATATTGGTCCCATTCCTTACTCATTGCCTCCACCTTAAAAATAGAAAATATCTAAACTTTTTACATGTGTATGACTGGCATGCCCACATTGATTCATTCAGTGAATGTTTATGGAGGGCCTGCGTTGCTCTAAGTACTGTGTGAAACATCGGTGAAGTAGGACTGCGTGAGTCCTCCTGGAGTTCACGTTCTGGTGCATCAGGGCTGAATGAGGGCAGGCACAGAGGGGTTACGGACACCAAGTGGTTATTGAAATAAAATTGTGATAATCATCATTGTGGAGAATTACAGGATGCCTTGGGCTTGTATGACTGGGGGACCCAACCTAGGCTGGTGGTCAGAGAAGGCTTCCAGTTTTAACCAAGTCAGGGTTCCTAGTATAATTCCTAGTAATGAAAAGATCTGGCTGCATTCTCAGCCCACACGTAGAATCCTGTGACTGTGACTTTGCTCATAGCCGCTGTGGGTGCCAACATGAAAGGGAGGCCTCCTCATTGCTTCCGCTTTGCTTCAGTTTTGGTGCAGCCACATGGGTCAAGCACACTAAATAATGCAGGACTCTGACCTTGGGAAACGGAGGGTGGTGGGGCAGGGACTCTATCTTTCTTCATCTACACCAAAATGTCATGTGGTCCTGACACTGGTAACCTGGAGCCTTCCTTCTGAAGGAGAGATCATTATTTTACAGATAAGCAAGCTGAGATTAGGGGTGAGCAATTCACCCCAAGTCACACCATTCACCAATGCCAGTTACAGCATTTAACCCCTGCCTTGCACTGTTTTGCCTCTCTCGGTGCTGGGATTTGTAAGAGCAGAATCCCCTTACTAGGAGATCGAGTTCTGATATTAGTATGTTGCTGCAAATCACTGTTTGCAACATAATCCTGGAAGAATCTTAAGAAATCTTAACAAACCCATTGTGGCTACTTTTTTCCTCCTCACAGCTTGGAACAGGAGGCTGCTTGTTTGGATAAAGTAATGGCTTCACGTGTTGGGGCTGTGTTGCTTGAAAGGTACACATCTGTCTGCAGCCTGGTGGGACGGTCACTCTGCGTGGCAGAGTGGTACTGAGGCTGACCGAAGGCACGTGTCGTCTTCTGCAGAGAGCTCGCAGAATGGCTCGCACTGTTTTTAGGGTTTCCCTCCATTTAGTTTCTTTCCTTTTCCCAAGCTTATGCAATTGAATTTTAATAGGTTGAGTATACTTTGGATGCAATACTGCTGTATGCTGATTTATTATATTTCTTAAGTAACAGAATTCTTTTATAAACAATATTCACCTTTTTACACAATGTCTGAAAAAACTAAATTTCGGGGAACTTGAAAAGTGGGACAAGAAGGTTCTTTGAGTCAAGTAGGACTCCAATCATATCACTTAGACCAGTTATTTCTGGAAGAATGATTGGGATGCTGAATTTTTTAAGCAAGCTTCCAAAGTGATCCTTATGCATCCTGAAGTTTAAAAGTCATCCGCGAGTCTATCCTGTCTAGCAGGGAGGTTAACAGTGGGTCATTCTGTCCACAGAGTTAACAGTGGAATCTGCTTTTCATTTTGTCATTTCCTGCAGGGTTGTGTCCTGGTGTTATGTCTGTGACCCCCAGCGCTTGTTTCCCAATTGTCAGATCTAATTCTCCCAAGCTGAATTCAAGCACTGCACTGAGGATAAGGAATTCGAGTAGACAAATGCCACTACAAGTACGGCTCACGTCTGTTAACTGCACTAGTATCAGTCAGGGTTCGTGGCTGCAAGCATCAGAAACAGCTCTGTCTATCCGGAGCCCAAAGTGAATTTTCTAATTGTCTGGAAAGCTCAGGGGCCACCCAGTCGGTGGGAATCTGGAGGATCAGGCAGAAAAGCAGGCAAGAAGAGAAAAACTCTGGAGGGCTGGGAACAGAAACTGAAGCAAAAATTCTGTAGCAGGAACAGAGTGAGGAGCCTCATTTTAACTCTTCAAGTTTGCCTTCCATGGTGGGTGTGTGATCTACTGAGCCTGAATCGGTTGTATCTCCTTGACCATGCTGAAGCAGGGAGAGGGTGGTCTTGACCCCTTAGCTCCTGCAGAAGGTGGTGGGCACCAGCTCCCACTACGATCACACACGAAGTGGCTGCTCTCCCAAGGAAGGTTCAAATGGGTTTGGAGCCTATGCAGGAAAAAATGACAAAAGCATATACCCCCATGCCTGTCTGGGAAGCAGCCCCTCCCTGCAGGTGACCATGCCTCTTACTTTAATTGTGGTACCACAATCTATGCTCTTTTCATCTGTGCCTAAGAAATAGGAATGTATAAGGGAGTAGTATTAATATGAATATATGGCCCCTTTAACGCAAAGCAAAATACATTCACAAAATACATTCTTTCTCTCTGTTTCTGTGTATCAGCCAGGTGCTTTTGTCTGCTATGGAAAATAATAAACCAATTAGGAAATTTGTAATTATTGGGAGTATGGCAGGACTTAAAGAAAACACAGTGATATTTTTGTTTGTTTTCTCTGTTGATCAACTTCTAAATTCCTGAGGTCACTTAGCATGCATGCATTCATTCATTCATCCATTCATCCATTCCTTCCTTCATTCATTCATTCTGGTGTCTCTTAGGATCAAGTTGTTTTCGTTGATGCCCTGACTTGTGGCAGCAGCTACTACACACAGCGTCTTATTTCTCTTTCCTTTCCCCGCTGGCTGTGACTGAGTTCTAAGGTTTGCTTGAGCTTGACCTAGCTCTACTGGCCAGTTATAGTCCCATTTTATTGGTAATTTACAGCTTTGGAAAAACCATGTGAATAACTGCACTGGGATTTATTCAACCAAATGATGTTGTAGTAAAAAGGGTATTTCCATCGTTGCTAGTTTCTTCTAACCAGAGGAACCAACCTGATGTAGTCAGTGGTGCTGGAGGAGAGGAGACAGGAAGGAAGTATATCTCCTTAGATAGGTAAAGGTATTGAGAGAGAAAGCAGTCAGAATATGTACAATATTTACTAAGATAGGCAGTAATATATTTCTGTAATTCTGACCCAGATCATTCTGGAAGTAGCAGGGGTATACACTATAAATAAAATTCCAACTAGGTTTTGGAAGTAAAAATAATTAACTTGCAGTGTTTGAAAGTAAAACTAATACTGTTATGGCAAAGAAATCTGAGGCAGAGGTTTTTGGTTCAGAGAAGGTGGCATACTTGGGTGGCAGATCTACTAAACCAGATAGAGCCAGTAAGAGAAATTAATCCAGGGTGCCAACGGTAGACCCTCAAGTACACACTTGCAGCCATATCTGAATATGCCACCTTTTGAACCTCGGTACCACTCACTACCCAAAATTGAAGGTGTATTTGAAATGCCAAGCAATTTACCCCGTATATCAAGGATTACTGCTTTGCTCAAACTGTATGTGCCAAAAATATTGACATATGACCCAATCAATGCAAACAACTTATTACTTGTTTTCTGACTGACATGTAATCCTTTGGCTTAGTTAAAAATTTCCCTCCAACTCATTCTAACGATTATCCTCCTGACTCTTCAACTCCTCACATATGAGAGGAAGAGTAGTCATAATCCCATTTTTACTTTTCCAAGTCAAATTCTTAGCAAATTTATTCTGGTTTCAAAAAATAATTGCTGTTTTCTTTCTATCTCTTCTCACGGGGGAAAAATCCTTCAAGGGCTGCTCTGCCTTCCTCTCATGGTGTAGCTGGGAAATGTACAACTCAGGGATGCTAATGCACAGAATAAATGGACAGTCTTGCTAACTCCCATTATCATCATTGTGTCGAGAGTCTATGTCACTTCGAAACTCAAGTGTCCTCCTTTGCATCCATAGCACTTTAAATATCCCAACGGTTTCTGCATTTATATAATGCCTATCTGTACGATATCAACTCATCTTGACAAATGTTCCATATTTCCATCTTTTGTGTGTGTGTGTGTGTGTGTGTGTGTGTGTGTGTGTGTGTGGCTCGGAAAATTGAGAGGTTACACAAGAACTTTTTGGGGGTTATAGGCACATCCAAAATTTGCAGTCTTCACTGATAGTCAGGGTCATGTAATTTGGAGCAAACATGGACAAAAATGAATTCAAGTAGATCAGAAATGATTAGTCAGCTCCATTTTCTTTTCTAGCACACTATTTTACATCATTAAGGTTAAGTGCGAGAGACAGGGGAAAATTGACTTCTGTTTAATGAGGTTTGATTTATTCAACCTTGTGTTATTAGTGAAAATAGAATACCTTATTAGTTGGAAAATACATTTACAATAATGCACTGTTTTGAATAAGTTATCAGGCTGATGAGTATATAAAGATAATATTGATATTATTTTACTTTTCACAGAATGCTGGCAGTTTACAAAGCACATTCATATGCAGCACTTTGCTCAATACTCATAATTCTGTGGGTATTATTTTATGAACAATAATAGGTAGAATTCTAAAGCTCAGGGAAGTTAACTGACAGCTAACAAGTGAAAAGCAAGGGTTCAGTGGCTGGCACTATGCCTAACCCTTTTCAGTGGTCCCTTTCACCAAAAATAACTAAACAAAAAGATGGCCCTCTTTATCTCTTGCCTGTGCTTTTTTCAGTGGCCTCTTATTTACTTTATCTGGCTCAACCTTCCCTACTTCCCACTCTTAATCTCCCCAGAAGCAATGCAAATCAGCATTCTTTGCTAACAGACTGCTCTTGGAGCTCCTTTGCCTGGAAATTAAATTTTGAACTCTTATCTTGCCATCTGTTGTCTTTCACGATCAGACTGATATTTGTCCTCTACCTGGTGTTTCAGTCCCTTGTTCCCACCACAGGATCCATAGATCATGTCCAGCCTCACCAATCTTGTTATTTCCTCAATACGCCCTTCCAGGATGAGGTCAATATGTAGCTTGGCCTTGAAGACTCAGTTGGGCGAGTATTGACAGAACAGCAGGTGATGTGTTCTGGAAAGATGCAGAGAGTGAATAGATAAACTGTTTGTGAGAGAGATACGCCTACTTACCAGGAAGTAATTTATTAAATTCTACAACAGTTCTATCAAGTAAGTACTATTTATAATCTCTCTTTTATTTGAGTAAACTGAGGCACAGAGAGGTTAGATAACTTACCCAAAGAGAATGTGTGATAAATGAGAGAGTAAGTTTTCCATCCCACGCCACCTGGCCCCAGCATCCGTGTAATCACCCAGTAGCGTGCTTCGCTCCCTGGTCAATTTCATTACAAAGTAGTTCTCACTGTCTCATTTCTACAGACCCCTTTCTTAGGGCCCATGGTTTACTGACAGTTTTCAAAAACCCAGTACATTACCATAGGAGAGCTTTGAATCCAGCCGAATGAATAGTTAGAGATGATATGGTGAAATAAAATAATTTAATAATATGAGAAATTCAGTTGAGAGAGAAAAACTGTTTTTGACATGGGTCAGTCCACTTGACATACAGGTCGAGGTCTGAGAATCTACTTCCCTGGAGAATAGTCTCTATCATCACGCTGGTTCGCTCCAGCTTTATAGGTCCACGGCTGTTCCTCGTATATAGAGCTCTTTGGGTTACCATTTCACAAAATTTCTTCTGTACCTTGCACAGTATTTTTGAGTGTATGGGCTGCAGACTGTCATCGACATGCCTGACTTTCATTGGAATTTACATCTTTTTCTCCCCAAGATTGCAGCAGATGTGTTACATTATTTTCAAAAGAAAATCATATCTGGATAATAGGGGTTGGGTGTGTATGATTGCAATGGGAGGAGTGGTCAGGAAAAGCCAAATCTTCCACATTAAATCATATACATTAATATGTAATATGGGAAAAGGCATGTCAGGGTTTGGATGCTGCTTACAGAGCAGACTGTGTTAATCTACATTAAGTTATCTAAAGTGGAGTCAGCCCGCAAAAAGAAAACCATGGTGATTATTCGATCTTTATTCTGACATTAACTGGCCAACCTGGAAGTGCTTTACGGTATTCAGAGCATTTTTACCCTCTTTTAACATGAAAAGAAAACCATATAACTCAGTAAGATTTTGTTAAGTATTTGAAAATTATATTCAAATGATCATATCATAAATTATTTGGTAAAAAATGAGAAAGAAGTGGAGGGAGGGGTATGGGGGGGGTAAAAGGTGAAGGAAGGAGGCTTGACAGAGTGGCAAACATGCAAGACAGTGTACAGATGACGTGTTATAGAACTGTACCCCTGAAACCTGTATAATTGTGCTAACCAATGTCACCCCAACAAATTCAATAAAAAAGTAATGGAAAAGTGAGAAACAGGAGTGTACATTTTACCAGATTTCAAAGTAAAAGGAAATTTTTTACTATTTAAACATCACTTGCTAAACAATGAGTCTTTTGGATCCAATCAATGTTGACATGTAAGACAAGAGAAAAGGAAATTATTCAAGAATCTCAAAAGCCCTTTTGGACAGCAGACTGCTGACAAAATATATTTCACTTCATTAAGTATAAACAAATTCGAGACATGTGGGTTGTGTTTTCCCCAGGATGGGCAAGGGCTTAAAATGTAAAGGAAAATAACTTTTGGCAAATCCTCTTAGGTATTTTGCTGAACCTGAACCATGTTTGCCAAAAGTTTACTTTTGTGGCTGAGTTTGGAACGGAACACAGAAGTGCAAAATGAATGCATTGACTTACAGAGATGTACGCGTTTTTTAAGCTGAAAATGTTTAAAATCAATTACAACTTAAGATTCTTTTAAAACAGAGGAAATTATGTCAAAAGTAATGAATAGCTTCTTTGTCTTCTGGTCCCATATTTGAGTGTGCTAGAAAATTTCAAATTTTGCCTTATAAAATGTAAAGACCTGATATAAGCCTAAGAAGTAAATGCGCTTCGGGAAACATCCGTCTTTAACGGAATCTGAGTTTCAGATCTTTGCCTTTGATTCTGATCCGCCCACCAGTTGTGGCATGTGTGTGTCTCCTTCCCAGGATCAGCAAACACCTAATAGGCTGGTGAGCCGTGTGTGTGTAACCGGTGGGCCCAGAGTGTTGTGTTACGCTTATCACAGCTGCCCTCACTTCGAGTCCTCTGTACCTTAGGTTAGGGCAATGTTGTTAAGTTTTATTCATTTAATTAAATTTTTTTCAAACAGCAGTATAACTTTATATTTTTTTCGTCTTCATTTGGGCTGTTGAATGTATAGAGACAGACCTGAATTCTAAACCCGTCACAGTGGTAGAACAATGGGAAACTGCTAATCTTGAGCTATGTCTGCCAATGACATGACAACTGGTTAATCTGGGGTTTTGGGAGTAGATGGAAAAAATCAGGTGCGGTGGTCATTTGGCAGAGACATGGCCGTTAATCCGCAGACCCTCTTTGCATTATCACCTGCCCACTGCCCTCTGCTCGCGTAGACACCCATGCATGTACCAGCAAAACAAAACCCAAAACTCATGTTTTCAAAAATATCATCATCATGTACACATCCCTCTTAGAAGAATAAATAAAATTTCTTACGTTTACAACATTCTATCCATAAATGATTTCACTCATGGTGTGTATACATGTGTTATTCCTATTCCTCAGGAGTGATAAAGCAATTTGCTAATATTTGTTTGAAAATCCAAGACCCAAAGCTTTAGAGACATGTCTTCCAATTGTATCTTTGAAACTTAAGACAGCGTGGACCATAACAAAAGCAAAGGGCATTAGTCAAAATTTAAAGCCTCAGTGTCAGCTCATAATTTTGTTATACCTCAGGATAGATGGAAATTCTACATGAGGATGTCTAATCTATACCCGAAAGGACTAGGCTATTTATGTCAGCCCAGTAACATACAGAAATATTCTAGAAATCCTTTCCTCTTCATCTTCCAGCTCATTTTTTATTTGCTTTAGGAAATAAAAATGAAACCTCTGCACATCTAAAGAAAACATCAGCAAAATGAAAACTGAAGCAACTGTGTGGGAAAATATATTTGCCAATGATACCTCAGACAAGGGTTTGATTCCAGAATATATAAGAACCCACATGATTCCACACTAGGAAGACAAATAATCCTATTTAAAAATGGGCGAAGGACCTGAACAGAAACTTCCCCAGGGAGGACATACAGAGGGCCCAGAGACATATGAAAGGATGCTCAGCATCACCAGCCATCAGAGAGATGCAAATTGAAACCACAATGAGCTGTCACTCACACCGGTCAGAATGGCTGTCGTAAAGAAATCAACAAACAACAAGTGCTGGCAAGGATGTGGAGAAAGGGAATCCTAGTGCACTGTTGGTGGGAATGCAGAATTGTGCAGCCACTGTGGAAAACACTATGGAATTTCCTTTAAAAATAAATGGAACTGCCATTTGATCCAGCTATTCCACCTCTGAGAGTATACCCTAAAATCCTAAAACACCAATTTAAAAGAACCTATGCACCCCAATGTTCATAGCAGTGATATTTACAATAAGCCAAGTGCTAGAAACAGCCTAAGTGCCCATCAGTAAATGAGTGAATCAAAAAACCATGGTACATTTACACAATGGAATACTACACAGCAGAAAGAAAGAAGGAATTGCTACCTTTTGCGACAGCCTAGATGGACCTGGAGAGCATCATGCTAAATGAAATAAGCCAGGTGGTGAAAGACAAATACCATATGATCTCATCTATAAGTGGAACCTAATCAACAAAACAAAAAAGTGAGCAAAATAAAACCAGAGACACAGAAACAAAGAACAAACTGACAGTAATTAGGGGGGAGAAAGAAGGAGGGGAGGTCATCAAGGAATATCTATAAAGGACCCGTGGACAAAGACAATGGGTGGGGGGAGGATTGAATGTGGGAGATGGGGCTAGGTTGGGCAGGGGTGGAATGATGGGGAGAAAATGGGTACAACCGTAATTGAACAACAAAAAAAAAAAAGGAAAAAAGGAAGTAAAAAATGCCATTTTCCTCATTCCACTTGAAGATACCGTGCAGCAGTACCAGCAGCCACCGCAGCAGCAGCAGTAGCGATAGCTAACTCCTATATAGCATTTACAGTATGGAAGGAACTAACTCTGATATACTAACTAATTTAATTATCACAAGCATATGGGCCAGTTGCCATTACTATCTATAATTTATGCCATTAAATTATAGAGACATTAAATGACTTAAGTAAGGTCACACAGTTAGCCTGTGGTGACACCAGAACTGTAATCCAGGTGGTCTGCCTCCAGGGTTGGTGCTCTTAAATTTAATCCCAGGTTACCTTTGTGGAAGGGTGTGTGTGAGAGAAAGAGAGGGAGGGTGGGAGAGAAACGTGGCTATTAGATAGAAAACCAATGACTTTGTCACAGTGAACAGAGCCTGGCACTAAGTACTCAAAATATTTGTTGAATAGACATTAATAAAAAATAAATAAACTTCTGACAGCCTTCAAGTACAGTGCCTATATCTAACAGTCACTCAGTGAATGTTTGGTTGATAGTGCACAGCTGTATTTCTGTGTGATTTAAGTAGAGAATTTGGAATATGCCACAAGTTATTCTGCCATTTTCCTTAAGATAAATGAGGGGCAGTTTTCAGAGAGGGGGCAAGTTTCCATGACTGGAAGAAAATGAATTGACCTTCAGGAATTTTATACAGGAAGCCCCTTGAAGACCAGGAAGTGGTCAGTTTATATAAAATGCAAGTTGGTCCTATGGTTTAGACTAGCCATTATGCAAAAAGCTAGTAAGACTTATACCCTATGCTAAACTACTGTCCAACCTCCATCCAAAAGGTGCCTGACTGCTTTACATTGGTTTTCCCGTGCTTGCTTGGGTTGCTCACTGGAGAGAGCATCTCACTTGCTGCAGCTCCAAGTTCCCATAGAATCTGCACCTGCGTGGAACACAGGATATGTGTCTCCGTGCCGTTCACATGTTTTTCTCGAAAGCAGAGGGAATATGAACTGGCTTGGTCCTCTTTTATATGCAATTAGACTCAGCTATTACATATTAGTTTGTCACAGGTTTGTATTATCTAATTTAACATTGACTAGTGACTCACATATAGCCATTCTCAGTCATAAACTTGGTTATATCCTGTTCCTACCTAAAGATGTTTGATAAATATAACTACAGAATTACAAAAAAAATATTAAGAAGTGATTATTTTGACTACAAATAATTAACTTCCACATCTGTGAGTAAGCCAGATACTACTTACCAGAGTTCCTATTAGAGTGAAAACCATAGAAAGGAGATAAAAAGAAACTTAGGAGCTTGTATGTTATAGGAGGCCATTAAGAAATGCCCTCCTAGAACTCTAGAGCCAAAGGACTAATCTAACAATCAATGCCATCAATAATTTTCTCTACACTATTTAATGCCAACTATGGATTCCCAGAAAGCCAACCCTTGTCCAAATGTATTCTTTTAATTTATGAGCAATTAATTCAACATATTGTTCCCCCTGATCCACAGCAGGTGAATGAGCATTAGGTTTATAGTTTCCAAATTATTAAGAATGAAAAGAGCTCTCATAGATCATCCTATTCTTCTTATTTTGTGGATGTAAAAATGTAAGGCCTACTTTTTATCCAGTGGCTACACAGCTAATAAAGTGCAGAGCCAGGAGTAGAATTTTAGTAGGGCTCTTTCCTGCCACCACATTGTATAATGAACTTCTTTTAATGCCAAAGTCACCACAACTTAGAGTTCATTGCTGACATGACTTTATTACCATGCCTAGAATACAATTCCCAAACTCAGATTGCTCTTGGGTTTGTGTTTTTATTTTATCTGCCTTGATTCCAGACTGCAGAAGGGTATTGGGGGATGTGGTAGATGTTTTCCAGAGGTCACAATATACCCCATTTCACACACCTATATTGTCAGATACAGACCTTGCCATTTCTGCATTGAGTTTATTTCTCCAACCCCTTTGCATCCGAGAGGGTCCTGTGATTGTTCAAGTGAATACAACCCAGAAGTGAGCATAACCCTTAGGTAGCCTGACAGCTTGTGCTTCCTGCTTTTTGGAGCAGTTGTATTCAGACAGTTCCTCCCAAAACTCAGTTAACAAGCTGAGAGAAGCTGAAGCCACAGGACAAAGATATCTCAACGCTCCAGCCCAGCTAAGCTTCCAGCTGTCGGCCAGTATCAACAGCAAGATAATGTCAGTGCACCATCAAGATAGAACATCAGCCCTTTTGAGTTTCAAATGAGGGCTGCCTGTAAGTGCATCAGAGACCCAGACTGAATGAACATTGCCCGATGAGCCCAGTCAACTCACAGACCTTGAGAAATATTAACTTTTGTTTTAAGTCCATTCAGTATTTTTAAACTTTATTATTTTTATCTTCACCCAAGAACATTTTTTCATTGCTTTTTTTTCCCACATTTTTTATTGTTGTTCAAGTATGGTTGTCTCCATTTTCCCCTCACCAATCCCCCTGACCCCAGCCATCCCCACTTCCCACCCTTGATCCTACCCACATTTGGTTTTGTCCATGTGTCCTTTATACATGTTCCTGACAACCCTTCCCCCTCTCCCCCTCATTATCCCCTCCCATCTCCCCTCTGGTTATTGTTAGATTGTTTTTCAATTCAATGCCTCTGGTTGTATTTTGCCTGCTAGTTTGTTTTATTGATTAGGTTTCACTTTAAGGTCAGATTGTATGATATTTGTCATTCATAACCTGGCTTATTTTACTCAACATAATGCTCTCTAGTCCCATCCATACTGTTGTGAAGGCTAGGAACTCCTTCTTTCTGCTGTGTAGTATTCCATCATGTAAATGTACCATAGTTTTTTGATCCATTCATTTACTGATGGGCACTTAAGTTGCTTCTAAGCACTTAGCTATTGTAAATTGTGCTGCAATAAATATTGGGGTGCATAGGTTCTTTTGGATTGGTGTTTCAGGTTTCTTAGGGTATATTCCCAGCAACAGGATTGCTGGGTCAAAGGGCAGTTCCATTTTTAGTTTTCCAAGCAAATTCCATACTGTTTCCCCCAGTGGCTGCACAAGTGTGCATTCCCACCAACAGTGCACTAGGGTTCCCTTTTCTCCACACCCTCTCCAACACGTGTTTGTTGATTTGTTTATGATGGCCATTATGACTGGTGTGAAGTGGTATCTCATTGTGGTTTTAATTTGCATATCTCTGATGGCTAGTGATGCTAAGCATCTTTTCTTTTGTCCCTGGGCCCTTTATATGTCTCCTTGGAGAAGTGTTTTTTCAAGTACTTTGCCCATTTTTTAATTGTTTTTTGTCTTTCTGGAGTAGAGTCCCGTGAGTTCTTTATATATTTTGGATATCAAATCCGTGTCGGAGGTATCATTGGTGAATATATTTTCCCATACAGTTGGTTCTCTTTTCATTTTAACACTGTTTTCTTTAGCCATGCAGAAGCTTTTATTTTGGTGAGGTCCCACTCATTTATTCTTTCCTTTATGTCCCTTGCTCTAGGATACATATCAGTGAAAATATTGCTGCGTGGAATATCTGAGATTTTCCTGCCTATGTTCTCTAGGACTTTTATGGTGCCATGACTGATATTTAAGTCTTTTGTCTACCTTAAATTTATTTTTGTGTATTGTGCAAGTTGGTGATCAAGTTTCTTTTTTCTTTTTCTTTTTTGGTATGTGGCTGTCCAGATCTCCCAACACTGTTTGTTGAAGAGGCTATTTTGACTCCATCTTATGCTTCTACCCACTTTGTTGAATATTAATTGACCCTAGAGACTTGGGTTCATTTCTGGTCTCTCTATTGTGTTCCATTGATCTATGTGTCTGTTCTTATGCTAGTACCAGGCTGTTTTGATTACAGTAGCCTTGTAATACAGTTTGATATCAGGTATCGTAGTACCTCCTTCTTTCTTCTTCTTTTTTAAAATTACTACGGCTATTTGGGGTTATTTATGGTTCAATACAAATTTTTGAAATGTTTGTTCTATATCTATGAAATATGCCATTAGTATTCTAATAGGGATTGCATTTAATCTATAAATTGCTTTGGGTAGCATGGACATTCTGATGATGTTAATTCTTCTAATTCATGAACATGGTACATGCTTTCATTTGTTTGTGTCTTCCTCAATTTCTTTCTTCAGTGTCATGTAGTTTTCTGAGTACAGCTCTTTTACCTCCTTGGTTAGGTTTATTCATAGGTACATATTTTTCTTGTTGCTATATCAAATGGGATTTTTTCCTGATTTCTATTTCTGGTATTTCATTGTTGGTATACAAAAATGCCTTTGATTTCTGAATATTGACTTTGTGTAGCTGTTTTGCCAAATTTATCTATTAGGTTGAGTAGTTTTGTGGTGGAGTCTATAGGATTTTCTATGTACACTATCATATCATCTGCAAACAATGACAGTTTTGCTTCTTCCTTTCCAATTTGTATGCCTTTTATTTCTTTTTCTTGTCTGATTGCTGTGGCTAGGACTTCCAATACTATGTTGAATAGAAGTGGTGAAAGTGGACGTCCTTGTCTTGTTTCTGATATTAGTGGAAAAGCTTTTAGTTTTTGACTGTTGAGTATGATGCTGGCTGTAGGTTCCTCATATATGGTCTTTATTACATTGAGGAATGCTCCCTCCACTCCCACTTTACTGAGTGTTTCTATCATAAATGGGCACTATACCTTATCAAATGCTTTTTCTGCATCTATTGATATGATCATGTGATTTTTCTCTCTTTTTGTTTATATGATGTGTTACATTTATTAATTTACAAATATTAATACCATTCTTGCATTCTTGGGATGAATCTCACTTGATCATGATGTATGACCTTTTTAATATATTGCTGGATGGAGTTTGCCAATATTTTGTTGAGAATTTTAGCTTCTATATTCATCAGTGATATTAGTCTTTAGTTGTCTTTCTTTGTTGTGTCCTTATCTAGTTTTGGGATTAGGATTAGGCTGGCTTCACAAAAAGTTTGGGAGTCTTCATGGATTTTTTGAAATAGTTTGTGAAGGATAGGGAATAGCTATTAAATGTTTTGTAAAATTCTCCTGTGAAACCATAAGGTCCAGGGCTTTTGTGTGTGGGGAGGTTTTTTTTTTTTTTAATACTGCTTCGATTTTGTCAGCTGCTATTGGTCTGTTCAGGCTTTCTGCTTCTTCATTCAGTTTTCAAAGATTATATTTTTCTAGAGATTTGTCTATTTCACCTAGGTTTTCAAATTTCTTGGCATGTAGTTCTTCAGAGTAATTTCTTACAATCCTTTGTATTTCTGTGGCATCAGTTGTAATCTCTCCTCTTTCATTTCTGATTGTGTTTATTTGGCTCCTCTCTCTTTTTTCTTGATGAATCTGCTTAAAGGCTTGTTGATTTCATTTATCTTTACAAAGAACCAGATCCTAGATTTATTGATCCTTAGAATAAAAGAAACAAAATACACATTCTTTTCAAATGTACATGGAACATTTTCAAAGATAGACCACATGATAGGACACAAAACAAGCCTCAACAAATTGAAGAATACTGAAATCATCAAGCATTTTCTCCAACCACAAGGGACTGAAACTAGAAACCAACCTCAAGGAAAGAACCCAAAAACACTAAAATTCATGGAGATTGAATAGCATGCTATCAAACAATGAATGGGTGAAGAATGAAATCAAGGAAGAAATCAAAATGTTTCTGTAAACAAATGAAAATGAACTCATAACAGTCCAAAACTTATGGGACACAGCGAAAGTAGTCTGAAAAGAAAGTTCATGGTGATACAGGTCTACCTAAAAAAGATAGAAACATTTCAAATAAACAACCTAACCCTACATCAACAAGAACTGGAGGAACAACAACAAAGACAGCCCAGAGCAAGTGAAGGAAGGAAATAACCAAGACTGAACAGAATTAAATGACATAGAGACTAATTCCATTCAGGTTTGAGGTGATTTATTATACAGGGATAGGCCGCTGGAATGGTCAGCACATAAGTCAAGCGGTCCTGGCTGCCCACAGATTCAGGGCACCAGACCTCAGATGCACTCTCACCTCTGCCAGGCAAGCCCCTGTTCAAGCCTCACCGAAGCCTGTGTGCATGCTGCTCAGCTTGACAGGTCCAGCTCTCCTCCTCTTCCTTTTAGTGAAAGCTGTCAGGTTTGAAACTGATGGCTGGGTATGTGGATTTTTAAAAGAAATTCTAGGAAACTTCAAAGTTGCTTAACATACAAAAATAATACTCTATTTTTCCATATGAATTATCTCTCTTAGGTAACAAGGGTCAACAGAGGTCACAGAGCCCATGAGCAAGTTGGATATAATGTTGACCTTCCCAGAAAGCATGAGCTGAATTTAATACAGAACATAGCAACTACTTTAGCCTGGAGGGACAGTATTTTTGCTTCCTTCTTCCACAAGGTTCTGATATAAATATAAATATAAATATAAATATAAATATAAATATAAATATAAATATAAATATAAATATAAATATAAATATAAATATATTTATTTTACCTAAACAGTCTTATTGCATGCGTGTCTTAATTTTAAGGCACTTCTAAATCCCCCTGAAAGCAGGCAGGATGTAAATTACAAACAAAAAATGTTAAGCCCCTTCCCTGGTCCCTCCTGGCAAAGTCCTCTTTAAAATCTATGACAGACACTTCACTTTTTTCTCTTAGAATAGAGTTTCCCAAACACAGGATTTGTAGCCATGGCAAAACATGAAAAGTTTTCATGTAGACCAGGAATTCCTACATTTTTAATGGTAATAGTTATGCACTTACTTTAATATGTATTGGAAAAATAAAAATAATATATTACATATTTTGCTATCCTGAGCAAGGCTAAGTAAATAAGCGATTTGATTTAAATAAGAATTTTAATTCATAAATAATTTGTGCAAATGTACCACAGCTTTTGTTCAGCTCATCTGCTGATGGGCACTTGGGCTGCTTCTGAATTTTGGCTATTGGAAATGGTGCTGCAGTGAACATAGGGGTGCATATATTCTTCTGAGTCAGTGTTTCAGGATTGTTTGGAAATAGTCCCAGTAGTAGAATTGCTGGGTCATGAGGTAGTTCCATTTTTAATTTTTTGAGTAAACTCCATACTGTTTTCCACAGTGGCTGCACCTATCTATACAAAATGGAATACTACTCGGCCATAAAAAGAAGGAAATCTTGTTTTGCGACAGCGTGGATGGACCTCGAAGATATTATGCTAAGTGAAATAAGCCAGTCAGAGAAAGACAGTTACCATATGATTTCACTTATGTGTGGAACCTAATGAACAAAATAAACAAACAAAACAGAAGCAGACTCACAGACACAGAGAACAGATTGATAGTTGTTGGGGAGGGGGGCTGGGTAAAATAGGTGAAGGGGTTAAGCCAAAAACAAAAACAAACGCCCCCCCAAATCCCTCATAGACACACCAGTATGGTGATCACCTGAGGGAAGGGGGTGGGGGCAGGTAGAAGATGGCAAAGTGGGGATAACTGGTGATGGAAGGAGACTTGACTGTGAGTGGTGAGCACACAATACCACATACAGATGACATATTATGGAATTGTACACTTGAAACCTATTTCACCAATGTGACCCTGATAAGTGGATCCAACTGTCTTTGAACAACAAGAAAAAATAAATAACAATAAAAAGATTTAAAAATGCTTTGTGGATATGGCCTAATCATGAAGGTGGTAAATAAATGAGAAACACTGATTTGGAATTTCTGAAAAGCCCTCAAGATTCAAGGTCCCCTTTCTCTTACTAGTGATTTGCTGCTGAGTAGTTGCACCTTTCTGGCTCACTGATTTTCTGCCTCTTCTTGAGTCAGCAGGGTATTACCTGCCACAGTTGGAACTCATATAGCCAACATTTCTTCTCTATCTAATTTCATCAGCAAGCTTAGTTCACAGTTTTTTTTCTGTTTCATAGGCACTCATTGAGATCAGCTTATCAATATTTCTATGAGGAGCTACTTTCTAGACGTGCTCTTGCTTCTCTGAAGTATCCCATAGCTGGGTAGCAAGTGGTTAGTCTTCCAGACCATGTGCAGCTCAAGAGAGCCTATACCTGAGACAGAGATACCACTCCCTTCTCCCATCCCCTTCCCTCCCCTGCTACAGCCTCATCCTCAGATTCTTTAGATCCGCTGCCTCCACCACCATTTAGTAACCACTACCATTTGCGTTGTCTCTACGTCTTTATCTCCCCCCTGCCACCTTCGCCTTACACATTTTAGGTTAGAAATGGAAGTAGTGTATTAACCCTTCCTGCAAGGTTACCATTCACATATCTTATGTAGATAAATTGCAATTGAACATATTCCCGAGGACATCTTTGAAAAGATAACATTATGTCCTTTTCTCAATGGGGAAATGACCAGTTTCCATTTCAGAACTTCAGGTATTGCTGAGAAATGTGTGCCTCTTCAAACTTGACATCAAATGAACTCTCCCCTGCAAGCAAGATCAAGATCCATGGGCACATGCTGTGGTCTTAGATGCCTCACAGACTTCTTCATTTAAGACCTTTGAATTTACCGCTTGCTCTGGAGATACGGGTCTCATCAGTTCCCATTTATTAGTAGGTGCTTAAAAGGAGGCACTTTCTGACATGCAGTAAAAAGCAAACCTAATGAGCAAATGGCAGTGAACTTGAGGGGCACTTCAGGAGAAGGTCTATCAGTATTCATAACTCTGACACACTATAAAAGACACTTTAGTGCAACAAAAATGTGTCAGGAAAGATATTGAGTTAACAGAAAGGAGAATCTTCTAGTAAAACATATAAGAGCACCCATTTCAAGTGATCTGCACTATTAATATATTTTCACCTTTGCTGACAACTCATTTACCAAGCATCAGATGAATGGTATTGGAGACAGCACTGATATTAACTCCCAAATGAGGTTCTACGGCAATGAAAGGTACATAAGTATTCCTGCCTAGCGTCTTCTCTATAATTAATGCCCTTGACCCTGTCTAGGCAGATGATGCCACTCAACAATTAGACAAATTATCTTTGGGAATAATTCTCATCATGCTCTACATGGCACATTATGGTTACTTTATTTTTCACACAACTCCTCACCTTTTGTATGTGATACAGACAAAAGTTAAAGGACATCTTTAGATTCTTAGGCCAACTTACTCTCGATATTTCAAACCACTATAGATAGCATCACATTAAGATTATTTAGTCTGTGTTTTTTTCCCCCCTCAGAGGAACTTCTTAAAGCCAACTCAGTGAAACAAAACCCGAAAGCCAAAGAACAAAGCCAAGGCAAGAACCTGTGCATCTCAGACGAGGGAGGGGAGAATGTACGATCACACTTGCACCTAATTAATATAATGGTAAGCATGGTCAGTAAGTGTAACCGTTCCCTAAATCACATTGCATGCTATTTATATAAAATAATGGCAAATTTTACTTTCTTTTATCCTCTTTAAAGACAATGGGATTCTAAGTAACTTTCTTTTTTGCCCTTGGCTTATCGCACCTGCATTTTGGTATTATTGTTTAAAACCATACATATATCAATGCTTCGCATTAGGAAAGTTAATGGTCATATTCACAGAAAATGGAAGAAAGTGCTTGGAAGCAACATGAATAGCAAACCTAATAAGAGTATACTATGAGTTTTACTTCCACAGGATCAGACTCAATTATTAATAGTTTTCTGTAAGATTTTCACAGGTGGCAATATGGATTATGGAAGAGCAGCATATTTCTAGAACTATTATCTCTTTTTATCTCTGTGTCATTAAAATAAAAATACAGTTAATGAAGGTAATTTGATTAAATACTTGGCTTTTCATGTGAAATTTAGAGGGGGGATAAAGCAAGTGGAAAAAAAAGGAAATAATTCTACAGTATTAGCCAGAATTCAAGACCACCTTTAACTCCTTTTAACAATGAAACACAAAAGACTCCAACTTGACCTACATTATATTTCTACCTTCACTATAAATTTGCTCTGAAAACCATGGCCACTGTATCCAGAAAAATTGAAAAAAAATATACTTAAGAATTTCACTTGATAATTTCAGATCAAATAATTCTATTCATGTTCTAGCTAGCTTAGGTAGTGAAGAAATGTTGTATGTGATCACGAATCTTTGACTTTCATTTGTAATCTGTACTACTGAATGCTCCAATAAAACCATGCAAAGCTCTCGGTATATGCAAGGAAATGTTAATCCATTGCTTCAGATATTCTTTGTGATCTCACCTCACTCATTTATTTCTTCATTCATTCACTCATTCATTCGTCATTCAGTAATAATTTATTGAGCACCTAACAAGAGCCTGGTCCTCTGATAGGGTCTTCGCACTCCAAAGATGATTAAGAGGTAGTTATTATTACCTTTGGGCAGTCTAGAGTCCCGGGGGAAACCTGAGTGGTAAGAAGGTACTCTTGATGCAATGTAAATATCATGTCAGTGCTTACCCAGGGTTCTCAGTTGTTTGTGTGGATATGTAGGAGTGTGGTAGTGGGGTGAGAGGGAAAGTAGCAAGAAAGGATTTCCAGGGAAGAAGCCTGAACAGAATTTTCAAGGATGAACAGGAATTACCATCATTTAATGGACATTCAGAGGATGAGTACTATTCAGCAGAAGGAGACTCTGAACAAGTACCTGGGGAGATAGGATGAAAAGCAGAAAAGACTGAAGGCAAAGAAGGAAAAAATACTGAGTGTATTTTGATCCCTACTTTACAGGAAAAGATATTGAAGATTAGCATAGTCTCTTAACTGATTATTGGTAGAACTCGAGTTTGAGGTCATGGGTGAAGTGCTGAGTTTAATTGTGGATTCATGTTTGAGGCAGCAGTGGTTCATATATTGGGATATAAAATACTTAGTTGAAGTTACATGTCTGAGTAATTTAGCTCTCATTCCTATAATTGTTTATTCATGCCAGGCAGATCAGTTTTTCTAGAGGTTGCAGAAATAGACATATAATGAAACTCAAAATCCCTTCCTTCATTGAGGTTATATTTTAGTGGGAATAGGGTGAGGTGGGGGGCCAGGAAACAAAGGGATGTGTTAAAATTTGATTATTTTTGTATGTATACACATGCATGTGCGTGAGGTAATACGGATGGTGGCACTTAGTTTTGAATAGGTGGCCAGGAAAGACCTCGGTGAGATGACATTTGTATAGTGAAGGCAGGGAAGTGACTCACGTGGAGAGCAAAGTAAGAGCGTTATCGGAGGGGGAAACAGCAAGTGCAAAAGGCCCCAAGCCTGGCACATGCCTGGCACGTCTCAGGAAAAGGGAGCTCGGTGAGGCTGGAGTGAAGGAGAGATTAGGAGGTGAAGAGCGGCCCATATTATATAGGATCTTTAGGCCATTGTAAAGGCTTTGATTTTTATTCTGAGATTGAACACCATTGCAGAGTTTTCAAAAGGAGCACGGTATGATCTGATCCATATTGCAACAGGCTCTCTCCGTCTGTTGTGTGGAAAATACAGCAAGAGATGGAAGCAGAAAAAATCAATTGGGAGGCCGTTGTGATAATCCTGGAGAGAGGATGGTGGCTGGACAGGGTAGTCAAGGTAGAAGAGGAAAGAAGTGGTTAGATGCTGGATACATTTCACAGAAGGACCAACAGTTTCTGATAATGGATTAGCTCTGAAGTGTGGGAGTGATGGAGGAGGTCAATGACTCCAAGGTTTGGGTCATGACCAAATGGAAAGAGAGAGTCACCATTAATTGAGATGGTGTAGGGGAGTAAAGAGATAATAAATTTTGGTTTGGAAGTGTTTGATTGACATGAGTATTAGACACCCAACTGGAAATGTTTAATAGTTAATTGATATAAGAGTCTGGAGTTAGGGTGAGAGATCCAGACTAGAAATAAATTTATAGTTGCCCATGTTTAGATGATATTTCAAGATTTTTACGGGATAAGGTCACTAAGGCTAGTGTAGTAATAAAAGAGACACAGTCCATTGAGTGAGTTCTTGGACACCTGAAGGCTGAGAAGTCTAGAAGGTGAGAAGTAACCTGACTAAGAGACTTGGAAGAAACAACTAAGAGGCCCGGGAAACCCAGGGCAGTATAACATCCCAAAGCAGAGCGAGGAAGTATTCCAAGAAAGAGGAAATGATACCTATGTCCAATGCTGCTGATAGGTCAACTAAGATGAGGACCAGTCTTGACCTATGGATTTATTTCTGTGAAGTGTTTTAGGACTCATTGGCATATGTGTGACACTAGAAGCCAGTTTGAAAATCAACTAGTTTCAAAGACTGATGGCATCAGAAAGTTAAGGGTAAAAAGAAAGTGAGAAATTAGAATAGCAAATGAAGGTTGTTCTTTCCAGAAGTTTGATCATAAGAAAAAAAGTTAGGCAGAAATCCTTGAGATTAGTAGGACACCGACATGACAAGCAAAAAATACATTGTTTTTTGAAGGCAGGTGGGCCAGACTTTATTCCTCTGGGCTGGCCAGTGAAAGGAGCTATGGGAAGGAGAGAGACTGGAGATTTGGAAGAGACTGGGTGTGATGAACAAAAGTCTGGGTCTGATTTCAGAGTCTGTTCAGCTCCTTGTCCCTGCATTCATATTTGGCAGTGAGTTGTGATGTTAACAAATTAATTCCTCAGTAGTCTGATAATGGGTAGCCATTGTCAGGATAGCGCAGTCCATGCAATCATCAATAAATGTAATAAAATTATATATATGTTATATATACGTGATTCATACATATATGAGTAAATAAACTAACTGGTGTGTGTGTGTATGTATGCAAATATATGCATAAGTATACATATATATGAATATATAATAGGGTATATGTTATAAACAGTATGTATGTATGTATAAAAAATAAAAATACATTTTCCTCCTTCCCTCCTTCTTTTTACACTATTACTCTTGAGGGAAGACTGTAAGAAATTCACATTATTTGCTTTCACTAGGAGAGGGATCTGCTAAACATATCCATAAAACACTATTTGACTGAGCCCGTGACTCACTAAAATTCTATGGTTCTCAAATGAAAGCTAAACTGAATTGTTTATAATCCAGTGTATATACCGAATAAAGTAAAATCCCAACAAGGATAACACAAACACTTCCGTGACGGATGTCTTCAGAGATAGCAAGAGTATCTCTGCTAATATTTCAGTAGGCTCAGAGTTTTATGGTAAGAAATAGATTACATTTCCTTTATCTTACAGAGTAAACAATGGAATAAGTTGGGCTTTCTTTATTCAGTGGAAACGGCTGAGACCTGGAATGCACCGGGCCTCATCTTTTCTCGTGTGCAGAGAAAGCCAAACGCGAGGGGCTGCTGTAGTCGTAATGAAAGCAGTTTTAGTTCTTTCTGAATGGTTTATTGGCTCCTGACACAATGTGTTCACCAAATCTACAAAGGACAACAGCCAAAAAGAAAACCAAAACCAAACAAACAACGTTCACGTCTTAGAGGAAACCTTATCTTTCCTTGGATCATACTTTCCAGTGTCCCAAAGTGCTGGCATAAACCGAAAATTAAACAAACTGCGGCGCTGTCAGGAATAATCCCACACCAGCCCAGCCCTCCCACCTCTGCTCTTCTCCTGCACAAAGAAGCTACAGTGCTGCACTGAACAGCCCCTTAAATCTTTATTGTATTTTGCCTCTGGGGCTTGCTCATCACTGCGGGTCTAAAAGTGTCTATTACGATCAGAAATAACTTTAAAAAAATATTGCACCACTGAGCCAACGAGTAGTTCAAATGACTCCAAAATTGTAAACTTGTAAAATGTAAGGTAGAGTAAGTACTTCGGCATTTGGAATAAACTGACTACTTCACTATGTCATCCTCAGTGTTCCTGTTTTATAAAGTCTGGGAACACTAAGTGAAAGCAAGAGCTTATAAAGGCCCTGAAGGAACTTGAGAATTTTCTTTCCTTCCTAGCCACGAAGATGAATAGTAAAGTTTGTGCTATGTAGCTGAAAGCTGTTCTTGCAACCTGCTGCTCCCTTCACAGGGTGCTTTCCATATGCCTGGGTGAAAAAACCTGAACTGAGAATTAGAAACTGGTGTTTTTAGACCTAACCACATGCATGGGCCTTTCTGATAAAAGATCATTCATTCACTGTTGCTTCTCAGTTTCCTCCTGACAGCTGTGAAAAGGATTTTTATGATTTTTATATTTTCATATTATGGTGGTTCTTGGGTCTTTTAAAAATTATTTATTTTTTATTGTTGTTCAAGTACAGTTGTCTCCATTTTTCCCCCACCATCCCTCTTCACCACTCCCTGCCTCCCACCTTCGATCCTATCCCCTTTGGCTTTGTCCAGGTGTCCTTCATACAGGTTCCTGGATGTCTCTTCCCCTATTTTCCCCCCATTATCCCTCTTCCCCAACCCCTCTGATTACTGTCAGTTTGTTCTTTATTTCAGTGTCTCTGGTTATATATTTTGCTTGCTTGTTTGTTTTGTTGATTCAGTTCCACTTATAGGAGATCATATGGTATTTGTCCTTTACCACCTGGCTTATTTCGCTTAGCATAATGCTCTCCAGATCCATCCATGCTGCCACGAAGGGTAGGAGCTCCTTAGTGCTTTCTGCTGCATAGTATTCCATTGTCAATGTACCAGTTTTCTGATCCACTCGTTTACAGATGGGCACTTAAGTTGCCTCCAAGCACGTGGCTGTTGTAAATTGTGCTGCTGTGAACATTGGGGTGCACAGGTTCTTTTGGATTGGTGTTTCAGGGTTCTTAGGATATAATCCCAGCAGTGGCATTGCCAGGTCAAAAGGCAGATCCATTTTTAGTTTTTTAAGGAAACTCCATACTGTTTTCCTCAGTGGCTGCACCAGTCTGTGTTCCCACGAACAGAGCACCAGGGTTCCCTTTACTCCACAGCCTCACCAGCACTTGTTTATTGATTTGCTAATGATGGCCATTCTGCCCAGTGTGGAGTGGTATCTCATTGTGGTTTTAATTTGCATCTCTGATGGCTAGTGATGCTGAGCGTCCTTTCATATGTCTCTGGGCCCTCTGTATGTCCTCCTTGGAGAAGTGTCTGTTCGGGTCCTTTGCCAGTTTTTTAATTGGGGTGTGTGTTTTCCTGGTGTGGAGTCGTGTGAGTTCTTTATTTTGGAGATCAAACCCTTGTTGTTGGGCCTCTTGATTGTTGTTCTGTCTTTAGGTTAGTGTCTAAATGATGTAAAATTTGCTTCAAGAATGAGGTTATGCAGAATAGGAGTAGCTGGTGTTGTTTATTGGTGAATTTTTTATTAAAATAATTTATACATTTCAAGAGCAGTGCATGTCTTCAAATGGTTAGTAATAATATCCAGCAGTTGTGATCAACCTAAATAAATAAAACTAAATATGGTATAGAGAACTTAGAATAATAAAACAAAGATGAACTTTCTTAATTTTTAAAATGATTACTTTTATTAATTACAGGAGAAGTTTTGACATGTGCATTGATGATATTCTCTTTTAATGTGGCTTTGGCTTAATTATTCTAAGGGCTGCTTATGTTTGGACAAGACCAAGAAGCATTATGTGTATATGTGTGTGCATAAAAGTGCATATACAGATCTTCTATGTAGGCATATATATGTACATATGTATGAAAACAGAAAGATAACGGTGAACACACACACATCTTGGGCAGCATTTCTTATAACATTGGGCCTTTAGCCTACAAGGGTAAAATTTATTAGGGAGTATAAATTATTTGTCACTTCGCTCTGGCTGCTGTGGCTCAGTGGTTGAGTGCCAGCCCGTGAATTAATGGTCGCTGGTCCGATTCCCAGTCAGGGCACATGCCTGGGTTGCATGCCAGGTCCCCAGTGTGGGGTGTGCAAGAGGCAACCACGCATTGATGTTTCTCTCCCTCTGTTTCTTCCTCCCTTCCTCTCTCTAATAAGTAAATAAATAAAATCTTTAAATTATTTGTCACCAGGGAAAACCTCTGGTAAACCCAGAAATATATCTCACAGATTCACGTGATTAAAATGAAGCTGCCATATTGAGTCGAGTGCACAGAGGAGTTGGGGGGCCACTGTGTCATCATCCAGTTCGGAGACCGTGAAGCCTGTGTCTCCGGAGTTTAGCGACAATGCCACGCCACTCTGTTTACATTGCCAGGTCACAAGTGCAGCTCGTACTCCATTAAGTCAGTTCACCTGAGCCCTCAGACTCCCTTCCTTTAGGCTCAAGACCGTTGCTCTTAAGCAATGAAAATTCTATGGCAAGCTTTAACTCATCTTCTGGAAATGCATACTTTTGATGCTTTACAAGGGCATTCAGAACCTTATAATTGTCATATGTATATATATGCATCTATACCCACATATATGTAGTGACAGTTTTCTTATAATTTTCAACATCAGTAAAGCTTCATTAACGATTATTTATTCAATGCATACTGTGTCAGGCATTGTGTTAGAGGTTTAGAAAGCGTTATCATATTTAATTACTACCACCCTGTAAGATAAACACAATTATCACTTCATGATTATTATATCATTTAATTGCTACCACTCCATAAAATAGACACAATTATCTAGCTCTCACAAGGTGAGAAAAGTGAAATTAAATATAAATACTTTAAATGGTTTGTACAAAGTCATGCAGTTTTGTCAAACCAAGATTCAAAACCAGATTTGCCCACGTCCAAAGCACATACTCTTTTAAATAAACTATATAAAGTTTTTTAAACTTTGTACTCTGAGACAATTTTAGGCTTAAAAAGAGGCAAAAATAGTACAGGAAGTTCTGTCTACCCCTTCACCAATTTCCTCTAATGTTCTTTGCCCACATAAATTTAGATTAATTACAGCTACAAAATTAGCATTCACATGATACTATTTATTAATCTACAGACCTTATTCAAATTTTGCCTGTTTTCTCACTAATATCCTTTTCTAGTTCACGTTCCAATTCAGGATCCCACCTTGCATTTCGCGTCATGTCTGTTCAGTCTTCTCCGTAATGGGACAGTTCCGTTCTTGTCTTTCAGTGCCTTGACACTTGTAAAGATTACTGACCGTTTGTTTGGCAGAACATCAGGCAACATGGGTTCGTGTGGTGTTTTCTCATGGTTGGGGTTATGCATCTTTGGCAAGAAAACTCCAGCAGTGATGTGTCCTTCTCAGAGCGTTGAATTAGAAGGTACATGATATCAATATTGTGCATTACAGAGTAGAAATTTACTTCTCTGTATTTTCTTTGCCTTGTAATTATTAATACTATTAAACTATAATCCAGCATCTCAGATCTCACTGGTAAGAAAAATTAAACAGTTCAAAAACATGCCATATTACATCATTTAATAGAAATCACATGGGCATCCACGTAGCCATGATTAGTTAGAAGATGCCTCAGATCCTTCACCCAATCAGCACTGAGTCTGTGTGTGCAGAGAAATGCTAGCAAATGTTTAATAATTAGCTTTCTTGGACTGAAAAAGCCCTTATTTTTCACTTTTGCTGATTCTGTGTGTAAATATTCCTACCGTGACCCATCGTGCTATTAGCATCATGTCACTGAACTCAGAACTGGGAAGACACATGCGCAAAATCAACCTCCAGGGGCTGGCACCAGCAGACTCCAGCTCCCCACTGGAATAATGTGTATTTACGTAAGGCGTTTTCTTGATTCTAGGCTGCGGTTAATAAGGGACATGCACATAGAGGCGAGACAAATTTAAAATATTCAAGAATAGAATTACCGTAAAAGGCAAATACTGTAATCCTGAATCATAATTAAGAATTAAGGTGAAGTAATACCTGTTGTCTTTGCCTCAACACCCTGAAGTTACTTGATTCAAAACTTCAAAAGTGTCATTTTAAGTTGTCCAATTTCTAAGTATTATTAAAAGTAACTTCAAAAGCATAGGATGAAATAGTGCTTGAACAAGAGGCAGAAAAACACCCTCTGCTCTACCTCGACTGATTCTGGTGGCTTGGTATTTTCTTAAGTCCTCTCACTAGACGCCATGAGGTTGGAAACCAGTTTAACAATACACTCTTGCCTTCCTTATTACTTATTTTGCTAATGAGGTCACAATGGATAATAACAGCAACTGCTAGCAAGACATTCATAAGTGCCCATTTTAATTGAAAAGGTAATTTTTAAAAATCTATTCCGCACTACATGATTGACTTAAACTACTTTTTCACAATTTTGACTTGTACACGCTACTCCATAAGGGGAGGTGCACACACCCTCAGTGGAAGGCTACTTGCAGGTATTAGGTTAACTGATCAAATATGAGGTATATTTTAAAACAGCCAACAGGTAGCGTTGATATCCCGTCCCTTTCCTATGCATATTCCCACATGCATTTAAAGGAATCAATTTCACAAAAGAGCATTTTTTTCAAATGGGTCATCATTTCTACATTAATTTAGAAGTTTCAATATTTTATGTACACTGTGGTGGGCAGAATGACCCCCCAAAGATGCCCACGTCCCAATCCCCAAACATGACATGGTAAAAGGAACTCTGTGAGTGTGATGAAGACAGAACCTTGAGCCTGGGAGTTTGTCCCGGATTATGCGAGGCGGCCAAGTGCAATCACACAGCTCCCGATAATAGGGAGGCAGGTGGGCTGGAGTCAGAGAAGATGTGACCATGGGAGCCACAGACCAGAGCAGCTTTTCCAAGGGCGGGGAGTGGGCTCTGCTAGAGCCCCAGGGACACACAGCTCTTTCACACACCTTACCTTGAGCGCCCCGAGAAGACTCCCCCATAAGGCTTGTTTTAGACTTTTGACCCTCTGCACTGTAAGTTAGTAAATCTGCGCTGTTAAAACAGCCGCAAAGTCTGTGGTAATTTAATGACTATCCATAGGAACCTTAGACACACACAAAACACACTTTGATATTAGACTCATTCCTCTCTTTTATGATTTATTTTCGTTTCCAGTTTCCTCATCCTTTTCATCTTTTTTACTAAGCATAGGAACGTTCAAGGGAAAAAAGTGTATAAAATATTTAAGGTCTTGGTGTCCAAAATGGAACTGATGATTACTTCATATGTCTAAAATATTTATTTTTATATGAAATCATAGTAAAGTGAATCAAAGTAAAGTAAAATGAATTTGCAACCATTGTTTTAATGAGAAAGAAGCCCCAACTTAGAAAAATTAAAGACTGGCACAGAATTAAAAGCTAATTGTGTCAAAATGCACATACCTTAAAAATGTTTCTGTTCTGAGGGGGAAAAACTTACTACTTTGTGGTTTATTTGTGTTGACACAGCCAGAAAGTAATACCATTAAAAAAACGTACTTTGGTGTGCTGTGTCAGTTGGAAATCTTTTAGCAGAAACTATATGAAACAATAGAAATTAATGGAAATATTTAATCCTAAAGTGGTATAAGATTTTTAAGTGTACTTTGGATTAAGGTTTAAATTCTCTCATGATGTCGAATGTATTTTTTCTAGGTTTGAAATATTGGAAATAGGAAACCAGAAAATAAAATGAATCAGAATATTCTTTTCCTTTGTCACACTAAATCAAATAGATTATGTATGACTGGATAAATTCTTAAAACTGTTTTTTAAAGAATTAAAGCTGAATTTAGACTTTAGTAGTACATATATGATCTAACACTTAGGTAACAGTGATAGAATAGAAAGAACCATGAGCCTGGAATCGTAAGACCTGGAATCTGGCTCAAAATCAGAACATAACTTTGAAAAAAAATAATACCCCTTAATTCCATTTTTAACGTTACTTTCCCCACCTAACTTATAGGAAATAAGTGAGATATGATAAGTTTTAAAAAGTATATTGTAGACAGTCAATTACTATTCAAATGAAAACTATAACTCAGGAACAGTCTTGAAATATCCCATAGAATTATGATACCTGGAAGTAAAACGTCTCCTAATTGGATTCTTTCATTTTGACCTTTAGAATTGTGTGTGTTTCCCAGGCTGCTCAGCACTGGCTAACAAATTTCACAAAACATACAGATTTTTACAATAACTGTAGATATTGAATTTTAGACAAATTATTTAAGCCTATGTGTCAAAGTTAAGGAGTAATATAGGTTTACTTATTTGATAATACATATCTAGAAATAAAAAAACATGAGCATAATTGTTGTCTTTAAAGACATTATTATGACTAGATTTAAGGTTCAGGTGGCTCTTTTTAATATCACAACAAACTCACACATTAATCACTTAGAAGTGGCCCAAGGTCATGGTAAATGGGTGGCCTAAAAATCAGACGAGATATTTCCCATTTTCAAATTACTGGGGAGGCAACAATTCAGTAACTAATGCTTATTAACAGGACTTTTTATTTTTCAAATGTGAATCAAGAACATAAGAAGTAGAAAGATGAGTCAGAAGCATAACCCATGCAATTATAGAAATCTGCACAAAGACAGTAATAATCATGGTAAAAGATGTGTTCATTAAAAACACCTCACAACTATTATTATGTATGAGTTGTTCCGTAGTTGAAGATTTTGTTTCTAATTTTGTTCCTTAGCTTCTTGTACAAAACAAACAAAAAAAAAATAAGACTCAAAATCTGACAGGGCAAGAAAACAGTGGGCATGGCAGTACATGGAAAGGATGGGTGGGGACCGAACAGAATAGATTGCAGTAGGGACAATGCACATGCAGAAATAAAAAAGAAAGTGAAATATAGAAAAAACACATGGAAAATAGAGGGTTAGTAGGAAGCAGGCTGAGAGGACAGAAGATGGTGCTGTTGGTCGATGCAACCTACTTTGACAATGAAGGAGGGTTTGAGGCCCCTAGGAAATAACCAGGTACAGAGAACATCTGGGACTACTGTGTTTTGGCAATAATCAATAAACAAGATACAGACGAACTGGGGAAAATGACAGTGTGGCCTGGTCTCCTGGTGTGAGAGGTACTGCAGGGAAGGCAGGGAAACTATGGAAGAGGATGATAAAAGGAAAATGGTAACGTTGGCCCCAGACACATCTGATAATCAAAGGAAAAGGAAAGATTCCTGTGAAAATGAGGGTTCAGGGGTCTCGGGTAAGCTTGTATACATAGGCGGTGAGGAAGAGGGAGGCAGGAGGAAATTACAAGACAGGGAAATGCAGCCAATAAGCAACAATTTTAATATTCTTACGCTTGGCTTAGGACAGTGAGGTGAATAGGGATTTATGTACATACTGCAAGCAAAAGGCATGGATTCAAATTCCAGTTTTGGTCCTAGAGGGCTGGGTATGGCTCATTGATACAAGTGCCGGCTTTGGAGTAAACAAAGAAACAAACAACAACAAGAACCATATTTCAATTCCAGCCCTCGCTAAGTAAAACCTTCTACAACACAAATTGTTGAACGTCTAAGATGTTCTTGTTTTTCTTCTATGAAATGAGAATATTAATAGTCTTGACCTCCAAATTATTGACGATTAAATGAAAAAAATCCCTGAAAAATTATAGTATTTATGCTTATAGTAATGGTAGCTACACCACTATTTATATTAACTGCAGGACCTTAAGCAAACCCCTGAAGCTCTGTGCATCTCAGTTGGAAAAGCTTCTAATCTGTAACATGGAGATCACGAGAACAAATTGATGGTCTGGAGGGAAGCAGAAATGACATCTGCGATGCACAGTGTGGCCCACTGCAGGCTCACCCTAAATATTGGCTAGTGGTACTTTAAAGTGCACTGGCT
This sequence comes from Anoura caudifer, assembly GCA_004027475.1. Classification (NCBI taxonomy): domain Eukaryota; kingdom Metazoa; phylum Chordata; class Mammalia; order Chiroptera; family Phyllostomidae; genus Anoura; species Anoura caudifer. The sequence continues at coordinate 59,569 of PVKU01000088.1, read as the reverse complement.
TCAAAATAGCCCATTTCAGTGTGTTCAGATAGCAAAAGTGTATTTATAATTCCTGATTTTTTTTTTAGTTTATGTATTTGATGTATTTTATATCAAGAGGAAGGAATCTAACACAGGTTAGTGGTGATATTTACACTTTTCTTAGGAAAAGCACTGAGGATAATAACTCCTAAAAGTTATTAGACCACCAAAACTTCTCTTTGTTTGTCGAATTAGCTCTAAATCTGCTTTTAAAATTTTTTTAATTTTTAAAGTTTTTAAAGTTTCATCCACATCTTCTTAGCCGTTATCATGTCTTCTGCCCGTAAAAAGACAAAAGTAGTTGCCTCTGTGAAATAGAAAGTTCTGGAGATACCACCAGTCTCAAGATTTGTTCTCTGAAAGGCTAATTGAAAGTGACAAATTAAATTTATTTTTGAAATGCTTCCTGATTTCCATTAGCTTTACTTCCTTCATCTTACCATCATATTTTCAATGCTATTAAAGCCATAAAGGAAATACTTACTCCTTCAGGTGCTTAGAAACATAAGACTAAGTTTCCCTCGTAGCATTTTCTACTTAATTGTATTCAAAGATCCATATCAGCCATGTTTTTGTAAACAGAGATGAACAAAGATTTAGAGTAGGTACTTAGCTAGAAGCTACATTATTTTAATTTATTTCCAAATTTAAAAAACACACATTTAAAACAGCTATAATTAGAGCTGAGTATAATTCAGTCTTCTTTATTGGGGATCCATATTGCTGTCATTATAAATGTCACTTTTCAGCGCCATGTCTATTACCAAACAGAACTCAATTTGAAATGCTAGTTTTTGTGAACAACTTTATCCATTTGTCCAAATGGTATTTGGACAAGGGGAGAAGTTTTTCTCTTTGGGTTCATTTTCAGGTTGTTAGCCTAACCTAAAATAGAGCTTCTTAAAAAGTCTGCCCGAATGTTTACTTAAAACAGAGAAGGGACAGCTGAGTGTTGAGTGGTAGTGTTACATGGAGTGAAGACACGACTGTAAATAACTTTGCAGTTTGGAAATGAATGATGCTTTTGACAGAGATGATTATGTCGTATTGACAACATTGATGTCAAACGTGGAGTGAAAATCCAAGATTGACTATCAGCGGTTTCCACCAGTGATCACTTGAAATAGCTTCTCTGAGATAAAGTCACGGTAACATATGCATTCCTCCCATTCCCTCTACTTAACACTCTTTTTCTTAGTCCAGTTCCACTTTGGGGGTAAAAAGGCCTAGTGTTCGCACTTTGTCAAAAGAGGATCAAATACTCTTAGCTGTTTCTTTTTAAGTTAATCGTTTCCAGGGCATCATTAGTCACTTTTCCCTCCCAAACAAGGGGAGCCAAAATACCCAAGAAAAGAAGCCAAGCCCTGAACTTCTATAGAAGTAATTATAATGTGCAAGTTAGACCTGGCATATCTAAAATAAGGCTGGTGTGATGAAAACCTCACATGGGCTCTTAGCAGCCTTCAAAGTCATTGTTCGCATAACTGCTAAATACTGGCTTACATTTCTGGGGTGGAGAATATTCTTCATGGTAAGTTTTTCAGTTTGGAAAATTGTCACATTTTAGAGAGCCTTGACGAGCAAATGATTTCTCCTATCTCTCCATTTTATTTATTTGTTGTATTATCGAAGCTTTTCAGCTGGTATTTCTGTTGAGTAGAAAACTATGTTGTGTTTAATATGCATGAAAAGTGCTTGTATTGTTTAATATTCACATTTAAACATGTGAAATAATGTAAATATTTATTAAAACTAAGCTATAGCATAAAAGTTAGCAGACATACTTGTGGAACATTCTGGAGTTAGACAAAGATGCTTGCGTAAGGTCTGCGGGTCACTAAATCTGGACTTGGTCAGAAGAATTCGGGGAGGAATTTGTGAGGACATAGAATGTCTGCATGGAAAATATTCAGCTCTCGCTCTCAGAAGGCGCAGTGGACTATTGATCTTGGCACAGACCAGTGTTTTTCAGGCCTTTGTGCTAATCCTGCCGTTGTACCCTTTCACGTGGCCGTGCGCCAGTGATGCGGCTCATGTGCGGAAGGTATAGCTCCTACAGTGTGACCCTTCTCTTCGGGGTGGGGACACAGACAGGAGGCTCTTTTATCCCTTCGGAAAACAAATGTTGTGAGCTTTCTGTCAAACGATGTGTGATTTTGACCCAGTAAAGAAAGTATCCAGTATATCACACTCTTGAAAGCAAGTGCCTCTTTGTGAAATGTGTCAGTTTTTGAGGGCTTGAAACTTAGTAAGGGATTTACCAGTTCATTGTCAGAAGCACTTACACAGAGATGTTGTTTTCATAAAATGAAAAATAAAATCTATCCATGGAGGGAAACCTAAGAACACATTTTAATTAAAGAAAATAAAGTAATTTATTAACTATATGGCAATACTGGATACTTTATTTCATTTAAAGGTTGCCTTGAAATGTAATTTAATAATTCAACTTTGCAACTTTGTTCTACAAACCTGAGTGTGTATGTATGTGTGCATATGTGTAACATACACACACATGTACACACATACATATATGCATACATATACATATATTTATTTTTTTACCACAACATCCTAATTTCTCCCTCATATGAGATCATTGGGTATAGAAATAGTTTTTAGTATAAAAGATTGCCCACAGGCTCTAAAAATGTTAACTAGATTTTTTAATTATTCACTAATAAAATAAATAGTTTTGCAATAGACCTGTCCCATTACACGGAAATATAGGAGCCCATTCATTATCGTGGACTTTCTACCTTCACCTTCACTCCTATGTCTCAGCTTCCTTCCTCGCAAGATGATAGAACTGAACTAGCTCATGGCCAGGGTCTTTCTGACTTAAAAATTTCATCAATGTATGGTCCTTAATCAGAGAACTAATTCAGTAAATATTCTCATATAAATGCTTTTTTGCTCTAAGCTGAGTTTTTCATTAAATGTTTGATCTTTTATTTAGTTGATTGTTTTGATAGAGCTCACGAACCTCCCCTCTCTGCCAAGCCATTTTTAAATACTGCATCTGTGGAATCTGTGTCCATTTCGTTGAGGCGCTTTTGCTCACTTTCACAAAGTACTGGCAAATTTCACGCGCACCTCCTATGTTGGCATTTTCTTTCAATATCTTCATTGCATTCCAGCGGGTCAGAGTCATGAGAGATTTTGTATTCATTCAGATTTAGAAAATAAACGTACTAAAAGGCTTTGACTGGTATTTCTCTCTCTTCTGTTCTCCATTTTTTCCTACAAGGTAAACACCCACAGTGGGTCCAGTACTGTGCTAGAATACCCATAACTAAGTGCAGGGGGGCATGTTTTGCCCTCATGCTTACTATATAGTGGGGAAGGTATGTATTAACAATAAATTACACATCATTTTATAATTACATTAAGAATGAAAGAGAGAAGATACAAAAACAATGCCTTAGTGGAAATGATTCATACTGTGTTGTTGAGAAATGCTTGTTTCAGATGGTGGATTTAAGCGGACTCTTGCTGAAGGACTAGGAGTTGGCCAGGTAGAAGTTTCGGAAGGAATGAGCTGTACTCACGGGGAACAGCATGGGTGAGGACTCTGAGGCAGAAAATGGTTGGGTCTTCTGGTGACTGTCAGTCTGTTATATTTTGCTTGTTTGTTTGTTTTGTTGGTTAGGTTCCTGTTAAAGGTGAGATCATATGGTATTTGTCTTTCACTTCCTGGCTTATTTCACTTAGCATGATGCTCTCCAGTTCCATCCATGCTGTCACAAAGGGTAGGAGCTCCTTCTTTCTTTCTGCTGCATAGAGGGGAGGGAAGATCGGGGAAAAGGGGAAGGGTTTGCAGGAACAAATATAAAGGACACATGGCTAAAAACTGGAGGGGTGGAAATGGGAGGGTGGTGGGAAGGGCTGGGGTGGTGGTCTGGGATGGGAGTAAAAGAGAAAACTGTACAAGAACAACAATTAAAATAAATTAAAAAAAAAGTGGTTGGGTCTTTCAAGTTGGCTAGTGTGTAAAAATATGACACCAAGCTCTGAACTTCTTTAGGTGAGTTTGTAGGAAGTCATACAAAAGTTATTTATTTATTTAAAAGTAGGGTGATTTGGACAATATAACTTATTGTCCAAAATGGGGCACTTCGGAAGATGAAACTAGACACTGCCAATGATTAAGCTGACCATAGGCATAAACCAGGACTTGTCCCCTCCGCCCCATCCAAACATGACAAATTGTTATCTATTTATAGATAATATAAAGATAATTTAAAACTTTGGGCCAGAAAGTAATAAAATTTAGCATATGTTTTTGAAATAGCATCCTGGCTACTGCATGCAGAGTATACTGGAGGAAAGTAAAAATTGAAGCACACTCTTGCAACAGTCTAGATGAGAAATAAAACATAAAAAGTGAGCAAATTTGAAATATAATTTGGCCATAAAGTTAACAGAACTTGGGGATGGAGTAGATGTAGGTGGGGAGAGAAAGGGGGATGTCAAGTGACTACGAGGTTTCCAGTTGTGTAATGGAGTGAATGGGATTTATTAACATGTGAACAATTAAGGAGGCAACAAATTTGGGGCAGAAGTGGGGAAAAAATCAAGAGATTATTTTGGGGATTTTAAATATGAGATGCCTGATGAACTCACAAATGGAGTTGTCATGTAGAAATTTCTACCTGGAATATCACTCTATGCAGTGGACAAAAACTTAGGAGCTGTGACCATTTAGGTTTTGCAGTATAGCAATGTCTGACGTTACTGGGGAGGAATATTCATATAATAAGGGAAGACAGCCCAGGACTGGATCCAGAGGGCCACAAACGTTAAGTGATAGTCAAAGAAGGAAGAAACAATGTCTTTTGAACAGTAAAGGGGAAGCAAGCATTCTGTACACTTGTCAGGAGCCTCGTGGGAATTAGTCTCTTTACCCCTTTTGCTTGCTGGGTTGACCTTGATAACACACTTCTCTTGCTTTATCCTCTTTGCCCATTTTGCTCTACAAAGTGCCACACACCCGTTCCCTTGGATCACCTCTCAAATCAACTACTTACACACAAACCCTGGACTCAGGCTCTGTTTTGGGTCTGAGAAGGAAGAACCAAAGGAATAGAAAAGCAAGCAGAAGAGTATGTTACTGCAAAAGCAAAAAGGCTGTGTCAGGAAGGAAGGCAGGGGAACCGATGGGAGTACTGCGGAGAGGCTGAGCAACCCAAGGAACGGTTAGGAGACATAAGCCGTTGGTGATCCAAGAAGGAAGTAGGATGGTGGGAGTGAAAGCAAGAGTGCCTTGAGAAGTGAGGGAGCTGATTTGGGTTTGGAGGGAAACTGAGAAATTAGGTACCAGTTGGAGTGGAAATGTGGAATCAAGGGGACATTTTGTTTTGCTTCCCATTTGTTTATGTGAAAGCTGATGAGAATGGTCCGCTAGAGAGAAATGGAAGAAACAGGAAAGGTAATTTTTTAAAAATGTTATTTGAAACACTACAAAAGACTGAGTTTTGAAAAAGGGTTACTTCCTGCTCTGTGATAAGAGGAAAGAAGGAGATAACTAGATGTGTGAGTGAAGATGCAGATTGGGTAATGAGGAGATAATGGAGTACATTGTGTGGTTTCTATATTGTCAGTGAACTGTGAGGTCAGATTGTGTGCTGAGAACAAACGGGATGGGACTGTTGAAGGGGCGTGGAGAAGGTCCTGAGTAGTAACTGATGGGGAGAGGGAAATCATCTTAGTCTCTCCCTGTTTAACGACCACTTGAGGCTAGTGTTCATTAATGAACCATCATCCCAGTCTTCTCTGCTCTGAGGTTTTTCTCCAGCTGTGCTCAGCTCCATGGATTCTGGCCCAGAGAAAATGCATTGTTGGATTCATCACTGGGGTTTGCAAAGTGATTGAGGGAAAGAAAGGAGCCCAGGGCATCCAGGGTATTTGCAAAGAGTCATTACTAGAAAGGCTCTGAAACAAGAGCTAGTGAAGGAGGGAAGTGAATCCTGAGGGGGCTGGTAGATAGTGATGAAGCAATAAGGATGAAGGACTGCAGTCCCCTGCAGGGTCAGAGAGTTGTCCCAGGGGGGATGCTCCAGAGGAGTACACGGTGTAATAAGAAAAGAGGATCTTTAAAGCAGGGGTGTCAAACTCATTTTCACCGGGGGGCCACATCTGCCTTGCAGTTGCCTTCAAAGGGCTGAGTGTAATTTTAGGACTGGATGAATGTAACTGCTCCTTAACAGTTAAGCAAGAGCTCGGCGCTGCTGCCGGGTAGAAATAAGGTGTTGCTGGATAAAACAAGGTGGAGGGCTGGATTTGGGTCTTGTGTTTGCCACCTGTGCTCTAAAGGAATGATGTTGCTTGTGGCATGATTTTTGGTGATGAATTCTGTTAGGTATATACATTTCTCAGAATTCCTACAAATTCAGTTCTAAGCAGTGGTTAGGGATACACAGGGATAGCTTACATTTTACCTTGTCTTAGAAAAATGGCCTTTACATTTCCCCTATTTGTCTAAGGCACTCCTTTGAACTGGGCATGCCCGTTACCTGTTCCAGAAGGCAATGCAAATGTGATGCAGTTTTCTAAGAGTCGGGGAGCCATAGCTGTCCCCTTCCACTTTACCATGGGACTTCAGGGACAAACAAAGCTAAAGAAATCCTGATACCAAACACAAATGGCATTGCTTCCTCACAGAAATTTATATTGTCCAATTTCAACAATATAACAATCGTCATCTTATGTCCTTTATATACCAAACTATTGACAGGTATGTAACCATGCCATGTTTTATTATTATTTTTTTCCTGAGACTTTGCGCGTGTCAATTGCCTGAAATGGCTTCCTCCTATTATAGCATATTCTTCCTTCGAAACCCCTTCAAATATTACCTCCTGTGTGATATCCTACGTGAACATTTCTGGCCTTCCCCTCAGTTTTGCTGGTGCACCCGTCCTCTGTGCCAGAATAGAATTTCTATAACTTATTTTTTGTCATACTCCATTGTAATAATTTATTTACATGACTATCTCTTCACTGGACTGTGAGTTTATTCATCCTTGGATTCTTAGTGCCTAGCCTAGTTTCTGGCATATTTTAGGTGTTAAGCAAACATTTGTTTTAAAAAATTAAGAAGTAAGCTGATAAGTTCCATTTGCCTCTTATAAGGCATGCAGCCATCACCAGCAACCAGCATGGTATTAAATGGCACGCACAGTTATAAGCTTGTTACTGATTCTTGCATTGCTGACTCTCAGAAGAAGAGTGTCACAGAACACGTGTCCGTACGGAAGCATGTCTGTATCTGGCCTTTGTGGGTCCTGTGCTGTGGTGGACTGAGTGTGGTTTAGCAGGTGGGGAGGAAGGGGAAACTAGGCAGTACCTTCTCTTTTTGAGAGGGCATAGGAGTGGAGATTAAAATGCAGAGTGGCAATCAGATTAAAAGGTTGATGAGATCCTCAATACGTCCCTGAAGCCTGCGGAGAGCCCAGGGGAGTTATCTTGAGAAGACTGCAGGCCACTGAGCGGAGGGAGAAACTAGGCTTCCTACCACTGAAATAACAAAAGATAAAATGAGACCCACTTATCTGATTTTAGAATTTTATCTGGACACAGACACCTTCAAATTATTTATTTATACATCATGATATCAAACACTATCTACTTCCACTCCAAAGGAAACTCTTAAGCAATCAAAGAAAACATTGAGGTTTCGTGCCCAAGTTAATCAAAGAAAAAGGGGAAAATGAATTAAGGGTTTTGAGATTTTTTTCTAATAACTCATTTTTAAGCGAAGTATCAAGAATTATTCATTGTTTTATGTTATTTAACACAGAAAAGGCTCAGATTTGACTAAGCCCATGTGTATGCATCAGATCTATATATTCTTAGTGTGAACGCAGACTAAATACAAATACTTCCTTTTATCTACATATTATAGAATATGAGGCATTTGCTAAATGTGAAAATCCTTCAAGTAGGTCAATTTTCTCTCAAAGATAGGGTTTAAATGTTTCTATATTCTCATTTACAATAAAAACTCATTTTAAATTACTTTAACCACTTAAATTTAGCATATATTTTAGACACTTGAATAACATGCTTTTAATAATGCCAATCTTACAATCACACCAGCTTTATTTTGACTTTAAAAATATATTTCCTTTTTAACATGGTAGCTTAAACTCTTAAATCTGTTAACAGTTTTAGGCAAATGACTGGGTACGTGATGGCTATTTTCCACATAAGGAAATCGAAGGAGACAACTTGATTTATCAGAAGCGATTGCCAACATTTGGGAAGTAAATAACTAGTTTGGGTTTCCATGACACAAAGGCAAACTAATAGCACAAATAGATTTGGATGCCCTGGTACCCTAATAAATAGATTTTTATTTATGTGTCAGTTTTTGTTTTTCCCAACTTGAAGAGATTCTGTGTTTGGAGATGAGGAAGAGGGTGCATCTGTGTGGTTTCAGAATATCTAAGATTGAATTTAGATTTAAGTAGGAATAAGGGAGAAGATATTAAAAAAGAAAAACAAAAGGGGGTAGGGAGTTAGGATGACAGGTAGGAAGAGAAGGAAACACAAGGGAAGAGACCTATAGATGGTTGGGTCTGTAGGGTTCCTACGATCACCTCCACAACCCAGCCTAGACCCTGCTCACATGGTCCCATTTTAGGGAAAGTAGGTAGAAGGTCTCCTGATGACAATCAAACAAACTGGTATTAAAAAACCAGCATGCTTTATCTGGAGTGACAAAAAATGACAATAACAATGTCTGTCTCTATGGACAAAGGCCATGAGTTAGAAATTACCTAAAATGGTAGCTAACAAGACAACCCAGATATCCCAGGCTGACAGGCTATGTAAACCTTCGTATTTGGGTCCATGCATTGGAGGAATTGGAGAAGGAGAAACAAAATCCAATACCTTGAATAGTCTTTCCTGATTCCCATATTTCTAAGCAGAATGGAAGTCAACTTCCTAAATTTTAAGTTGTGGTTTCTAGAGCATTGATTTGCTACCTTTACTTGGGGATTCCTGTTTTGGGGGGTTGTCATGCATTAGATTATCCTGTTTTCATTTTATTTTATTTTTGTTTCATTTTGTTTTATTTCACTTTATATTTTCCTCGTGAATGTTTTCTACCAATCACCAGGGCACTGGCCTGCATTCATTGAAGAATTAATCACTCTCCTAGATAGTTTTTCATATCAATTCTATTCATCTTCCTGCATGATTTCCACGTTCACATGGATAACACATTCAACACCCTTTCTTAACTTCTACTTTGATGATCTTCATCTTTCCTCTTGTTCAGTCACCCATTTCATGACTAGAACTGGTATTCAACTAGTACACACTAGCTAGTAAAATAGTAAAGTAGGTATTCTAGATACTGAACACTTTCCAACCGGATACTCTGCCTTCCTTTTTGGTTGGGGCCTCTCCAGAGTTCTCCCCAGTTTAGAGGGAGACTCAGTTGAAGGGCAGACCCAGGGTCAAGTGTAGAGGACCACCAAGGCCCTGCTCTAGCTCTAGGGGCCACAGTGCCTGAAATGTTTTGAATGTCAGCCCTGTCCATGGCCATGCACACAATCTCATCCACACCTGAGACTTCTTCCCCCAGAATTATATGCCCCTAATTTATACTCTAATTCCCTAATTCCATGCTTCAACTTTTCATATTTCTTTGCTTCTTCTGCTACCTCACTGAGCTCCCCCCTTCCTTGAGCAATCAGTTTGTTCTCATACTATCAGCTTCTCTGCCTTCACTTTCTTCTCTATTAAATTTTGGTCTATTACTTTAACTCCATTCTCTCCAACACCATCTCCTTTTATTGCCTTGTCCTTCTACCACATGTGCTTTGTGAAATTTAAATTAAATTAAATCCACAATCCATCTTCTTTGATCTTACAACCACCCAAGCTTTGAAGAGAGCTGGAGAAAACCAAATAAACTTACAGACTGTTATGTGCCTCAGTACTGCCTGGTGGCTTTTACAGTCCAGGTCACCTCCGTTGTTCCTTATTACTTATTCCAAATTCATAGCTCTCTCCTTAGTGCCTATCCCATCTCTCAGTACAGCCCCTTCACTTCTGCCAGAGATTTTACTCCAATTTTAGAGAGAAACTTGATATTCTTTTATGTAGGAATACACTTGTCTGTATATTCAGCTACCTCGGGCTTCTGGAAATTTGACCACTTCTTTATGTTTTTACTCTCAGAACCAAGAGAAGAAGTTTCCCTCCATTGTCCAAGGCCAGCACCTACTCATGATTGTTTTTTCAATTTCACCCTTTTTCATCGCCTCTCTGTATTTACTCCATCAATGATTTTGACTTTCTTCCTCTGCGCTGGGTGATTTCTCTAAGCTTGAAAATGTGCTCTCATATTAAACAAGAAGACCTGAACCCTGGCCAGGTGGTTCATTTGGTTGGAGCATCATTCCATACACCAAAATGTTGTAGGTTTGATTCCTGGTCAGGGCACATACTTAGGTTGGTCCCTGGTCAGGACATGTATGGGAGAGAACTGATAGACGTTTCTCTTATTGATGTTTCTCTCTCACTCCCTTTCTCCACCTTCCTCTCTCTCTAAAATCTATAAACATGCCCTCAGGTGAAGATTTTACAATTTAAAAAACAAAAAAACAAAAAAACTATTTTTTTATCAGATGACTCTTCTTGCTACCACTGTTTTTATGACTTTATTAGAATGGAAACCCTTCTAATTAAGGTCATCAATGGTTGCCCATTTGTCAAATACAATAGAGATTTTTTTTTTTTACTTTCATTTCACCTAAACTTTCTGAAGCGTGTAACGCTATTGACAGTTTCCTGGATCGTAAGCTGCTCTGCACCCTTGACCTACAAGATTGGCCTTTCTTTCTGTCTGTGTGACCCCTTCTCAGCTTCATTCAGTTATCTGTCAACTAAGGCATTTGGTTTGACCTGAATTCTATCAGCATTTGTTCCTTTAAATGTTTCTCTCTCCTATTACCTTCTCTGTGATTAAGTTTTAATAATTATTTGTGTGACATTTTCTTTGTCTATGGAATATCTCCAGCTAGCTAATGATGATATTAAAATGAATGGTAATTATTTATTGTATTAGCATTTATTAATCCCTTTTTTCAGGCACTGTACTAAGTTACTTTCTTACAGTAACTGATTTACTCTTCAAAATTCCTGAATTTCCCCCCATTTTTATATCTGAGAGGTGAAGCAAATTTCCCATGTCGCACAGAAATTAAGTGGATGAATTATTACTTAAAGTCAGCTTATCTGACCCCAAAGCCCATACCTTGAACCACATTACTGAATGCGATATATCCGAACTTTAACTCATAGTCCCTAAGTTTTTCATCCTATGTAATACTTCAACAAACATAGTCATTTAGAGCACAGCTCGAAACAGAAAACTTGCAGTCACACTGGATTCCACCCTCCTGCATGCAGTAAGCCACCGAGTCCTGCTAAATGCTTGTACCTCTTCCCTACATCTTTACCTAATGTTACTTTGTTCAATGGTCTGCAATTTCTCTCCTACTTCATCGGAAAAGCTTGCCAACTGGATCACCCACCTTCTTCCCATCTCGGTGTCCTCCAATTTATCCTCCAGGAGCCATTTATCTCCTTATACCACATACCTGATTATATCACACCGGGGATAAATCCCTAATGACTCCCCATGTCCTGCAGCAGTGTTCCTCAGAGTGAGTTTTGTGTATCACTTTCCATCCGGATCACCTGGAGAGCTTGTTAAATAGCATCCTCTGGAACCACACCAGGATTTCTGAGTTAGAATTGAAGGTGGTAGGACTTAGACTCTATGTTTTTAACAAGCTTCCAATGTGATTCTTTTGCACACCAAACTCTGAGAGCACCTGGCCTCCAGATCAGGTGCAAACGCTTCAGCATTTCTGATAAATACCACCTGACTCTGATTTGTTCACCCTAGTTTTTGCCATTCCTCCACCTACTCTCACACTTGCAGGTACGTATGACTTTTTTGCGGTTCCCTCTAGTACCAAGCTTCCCTAAGTGTGGGGGACTTCATCCGTGCTTTGTCTACTACCTGAAGGCCCTTTTCCCTGTGTGCCTGGCAAGTTACTGTGTGCGTGCTCATGTGCGTTGCGTGCCTAGAGTCCTGGTTAGATTGAAAGTTTATCCCAGTACAGTGCGAACTACATTGTCACAGCAACTGTGTGTTGTGAAATCTCCATTTAAAAAAATACCATTTCGAGTTCAGGCTGTGTGCACATGAAGTTATGGCTGAGGAAAATGGAATTGATATGAACTTGGCATGTACTCTGTATGTAGGTACTTGAATCTTTTAGCAACCTCTCTGTGGTTCATGACTGATTATTTGGTTGGCAATTCACATAATGTTTTTGGAGAAGAAATTCACATTTGCTGGCCTCTCCCCCGATGAGTGCACCAATGAATGAAAATCAAAGAAGTTATTTGATCACCTACCAAAAGCTCTAATCAGAGGTATGTCAGAAGGAGTAATGTAATTGAAATCTCTGTATGTTCTGTTTATTTTGATGTGTCACACTCATAGATAATTCAGAGGAGGAACATGGGTAATTATGTTTGTCACTAGCTGTTGAACTATGCGTTACTCTTCACAATTTAACCTATGAATGTGTGATCTTATCTTTGCAGATGAGAAGACTGAGCTCAGAGATGACAAGACTTGGAAGAGGCACCTAGCTGGGAGGAGGCAGCTGGCACCTGAATGCAGGTATCTTTACGTTCTCTCTTCTACTATAGGTATGTTTTCTTATTTTGAAGTACGAGAGTATGGAAATTTTGTCTTAGTAAGTAAAACTTGGTTCAGACTTTTTTTTCTCAGACCAGTAGAACTATTCTATGGTGATTTTTCCAATAAGAGACAATGTTACCTTCCACATAAATTAGTTCCTTTGAGTTTCAGAGAATGACATTAAGGATAATATTTTAAATTTTTTCCTAACTGGCCTTTATATCTTCAACAAGCATGGAGAAGAGTAACATATTGCCCATTGCTTAGAGAGGAGGCACTTCACGCTGATACCTATTTGTCAGATGGGCTTACCTGAGCAGTAGTGACACAGGGAAAACCAAATCTGGGAGTTCAAAGCAATGATTCCCGACACCTTTCCTTCGCCCCTCCTTACCAGCACCTTTTCCTTTGCCATGCCCCGTCTTCAGAAGCTGGGACAGCTGGTTATCCATCTCATTTCCCTAACAGTTGCATGCTGACTCTGTCACCAAGCTGTGCGTTTGTTAGAACATTTATTTTTTTTATAAGGCTGATGAAGAAGAGATGGCAAAAATATCGTGCATTGTTTCTCTTAAGGTTCATGATGGTCTGTGTGTATGCGTGTTTGTGCGTTCGTCCCCCTAAGTCAGGGGTTACTATTAGGGGAGAGCCAGATCTCTTTAATGAGCCTTGAGGTAATACAAAATTCATGTGCCTTCACCTACAGCTGGGTGAAGCCTGGCGCACCAGCAGAAAGGGGGGAGGCAGGAAAGGTCAGTTGTTTACGGTTTTGCCGAAGCAGGTACCCTGGCTGCTACTGGGCATGCTGACCCACTTGTTCATTTTTAGGAAGAAGTGGATACTTTCAATGGGAGAAACTCAAGCATCAGATTTGCTCCTTGGAGCATTAATAAAAGGGCTCAGTTAGCTTCATCTCATTATTTTACTATGAGTATTGACTTTGGCCTAGAGTCATGTATAGATAAAATGGTGCAAGGGCTTGTCCTAAGTGATTACTCAGAATTACAAATCATTTCACGTGTAACTGAATACTGCGGTCTAGCTGGCACCCTGCCCCTTGCTACTCCCCCCTCCCGTCCCTCTAATAGGAGCGCAAATCCAGCTTTGTCTGAAGAGGCAATTAATCTTATTCACTGAAAGCTGAATTTTAATTCACCAGCATGTGGAGGACATATTTGCCTATCACACAGAATTAGTTTAACAGAGAATTTAGAAAAAAAATATTGGAGGTCTTGGCATTCTTGGGCAGGCAAAATATCTTGTAGGTGTATTCTTTTATTAGCCACCTACAGATAAAATCTTCTCTTTGTGTCAACACCTCTATTAGGGGTTTATTTTGTATTTGAAAGTGGCTGACTTACATTTTATTTTATGTGAAGAAACCCACAGGATACTGTGTGTTTTGGAAGAAAATGGACATAAGGTGAGAAAGATAAACTGCAGTTTTCTAGAGGTTCTAAAAGGCTATTATTTTTAAGGGCACCATTTAGAGATGATCAGAAAAATAAAAGGACATGAAAAAATTCTAGACGGCCTAAAAACACCCAAATAAAACCGCAAAGAAGGGTAAGTATTAAGGTAGGAAGTAGACAGCGCTGCTGGAGACACTCACGTGAACGCTCCTAGGCGGTTACCGGGTTTCCCTCGTGCTTCTGCTGAGCCATTTTCCCCTGAGCAAGACCCTAGTGTTTCGTCTGAGGTTCGCGCTTCATGTGCGGACGAAGTGTTAAAACAGGAAACACGGAAACAAAAAGGAAAAGACACCTTCCTGAAGCAGTTTCTTAATTCAAGAGATTTAGACAAGAGTACGATTTAATGCATGTCCTTGCGTAGTGAGATACCAAGTTCCCAGAAGGTCAGAAGACACACGGGCACTGTTTGCACTTCTATTTAACATGGCACCTGTCAAAGGCTACCTTATGGTACACGCAGGTATCAGAACGTGTTACCGCCGCCTCCTCAGTGGAAGAGGGAATTGGATAATAGTAGGGGTGCGGATGATCTTGTATGGCAAACAATAATCAGGAGAGCATAAATCTTAAGGCTCTACTCCAGGGCAGTTAAAAGGCTTTTCTGTGCCTCCTTCTCCACTTACGATTGTCTTATCTCCTGGAATTAAGTCTCCAGCATGATTTGCTTCCATTGCCTCTTCCAGGAATGCACTGTTGAATACTTAATAATGAGAAGAGGGCCCAGGGAACAGTGGAACTCTTCTTGAATTTGTCTTATGCTCTGAAAGTCTTTTTTTTTTTTTTTGCTTTGTTTGTACTGTTGGTAAGCATGGAGGGAGGGTAGGAGTGAGCCAGGTGCAGACAATCTACCAGATGGAATAGGCCTGATAGTCACCAAATGTCTCGGCGGCCTGTTTACACCAGGCGCAGGGCTGAAAAGTCACCCAGCTCTCTTGCCTCGTCAAAGCATTTGCTGCGCTAAATCTGGCAATTATTCTCATTGGAAACAATTTAAAAATTTTAGTGTTTTCACATTATTACCAGAAAATATTGCTTTACGTGCCATAAATATATATATTTTGGAGTTCCTGTGTAAACTTTGTGTTATCTATATGATTGGAATTTAAATTGCACAGACCTGGAGTTTGGATATGTAAAAGCCCAGAATCACGTGTTTGCAAACAGGCACTTATCAATATTCCAGGACTTGCACGATGCTTTGACTGTACAGCTGTGTCCATCTTCATCTGCTTAATTTTTGCGTTCTCTGCCACTATGTGAAGGGCCTAAATGTATTTCAGAGAAGATTCCTCTTTTGCAACTCTTCTGACTATTTTCTGGTTGTATCTTCCAAGCCGCAGCTATTTGACATGGTAAGAGAAAATAAATGAAAAGGCAGGGCTTTCATTTCCTTGTTGCTTCTCAAAGTCTATGAAAAATGCTCTACTTCATTCTTCACACACATTATTTAAAATAGGCACCCTTTAGGGGAGGTTCTGGGTGCTATTCCCCTCACTCCTCTCACGTCAGCCTGCTAGCATCCTTTCCAGTATGAAGGTGAAGAAACTCTTCACCAGCTCCTAATTTTGGATGGAGAACATTTCTCCTTTCTCCATCAAAAACAAACAAACAAAAACAACAAAAACCCCTACCTACTCAGAATTCTATGACCCCACATAAGTAGGTGTATTTCCATAAAGAATTACGCCTTCAAGCCTCTAATCTTCTAGCTGGGTTGTCCTGCATATTCCCGAAGTCTATTTAGAAGGGTTCCGTTTTTAAGGTAGGATTAATTGAGGTGTTAAATGAATATAAATTAAATTCCCCGCCATCAGGGCTATGTTCAGGCACAACTTTATGAAGCAGGTTTTATTATATCCATTCACAGGTGGGAAACAGAGGCCCTATCAATTACATGTGTCATCTAATTTGCTTATTTTAATTAGAGGAGGTAAGATTTGAACATTGGTCTTTTGACTCCAGAGCCTATGCTTTAAACTACTTTGCCGTCTTGTCTTTTTATAAACTACGAAGAATATATAATTTTAATTGTCTAAGATACTAAAGTGACAAAAATGGAAAGCACAGAGAAAACCAGAGTCGTGAGAGGAATTTCCACCTCTTAATAGCTCTAGATCCCATCTCAACTACAGCAGTAAGTGGAGGTTCTTAGATAATTTCGTAAGCCTCTTCCTAAGCAGCCATAGCAGTTTAAGGGCTTCTAATAAGGATTAGCCTTCCACAGGATGTGAAAACAGTCTCCTGGCTCACAGGTGTGGAGCGAGTAATATTTGTTAAATTTATTTGGAGGAATGTTAGGATGTTTTAGGTTGCAATTCATCAACAAACTCAAAAACCCTAAACAGTATGCAATTAAAAAAAAAAAAAGTCATATACTAAGCCTGAGAGTGAGCTCTCTCGGGGTCAGGTAATCCAGCAGCGACAACTGCATCACCCAGGATCCAGACTCTATTCCTCTTCCCCCTCTGCTTTCTTCAGGATAACAGCTCTCACCCCTACTGTTCTCAAAGTGGCCACTCAGTGCCAGGCATCGTGTTTCCACGTACCAGCCCCAGAGCCAGAAAATGCAACTGCTTACATCTTGTGTATTTTGGTTCATAAAAAACTTTCCTGGAAGTGCCTCTAGAATCTCTCTCCTCACACACCATATATTACCAGCCACAACTTGGTCCCATGTCAATCCTGAAACCAACCGCTGACAAAGGATATGGAATATGTCCCTCTGATTAATGATGAGTTTTCAGAGTCAGATTGGCTGAGTGGCCTCACAACGAAATAATTTCTTTGCTGTCAGGGTACCCACAGGGAAGCGAGTTCCACTGGGTGTCCCTCATGCTGACCGTGTGCTACAGAAGGAGGAAGAAGCAAAGCACATGGGAATCAGGAGAGGAAGCCCCTTCCTCTTCCAGTGCACAGCACCCCCCAGTCCTCGGGATCAAAGATGAACCTCCTGCCAGCTGGCGAGGAGTGATGTTCCACTATCACAAGCAGGCAATGAAGGATGGCTTTGGAGCCGAGAGGCAATAAACTGGTAACTGGCACAGCTGGCTTGGCTGTCAAATCATAGCTCTTTCATAAGAAGAGCCTTCTGAGATGTTGACAACATGAGCACCCAAGAAGGCTTTGTGAAAGGAAATAGCTATAGAGCTTATTCTAGAAGTTATGGTGTGGGCACTGGGAGCAATAGCTATTTTTTTACTCATTGAAATATATCAAAAACCTTATGTTTTATATATATATATATATATATACACACACACATATATATGTTTGTATATATATTATAGTTAAAAGATTTTTTAAAGAATGTGAGAAGCGGATAAATTATTTCCCTAGGAAAATAGGAATCTTCATGCCAAAGCCTAAATAATAGTGAGTTGCCAGAATCTTAGTGATTAAAAAACAGGTCAGGCCCTGGTTGGTGTAGCTCAGTGGATTGAGCATGAGCCTGCAAAGCAAAGGGTTGCCAGTTTGATTCCCAGTCAGGACACATGCCCGGGTTGCAGGCCAGGTCGCCGGTGGGGTTCCCATAAGAGGCTACCACACATTGATGTTTCTCTCCCTCTCTCTCTCTCTCCCCCTCTCTCTAAAAATAAAGAAGAAAATCTTACCTTTTAAAATAAATAGGTTGGAGAGAGGAGAGGGTAAAGGTAGAGGGAATTATCAAAATGTTTTGGCTATTTCATTTGAGAGCCTAATACCTTAAAGTCTCTCCTAACTCCCGTTCCTTTTGTAACACATCTGTGGAGAGAGAATAAACGGGCAATCTGCTCAGCTTTACCATCTATTCCTTCATTCATCTTCTTAGCGAACATTTACCAAATGCCTCCATGTGCTATGTGCTGTGTCAGATGCTTAAGTGAGGAACAGTGGGAGTGAAGAAAGAATTTGTAGCATCAGGAAGGTGAATAAGATTCTACATGAACTTCTGGACCTGAGTCCTGAACAAATCAGACAGGCTCTGCTGAGGTCAGTGCACTGTAATGCACTAATATATTACTTTTCCAGGAGGCCCAACTGGAAAGAGATGAAAGGGGTTCATGTTCTGCTGTACAGCAGGTCCTAGAATAATGTAGTTTTGCTATAACATCAGCAATGGGATGCTGCAGGAACTTAACTCTCATTTATATCAATTAGCCTATGGTAAAAGTGGTTTCATGTAACATTTTGCTTGAAGTCACCAAACCCATTGCTGATGTTCAGTGAGGACTTCCTGCAGTTCCATGTTCTAATTCCCATAACTAAGAGCTCCTAGGGAGGGGATGCCCAGGGCAAACAATCCGCATGATCTTTATTCCCTACCCTTCCTTAGAAGATCTTCAAGCCATAAAAGATTGCAGAGACAGCTCCCTTTTTAGGTGAATATTATAGTCATCAGTCATCCAGTTCCTTAAGACATATGGAAACCCAACCTTCCATCAAAGGAATGCACGTCCTGCCAGATTGTCTAAGCAGAACCATATTTCTGTTTGAAATAACATTCAACGTTAAACAGATTTCTATATAAAAAACTTCTGACTTTTGGTGAGGTTTAATAAAGCTACTATTTATGCAACTCCATCTTTGAACCATTTTTAAGGAACAAAAATGCTCAAATTTATATATCCAAATTGAGTGTCCAATAAAATGTGTCATAGGCCCTGAGGACAACTTCAGAGAAGTTCCTTATTTTTTTAAGTCTATTGTTGGAATAAATAGCCTTCTAAGGTGACTATTTTATATATTCTTGTATATAATTACTCAAAAAGTGATTGACTTAATTTCCAGTTTAGGATGACACCTCATATAAAACAAATTCCCTTTCCCTCTGTATCAGTACCTACTCAATGAGCCAGTCGAAAGTTGTTGGAGTGAAACTTGTTGGATGCCTAGCATTTGAAGAAAGGAAATGTGAAGAAATAGCAAATCTACAATGCTACATTGGCAGCATCCAAAAATCAAAAGGAGAATGTGAAGAGGGAATGGGAGAAGACGTAAAGGGAAGAGTGAAGGAGATGAAGAAGATGAAATAGGAAAAAAAGGAAAATACTTTATTCCTGCAATCCAAATGCATTATTATAAAAGTTGCACAGAAAACGACAGAAGAGAATTCTAGATGTTTGTATGAAGAGATAATACATGAGGCACCATTGAGAATTAGGAATGCTGACAACAGAATTTAAAATGTTGTTATACTTATTGTAAAATTGCATTGCTTCTACTTAGCCCATGAAATATATGCCTTTGGGGACCCTGGTTAACATAGTTTGGTTGATTATGTTGTTTATACATCCTGTGGTGAAAGCAGTCTGGCAAACTAGCCGCATTGCAGGCCAGATCCGAAGGAAATTTACCAAAAGAAAGAAAGCTGTCTGCTCTCAGCTCAACTCTATTTGTACTTGGTGGCCCTATTGAGAACAGGACTGGAAATACTTCAAGAGCTTTTCCCACCATATCTCTCTGTAAGAATACAGTGCACAATCAGCTACATCATACTCACTACTTGTTATCATTTTCCAAATGTCATGCTTGGAGCCCTAATTGCCATTTTAGACATGCTCGATACAGAGGTTAATAAGGTATAAATCCTTCCAACGAGCTCATAGTCTAGCATGCCAAATAAACACTTAGGCTTCTAAAAAAGGAAATAAAAATCAAAAGCTATGCTTCTATGATTCTTAGAGAATTGCTGGGTCTTGGAGATTATTTTTCTGTTAACCTAACAATTTAAGTGCGGCATGTGACTTACTAACATGACTACCGGCTTAACTGTAGAATTTTTTGAGTTGTTTGGCATTGGTATGAAATAGCCTAACCTGAAATTAGGGTTAACAATAGCTGGGCATGAATACAGGGCAGGGGGATACAAAGGAAGTGCTCTCTAGAAACTCAAATTGACAATATTTTTGAGCCTTACCCATAATGCATTATTACTGGATCAGGTCCCAGCCCAGGTTATAAAGAGGCTGGGAATAGGTATCTTGAAGGACTCTGGGATGAGAGTTGTAGCCCAGGCAACCTGAGTTAGACCATGTAGACAACGACGGATGCTGAGCAAGATGTTACTGTCTTTCTTCACAGACTCAGGTACTAAACTCATCAGAGCTTCGATTCCTAGAAGCAGAGGTGGGCAAATACAACTTTTAAAAAGTTTTAGAAGACTTCTAATTAAAGAATACTTGTTTATAGCTTTGTGAAATGGAAAAGGCATATTTATAATTTGCTTATAAATGTGTTTTTAAACACATGTTAGAGAGATCTAGCAAAAATAGCACATCCCTGTTAATGAATATGTACCTCATGTTTCTGAACACTGGCATTTTCTTTTTTCATTGTTAGTTTGGAATGTAAAATAAAAATATGAAAAATTCTTTACCCTAAAAATGTGATAGTTTTAGTAGTAATATAAATTATTACCAAAATGTAGAGGGGGGAAATCTAAGTAAAAACTTATTAGTGGTTTTCTCTGCATTATTTTAAATATTTCAACAAAGTATTTTTTAAAAAAGATCAGCAAGATGCAAAGCACCTCAAATGAATCCCTGTATCTGTCTTCCCTCCATGTACCATTGTCTTCCTCCCTTCTTAGAACAAGGTCCAATGTGATTTCAGCCCTGACTACATTTTTCTCCTTTTGCATGATGAGAAAACACTGGTTAATATAGCAATTATGTTATGAAAATAGAGCTAATTTAGGTTATTTTTATAGTTCTATTTTTTCAGAAGTAAGATTGTACTTTGTGATAATTTATGTCTTTAAGAATATTGACTGACCCGTATTCAGAAAACTATACAACACTGAAGGAAGAAATTAAGGAAGACACACACAAAAAAAATGGAAGCATGTACCATGTTCATGGATTGGAAGAATTAACATCATCAAAATGTCCGTACTACCCAAAGCCATTTATAGATTCAACACAATCCCTATTAAAATACCAATGACATATTTCACAGAAATAGAACGAACATTTTAAAAATTTATATGGAACCATTAATGACCCCAAATAACATCAGCAATTTTGAGAACAAAATAGGAGGGATCATAATATCTGATATCAAACTGTATTACAAGGCCACTGTAATCAAAACAGCCTAGTACCGGCATAAGAACAGACACATAAATCAATGGAACAGAATACAGAGACTAGAGTCTATAACCTGAGTCTCTATGGTCAATTAATATTTGACAAAAGGGACAGAACCATAAAATGGAGTAAAAATAGCCTCTTCAACACATGGTGTTGGGAGATCTGGACAGCTACATGCAAAAAATAAATGAAACTTGACCACCCAACTTACACCATACACAAAAATAAAGTCAAGATGGATAAATATAAGTCATGATACCATAAAAGTCCTAGAGGAGAACATAGCCAGGAAAATCTCAGATATTCCATGCAGCAATATTTTCACTGATGTGTATCCTAGAGCAAGGGACATAAAGGAAAGAATAAACAAATTGGGACTTCATCAAAATAAAAAGCTTCTGCATGGCTAAAATAAATCAGCAAAATGAAAAGGGAACCAACCCTATGGGAAAATTAATTTGCTAATGATACCTCGGACAAGGGTTTGATCTCCAAAATATATAAAGAACTGGCATGACTCTCCTTCAGGAAGACAAACAACCCAATTAAATGGGCAAATGACCCGAGCAGACACTTTTCCAAGGAGGAAATACAGAGGGCTCCGAAACACATGAAAGGATGCCCAGCATCACTAGCCATCAGAGATGCAAATTAAAACCACAATGAGAGACCACCTCACACCAGTGAGAATGGCCATCATAAACAAATCAACAAACAACAGGTGTTGGAGAGGTTGTGGAGAAAAGGGGACCCTAGTGCACTGCTGGTGGGACTGCAGACTGGTGTAGTCACTGTGGAAAACAGTATGGGATTTCCTTGGAAAACTAAAAATGGAACTGCCTTTTGACCTGGCAATTCCACTGCTGGGATTCCAATGTCCTTGCTGGTGGCACATAGTATCTATTTCATAAATATAAATTAGCTGTTATAAAACAAACAAAAAATAGCTCAACTGAAATACAAACATTTCTAAAAGCTTGATAAGAGACACAGAAGCTTTCATGGCTATTCTTCAATTATGTAGATGAGTCCAAATTTGTCCTGTAGCGTGGTTACTAGACAACTTAAAAACATGTTTATTTTCCTTTCTATTTGACCTTCTCAATCAATTAGCTCCTCCTGGCTGAGTTATATAGCTCAATAAAAGAGAATTCTGATGATTTTTCTCTGTTAGTTTCATGTTTGAAGTAAATACCCTGAACCTTTTGTACATGTAATGATTTTCTCTTAAAACTCACTAGTATTATAACTATACTAATAAAAGCATAATGTAGATGATTAGGTCTGAACTCTTGGCCATGGGCATCTGTGCATCTTACAGATGGTCCCTGCATGAGTGTCATAAATGACCATTTTATAGATAGATAATGTTCTTAATCCATAATTCTTTATTGCTGATGGTTACTGCATTAGATGATGACCCAAAGCTATTAAGAGTCAGTTTTTAATATCACAACCATTTAGAAAGGTTAATGGACTCAGTTTTGAGACTTAACCTTTGGATGCTGCAGGTTAAGAGGTTGTATTTGTGCACTAAAATACCAGAAAATATCTACTTATTTTCATTTCTTGATGTACTTTTTGTAGTGTGGTTATGTACAATAACATTTATTTATGAAGCAAACGGGAAAAAACAGTGTACAACACATAAAATAACAAGTTTCTAGAGCAGCGCGATTCTTTTAGGATATACATTTTGTATTTGGTTTTTATTATTTTTCATTTGGACACAAGAATTGAAATGTGAACAGAGGTAACCTAAGTCAGATGAGGACTATTTATTATGGCTGCTCAAAAAAACTAGATCGAGATTATAATTCATAGTATTCTTGGCCAGCTTGAAAGTTCGCGTGCATTTAATGGGGGAACTGGTCCCCCGGTAAAGTCATGAATCCCTGTAGATGATACCTGTCCACAGCCCAGATTTTTCAGGGGCATAAAATAGTGTCTATCTGAATTCAGTTAATTCCATTTCAGAAATCTAAGTGGGATTCCACAAAAGCCATTTATCATTTATTTTGCCACTCTCATCCATTATTCTTTCTTAACTGATATCACCCTTATTGCCTTCTTATTCCATTTCTTCACTGTGGAATAGGCTTGTGGGAGGAAAATTCCAGCATCTCCTTTCTACTTTGGAGGCCAGAAGCTGAGTGTGTAAATAGTCACTGTAACAGCTCCCAATAAATTAGACCTTCTTGCGTTGTCTCCACTCCTCATAGGCGCTGGGCTTGACCACGTGACTTGTTTGGGCCCTGCAGGACGTAAGCAAACACGAGGCAAGCGGAGGCTTGAAAAGAGCCCGCGCTTCTGCTCTCCTCCCTTGCTTAATGCTTTCAGAGCGCAGTCGCAGTGTGACAAGTGCAGGCTCCGAAGTGAGAGACCCAGAACCTGTGGCTTCTTGCAAAATTAACCGCCAGACCAGTCAGTCCTCAGCTGATGGTGCCTGTCCTTATGTTCCGTTAGGACCTGTCACTGGTTCTCTGAGCTTCCTGACAGTTTTCCAAGGAATTTATTTACCTTTGACTAATTTAGCCAAAATTGGTGGCTAGTGCAATCAAGGACCTTAAATAACATAGGTTCTTCAGTTGGGACTTGGGAAATGCAAAGGGATTATTGAGAATAACACAAAAATACCACGAACATTCCTACATACATTGACTTGGAAGTTAAATTATGAGTGAATTCTCATTCCTTACCAGGGTGCGGTTGATAGAACGGTTTTTGAGCTGGACAGTGATACTGACTTAACCACCTCTGGAGAGTAATCCGAGTTTTCATTTCTTATTACTTGAACTCACCTGCTTTGTGCTCTTGGAAATTTCACATGAAGTCCATATATCAATACAATATGCAAATTACCCTGAAAGATAGAGCAGGTTCATTATTTTTTTCAGGCATACCTCTTTTCGTAGCCTGAACAGCATAATTATTGATAAATGTTTGTTTTTACCACTTCAAGGGCAGAGGCTGTATCTCCTTGTCATTTTATTGTCTCAGTTCTTCAACTCTAACCTGGAAATCTAACGTGGTGGTTAGAGCATGGTTGCCTAGGTGTCTGCATTTTACAGTGAGAAGGTCCTAGCTCTTAAAGCCGGTGATCAGCACAAAGAGGTGAAGTATCTTGCACTATAGGTAAACGATGCTTAATAAATGTTCATGGACTTGGAATTAAATGACATAATTCTCAAAGATTACACAACTGGTCCTCATTCATTCTAGAATAAAGAAACCTAGGGTTTCTGATATTATATAACAACTCCCAAAGTAAAAGGAAAAGAAAGTTATTCTCTTGATAGATAGGCGTTCTGTCACAAAATAAATGAGGGACCATAAGAGTATATGGAATAGAGATATGAAATCTAAAATCCAAGGGGGAAGAAAAGAGGCCTTAAAGGTTAAATAACATTTCCCTCTTTTTCTCCCTAGCATCATTCCACCAAAGCTATCACAATCTAGTCAAAGACTGTAAATTTGATATTTTGTACATTAGAAGGTACATTTAACTGACAATGCCAGAAAATCCATTTTTACAACTTAACAATTTCTGTCAACATTTAAAAAATGTTTTCTGTATCCATTTCTTGGGAGACTCATAAAGCTGGCTTTCCTGAGTGTTTTTGGTTTCTGCTGTTTGTTCATTCTTGAACTATTTCTTCCCTTCATTTTGAGGAAAGCTGCTGGCCATTTTCTCACCTTCTTGGGTTTTGCCTGTGATGCTAGGTGATTCCAATATAATTAGGTGAGATTTTTATAGGTCCTCAAAGGCTAACAAAATAATAAATGTGGCAGTTCAAATAATAGCAATCATAGCAGGTCAAGCAAAAAAAAAAAAAAAAATCCTGTGGATTGACATTGAGAAACCCTAATGTTATCAGAGTTTGGAAATGCAACACACCTTTTTCTTATCATGTTTTGCTTTTTTTTTTCTATTGCACAGGGATATTTTCATTCTGTCTCCACTGTTCCTCTTTTCATTTAAATTTCCAATGCATAGTTTCTGCTTATGGAAAAATAGACACATATTATTGCAAAATGATCATTTTCCTTGAGATTATGTTTATTGTAGGCTCTCTCAAAGAATACCTATTTCTCTAATTACTCTCTGAGAAATGAAGGACTACATCACACATTTCTTTGAAATTTTTTATCCTTTTGATTTTAAAAGGAATGTGTGTTTATTGCAGAAAGTTAATATACTACAGAAAAGCACAAATAAGAGAATAATAATCATTATGTATTTTCCTCATCATTTTGCCTTTTGTATCTTTCTGAATCTTTGACTAAATGCTTACATGTATGTGACATAGAAACAACTGGAATCATGTTTTTTTCTTATAGAACAATGTGAAATACACATTTCGTAGCAGTAAACATGTTTATAAAACTCCAATTAGTAAAATTTTAGGTGCAGCCCTTTTACAATTAAAACTATGTAAATTAAAACATGACAGAGCTCCGTCAAAATTTTGTAGTGTGGCTAGGAGTGTGATTGCTCTTTAGATATGAATAGCGCTCACTATCTGGGTGGGAGGTTGTCAAAAAATTAACTACGGTATATATAAAATGACAAAGATTTCAGATGGCCCTACAAATAATGTCCTCAGGTCCGTTTTGCTATTTAATTATTTTCCAGTCGACTTTAAGGCTGCTCATCTCTCAGTCCTTACGTAGCATTCTCTTTCCCATGAAACTGAGCTGTTACATATTACAGGCTGAAATAAGCAAGAATAAAGCTCACAACATTTGTCTTTTATTCTTTTATCTTTGTAAAATGTGGCTTTCTTGTTTTTTTTTTAATCAACACTCAAAAAATGTGGCTTCTGAAAGATAACAAGGAACAGTTCCCCAGCCCCTCTGTCTCCCCCACTCACTGCTAACTCTTTTGTTTGTACAATATTCTTTTATTCTGAGCAATATAACATTTTAGTTCTTGTAATAAATGCCTTCATGTGAAGCAGTGCAGCTAAGAGAATGTTATTAGACTCTGCTCCCGGGCAGCGCACCTCCACCCGATCAATACAAAGCTGGGCCTCAGCTCATTCCCTCTTTGCTTAAATTCCCTGCAAATGTGCAAGAGAAGCAGCAGAGGGTGTCATCAATCACAGGCCACTGTGACATATGCTGAAACCTGACCAGGGCCGAGATGTTTTAATAAGGCATCCATTAAAACCCTCAAATAAATTGCAATTTGAAAACAGAACATAATACCAGCCAAGTTTTCCTCATCCATCTTGTGGCATGTCATGTAATGTAATTGCGTTGTTAATTTATCCAAGAACTTTCTCAGTACACTGTTTCGTTGGCACCACTTAATTTCCCTGTAGACTATTTGTGTGTGAGTGTGTGTGAGTGTGTGCATGCATGCCTGCACGTGAGGCAGAGTGAGAGGAAGCAAGGGAGAGAGCAACTGAAGGGAAAAAAGAGACAGAATCTGGGTTTATTGTGTTTGTCTGTCTGTTGCTTCCTTGGAGGGAATAGCCATGTTTCTGCTTAGCATGGCATTAGCCAGAGAGCTAGTCAGAAATTTGAAGTATTTGACGTTTTGTCAATGGCCCCTGAGCATCCTGACGCTGCCTCACCAGCTCTGCCTACAGCTGGACCACCTCCTTCCCCAGCTCAACTTGCCATTGGTTTACACCCCTCCAGAGTGGGATCGCTCAGGGTGCCTGTGGATCCCATCAATAAATATTGACAAAAGTGTTTAGGGGCCACCTAGGATCACCACACAATGACACTCAAAACAGGACAGCACTGATTTTGTTTCTCTAGCTCTTGGGGTCATAAATGAAAACTTTTGACAAGGGTAAGAAAAGTAAGAAGTTATAAATCAATAGGGAAGAATGAAAAAAAGTATTTCTCTGAATGATGTCAAAGCAATTGCACTGAAAAAAAATATATATATATTAAAGCTTGGAGGAAAGACACAGGCAGGCAGGGGCTCATATAGATTTCTTTGTCTTCTAAGCATAAATCTAAAAATAAGTAATGCAATTCTTCATGTAGGGCTGCATCAGCAGATTCTTCACCTTTCTTTATTCTTTTGGGTTTTCTTTAATCAATCTGTTTTTTTTTTTTTTTTTTTTTTGTTCCTGTAAAAGGAGCCACTGGAAGGCAGAGGGTAAATCCACTCTGCCCCTTCCATTTATATCCAGGATGGCACAACAAACATGATGCCAATCAAATGTTGGTTGAATGAAAACTGTAAATGTCTCTTCTCGGCCTCCTGTTTCATAGTGACGAGTTGTTGAACTAACGACAAGAGGAGAGAGGACAGTGTGACAAAAGAGAAGAAAACTCCACTGTAAATGGACTTGCGTAGTAGCTGTTGTTTTATGATAATTAAGGAAGAGCACAAGACTTATTTGGGATTTTTTATTTGTAGAAAAAGACAAGTAAATGTACAGCACACCAGCCAATAAATGAACGGCCACCCTCTCTTTGTGGATTCTTCTGTCTAAAATTGTGTTAGAGGCTGGCCTTCAGCACACGGTGACATTGTACCTCAACCTGCCTGCCTCTTTCTCCAAGGCCCTAGCCCATCACCATGCAAACTATTAGACAATTGCTGCGTATGAGAGGTGCCAGGGAAAGCCAAATTAGTTTCGGCTTTCCGCTAATGGATGACCTTTGTGATTTGAATCAGGTGCTGAAATTCACTTAGTCAGAAAAGCCGGGAGAGTGGGGACAACACCTAAAATAATTTTCTCTCCCTGCAGAGGAGAGGCCTGGCTACCACCTGCCCAATAAATGTCAATTGAGCAGTTTTTGAAAAAATAAGCAGGCTCATTGAAAAGCATTGGATGTGGGTTGAGGGGTTCAGGGGAGTGGGGGTGAAATCTCTCCAACGCATAAAATCAAAAAACACAAAGCTGACACAAAATGCCTAAAAACGAGACACAAGAGTGGTTAGTTCTTTCCTAAGGAGCACCTCAGGGTTCTAAGTAGATTCTTTAAAGCTCTACTGAAATGTGAGCTGGTTTATTATGCTTAGTAGAAATCATGTTTGGTTTTTTTATAGTTGAAAATATTTTGAGGTTTAGCTAAAATTTGTTTGGAATTGGGAGTGTAATACCCCGTGCAACATTCGAGGGATCAGAACCAACAGGAACTGGGATATACAAAAACACGGCTTCTGTAGCTCCACGTGAGCCTGGGTTGCCAACTCTCACATGCTTCTAATGTTAGCTCAAGCGTTCTGGCAGCCCCGTCGTAAGCTCCATTTCACAGGCATCCTCTGCTATTTTGGCATTTTAGCATTGGCCTTGCTTCCTTTTATTTCCTTGTCCGGAAGTAGTCATTTCAGAAACGGCACAATTATTATAGGATGTGCATTTTTTGTGCAGTTCCAGCTTGAGATGACTTCTTTCTTGCACTGATATTTAGCCACTGTCCTCGAAATGCACGGAAAGAATAAAACATTAGAGACACAGAGGACACGGACCTTTAATTCCTCTTGTGTATTACAAGGGCACGGATGAAATGTCAGTTCCCTAGGTGATTATATAGTGCGTGTTGGTGAGAATGAAATAATTGTGTCTCACCCGGGGTGTGAGAAATGTATACATGGAGAGATAAAATTGTACGGGGACAGACAATATAGGGTAAGCACATGTACAAGCACAAAAGAATCCAATTGGGTGGATGACACAGGTCCCTGGCCTTTGTGGAAATCAATGAACTGCTGTTTAGGTGTCTTTTTCAAAGCAGAGGGACGTTGAAAGGGTGAAGCCTTGACTCTCTGATCCACCGAGGCTTGCTCAGCTAACCTTAGGATATTTTTAAGAAAGTTGATTTGTTTTCTTCTTTTAGATCCTTTTACTCTCAGCTTCCTTGAGCTGATTTACAATTCCTGCATCTATTGCTGCCTGTAGCAATGTGTGCCATTATTCAGCTACCCTTTTTGTAATTAAATTCTGCTTGAATTGCTTATAGGCCTAACCTCCCTCTTTAACTTCGATGTGTGACCTCCTGTCTCTAAGTCACTTAGTGACATTGTACTGGGCACACCATGAATAACCTTCCCTAGCTGCTCAAATACCTGGGTCTGAATGCAATTTGAGGTTTCATCTTTGTACAACAGTCTCTGCAAACTTGCATGTAAATTCAAAGCCTGATCCATAAAAATCTTCTAGCAATATCATTCTAATTTCAGAAGCCTGGTGAGATGAAGCCATGTGTTATGTTATAAACACCCCAACAAAAGAACTGTGATCTTACCATGTTATTTTCTTCCCCCAATGTAATTTTGTAATGTTGTTGATTCTGCCTCGCCATTTGGAGACGCTTGCATGTGTTACTCTTCCAAATTCCCAGCTTTAAAATTCCCTAGAGTCCCATAAGTGCTGGGTTTCTTAAAGAAATAGGTTACCCTCACCACTACCCCCTATGCTCGCACTCCTCCAAAAACAATCCCCATACAAAAGTGCCAATAAACTAACTCAGCCACATACAATGATATTGTCAAGAAAACCTCAGGAGAAAACCATTTAAATTTCATGGCATAAATCTGAGCTCTTGGCCAACCTTCCGTTAGCAAATCTCCAGCACAAGTCTCATGCTAATTCTCTACCAAACCTCTAGTTTTATGAAAGCTACATTTTATCTCTTTGGTTACTCGCCGTCTCCCGAGTTGGAAAAGGAATATTAGCACCACTCACATTTTATTGTGGGAGCCACAGTACTTGGTTGACCCCCTTTTCAGGTCCTATTGAATTTCCTATACAAAGGAAATGAAAATGTTTTATATTTAATACAGCAGCACATAACGAGAGGCTTAGTTATTACACAGAGAGCTGCAATTTTCCGCCTTTGTTTCAGCTATTACCGTGGAGCTGAAATTTCCAAGCACATTTCTTATGATTTGTTTATTGCTGGCTTCAGAGATGACAGCGAGGGGGACACCACCTTCATGCTCCCGCCTCCACAGAAAAGGGCTTCTGTGTGTGCTTATTCATCACGCAGAAGAGCGGTCCAGCTTTTCTCCGATGTCCCAGTTTCTCGCAGATGGGTGCATTTTAAAAATCTAAGAAAAAGTTACCTGGCAGAAATCACAGATTGAACACAGAGCATTTCTTAAAAAGTTTACTCCCGTGCGCTCTGAGGTTACAACGCTGAGAAAGAACTCCCAGCGGGCCCTCGGCATGCGCCAGGCCCTGATGCCGAGACTCCACCTGGCTTAGCTGTCCCCACAGTCACAGTGGGGCGACAGTCACTAGGTATGCTTGTTATTATTATTAACCTCTTTCTGGACATGAGGGAACTGAGGCTTGGGGAGGTTTTCCAACGTGACCAGTGTTATCCAGTCAACAAACAGGTGGCTCAATTAGGATTGGAACTCAGGTCTGCCTGATTCCAGAACCTACACGGACCCCTTTTTAGAAAAAAAAAAAAGTAGGTATTTATCATGTTAAATATTTAAGATTTACTTTTCTTCTTTATTTTACTGTTTAAATTTATTTAACATGTAATATCACGCACAGCTTTAGCGAGATTCACCATGGTTGCCACTTTTGTTTTCTCCCCCTAGATGGATATCAATAAATGTCTGTGTGTATTTATTTCTAATGGTTTCTGCTAAGCCATCTGAAAGTAAGTTAAACCATTAGGCTTTACCCCAATAATAAAAATATCCTCCCTTTTAACTGCCATTGCCACACCAAAAAAACATTCATTCGGTAATGTTGTATACTATACAGTCCATATACGAAGTCCCCAGCCTGCCTCCAAATGACTTTTATTCCTTTTCCCTATTTATTTGTGACTGAAGGTCCAATAATGGAAGAGCCTGCCCCCTTGACCCTTCCACCTGCAGCCTTTCCAGAATATACCAGGTCCTTCGAATTGTGTCGTTTTGTTATCATGTTGATGAGATGCTGTAGGATCTTAACTCTTGTTCATATCAGTTAGCCTGTGGTGAAATCAGTTTTGTTGTATGTCATTTCACTTAAACTTGTAGAACCTACTGATGGTGCTCAGTGAAGACTGACGGTACTTGTTGTATGTCATTTCACTTAAACTTGTAGAACCTACTGATGGTGTTCAGTGAAGACTGACGGTACTTGTTGTATGTCATTTCACTTAAACTTGTAGAACCTACTGATGGTGCTCAGTGAAGACTGACGGTACTTGAGGGTAGAGCAAGGTGGTTTGAGTTATGTAAGGAGCGTGTACCTTTGTGCAGCTGCTGTATTGATTCGTATACTGTCTCAGTAGGTCTGTACCTTCTCAAGTCTCTTTCTGCTCCGACATTCTTGCAGCCTACGGTTCTTTGGCTCTGGCTATCGAAACAGTGGAATCATGAAAGTGTTCAGTGGTTCTTTAAGCCATTTTAGAGTCATTTCATCTCAGAACTAGTTTCGGCTGCCATGTTCGGCCTCACTCTATCTTGTTGCCGAAATGAGTCTGAACAGGCCTTAGCAAATCTGTTCCTAAAAGTAAGTCCTGACACGCTGGGATTTGAAAGTTGTTACTGAGGAAGGACAAGGAGAAAAAAGGAGTAAGAAACCGGAAATAGGAGGAAACTAGGGAGAAGATTGGAAAAAGAGAAAAAGGCAACCAGAATCAGGATGATTCATTTTATAGTCACAACCACATACCAATAATGCTCAAAATATAGTGAATGCTTTAGCATGCCTGGCAGAATAATTGGGGTTTAAATGTATCATTTCATTTAATCCCCACAAATAATGTTCCAAAATAAGTTACCACTACCTCCTCCCCAGTTAATGGAAGAGTGATTGAGTCTTATGAAGGCTGAGTATCTTGTCCAAGGTCACCTAGATAACATAATGCAGCTCAAACCCAAGCGGAAGAAGGAGGAAGGGAAGAGGAGGAGCTAAGGAATGCTGACACTGGCAGGGGTCCAGGGGTCATCCCCAGCTCCTGCGGCGCTTTCCTCTCAAGTTCCTAGTCAACACGTCCTGTCACTGGTGGGGAATCTCATTTTTTCCCCTCTATCGCTGCTGCTTTAGTTCAAGACAATTCTGTCTCTTAACCAGAGGCTGACAACAACTTTTAACAGACTCCACACCACCAGCCTCTCCCTGTTCGTTCTCTACTCCACAAAGTGGTCACAACATTCTCCCCATGGTCTTCTAAACACGTTGCTCCCTTGTTTGAAATCCTCTGACCGCCCGTCGCTGAGACCAGCGTGGTTCTTAGCCCTGCCTGCGCATGGAAATTGCTCGGAGCATTCGAAGAAATACCAGTGGGCAAGC
Organism: Anoura caudifer; assembly: GCA_004027475.1. Taxonomy (NCBI): domain Eukaryota; kingdom Metazoa; phylum Chordata; class Mammalia; order Chiroptera; family Phyllostomidae; genus Anoura; species Anoura caudifer. Next base: position 27,045 of record PVKU01000088.1, on the reverse strand, counting down.
CCTACCTCAGGGATTCCGATTGATTTTTCCAAAGGGATAGGAAAAAAATACAGACAACCATTAGGTTTGAATTTCAAGTACACAACAAATACTTTTATTATAAAATTACATTGGACATAATTGTACTAAAGATATTTACCTAAAAATTCTGATTTAACTGGCTGTCATTTTTATTGGCAACATCTTGCTATATGTTTGTGCATTTTGTGAGGGAGCTGAGTATAAGTATTTAAAAAATTTCCCCAGGTCAGCCATGTATACATCCGGGGTGGAAGCCACTGGCTTGTAGGAAGAATTGTGAATAAAATAACATCTAAATCCCTTTTCATGGCATAAAAGGGCCTTTAAATGTTGGCCTTTGCCTCCTTTCCAAGCCTGACATCCTCTCTCTCTACACCCCACACTTACTCTCCTATATGCCGTTACTTTCTCATCTCCATGTCTTTGCACACCCTGCCTCCCATAGCCTGGGATTTCCTTTTGGGGCTGTTGGATGAACTCCCGGTCGTCTTTAAGACCCACATCCAACTTCCTCAGGTGAAGCGAATTGTCTGTTCTTCTGTCCTAGGAGTTTCGCTTGTGCATCTCCTGTTCTGACTACTCCTGCTACTAACAATTGTAAGTTGTCTCCTGTCCTCTTGTTGCTAAGCTCTGGAGTCGCCATTTTACGTGGACTATCTCAAGCTTGTGATTAAAGTATAGTCATCAGTTTATTTGTTAATTCAAGTTAGTAACAAGCTGTGCTAGTTGTATGGAAATAGAACCTTTCCAGCAAATGTCAAACACCAATTCTGAGCCAATTAACAGGGAATTACACTCTTAACTTTAGTACATATTAAATACAATGTATACTAAAATTGTATATATTTTTTCCAAGACTCCCTTCTCTCCCTCCTACCCACCAGCCAACAAAACAAAATAGCTTAGACAAACACTTGTCTCCATGGCTTCAGCATTTGAAAAGATGTTTGTATTTCTAAAACCCCAGCTTTCCTGGTGGCACTCAATAACATGTTTGGATGTGTCCTACATTAATTTATACAAAGTTTTGCTATACTAATTAAAATGTTGTCTCATTTGTTATTATGGTTTTTTGATATGGTTTTTCTCATATTTAACAAGTAAATTCCATTTCTTCGGTTTCTGTCAAAGCTAATATATTATGATCTGGGTAGAGAGTGAGTTGCAATGACTTCTCACACTCAATGTTGATGTTACTAAATAATTTCTGTTGGAGTTGAAAACAGGCAGAAAGGGACAAATGCCTGCTGTCTCGTAGTTCCTAGGTTAAAACCTAAAACAGATTTCCAGCCGAGTAATGACGGAAGCACTCACTGACAGGGGAAGGAACTCAGGCGGTCGCAGTGACCCCAAATATGTTTATATTTGCGGCTCCCATTCGGAAGGCAGGTGAACCCTGCAAGCACGATGGTCTCCTTGCTGAGCTCTGGGATTTCCAGAAGCAACTGACCAAATTACTGATCTTGACAAATATTTTGTCAAATGCTGTGTGACCTTGTAACATTTGCCTTTGTTTTACAAAGCAACCCGAAGTTTGCTATGTGATCCAAATTCCTCCTTGTGCAAGCACGGTGTAAGCCTCGGTGAACTTTCACCCCATCCTGCGTTTCCTGTTTCCATCGGGTAGCAGCTACGTAGCCAAAGTCCTACAGGTACTCTTAGGTGGTGTCAGGAATCTTCTGGTTGATATTGAGCCTTTCTAACTTACTGATCAAATGCCTGCCCCCTCATTAGGTGATGACCTTCTCCGAGACGGAGACGGCCACTTACTGTGTCCTAGTACCAAGTATCAGGCTCACCACAAACTGGGATTTCAGCTTCTGTATGCAAGTTGACATGTGACAGTTGCTGGAAAGCAAATTGCAACTACGGAGTTAGTTGCTATTAACTTGGAATAACAAATCAACAGACGATTACAGTTTACTTGTGGCAATGCGATATGGTCGATGTAAAAAAATATGCCTGTGAAGTTGCTTAGAAAACAGCAGATAGACAATGAGTTCAACTGTAAGTAACTATAATCGGAACAATAGATGTGCATTGAAAAATGTGTATGGATAGTGAGGAACATATACAGGGTGTGGCAAAAGTACGTGTATAATTGTTCATGTGGAAAATAATATAATAATTCAATAATAAACTCTATTTTGCATACTTGCAACTGTAAACCTACTTTGCACCACCCTGTATTCCCTGTGTCTAGGTAAGGCAGCTTTGTCCCTTAAAGGATGACCAGGGAGTTCATCAGACCAGAAAGGGAATCCCAGACTTGGTGTAGACGTCAGGTACTAAGACATGGAGATAGGAAAGTGTATGATCTTCAGGAGGGTAGGTGTGAGGTGCAGAGAGAGAGAGAGCAGGGCAGTAAAACTTGACAAGGAGTCAGGAAACAAAGACATTCACCTGGTCCACAGGTGCATGAAAAGTGCTCATCACCACTAATCATCTGGGAAATGCAAATCAAAAGCACCATGAGATCACCTCGGTTCTGTTCAAATAGATATTCTCAAAAGACAAAAGATGAGTGTTGGTAAGGATGTGGAAAAAAGGGAATTCTTGTGCACTATTGGTAGGAATGTAAATGGGTACAACCACGGTGCAAAAAAGTACGGAGTTTCCTCGAAAAATTAAAACTAGAAGTGCCACATGATCCAGTGAGTCCACTTCTGGGTAAATATCCAAAGGTGATGAAAACAGGGTCTCTGAGAGAGATCTGCTCTCCCACGTTCATTGCAGCACTGCTCACAGTAGCTTAGGCATAGCAATGACCTAAGTGACCTTTGATGGATGGATGAATGAAGATGAGATACACACACACATAGACACATACTACACACACAGAGGAATCTTCCTTAGCCATGAGAAAGAAAGAAATCCTGCTGTTTGCAACGACATTGATGGACCTTTCGAATATTATAAGTGAAATAAGTCAGAGAAAGACCCATGCTATATGATACCACTTATATGTGAATCTAAAAAAGCTGAACTCGTTGAAGCAGAGGATGATGGTTGCCAGAGGTAGAGGGGAGGGCCTGGAGAGATGTTGATAAAAGGGTACAAACTTCCAGTTATAAGATGAAGAAGTGCTGGGGATCTGATGTACAGCATGGTGATTGTATCTAGCAACACTGTGTTATATACTTGAACATTGCTAAGAGAGACGTCCTCACCACAAAAAAATGGTATTAACGTGATGGAGTTGTTAGCTAATGTTATAGTGGTGATTATATTGCAGTGTATGTGTATCAAAGAGCACCTCATGCTTCGTAAACTTATACATTGTTACAGATCAATTATGTCTATGTAAAACTGGGAAAAAAGAAACATGGCCCAAACTCTGAAGGATGTTTTATGCTGTAACAAAAGTTTAGATAATACCTTATGCATAATTTTCCTGTAAGCCAGTGGTTTCAACCCTGGATGCACACTTGACTTAGCTGTGTTTATTTATTTAGTAAATACTTAAACACTGATCTCTTTCTGGACTGAGAGAGTTTATTTTCATGTGACTCATCTGCCTGATGTTCTGATTTATTGAAAATTGGACCTGTTAGAATAGTAGTTATAAATATAATTTATATTTCCATAGTACTTTATACCTTTCAGAATAAATAGTATTTGAAGAAAAAAAATAAGTCATTTATTTTTATCTTCACAGCAACTTTGTGAAGTTAGATAGGGAAGGTGTTACAATTACAAAGATAAAAGGTGGAGAACTTGAGTTGCCTTATATGATTCCGGATAGCAAGCAAGAATACAAATACCATGCCATCTCTTGTCTCATTGCCCAGTTTATCACATATTTAACATGGAATTATAATGCAAACAATGTAGAATACCTTATTTTTTTTTTTTTAGCAGTTGGTCTGAGATTTCTTTGAAAGGAAAAGCCTAATTTATTGAAATACTTTCATGCAGAGTTCCTTGAGATGAGTCTGAGACTCCTGAAAAGCATGGGGAAAGTATGAGAAATAGTCTTGGCAAACAATTTAGAAACTAGTAGGGTCTGATGGTTGTCAGGGTTTTCATCTGAATAAACAAAGGTGTGTGGTCTCAGGATAGAATTCTGATCTACATACATTTCTCTGTACAATAGAGGGCAAAGGCATTCAAGGTTGGAGATTATCATGTCTGGGAAAGAAGAAACAAGAGTCAGTAAGACTAGATATCATGGGAAAAAAAAAAAGATTGTCTCATCTCTGGCCCAACGGAGGCAGGGACAGAGCTATATGTGAGGTTGGTGGGTTCAGAATATGAACCTCACTGTACTCCCTGAGTTATCTTCACGTTACTCACTGTTAACTGCTTGTGGAGGCTAAAAATAAGGACAAAAGGATAGTTGGATTTTGGGTACCATAACATAGTCTTATAGAGTCAGACAATTTACATACAGTATTAAAGACCATAGATTTTGAAACCAGACAAACATACTAGCTGTGTGAGTAATGAGATGTCTGTTTTCTAAGCTGGGATAATCACACCTAACGCATAGGATCATTTCAGGGTTTAAAGTCATGATGAAGTATGTATGGAATCCAGACTAAGGTTGGGACCCTACCGCATTCAATAAATCATGGCTATAATTATTGATGCAACGAAGCTTATGTGGATTAACAGGTCATAGAAACTCACATATTGATGTGAAGAGACCCTTGACGCTGGAGGCCGCAGCACATACTCGCTCTAGATGGAATGAAACAGCCTGGGTTCAATGAACCCTTTCTATGTCATTATCTCTCTCCACCGCCATCAATCTTTATGTGTGCCCCACGCTCATATTTTTTAGACAAGGATTAAAATCTCATTTACACTAAGGTCTGAAGATATAAGTGTCTTATAAGGCTCAGTGGTATCTTTCCAAGGGTAGAAAGAGCACTTTTATGGGTGATGAAAGTAAAGTGAGTCTTTGATAGTGAATTTCAGGCATCCATGGCTGTAGCAGTAGGACTGAGAGAGAAACACCTCGAGCCCTGACACCATACCAGGTTAGCTGGTCCCTTACTCTACTTGTGCATGGGGTCTGCAAGGTTCCATTGCTGGGATCCCATTCAGAGGGTCTTAGAATTCGACAATCTGGCAGTGCTCTTGGAAGACACATGGACTTGGAATGTATTCCCCTCTGAGGTCCGTGTGGCAGCAGCACTTTTAAGAAAGTCAATTGCCTGGCCTTCAACATCGACGCGAACTTCTGTCTGATAGCAAGTCCATGGCCGAAGCATCGTCTGGTTTTTCTTGCATATTTCCTCTAACAAGCGTCCTCCGCCTTCACGAAGGAACGTCATGCCACTCACCGGGCTGGCCCCCAGGAGTAAGGAACTTAGCAAACCAAATCAGGGGATAACTAATACTGTTGTCTGTGAAGCCAACTGTAACTAAAGAGTCATACATTTAAGGTCTTTCTCTTGCTTAAACATCTGTATTGAGAATGAACAGAGAGGAGCAGCTGGCCCCAAGATGATAGACTATTCTAATTCAAGCATATTTGTGGTAGGTGACATGTTATATTTTCTTCCAAAAACCTTGTCCTTTTCCTTTGCTAATTGTAAAAAAAAAAAAAAAAAAAAAAAAAAAAAAAAAAAAAGGAGTGATTCTCATTAGACCATTGGGAACAAAGCAAAGAGAGAAATATGGAGTGTCAGCAGGTGACAAATTTATGACAAGTGTCCCTATCTGATCTATCATTAAAACTACTTACCTACCTAATGTATCTTAGACCTAGAACTCGGAATTGAGGTGTTGTCACAGAGGTGCATAGTAAAAAACATGTATTTGACTTGAAAAATAACATCAGACTTTTTCCTATTGAAAGTAAATTTGATTTGATTGATTAGACAATGAGAACTGGCTTTGCCAAGTAGGTTAAATGATGAACATTTTCCAAAAATGAAATGAAATGAACCTTTAGCTCCAAGTTTTGACATAAAATACATTCAAAGCATGTGATAACATGAAAGCACTTTATTTAAAAACATATTGGCAAAGATAAGTTGAAATTAATAATATTTTTATTTTTCCACTTTTTTTATTGCATCAGGACTCAAAGTGCTTCATAGTAAAAGAGTAGGAGGGATCACTAGTAGTTGTTCGAGGTACCGGCAATGTTTCCTTTTAAACAGTTGATTTATTATTGGCACTATTACAGATGCCTCTATTCCCCGGACCCTTTTGCCTGCCTTCACCCATCCGCCACCGCCCCCTCCCCCAGCCACCCCCACATTGCTGTCTGTGCCTATGGGCATAGATGTTCTCCGGCTAATCCTTGCTTTGGTATTCGTCCCAGCAACTGAGGTGATGTGTGTCTATTGTCTGGGTGACAAGCCTTTCTCAAGGCAGGTTGTTTGTAATTCTTTGCCTTTAGTAAAGTTGAAGAAGCATGTGGTGAAGTTAGCTGATAGAGCACTAGAAAGGATTTTTGATGATAGTCCACTATTAGGTATTTTGGCATTTCACTAAAAAAATACCAATAATTGAGTGCCAATGCTATTAACAAAATATTTCCCATTTCCATTCACCTATTGGTGTGGACAAGGTTTTTTTTTCAGTGTTTGCACCTGTAGGTGAGGGAAGGCATAAATAAAATCGATGCTCAATTCTGTTTCATTCTAGCAGTAATATTCACCCATAAATATACAAATCTACTGAAAATGGAACCAGACCTATTCATTTCATTAAGAAAAGCATCTCTAATAAAATTTATTGAATGTAATTTTTATCCGGATTTATGTTATCATTTGTTTACTACTATTAATAAGTATAATAATAAATAAATCACTATTAATTTTTTAATTGTAAGTCCTTACACCAAAGAAAAATAAGATTTTAACTTACATACATTTTTATTTACAGAGCAGTAACGTAGGGAAATCAATACAAAACCTTCAAGAATAAACATATATGTATGAGGATAACATTTAGTTGGGAAGTACGAATAGACATACATTTGTGGAGGAAAAGGAAAGTTGTTTAATTGTTAAAGACAACCTCACTTTTCAAAAAATAGATGATGTAGCCCTGGCTGGTGTAGCTCAGTGGATTAAGCATGGGCCTGAGAACCCAAGGGTTGCTGGTTCGATTCCCAGTCAGGGCCAATGCCTAGGTTGCAGTCCAGGGTCCCCAGTGCGGGGCATGTGGGTGGTAACCACACATTGTCATTTCTCTCCCTCCTCTCCTTCCCTTGCCCCTCTCTAAAAATAAATAAATAAAATCTTAAAAAAATAGATGATGTAGATTAAAATCTTGGCAGTATTTAGGGATTTTGTTTTTTAAATGTTAATATTCACAGCAATCCAGAAATTTTTTCATTTTTAACTATTTAACGTTATGAAAACTTTAGCTATCCACTTAAAATACATTTTCATAATTACTTCAGGCATCAGGAGAACCCAGAAGTGAAAAGTTAAATACTGTAGTGGGACAGAAACTGCTGGGGAACTTGGAATCACGTTCATCTGCCCAGTAAGTGAAGCTCTCTACCTGCAGTTAGGCCCGCACCTGGCTGTGCTGATACGAGCAGCTGCAGCTCACCTCCTGCTCTGAGAACAGGCAATAAAAATGCACCTGGCTGGCCGTATACCAGCATGTTTCAGAGCTGCGGAAGCTGGGTCCAAAACAGTACGGCTTCTAATGCAATTATATCACATTGAGGTGCAAATATTTCTAATATAGACGCTCCTTTAGTACCTAAATGGTCACTCTTTAGAAACAGCACACGCTGAGTTTTTATGGAGATGCTTCCCTCCCCAGTTCCTTTATCACTGTTTTCCGCTGGAATCTAACGAACATGATTGAAATGAAGTTTAATGGAGATTTGGCCACAGTCCAGATGTACACTAACCACAGAGAACCTGGGACGTGACACTCTGCTGACTCCTCAGAAAATCCCTTTGCTCCTATTAAGAATAGTTGATTCGGGGTTTAAAGATGAGCAGCTAAATTTTATCCAGATGTAGTAGGAAACAGCATTTTCATGAATACAGATGCAACTAGAAGTGGTCACCTATAAAGATTTTAAAGACTAGATCAAGGAGAGGCCTTGACTAAAGACAACTTAATGAACCAAATGACTATAATTATCAGTATTCTTAAAAAATAATAGCCAGTAGTTGAAGGTCTCACACTGTGTTTTTTTCTTTATTGTTGACGGTACTACGGATGTCCCCACTCCCCCGCCTCACCTTGCCCACCTCCACCCAGCCCCTACCCCCATTCCTTCCGGTCGTCACCACAATCTTGTCTGTACCACACTGTTGACTGGATCTACGGTCCTGCCTATATGTGCTTTGGCTTCACCTGCTTTCATCCAGTCCCCCTGCTCCTGTCTCCCCTCTGACAGCTGTCAGTCTGTTCCATGTGTCCATGCTTCTGTTTCTGTTTTGTCTGTCAGTTTATTTTGTTCATTAGATTCCCCATATAAGTGAGATCATATGGTACTTGGCTTCATCTGACTGGCTTATTTAACGTAGCATAATAATCTCCAGGTCCATCCCTGCTGTCACAAAAGGTAAATCACTGTTTTGAATGCATTACCTACATTACCTGGAGTAATCCACAGAATGAATCTACGAGTTGAAAAATGTCACCCCCATTTTACAGATAGGACAAGAGAGGTTAAATAACCTTGCAAAGTTCACCCAGCAAAGACGTAGAGAGCTGGGGTTTAAACCTAGTCTGTGTGGTTCCAGATCCCTGCGCTAAACCCTTCTATTACACCTGACTTTGTGGGAAATGCTGCCATAGACAAAGAAATTTACACTTCTGGAAGGTGGGTTTTTAAAAATATGGCAAGGGCAGATGGAGGAGGAGGTTTGGGATATTTGGCCCTCTGCCTAGAACTAAACATTTGCTGATTTCTTTTGCTCTCCTCTTTTTCTGAGTAAATTGCTACACACACTTATTATTATTATTTCTATCTGACATGCTGTGCAGGAACATCATGATTTAAAATATCTTAATAACAACCCAATGAAGGGGACTTAAAAGTAATGCTCAGAGAAAAAAACAGATGGCTGCCAAGTGCAAATTCTGCATTCTTATTATTTTGTATGAGGAGTAGATGTGGTTGGTAAAAGGGTTATGCTAATAAGCAAAATGTTCATGTATTGTTATGAGCTTATTATTTAAAATCATTTCTGAGATTTCTAAAGTTAAAATAGTAACCAAAGTATATTCTGGCAAAATAAACTCTAAGTCTCCTTGAAGAAGATGACCTTATTTAAGCAGATCCTTGAGACTCAGTTAAAAAGTCAAACTACAGAATAAATATCATCAATAGGTTGGAACAATCTCTGTTCATTTTTGGCATGTGCTATTGACTTATGTCCGAAAATACCAAGGTATTGTACAAACTGCACTCTATACTGAAGCTATTTTTAAATCTCAGCAACTTCCTGGGGAAAAGCTCAGTAAATATGGCCAGGAAACTTGAATCCAGGATCCTAACTCACGAGGCCCTTTTTGGTCACCTTTGAACCCTGTCTTGCGATATCTTCAGTACAGCCAACCCCTCCCCCAATCCCTTTGACCGCTGGCTGGAGTCACAGCTTCATGTAAGTTCATGCCCTAGTTCAAGAGCCCCACTGTCCTTTTCTTCACCTTTTTCTGGATGACAACTGTTTCCTTCTGTTTGGCTATGGAAATTGGTATTTTGGATTAAAAAAATAAAAAAAGACAAGTCAACACCAACTCTCCTACACAATTGTACAGAAAGGAATTATTCCTGTTCCTGGTGGCCCTGTGGGTGGCCCTGTGGCCCAGGTGGATAAACCTGATCCAGCTGCGGTGATGTATTATCGCACTGGCTGTCCGCCACATGCAAAATTCTGCCTTGGGACTTCTTGCTGGAGGCAAAAGGCCAGTCTGCCCTGTTCCTCAGCAGCTGGGTTGACAAGCCAATACCCTGAGGATAATGATATTCGTATAAGCATATATATTTAGAAATACACACATACTCTGTTTATGCACGTGTATACAAACACACACATAATAATTGTTCCATGTATGCCATGAACTCAGTTTCATTGTGTGTATGTATACATACATATACATATACTCAGATTCCAGATGTGCTATAAACGTCCTATTTCTAGTCTAATATGAAATTTGCATACCTCGAACCTTACCTGTGGTAGCTCCCAGTCTAGAAGGATGTTACTCACTTTTCAATGTATCCTCAGAGCACAACTCTGTTCTTCTGTGTTGTGTTGACATGGTTTCACTTTGGGAATCTTTAAAGTACTAAGGCACCTTCTGACATATGAGTGGCAAGCATAATGTTTAACATCGTACCTTGTGTTTCTGGGTTACTCATTCACACATCATTTTATTTTTATAAGCAAGGAAAGGAAATACCAATCCAAATAGATATCAACATAAGCCTTAAATTTCCAGACCTGAAGGTTTAACGTGGATTTCCCTCTACTCTATAAATCACTGTCCTAGATTCTACTAAATCTAGCCAAGCAAATTATATCAATATTTTGTCTGACAACACAGATGCGGTTTTGAAATAAGTGAAGGAATAAGAAGGTACAAGTCCTGGAGATTCTTGGATGTTTCTCTAAATCTCCTATGCAATTAGAACACAAAATTGGATGGATTTTAACAGATTAAAAAGAGAATTGTAATGAAGCCAGGATTTTCTCTAGAAGAATTTTTATTCAAAAAGTGCCTGAGATAACTGTGCACTGAGGCAGAAATGTGTACTTTAAATGAAGAAAAATAGTGGTGAGAAAAGGTTAGGGCCAGAGAATGAAAAATATCTAAAACATATCTTTTTTAATTGAATTTATTGGGATGACATTGGTTAATAAAATCATATAAGTGTCGGGTGCACAATTCTATAACACGTCATCTGTTTATCGCATTGTGTGTTCACCACCCCAAGTCAACTCTCCTTCCATCACCATTTACCCCCCTTTACCCTCTTCTGCCTCCTCCCACCACCACCCTCCCTTTTCCTCTGGTAAAGAAAGACAACATCACATTGTTGTCTGTGTCTGAGTTTTTCTTTTTTTCTTAATCTCTATACCTTTTTCACCCAGCCCACCAACCCCCTCCCTTCTGACAGGTGTCAGTATATTCTCTGTTTCTATTTTGTTTCTTAGTTTATTTTGCTCATTAGATTCCACATAGAAGTGAAATCATATGGTACTTGTCTTTCTATACTGAACAGTAGAAAGAAAGAAGGGAATCCTACCTTTTGTAACAGCATGGATGGAACTGGAGAATATTATGCTAAGTGAAATAAGCCAGGCAGTGAAATACAAATGCCCCATGATTTTACCTGTAAGAGGAATCTAATGAACAAAATAAACAAACAAATAGAACCACAGGCATGGAAATAAACTGAAAGTGATCAGAGGGAAGGTGGGAGGGGCGCAATGGTGGAAAGAAGGGAAAGGACTAGACAAAGGACATGTATGAATGACCCACAGACACGGACAATAGTGTGGGAATCGACTGTGGGAGTGGTGGGGGGAGTGTGTGGAGGCGGGTAAAGGAGGAACTATGGGGACAGCTGTACAGAATATTAATAAAAATTGATTTAAAATATACCTTTCTTGATAAAGAGATTATTTAAATCACTAAATATATACTGTAAATATTTTAAACATCAAAGTAAGTCAACAAATAACTTTGAACATATTTTGTGGTCCCTCCCAAAAAAAAACTGTAGAGCTTAAAATGTAGTTTTCCTCTTAATTATTTCATTGCTTTGAATGGAGCGATCCTTTCTGTTTGAGACTACTCTGATGGTGAATCATTTCACTCTGGATATTTTAAAATCTAGAAATAATTTACAACAGATTTTTTTTACTTAGGCACATATTTGAACCTCATGCTTGTACCATTTTTTACTTGAATGATAAAATAAAACACACAGGTTATTATGAATGGAGTTTCATTCAACTAGCATATAAGGTCATTATACGCAGAATGGTCCTGTTTGGGAAAGAGGATAAGAAGTTTTAATGAGAAAAACATAAAGCAGTTTAAGAATTGATGAATGAAACATGAACATAGTAATGAGTACCCATTTGTGAGGATAGTAGAAACAAAACACAGGATGATCAAAAAAGTGAGTCAGGGAAACTTAGAGGATGGAAACTTTTCATTTGGACATTGTGTCCTAGTGATTTCTATTCGTTGCTATGGCAGGTGTCTGTAAAAGGGAAAGTCTCTCATTTAATTATATACAGTGAGCTAAAATGCACTTGTTCAATACCCATCTGTGTGGTACTTCCCAAAAGGCATTTCTGACCCTATGATAGAGGAAATCATCTCCCCTCTAGTACTCCTCCTTCACTTTCTGCATCCATCAACTGTTGCGTGCATCATCCTCTGTTGTATTTTGCTGTTTACCTGTTGATTTCCTGTATTTTACTAGGAACACTGGGAGGTCAGTAATTATCTGTGAAACCTAGTACTGTGTCTTACTCAAAATAAATGTTTTATGAGTTGATGAATCTATAGATGATTGATGAATACATAATGGTATTAAGCTGAATGCGTGGCATAAAAAGAAAAAATATAATGCTGAGATTTCATATCAGTACTTTCACTATGGCTTCATCTAATTATCTTTTTCCTCAAGTAGGGTTAAAAGTAATGAATCTTAATATTTCCTCTAAAAGTCCCTTTTAAGTAGGGTTAGGAGTAAGAATCCTGAATATTTCCAAATACCTTTCTTTTTAAAAATCACTGCATATGGCATGTTAAAGAAATTAGAGGGACTTTTATCCTCCTTTGTAAAATAAATCCCTACATGAGCTGAGGACCAACCAGGGAACATTAATGGCCAGGTGAGAGTTCTTCATGATTGGCTGAATAAATCCTGGGGAAATTATACTGGCTCTGTGAAACTCAAACTATATGAGTAATATTTAGAATACAACAAATCTCTTTCCCCACCCCATATTAATTTCCCACATTAATTTTTCCTATTTCATAGTTTGTTTATCCACTGTAGCTGCAAATCTTATTTCTAACCAAAACTGAAAATTTTTTTTCACTAGTTTTGGAGCTGACTTTAAAGTCATACACAGAGCCTGTCACCTGAAAGAACCTGATATTGGCCTGGTGTTTACACCTGTTAGTAACTGAAAAGTTTTAGAAATTTGCAATATTCATGGAGATAAAACCATAGCTTTGTTTGCAATACATTATTTATAGAATACTTCCCTCCAGTTCTCTCTATATACTGCAAATTGAAAAAAAAGGCAAGAATTTTACTTGTAGCATCCTGAAATATTTTTACTATTTTCATCAGAACAAATATTTCATTGCTATTTATCTAAGAATTACTCTTTACCCAAAGTTGCATAGTAGTTAGCCACAAAGTTAATTAGAACTTAAGTCTTCCTTCTAACAAAGGATCCTGATATAGCCCATTTGACCTTCAAGCTATAAAGAAATCTGAGAATTTGGGGAGATTAGTTTTTAAAAAGCATGGTAGGGGTGGTTAGAACTTTATCATGTATCGACATGCTTGCCAGCTCTGAGTTACTTGCAATATAATTTATTCAGAGTTCCACTATTTCCTTCAAGGCCAATCTTAACAGCCTCTCTTCTCATAGAATGTGCCCAGCTCCGAATTCTGCTGAGTGTATGGGCGTCTTACTCCTTTGCTTCTCTTATCCTCATGTAAAAAGTTTCCGTCTTCTTGCCCAATGCAGCAATGGCGATTCTGTGATTAGCATCAGCCTATCACTAACTCTCAGACTTGAGTGCCGATTGAGCATTTGCCTTCAGCCTCGACTTCCCCGCCGGTGTACGGATGCTCTGATTTCTTTCTAACTTTAAAATCCTCTGCCTACTGCGCTACCACCCTTCTTACCTTCACAGCTGAGGTGTTTAAAAAATAGTGTCTACTGCTTCACACATGAGGGAGGACCCCCGAAATGGCATTTGCTTATAAAAATTGTGTATTTATTCTTACATGTTTAAACTTCCGTCATCTTCCAAGGACTCTCCATCTGATCCAGCACCTCTATTGAGACGTTTTCTCCCACTGGTCAAAACAGGTTTTGAACTTGTTGATTTTGAAGCCTTTCAATGCTTCTGCTAGTTTTTGTTTGTTTGTTTCGCCTCTTCCACATCAGCAAAACGTTTCCCTTTGAGGACTTTGCTCACGTGGGGAAGCAAAAATAAGTCACTTGGGGCAAGATTCAGTGAATAGAAAGGGTAGGGCCTGGGGCTCATGCTGTTTTTGGTCAAAAATTGCTGAATACTTGGTGCACTGTGGGCAGGTGCACTCGTAAATCACCCATCATGAAATGGGCAATCGTATTGAGAGTCTTAAAAAAAAAAAAAAATCTCAAAAGCCAAAGGCAGCCTCTCATAACAATGCCAGCCGGTGCACTGATACAGATGGGTTCTCTAGCTGGGCACGACTGTACTACAAAGGGGCCCGCCCTCCAGAAGGTAATTCCAGGGTTTTTTTGCCCCCCCTTCATACCTTACTACTATCTGTTTATTCCTGGGACACATTGCAACATAGTTTCTTATACCACTAGTTCCTCTCCTCCCCCCAAAATAGTAGCCTCACCATCTTGGTAAGTACAATGGGTGCTTTCAATAGTTGCTCAATCAAAGCATGATTAAATGGGAGAAAATTAGTGACTTGGTTCTTGAAGATCACGCCTCCTTTCGTCTCCAAGACCACCCAGTGTTTCCTCCTACTTCTGTTTCTCCATTTCCATGTCTTATGATGTCCTCTTCACAGTGTTATGTGCTCCTCAATCTCTGTTTATTCCTTCTTCTCATTCTTTAAGTCACTTTTCAGGGAACCCATTCATTTCTGTAGCTTAATGAACGGATTCCAAAAACGTGCAGGGTAGGGCAAAAGTAGGTTTAAAGTTGTAAGTGAAATACAGAATTTGTTCTTATATTGTTATTTATTATTATATTATTTTCCATACAAACAACTGTAAATCTTTTGCCCAACTCTGTATTTATATTAAATACTCTCTGCTCAGTGAGCTCAAAATCATCCTGTTCATGACATGCCATAAAAAGGGCTCTTTCATAGATGTAGGCACACAGAATAACGAAGCAGTGATTGACTACTGAAAGAATTAGTGAATTTTCCCTGAATCTTTCCAAGAATTGCAGAAAACTCAAAATCATAAGAAAACCTATACCTCTGGAAAAGAGAGGGGCAAAGTATACAAATAAGTATTTAGTTGCGATTAAATAAGCCCTCAAATGAACATGTGAGTTCATATTCCACTGCCTTGCATTTAAGCATATGTCACTTCCCAGTTCCACCTCTTGCCAGTTAGGTGACCAGAGATGAAGTCCTTCATCTATTGCAGGACGTCAAACTCATTTTCACCGGGGGCCACATCAGCCTCACGGTTGCCTCGAGGGGCCGAATGTCATTTTAGGCCTGTATAACTGTAACTACTCCTTAACTGGAGGCAAGGAGCTCAGCGCTGCCACAGGGTAGAAACAAGGTGCCCGGCCGGATAAAACAAGGTGGAGGGCCGGGTTCGGCCTGAGGGCCTTGTGTTGGCCGCCTGTGATCTATTCATTCAACAATACTTGTTGAATTCTTATGATGTGCCTGGCGTTGAATCAGTGCAGGAGGGTACATAATTGAACAACACAGAGAAAATCTCTAACATCATTCTCAATCTGTTTGCTTATCTGTAAAAAAATGGACAATAAAACCTGAATCGTAGAGCTTTTCAAATATAAAAGGAGAAGTTATCGGTGGAGTTCACCTAACCCGGTCTAGTAATCAAGCAGGTTCTCAGTAGATATCATTTATGATTCTTACAAGATTTCACCTATGGAACGCTGATGACTTGGGCTTTAGACAACAAAATGAGTCCCAACTCTAACGTATCCTTAAGAACTTCAGAATGGAGTACAACTGACCAGGCTTTTGGGGGAAGCTGGTTAATTAGACAAAATAAGGTGAAATACCACTGGACTTTGCTGATCATTTAAGAACTTTAGGGCTTCTCTTTATCTTCTATTTCTGGCCCAGAATTTTAAATAATAGTAATAATCATGATGATGGTAATAATACCCTCCACTTAACAGAGCACATTTCGTGCATGTTACCTCTTGTTTAGATTGTCCCTAACACATGGTAGAACTTCAGGGAGGTAGTACTCTTACTCATTATTAGTGTCTTATGAAAGAAGGAATTAAAATTCAAAGAGCTTGATCAATGAATCAATGTCACGTGTAGTAATAGGTACAGGGGTAAGATTTTGGGTTGGTTATTCTAACTGGCGGCCTGTGCTTTTTCCCACTACCTACCTCATTGCCCCTGTGACAATTAAGCTTCTCTCACACAGTTTTCTCTGATTTGTAATCAGGTCTAAGGACCTGATGATTCTGACACGTGTTGTTGCTGACTGTTTCAATCGGTGTGTGTGCTGGTCGGTGGACTACAGCCAGGAGGCCAAGGTTCAGGCAGGTCAAGGTCTATTGGTGTCTCTGTCCTCATCTCGTCTGTTTCTCAACCCTCCTGCCAGCCAGTGACTGGATTGTTTCCTTTGCTTTAATGTTCTCCTACCAACTTCTGAATCTTGTGCCCTAATAACTCTGATTAACCAGGTCATAGACATTCAAGGAAAGGGGCCTTTTATCTTTCCCTGGGGCCAGTCTCGGCCTTTCAATGACAGAAGCACCATGCTAGAGACGGTGGTTCAGGGTTATAGTGTAAGTCTCGGCTCTGGACCAGGGATGGTACAATACCCTAGCCCCAAGCTCCAAGCGGGGTTCTCAGAGCCTCATTCCTTGAGATTCTCCAGTGTATGCCTCTCCAGGGACCCTGCTCTCTGAACCTTTGGTTTCCCTGACCTTTGACTCCACTAGGCATTGACCTATCCGAACCTGTGTCCTGAACTTTCTTCCTGGCTGTCATACACCAACACACACACACCTTAACCCTTTCTCTCCTAATCCGTCACTCATTGACCATGGAAGCCACAAGTTTGACAGCCGAAACGCCTCTTTTAGACTCCCGGCTCCTTTATGGTTAAGGAATTTTTGTTAAAGATGTCATTTCCCTGATAGTTTAGGAAACTTTTTGTAAAAGTTAGAATTAAATATAAAACTGTATATGGTGGCTCAAAAACCCATGTATTAAAAAATACCAAACAAGTTCATACACACTTATTTTTATAAGGTAAGTTCTACGTGTTTGATATTCATTTTCAACATTTATAATAACTAAAGTAGAATATATCATCCACTTGCAACTTCCTATAAGACTCTTACATACATTTTTCATGCTAAGTAGATAAAGGTGTTTATGAAGTGTTTCATTATTAGTCCCCTTTCTTAAAATGTAATTAGTAGATTGAAAATTTATTTTAAACATATGTTTTATAAACACATATTTTATAATATAGTACTTACTGTTACATATGACTTTACAACTTAGTTCTTTTAGACATTTTAGACAGTAAGACTATAAGAGAGAAGCTAAGTCCTAAGAGCTATGAAAGTACAGATAAACTGCTTTCTGAGAAATCCCTATGGGTTATGGAAATTTGATGGTTAATGGTAGAAGATACATTTTAAAAAATAATCACAATTAACAACTCCTATGAATAAGAATTTTCATGACTTTATTTTGTAAGAGTAAAATATAGAAAATAATCCAAATGTCCAACACTTGGGAAATTTTATGTTTTCAAAAGAAAAATTAATATCAATAATTTTTATTTTCTTTCTCTTTTTGTTTTGCATTTTCTAATTTTTTTGGCAAAGAGCAGGAAAAAAAAAACCCACTGTGGGTAGGTATTAAACCACAGTACCTAACAATGAATCTTTATTGCTGTATGATTGGGGGGGTCAATTTTGAGAGTAAGGGGTAGAAGCAGGCCTATAGCTATAATCTTATGGAGAAAATCAAAAGAAAAACAAGCTCTATTTAGATCAAACAAAGACTAGGTGTTTGTTAAAAAGCATCTCCATTTGTACAGCAGATGTTCCATATAAAATGTCTCTACATACATATTTCAACCCCAGCTAATGGTTATCTGGATTTAGCCTGAAGTCGGCCAAGACTTAGAGGAATTCCTTGAGATAGTCTCGGCTGAGTGGTAAAATAGGCAAATTCAGATGGGACTTGAAGAGAAGCAGAACAAGAAAAGTACAGAAGGAGAGAACAGGATGAGTTACGGAAGAGTGGAAAAAAAATAAGCAGATGGTGTGGAGGTTGGCAGAATTCACTTGTTTTAACTACAATGTATAACCTGAACTTTCACTGGCTTTGGTGCGCCCCAACCATATTGGCAGCGCAAGGTTTACTTGAATTCGTGAAACGGTTCCTTCCTGTTGCTTCCAGGAATCAGCCTGGCATTCAATAGCGATACTACTGTAAGCATCAAACTACAGATAAACTCTATATCTTATAAGTAACATGATTCACTGAACAAATGCGTATCATTAAGAAGCCTAAATCTTAAAAAAAAATAATAAAATAAAATGGAATAAAGTAACTGGAAAGGAAAAATAAAGTGGAATATTTATTAAAATCATTTACATTTATTTTTACAGAGGTTCTAAATCATCACTAACCCTCTTTGCTTGGAAGCAGTTATGACACCGAACGACACTCTACATAGTAACCCGGTGGAATAAGGCTTCTAGGCCTCCAACCTTAGCAAGGACGCGATGTGATTTAAATGCCTGGTGCCTAGAGCATAACGTGCATACATCTGTTTTATACACATGTAAAACATTAGCACGTTTCCAGCACATATTTTCATCTGGAAATCTGATAGGCTTCAAGAGGAATCTGGGTGTACGGGACAAAGACGGAATGGGTGGAGGAAGGGGAACAGGCAGAGAGAGTTGAGAGGTAAGAATGAACATATTTTCTCTGGGAATTTTCACATGGAAGGTATAATATTATTTCCCTGCTGCGATCTTGTCGTCCTTTCTTTTTACTTCATAAACTCTCCAGTCTACTCTAGTTGAGTTTTCCTTTGAAGGCCACCCAGAAGCTGTGACCTGGCTGGCAATGGAGAGCACAGCTGATTTAAAGACTGTCTCGGAGACCCCTGAAACAACACAGTTTATACTGCAGCGTTAGGGAGTTGGGTTGTGTAGAAGGTAAAGACCACCACACATGGGGAGGAGGGTAGACATGCCTTCGGACTTCCATTTTTCCTTTCAGCTCACCTTCTCTCTTTACATTAGTATCAATGAGATGCTGTTCATAACAGAGAGAAATGTTTCTAACAGCTTGGTATAAGTCGACATGTTCTTCGATTTATTTTTGTAAACATGATGGTACAGGCAGTATTGAGTCATGTTTCAAAGTGTAGCCTCAGGGGCCAGATGACCTGGGTTCAAAGTCTGACGTGGCCACTTCTTAGCTGTACTTGGACCAAAAAGACAATAGCGTCTCCATGACCCAGTTTACTTATGCAAATGGGAATTACAAGGATGGTACATATTTTACGGGGGTACTGACCAAATGAGCTTTTAAATGTAAAGTGATTGGAGCAGTGAACAATACATGATAGTCCTCAACAGCTCTTATCATCACGTTACTGTGTTTTTCATTTGCTCCCCTGTTCCCTTTTGTGAAGATATCATTCAGAAGGTTTAGAAATGCAATCTCTGGCCATAAGAGTTTCATCTTTCTAGAAAGCCTCTTTCAATGAGCGCTTTGTCTTTCTGGTTGATCTGAACATCAGGTAACCCGCCAATGAGTAGATCTTTGACATTCTCATACTGCTTTGCTTAAAGACAATCAAGTAGAAATCTTTGAGGAAGGGGAAAAAAATTGATTAGGTCAGAAGTCCCAAGGAAGTAAGACACTTGCCATGCGCATGGCTTCAGGGGAAGCTGGCAGCCATTTGGAGCCCAGGCCCAAGGTTTTCAGATGGCGTCGGGTCTCAGGGAAGGTGATGCTACCACCAGCACATGGTCTGCTTCGCAGGGAAGCCTCTTTGCTGGCGGCTCACAACCTTGAGGCCATAACCATTCCTGCTGGCTATCCACAGATTTGGGATAAGAAAAGCGGTTTCTAAAATTTACATGCTTTGAAATATCTGATACCTTTTAGGACAGACCATGACTGTCTTTATTATCTTAGAATTTAATTTTAGCATCTTGTCGGAGAGCAATCGCAAGATAAAATGATGAGTGTCATCATTTCAGGGCACAATATACTATTTCTAGCATGTTTGGTACTGTAAAGGAAGGATGAATAGAGAGAAGGGAACGTTGATTGACGGGTGACTATCTAGCCCATTTAATCTTCACAATAACCTGGTGAGGAACTGAGTATCAGAGATTAACCGACTTTCCTAAGGTTTTCCACCTCATAACTAATCAAGTAGTTCAGGTCCGCAGTTTCTGTTTCCATCTCAACTTGCCTACTGCCATCCAACCCATCATCAAGTCCCACATCCATATTTTTTAAAAGATTTTTTATTGATGTTGGAGAGAGAAGGAAGGGGTGGAGGGGGAGAGAGAGAGAGAGAGAGAGAGAGAGGGAGAGAGGGAGAAACATGGATGTGAGAGAAAAACATCAGTCGGTTGCCTCCCATATGTACCCCCAACTAGGGATCAAACCTGCAACCCAGGTATGCGCCCTGACCAGAAATCGAATCTGCAACCTTTTGGTGTACTGGATGATGCTCTTAACAACGGAACCACCTGGTCAGACTTTTGAAAGTCACAAATGCAGCCACTTTTTACCACCCCTACTACTACTACACTAGCCCAGGCCTCCAGCATCACTTGATCAAGTTACTGCTGCAAGAGGCTCTTGGCTGTTCTCTCTGCTTTGACCACTGCCCCTACAATCTATTCAGCACAGAGTGCTAGAATAACTCCATCGCTCTCAGAACAACACCCAATGCTGACCTAATTGTACACGATCCGGTTGTGCTAAGTCCCTGACCTCACCTCCTGCAGCTCTCTATCTTACAAGTTCCTGTCCTTTTGTGTTCCTTCTAATATACTTGTTTTTATAAGTAATATTTGGATTTGCAGCTATGGGAATTGAAAGCTAAACCTATGAAAAATGTCATAAAGGCTGAATTTCTTATAGTAGAATAAGACAGGGAACAGGGATGATAAATATGAGCCAGGTGCTTTATAAAAGAAAAGAGAAATGATGTTTCTACACCTTAAAAGACAGGGGTCATGCAGAAGGATGGGGATAGTTTCTGCTAGACTTAAGTTAGAGAAAAACAGAAAGATGCACCATTTTATTTATTTTTTCCTTTTTATTTTATGGGTAAATTATACATTTTATTTTTTTTATTGTTCAATTATAGTTGTCTCCATTTCCCTTCCATTATTCTCCCCCGCCACCTACCTCTACCTCCCACATTCAATCTCCCCCCGTTTTCTTCATCCATGGGTCCTTTATACTTCTCCTTTCCCTTCTTTCCCTGTTATTTCCCTGCCCCCCTCCCCTCTGGTTACTGTCAGTTTGTTCTTTATGTCCGTGTCTCTGGTTCTATTTTGCTCCCTTGTTTGTTTTGTTGATTAGATAGATTCCACTTAAAGGTGAGATCATATGGTATTTGTCTTTCACTTCCTGGCTTATTTCACTTAGCATAAGCTCTCCAGATCCATCCATGCTGTCCGGAAGGGTAGGAGCTCCTTCTTTCTTTCTGCTGTGTAGTACTCCATTGTGTAAATGCACCAGTTTTTTGATCCACTTGTTCACTGATGGGCACTTAGGCTGTTTCCAGCACTTAGTTATTGTAAACTGTGCGGCTGTGAACATTGGGGTGCACAGGTTCTTTTAAATTGATGTTTCAGGGTTCTTAGGGTACAATCCCAGCAGTGCAATTGCTGGGGCAAAAGGCCCATTTTTAGTTTTCCGAGAACATTCTTATATTCTAAAAGCATCGAGTCTACTACAAATACACATGACCTCTTTGTTGCCTTGTCCAGGTCTATAATCAAATGGCACCCTTGGAGCAGACTGCCCTCACCATTCTGTCTAAAATGGCATTTCCCGACATCACTCTTTGATCACAGCTTTATTTTTCAGAGCACTTTTTCTTGATAGCACATTACTTTTTTACTTTGTCTCATCTACTAAGGTATCACCTCCTTGAGGACAGGAACTTCCTCGTAATGGATCCCCAGTGCCTAGAAGAATCTGCAGCACTCAGGAAGTGATCAAAAATATTTGTTGAATAAATGGTCTGAAAAGAATTTGGAGTGGGAAGTGGGAGAGACAACTGAGGAAACACACGCTTGATTTCATCTAGATAGGTTAAGGGCTCAAACGCAAATACTTGCTTAAGGGCCGAATGAAGACTAAAACCTATGACTCCTCAATTCACGGTGCACTGAATTTTATGCTCTAAGAAGCTGCCTTCCTTTAGGGATTTTAACTTATCAGAGTAATACACAAGTGAAAAATTTCAAAAGTTTACTTTGCAGTGACCATATTATTGTTTTAAATAATATTTAAATCTGGATACTTACATTTCAATATTGCACAACTACTCAGAGTACCTTCATCATAGAATATGTCACAGAAGAAAGAAATAGAAAATCATGGCTCTCCCTGAAAGTGTTTTCCTAAGAAAATATTAATGTGCCTGATATATAATTTTATGACCTCTCTCTAATGGCAAGAGAATATGGAAGACGTCATAGGGATGAGTGAATGAATGGATTTATTTTTCTGGGTTTTCTCTAGAAACTGACTATAAACTAGTTTGGCAATAATAATAATTATAATTATAATAATTGAACACTTATTTAGTACTGAGCATTGCTCTAGGTACATAAAAAACATCTTAGTCTTTAATCCTCACAATAATTCTGTAATTGCATTTTATAAGTATAAAAACTGAGGCTCAGAGAGGAGCATCCTGCTATTTCATAAGATAAAATTCATTGTTTCTATGTCTTCCAAAGCATCTCAGCACTAGCTATACTATAGATGCTTTAAAATGTTCAGAATAAAACTTACAGTTGGAAAGAACTTTAGAGATTGTCTTTTCCAGGGAGGAATCTATGACTAATTTTTTGGAATACAGCTTTAAGAAATATCTTCTTTAAGAGCAAAACTGGATTAAAAAAACATGTATAAAGGACCCATGGGCACATACAACTGGGGTGGGAGGGATTGAATGTGGGAGGTGGGGGTGGGTAGGGCAGAAGAGAGTAATGGGGGGAAATGGGGACAACTCTAATTGAACAACAATAAAAAAATAAAATACAATATTTTTTTTACAAAAAGCAAAACTGGATAGAGAACTGAGGTCCCTTAATTGCTGGTTGATCTTTCACTAAGCCCACAGCCCTATTGTGTTGACTGGCATGAATATGATGCTTATAAACATGTTAAATTATAATCCTAGGTATAAAGTTATATTTATAGCTAAACTATGTAAATGATTTACATTTAGCAGAATTCCAATTCAAATCCTTCTATGTTCCACATAGTTGCACTTTTTAGTAAAAAAAAAAAAAAAAAATATATATATATATATATATATATATATATATAGCATTGAACCATTGTGGTATAAATTGACCTTTGTATGGTGGGTCAAATGCTGTTGTCACATCTGTTTATGTGTTGCATGTATATTTGCATGTACATTGCACATAAGCATAATCTAGCAATGCTTCCTATGTATTGGATAAAATATTACGTAAATGAGAATGGTGAATAAACCCACTTAAATCCTTAAAGTTAACATTACGAGAGGATTCTGGTGATGTTCATAAGTTCATGTTTGCTTTCCAAAAATAACCACTCTGTAGACTGTAAAAAACACTGGTTCTAACCGAAGATTATATACCAGGTAGGGATGCCAAATGCAGTTCACACAAAGCAATTACAGTAAAAGCTGTGAGTTTTACTACTGCTTGGGGAATACTTTACACATTTACTTTTCCTCCATGAAAGAAACTTGTGCTGAGAAACCGCTGCCTTCTCTATGCAAATACAAAATGTGAGATACCTGAGGAAAGGGTAAAATTCAGTTTAATTTTTATGTGAGCCTGTTCAAATAGCTTTAAAAATCAAACTGACGTGGGGGGAAGTAGCACACAAGTGTTCTTATTTCTGAACTGGCTCTCCTTAGCCATTTTCTTCCTAGAGTATAATCTGATTCAGAGCAAGAACATACAGTACAGTTAACATTCAACTTTAATTGCAATGAGGTGACAACATACTGGGTAATGAGTTGTTTATGAGTTGTAGATGTGTTTACAATGAGTTGACAATGTGTTGGATAAAGTGTTCTTCTAAAGTTGTAGATCTATTTACAGTGAGCGGTGGGGGATGTTCATTAGTTGTCGATTTGTTTGTTTACATTGTTTTCGATTTGCAATTGCTATGAAACAAATTGCACACTGATGAAGGATGATTGTTTGTGCGCCTTAATGATTTACTGTAGTAGCTTGTCTGAAAAAGTACTTAACTCTGCCTCATCTGTCAGTTTCCACTGCAAAAGCTCCCAGTCACAATAGTTTTATTAGCATAGCATGGACCATTTGTAAGAACATTATGCATCTAAGAAATCTCAGGACTTTGCTATTCAGCCCATTGTATTTGGGCCAGCGGACCTGAACTGAATTCTTTCTGCTTGATACACATTTATATCTTTTTAAGTTATAACATGATTAATAGTCAGTTCCCAAACTCCCAGCTATAGGAAGAATTCTACAAATCCTTTGTAACTCAAGGTACTGTGAATTTTCAACCTTATATTTGACCTACCAACTTCTGTAAAAGGGCTTTTTAAAAAAAAAAAAAAGATCAGAATAATTCAAGGGTAGTCATACAATTTTACAAAATACATTTTAATGTATTGGAGGATAAAGGCATAGCATGGGCCCTATGTTTAAAAACTCACAATAAGCCAGTTCAATCTGCATTAGTATGTATTACTTCTGTATAGGAGTATTTAATAGCCTTTGTTGATTGAAGAAATGGGAGATGAAACTGAACTCTACCCACATCTTCACCATCTCAAAGTTTACTCTCTGTTCCCTTATCCACATCTCAGACACATATGTATTCACATGAAGTCGCTGGTGTACACGATGCCTCATTTATGTTGCATTCTCACCCATTGTGATAAATGAAGCTATCTTTTAATAACTTGACTGGAAAAATTGATGAGTCAGACTTCATGGGCCAAGCCTAATTAAAGAACCTATAGTCTTTAAAGCACTGAAAATGAAATATTGTGGTTAATTCTTGGGTTCATTAAAAAAAGCAACTAAGAAAATTAGAAAAGACAAAGAAGCCAGTTAAGAAAAATGAATTTACTAAATGGTAAATAATATTAATTTTAAATTCTATAGCATAGTGTCTTGTTCAATCCACCTGAGGACACACAGTAGTATTTATCCTCATTTTTTTCATGGAAAGCAACTGAGACCAGACACCTATATTTTTATGTAAGATACGTGATTTTTAATGTTGCCTTTAATTTTCTACAATATGCGAAGCAACCCCTGATTTTGTAAGGTTCTAATTTTACATATAAGGTAATTTTACATATAAAGCAATATAGAAGCCCTTTTTGAACTCACGCATCTAGAAAGGACAGAACCAGAACATACACCTGAATGTTCTGATTCCAGTCTAGTGCTGCTCTTGTCCATTTCCGTTCTATTTTGTTTTCTTTATGCTAGAAGTAAAACTTCAATAAACGAAAACGTTTACTTCTACCCTTTTGACCCTCGCTTGTAAGAAGCACCCCCAACAGAAAGATTCCTACTAAGGTCTGGTTTCCACGTTTATCACCGAGGAACGTGTTTTGCCTTCATACTTGAAGTCGGTTTCCTAGGCATGGTTCCCCATGCTTAGTGAGGAAACGGAAGGCATTTTAATTATCTAAAACATTTCATTTAATAGGTATGTCAAACAACTGCCTCTAACGATATTACCCGAAAGGTCCTGAGTGTTAAATTGGGCTTTTGGAGACCATGAAGGCGCTCTTACATGCATTTTCCTCTCTCAATATACCATTTACCACCATGAGCTGGAAAAAATAAATTCTTAGCGCATTCCAACAGGCCGACCCTAAAACAAACCTGTCATTGGAATCTGAAGAAAAGGCACTGGACGAAGTGCTGAGGTATTGCTTCCAGGGAGACATGTTAGCATGTTCCTGTTGGGAAGGATTTCATCTTGAGGGCTTCTGTTCGTCTAACCAGATACTGTGCGAGTAAAAATGCATGAAATTTAAGCCAGCTTTTCACACGGCCATTTTTTATGGCAGACCGTTGCAGCAGCGTAACAGGGACAGACGCCTATAAATGTGTAATGCGGTGGGTTCAATTGTAACGTAGCCTAGATACCTAAGGAAGCAGTGTTTGCCCTTCAGTGAAAATCCATTTTTATGTCAAAAAGAATCCATTGAAATTAATAGGGCATTATCCAAGCAGTAAGTAACACTGTATATACAATGCAAAATTATCCAGCAGGAAGACAGATTTTCTCTAAATAACGTGAAAAATAACCATGCTAAGGAATAGTACATTTATGCATTAAAAACAGTGAAGTATTTAATATTAGAGGAAAATAGGCAGATGAATGACTAGGATCTTTAACCTTTACTGGAATAATATCTAGTAGAAAATGTTCTATTTTATATAAACCCACATTTACTTTTGGAACAGGCACTCAAGTTATTTTATGTCATTGTATATATTTCGACTATATAATGTTTACTTTGCCGATCGAAAATGATGGCATTTATTCATTTACGCTTTTTTAAAGAAATATTTTGGCATTCCTATCATGTGCCCCCCCAAAACACAAGTTAAACCGAGAATACAGTAGTAAACATAACGGGCCTGGTTATGTTTATTGTGTTAAAGTGTGAACTTTTCAATTTCTGAATATGATTTCTAAATTTTCCTATGAAGCACTATTTTTAATATTTAATTTTTTTGAGTCCTTTGACTATTTTCATGTTTCACTTTCTTATGCCCAGTGTTTCTTAAAAATGATGGGCTCCCATACTTTCTCTCTGAAAGTAATTTTTATTACTTTTTCTAGTTGGTTCTCAGGTACATGCTTAACCTTCCTTTTCCCAT